>CM057450.1:1198444692-1199073026 GCA_016271365.2 Neoceratodus forsteri | reverse complement strand
AGCTGTATTTGAATCTATAAGAATTGTAGGGTGAGTTTTATTTATTGTATGAAGAATTACTGTACTTGATGTGAAGTGCCCTGAGCTTTGTAGATAGGCTGTTCAATAAATAAAATTGCCTTGCCTCGCCATTGACGTGCCTTGCCCAGCCATTGCCTTGCCCTTGCTAGTAAAGCTTTATTTATTTAATGTAGTTTTCCTTAGCCCAGAGTGCTTTCACTTCCATATCATAGTGTTACAGCAAGGGCTCATAAATAAGTGAGCAGTAGACAAAGCAGAACAAACTTTCCAAACATAGTCCAAAGGCAGATCCTTTTATCTGGCTAGTCAACGGCCTGTGATACCAGGTGCATTCTCAGACAGTGTTTTAAAGAAGGTCAGTGAGCTAACAAAGTGAACCTCCACTGGGAGTGAGTTCTGCAGAGCAGGGGCAGTCACCATAAAAGCCTGATCACCCACAGATTTCAAATGCAATGGTGGCACCCTCGAAAGCCCCTACTCTATGGACCTCGGTGTCCTGGTTGGTGTGTAAGGATCAGGAACTTGCTCTGATACTGGGGTCCAGTTTATTCAGGGTCTTGTACAATATCAAAACAATCTTGTAGTCAATGCACCACCTAACAGACAACCAGCCCAGGACTTGGAGTGAGGAAGAGGGGGTATTATGATCCAACCTCCAAATGGAGGTCACAGTCCTCTCTGCAGAGTTCTACATTAGGTGCAGAAGAAACAATTGGAATGTAGGGAAAGGGGTGTAGAAATGCTGGAACTGTGATCTAGACATTGACAATTAAAATTTGATGCCAAGGGAGCCAACTAATAGTCCAGTAAGTAGCACACTGTGCTTCCACACTGGCAACCTGCATTTCAGAGCAGACTCAGGAGCTAGCCAGGTGGGCCAGGGATGTGTGCTGGGCAGGTGCTGTTGTACAGCAGCACTCCCTGCTGGTAAGGGAAGGAACCACAGTATGCTACACTAGTGACCCCTGCAGTGGGCTAAGTAATTTGCTTCCTTTGCAGGGGCATGCTACAAACTAGCATGGCCAGATTTGGAGCTGATTGGTGCCATGTGGGTGGTGTGCGGGGTCAGGGGTCAAAAACAAAGAAAAACCCTTTGCACACAGGCCACCAAGTAGGATGGTGCTGGTTCACTTGGGTCTCACCCCATGTGGATCCCCACTGGTATGAAAGTCATGGAATTGACAAATAAGACTGGGAGACAGAGGAATGTATGATGTCAGATGTAGGTGGGAGTCAGTGGCCACAAAGCTCATTACAAAAAAATGCCAAGAAATGTAAAGTAAGCCATAAAGGAAATAAAAATCTACAGATTAAATATTGCATCTATGGTGTAACTGACAGTACAGCACTCAAAAAAAGAAAGGGACTAAGGCTGCTTCAAAACAATAGTTTGAAAGCCTCTTCACAATGCAGTATGGCATTTGGGATGCAAATAGTACTGTATGCTGGGATGCATCAGGTGGGGTTTCACTGGTGGGAACAAAGAGACATTGTTGTAGTATTGTGCTCAGTTTTGGAGCCCCCATCTGATAAGGAGAGGGAGAGAATAGAGACTAACTAGATGAGGGCTACAAAAAATGATTCTGGGGTAGTAGGGCATGACCTATGAGGAACAATTAGTTAGTCATAACATACTGTTATATACTCTTTGGAGGACAAAAGCGAAAGGGGAGATACGATGGAAGCATACACACACATATATGCATGTAAATAATAAGATGGACTTCACCAAGCTGTTTAAGTTAAAGAACATCACGACCCCCAGAGGGCCCAGTCTCAAACTGGAAAGGGGGACCTTCAAAAAGTATGTCAGAAAATATTTGTTCACAAAGCAGGAGGTGGACAAATGTAACAGTCTACCCAGCAGTGTAATCAATGCTGGGACTTTCTTGGGGTTCAATATCAAATGCCATATTTTCAAGGGTATTAGGAGCACAGGGAGGCAAAGAACAAGGAGAGCTCTGAAATGGAACGGTAGAAACCAGAAACTTAGAAAGATAAAAGTTTATAGCAGAAAAACACCATTGGTCCATCTAGTCTGCCTGTAATACCCGATCCTACTTCTGAGACTTGGTGTCTACACAGGGCTTATGCCCACGCTACCTGATCCCATGTTCCCAGCCTTGCTGCTACCCCTGGGTGATTATAAAGCCCTTAACAATATCCCAACCTTTGATGTCATTAATGGTCTTGGCACTCACCACCTCAACTGACAGACTGTTCCACTGTTCAACCAGTCTCTCCATAAAAGAGAACTTCCTTGTGTTCCTGCTGAATTTCCCTCCCACCAGCTTCCACTCATATTCCCAGTAGTTTAGATTCACTGTTCCTGTTGCATAGTGCATAGTTCATTGCAGTTTGCCTTGTTCATTCCTTTCAGGACCTTGAAGGTCTCTATTAAACTGGTAGAAAGCAGTCACTAACTTTGGCTTGGTGCTTGAAAGTCTGTTTCTGGAACAACAGGTGCAAGACCAAGCACTCGGCTTGCTGATAGTGAAGAACCACTACTTAATTTGTTCTGCCAACTGTCTTGACTGCTTGGCAAAGCACCTGTGATGTGGAAAGCAAAATGTTGGTGTTAGTGGGTTCTCCCTCCTAAGACCTGTGTGAATGCAAACCGTAGTATGTTGTTCACTATTTGAACTTTTTATGTTAGCGCGCTTGCGCAGCCAACATCATGGGACAGTGCAGCTTTGGAGGTGGGGTCGCTGTTGGGTGAATGCAGGGCATGCACCAGTAGGTGCATCCCGCATTCCCCAATCAGCCTGCATGCCGGCACCACACCATGCATACATAATGTGGTGAGCACATCTAAGAAAATGTCCGCTGCAATCAGGGCAAAGCTCGTCATACATAGCGGTCCTTTTCTTGCCCGTGCTCGCCGCCATTATAATACGCCAGCCAACCAATAGTGGCGCTTAACTAATACTGACTTGGGGTGCAATCCCCTCGGTTACTCCCCTTGTGTGCCGACAGGGGAGCCTACCCCATCGGCATAACCCCCCAATTGTTGAATGCCGAGGGTGCCCAATCCCCCTCAGCTCGCCCCCCACTTTCTTTGTGTACCGGACAGGGTGCCCAATCCCCATCGGCATTACTTCCTCCTCCCCGTGTTGTGTGCCGACAAGGGTGCCCAACCCCGTCAGCTACAGACACCCCTCCCAAACAGTTAGGTAGCACGCTGGGAGCCCACCCCAAGCGTGCCAAATCTCAAAAAAAAAACTGTCCTGCAATGTTTTTTTCTGGGTTTTTCCTGTAAAATTAAAAGCGGTCCCTCGTAGTCTCGATGCTCCCCTCTCCCCACCCACGCCCACCCACTGCACACCCTGCCTCCCTCACCCCCCACCCCATGCCCCACCTGCGGAGTCCGGCGCGACAATCTTCTGTGGACTGGGAACACATCTGCGCTCTTCAAAGCCGACTGCGAACTGAAAAAATGCCAGTAAGCTGTATAATGGAATGAATAGGGGGGTTTCAACTTTAATGCATATCTCAGGCATTTTTGCGAATTTGTCCCCAAATTTTCAACATGGGGTTTTTGGGACCCCTTCTCATGAATTCTTGCACTGTCATGGCGTTATTTGGTCCCGAAAGGTGATTTTGCAGTCACTGCACAGAATCACCTTTTGGGACCAAGTAACAAAATGACAGTGCCACTGTTCATGTGAGGGGCTCTCAAAAAGCCTATGTTGCAAGTTTGGTGGGAAAAATCCGAAAAATGACTATTTTACGAGCGTGCGTAGCAACTGTGCAATGCACTCTCATAAGTTAGCACACTTGCAATATTTTCATGCCACATTCTCAACATTGACATTTTACCACACCTTCTTGTGAACTGTATAGCTGTCATTTTTCACATCCTTGCTGAAATGTGTTTTCACACTTCCAGCGCAGAATAGCGCGATCGCTGTGTGAAATCATTGTTTGGGACACATTACAAAAATGACAGTGACACTGTTCATGAGCAGAGGTCCTAAAATGCCTGTGTTGAAAATTTGGTGACAATACTCCATAAAAGCCAACTGTATGTTAAGCGTGCATTGCGCGGTTTGCATACTTCAATAAGTTAAAACTTATATTTTCTCCACATTTTCAACAGTGACATTGTTCTACACCTCCTAATGAACAGTACAGTTGTCATTTTTCACATCCTGACCAAAATCTGTTTTCTCAGTTAGCACAATAGCAGGGTCACTGTGGAAAGCCCGTGTTCGAGACACATTATGAAAATGGCAGTGACACTAGTCATTAGCAGATGTCCTAAAATGCCTATGTTTAAAATTTAGGGACGAAAGTCAATACGATAAGTGTTTTATGAGCGCGCATTGCACAGTTTGCACGCACACTCGTGACTTTGTGAATTTGTAATACTTTCACTCCAGCTGTTCAACATTGCCATTTTCCATACCTTCTTATGAACAGTACAGCTGGCTGAAATGTGTTTTTACGCGTCTTGAGTTTTAGGGTGCAGTCACTGTCGAAATCACTTTTAAGGACACTTTTAGGAAATAGCGGTGACACTATTCATCAGCAGGGTCTTAAAATGCCTATGTTGAAAATTTGGTGTGAGAGGTCCAGACAATGACTGTGTTGCAAGCGTGCATTGCGCAGTTCCCACGCACCCTTGTAACTTCGTCAATCTGTACATTTTCATGCCACATTTTCACCACTGGCATTTGTGCACACCTCATTATCAACAGTCCAGCTGCCATTTTCCACAGCCTGCCCAAAACACGTTTCCGCAACTCTGCCGCACAGTGGCGTACTCGCTGTGCAAAATCACCTTTTGGGACACATTAACAAACTCACAGCGCTATGCCTCTCCACCTCCACCACTGCCAATGTCAGCGTGACAACATTCGGCATTGACAAATGCTTGTTTATACTAAGTTTCATACTAAGGGTCAAGGAGCTAAGGAGGTGGTATGCCCATATGAGTTCCTACCATTCACCCATAATAGCACAAACTATTTCCTGCTAGTATCTAAGTATCAAGTCTATTTTTAAACTGCTTTTTGTCCTTACTCTTATCTCTAGAGGTAATTTATTCCATGGATTAATCACTCTGTGTTAAAAAGGCGTTTCTCTTATTTGTGAAGAATCTTTTGGATCTAAGCAGCAGAGTGTGACCTCTGACACCTAGGTTATCATTTTATAATTCAAGGTTTAGTTCATTTATCAGACAGCTGTCCTACATGGTATCATAACATAACAGTAAGTTGCCTCGAATTCTTCTTGTATCTAGAGGCATAAGGTGTAACTTCTGAAGACGCTCACTATGTGACAAGGTCTTTATATTAGATAATTTTAGTTGCTTGTCTTCGAATTTTTTCCAACCCATCTGCCATGTCCTTTGTAATATAACCCATGCCTGGCTGCCATAATCCAGAATCGGTTTCACATATGATCTATATAATGGCATTATCACTCTTTCATTTCTACTTCTGAAATTTCTTTTGATTGACCAAAGTAGTATTTTAGCCTTAGTAATTTGTGTGTTACAATATGTGTCATAAGCCAATTTCCCTGTTACTGTTATACCCAAGTCTTTTTCTTCTGTTGTTTTTCTTAGAGGAAGTCCATTCATTTTCCTGAATAAGAACACAGTTTGGCAGAACAATTTAAGAAGCAGTGGGTCTTTGCTATCAGCACGAGCTGAGTGCTGAGTCTTGCACTTGTTAGATCTCTATTATATTGCCATCTCCCTGTAAAACAACATAGGAACAACAGGACAAAATTGATTGACTCATTGGGCTCGTTTTCAAAAAAGCCCTTAGATTGCCACAATTTGCGGTGATCTAGGGTTGCAGAATTTGAGGTGTGTCAGGAATCCTGCGGCATATTTCAGTAAAATGAGGTCCCTGCACTCAAGACCTGAGATTTGCTGCATCTGCAGGGTTGCGATGAAGAAGTGGTGCTCCTCTGAAGTTTGACAGATGGCGTCATCATCTCCCCTGCCGGGAGTGCACACTGGAGGGGCTGCGAAGATTGTGGGGGTGAATATTTATTTATTTAGATTTTGTTTACCAGCTAAGTGCACTAAGCAAGAAATGCCTATTTTCAGGTATGACCCGGGAGATTACAAAGGGTAAATATACAGAATAACATGACAGTGTAACAAAGAAGGGGATGTACAGGCAGTAATCTGAGAAGCATGAACACAACAGTAGAGTCAATAATACAGTAAAAGGCAAATATATATTACATGGAGGAAAGAGCATTAGTACAAGCCATGATACAGTAAGATTTTATAAACAATAATTAAGTACATGAGTATAGCAAAAGATATTGGACACCACTCTTTTCAAATGTAGAGATCAAGGAAACCATGCAGGGGTATGGCACACTAGGCGCACTAGGGACAGCGACAGTCTGAGGTGGATTTCAGGTGTGTCCATAAGGATCTCTTGAAAGAGTGATGGGAAGTGGTATACCTGATGAGCAATGGAAGGGAGTTACAGAATCTGGGAGCACAGGCTGCAAAGGCTCAGTCACCAGACAAGGTACAGAACTTTGGGACAAGAAAGGACTGTGCGTCAGTGGACCTTAGTAGGTATGACAGTTGGGCAAGTTTAAGCAGTTTGGACAGAGCAGGAGGAGCAGTGATACAGACAATTTTGCATGGCTGCAAGACGGGGACCTGGGGCATAAGGAGCATGGAGGGTGGAGGGTGGCATAAGGAGTGATGGGGGCATGGTGGTAATGGGAGGGTGCTGAGCTGGCACCTTGCAGGGGTGCCCTGTAGATGTGTAGGCAGCTGATCGTCCTGGGTATGTGAGGTTGGCAAGAAGGGACAGCTACAGGTTCATGCAGCCACATTAGGTGGGTGGGTAATTTCAATTCAATTTCCAATTCACTTTATTTACCGGGTAAGCACTCTGGGCCAAGGCCCATTTACAGGAATGACCCGGAGCCTCAAATGAGGCTTAGTTGGTATACACAGTGAAATACACAAACATGACTACAATACAAAATGCATACTTAAAAACATTTACACATTGCTTGTGTTTGCAAATAGTTTAAGAAAACATTTCTAACATTAACATGGCTAGTGGCATCTGGTGCTGTGTGTCAAACTGAATAAAGGCTGGACCACTGTGGAAATGACCTCCACAAATCATCATGTTCAGCTATCTGATTGATCGGCAGCCATGCCAGTAAGGTACATTAAGTATTAACAGAGTCCAGCAAACAACAAGTGCCAGCCCAATGTGGCATGGGATGACAGGAATCTCTGGGCCAAAGCTGAACTGGAAAAAAATCGCAGACTTTTTTTTTCTTGCTTAGTGAGTGGCCCCCACATGACCCCCACCACCAACTACAGTACAATCAGGAATGAAGAAAGCAACATGCCACACAGTATCAGAGTAGAATTATTTTCTCCCATTTAAAAAGAAAAAATAGTTTTTTATCTGCAAACTTGTACCACTAGCAGATCACATGCTGAATGTTATTGTAGTACACCCAGTTCTGAGTCTTCCTACATTCACCCAAATGTGTTCCTACTTTTTTCTTTTTTAAAAGGTACAATGAAATCTCTCACATAAGGGTGCTGTTCCTCTCCAACAGCTGCCCGCGCTTTCACTCTTTTCCTGCAGCTTCCAAGATGCTGTCAGCATCCTGCAGCCACACACCCACTCTCCATTCCACCGCAAGCTAGCAGCATGCCTGCATGTGTGAGTGCAGAAATCGGAAAGGTACCACTGGTCTCATCATTGAGCCAGCAGTACAGAAACTCAGCAAGGGCATTGGGGTGGGGGACTCAGTGAAGAAACATAATGGGTGGAGGATCTTCACAACTTGAAACAAACCAAAACAGGAAACAAAAAAGCACATTCTGACCAAAAAGGGGGCAGAGTTAACATGTGTGCAGTGAGCAGCGTTCTGGTTGAGCTCTAAGCTGGCGGTTCTTTCAAAAGTTAAAAAAC
This sequence comes from Neoceratodus forsteri, assembly GCA_016271365.2. Taxonomy (NCBI): domain Eukaryota; kingdom Metazoa; phylum Chordata; order Ceratodontiformes; family Ceratodontidae; genus Neoceratodus; species Neoceratodus forsteri. The sequence continues at coordinate 1,199,065,077 of CM057450.1, read as the reverse complement.
TCTTGTTCGGGTGAACTCTCAGAATTAAAATCTTCATGGTAGATAAGCAGAAAGTGATATCCTCCACATTGTCAGAGGATTTTACATCTCCAAGAATAAAACTGCTGGAGAAATACTTCAGAGCGGAACCCGGCAAGGAGGGTGTTCAGCGAGCCTGGGGAGAGAGCTCCAGGCTCAAGAGATGAACACCGATTGCCTGCTCGCATGATCCCATCCAGGTGTCTATAGGAAAGATGGAGACTACTGGATACTCCAACAAACCCATGTCCCCTGAATTCACTGTACCTAAAATGGATACCATTTCATTGTTAAAAGAAAACTTACCTTCTTCTCCTTCAGAGATCAAACAATTGAGGCCTGACACATTACCCGGTATAACTACGAACATTCCCCGAGGTGATGGATTCCTGTCAGGAAAAAATACACAATAGATACACTCAGAGAGATCCTGGAGAAACGTTTTGGCTGGACTGAGAACTTTGATAGGAAATTTAATGCCCTCTTGGAAAAAGTAGATTTTTTGCAAAAAGAGAAAAAGAAGAATCGGGACAAAATAGAAGTCGTGGTTAAAGATGCTGAATAAATAAAGAAAGAAATGGAAAAGGTGATGAATAAAGTAAAAGGGGTGGAAGCAACAACAGCTAATTTAACTAAAGATAATTATAAGCTGACTTGCAAAGTTGAGATCTTAGAGAATCAGCAAAAGTACAGAAATTTAAGGTTATTGGGTTTACCTCCATTGTTGGAAAAAGATTTTAAAAATATCAGAGACTTGGTTAAAGATATCTTTATAAGCCAGTCCAGTGGCATAGAGGATTGAGGTGCTGGTGCCTTACCTCGACCCATGCCAGCAACCTGGGTTCGGGAATGAGCTCGGGTCATCAGAGGTCGGCAACGGGGGGGGGGCGGAGTTGGATGGAGCTGCCAGTAGGCAAGCTCTCCTCTCCTTTCTGGGGAGATAGTGTGCCATCCCTCAGCCAATGGTGACCCCCAGTGGAGGCTAGGGGAAGCACTGGCTCAGAGGGTGCCCAGACATTAGGCCATGGGATGGGGGAAAGGGGTCATAACCGGGGCTGCACGGCACATGCGCACCTCCACGCGCATGTGTGCATACTCCTGGGGCCCCTGGGAGAAAAACCAGAGGGGAAAATATGCCAGCAGCAGGATGAAGACCGACTCCCTGCAGGTGCCACTTCCGGACCAGGCAAGGTAAGTGCTGGTAATTCCAGGGGACAGGGCTGGGGGGTTGGTTGGATGGGTGCAGCCGGCGAAGGTTCAAAAATCAAGTCGTGATAAAAAAATATATATCTTTACAAACGTTTTTGAGCTACCTGAGGAAAACCTTCCTTTAATATCATGGGCTTATAGAGTACTTGCAAAAAGAGGAGCCCCTCCACATTCAGATACAGAAAAGAAATCTACTTTATTCATAACACTGGCTTTCGAAACAGATCAGGACTTAATAATGTGAATGTCTAAAATTAAAGCTCCCCTTAACTACAAATCTTATAAATTCTTGTTTTTTCTTGACTATTCCTTTGCCACACAGCAGAGAAGAAGGAGGTTCCTGAGTTACAGGCAGGAGCTCCTAGAAATGGAAGCAGAGTTTCAGTTACTGGCACCTGTAAAGCTACAGATTAAGTACAAGGGAAACCAGCACATCTTTTTTTATATTGATCAAGTTGCTGCTTTCATTCAGTCACAGTATGCGCAAAGTGAGTCTGATGGTGCAGAATCGCCAACATTATCAGAGGAAGAAATGATAAATATGTAATATGTGATGGTCAAACGGACAATGATTAGCCACAGAAAAAAATGAGATACAGTGTGTATAGGGGATCATTTAGGGGGTTGGAGTAGAGATTTATAATTGAATGATCCTAGGGGGACTTTTCTTACAAGAAAAATTAAGTTTTTTTTTAATCCTAAGTACTGGAATACAAAGACATTGCTGCTATAACTGCGGAGTGAAGTGTTTTGTTACATAATGATATCCTCCCCCCCCCATCATTTGATGTTTGGTCTTCACACGCCATATATATATCTATCTATACATATATATATATAATTAATGGGCTTCCCTTTTTCCCACAGGGAAACCATGGCATAATTTGTCATAATTAAGAAGTGTTTATTACGGCGAACGCGCAGTTTCCCTCATTCTGTATATGTGCAGCCTGCAGTTCTTCGCTTTCTAACCACTCATCTCAGCTCGCCTTCTGCCTGAAAATGAAACTGCCAGACCAGTAGAACTTGGCGATATGTTTTTTTTAATTGCCTAATTTTAAACTCAATGGGGGAAAAGAAAACAGTACATCAGATTTTTTTAAATTCAGACAGGACGAATGCGTACAGTAGCAGAAAACAGAACCAGAGGGGCTAGTATTTTATATAACTGCTGTGGCAAAAAAGGGGAAATCCAGCAATAATATAAAATAAATTCCTTTGTTTTTCTTGTTAACGTTGAAGACTGTCATCATCTTGTACATATAAATCAAAAAATTATAAAAATAAAGTTTAAAAAAAAAAAAAGCACATTCTCTGGGACCAAGGTTAAAACTCTAAATGAAAAAATATATATATACCTAGCAGACAGTGCAGTGCCCTCTACTGGCTAATGCAGCAGTAGTGGGACTACTTTACCAAAAAAGGAGTACAACCTCATTTGTAATCATTTTCATAGCATTATTTTATTTTTTGTAATCCTATGAAAAATAACACAAGTAGCCCATTAAGTGTAATGATACCCTCCAGGGTGGCAGTATGGGCAATACCAGACCTTCCAGTGTCTATAAGGCCCTCTGCCTGTGTGAAACATTCCTTAAGATGATTTTACCAGTATATGACTAGATGGATGTGATCTACAGTGCTGCCCCCAAATCAGTCCTGGGTAGACTTGGCCCCTATTTCCACTCCTTCTGCTGTTTTGCTCCAAATGCTCCACCTGTTTCCCATCGCTGCTCCCTTTACCTTAACCTTGTCTGGCCTTCACTTAAAAACTGGTGTCTTTTCCACTGCTTCTCCTTTCCTGCCAAATACAGCTGCTGCAATAGACATGGTCAGATATTTCCAACTATTTTGCAATATTTCTAAAAATATTTTATCTGAGCAGGCAGGCAGGGAATTTTTCTACAGATAACACACACATTTCAGGAAATATGTGACCATGTCAATAGCTGCAGGTACACTAGCTCTCTTCCTTCCCTTCCTGTCTGTTTTCTCAAGTTGAGTGCGAGGAGACTGCTCAATTCTTTGTGGCTAAGGTGGTTGACATCAGGGTGGTACTCCAACCGGCACACTCTATGGTTGTTGCTCTAGACCAGTATTTGGGCACTGTCCCCCAGTTTCTCTGGAGTACCTTCAACAAGCCTAAGCTTGTGGACATCATGCGAATTGTCCAGGGTATGCAACCTACCTGCTGTAGTTTGGATCCAGGACCAACTACCCTGATTTTGGGTTGTGGTGACATCCTTGGCCTGATCATAGCAAGGATAGTCTGGTGCTACTTGGAAACAGGTGAGTTTCCCAGCTCCCTGAAGGAGGTGGTGGTGACACCTCTCCTGAAGAAAGCTTCTTTGGACCCAGACTGCCATGCAAACTACAGACCAATCTCGAACCTCCCCTTTATGGGGAAGGTGATCGAGAAAGCAGTGGCCATACAACTGGAGAACCATTTGACCATCCATGATGTCTATGATCCTCTCCAGTCCGGTTTTTGAAAGAGGCATAGTACTGAGATGGCACTGGTTTGGGTGCTCAATGATCTCCTGATGGCTAGAGATCAGAAGAACTGCTCCATCCTGGCTCTCCTCAATCTCTCTTCAGCGTTTGACACTGTGGACCATGGGGTTCTGTTCAACCGCTTGAGGTTCATCTGTGACCTGTCAGGTATGGTCCTCAGGTGGTTTTCATCTTTCCTCACCAGAAGAACTCAGAGGGTGGTGTCAGGGATTTATTCCTCTGACCCAGTTCTGTTATCATGTGGGGTTCCTCAGGGGTCGGTGCTGTCCCCCATGTTGTTTGCAGTGTACATGCAACCCCTCGGAGACACTGTAAGAAAGTATGGGCTGAGGTTTCACTGCTATGCTGATGATACCAAGCTCTACCTTTCTTTTGTACCTGACCAGAATGGAGCTCTCTCAGTAATTAACAACTGCCTCACTGAAATCCAGGAGTGGATGAGTTTGAGCTGGTTGAGGTTGAACTTGGAAAAAGACTGAGGTGCTGGTGGTGGACCCAGGTCACCGGAAAGGGGGGTTGGTGGTGAGGTCACCCTCTGGACTTCTTCTTGGGGGTCTGCCACTTCCGACCTCCGAATGGGTGTGAAACCTGAGGGTAATATTTGATGAGGGACTGACATTGCATTCACAGGTGTCGGCCGTTGTCATATCCTCTTTCTACCACCTGAGGAACATCCCCAGAGTTAAGCATCTTGTTCCATCCGGTGACCTTCCTATGTTGGTCCATGCCTTTGTGTCCTCGCACTTGGATTACTGCCACACCCTATACCTAGGGCTTCTGGGGGAGGATATTCACTGCTTACAGCTGGTGCAGAATGCAGTGGCCTGGTTATTGACAGGAACCTCTCTGTCCTGTCATATTTCTCCGGTGCTGCGCAAACTGCACTGGCTACCAGTACAGTGGTGAATCACCTTCAAAGTCAGTCTTCTGACTTACAAAGCCCTACATGGACAGGGTCCAGTCTACCTGAAAAGAGCTCCTGGTCCCTTACTGCCCTGGGTGATCGCTCCGCTCAATTGATGAGGGGTTGCTAGAGATTTCAAGGGTTTCTTTAAAATCTTCTGGGGCTCTTGCATTTATGCATGTGGCCCCCACCCTTTGAAATTCTCTACCCCATCAGTTACGTGAGTGTATGACTGTGGAGGGTTTTAAACAGGCCTTAAAAACCTTATTATGGATCCAGGCATTTGGGGAATAACTGGAATACCATTTTATTTTCCCCATTTTATACTATTTATAATGTATGTGATCTACACTGCAGCTGTTTTAATTGTTTTGTGCGGCGCCTTGATAATTTGAAAGGCGCCATATAAATAAAATTTATTTGATTTTCATTTGATTTGTCCACTGTCCTCTCTTCCTCAATTCCTTCTTTCCACTCTCTCTCTGCTCCTCTGATGCCTGCTGCACTTATTACATCACTCTCTTTGGAAACCCTCAACAGGTCAGTCTACATTCTCTGTCCATCTCCCTAATCTCTGGAACAGCCTCGCTCTCTCTCTCTATACACCTTTCTTCCTTGTTTCCAGCCCTGAAACCCCTGCTAAATGCTCACATTTCCCCTTTCTGCTCCTGTAGTTACAGTAGTCTTCACCACTGTGTCCATTCTTTGTCATATGCCCTTGAACCTTTCAGTGTGTATGCGCTGTTCTTGCTTTATATTACTCGCGTATTGTAACATTACATTTGTTTCTGTTTTATTTACATACATGTTTCCTTTTCATTTTTATATTTTTAAAATTTTATGTGTTTCTGCAACTGTTTTTGTAACTGTTTCTTTGCTATATAATGCACACTTTGGGCCAGATATTCAAAAAGGTTGCACCTGGCACAACTGAGTTGCACCAGCTCAACCCCAGAAATGCACCCCAGGGCAATATTCAGAGGAGGAACTTGTGCAGCGCAAGTCCCAATGACCTGGGGAGCAAAGATAATGTATGCGGTGTGTCACCAGGGGGCATGCCCATGCATATGCAGCACATCCCGATACTCAACCCAGGATGTGCGATGCATATGCCTGCACAACCCTGGGATGCGCCCCATACCTGGTCACAAAGTTGAGCCTGCAAAAATCAGCTCAAATGGTGGCCACTCACAAGCAAGCTGCTGCACTGCAAGGGGCAACAGAGCAGCTGCCAGCCGTGGGTGGCCACCCACCCACCCAGTACACTGTGCAGAAGCACCCACATCTTTTCTGGTGGTCTAGTGGACCTCCTGCCCTCACTGTAGCCCCAGTCATCATAAAATAAATATATAAGTCTTCCCTGGTAGTCTAGTGGCACCCCTTCCCTCCCATATCCCCAATCACGGTAAACTATATAGTTAAATTATCCCTGGTAGTCTAGTGGCACCCCACTCCCTCCCATAGCCCCAATCATGGTAAAATAAATATTTACATCTTCCCTAGTAGTCTAGTGGTAATCCTCACCCGCCAGCATACCAGATCACCCGTATGAGCATGAAAATATTTCCTGGTGGTCCAGTGGCATCCCCACCCACACAGGACCCTCTGCCCACCCAGCCCCATCATCAGTGGGCAGCAGCAAACTCACCTGCATACCCCAGCGGCTGCTTGCCGAATTACAGCTTGTAGCATCAGCTGTGCCCATTGGTCCACAGTGTAGACCAATGGGCTTACAGCTGATACTGGAAGTTGGCATTAGGTGGGCAGCTGCGGAGGTATGAGGGTGGGTTTGCTGCTGCCCGCCAATGATGGGGGGGGGAGCTGGGTGAGCAGGTGGTCCTGTGTGGGTGGGGGTGTCACTGGACCAACAGGGAAATATTGTCATTGCTCATACAGGTGATCGGGGATGCGGGCAGGTTGGGGGTTACCACTAGACTATCAGGGAAGAATAACTATTATTTTACGAGCATCACAGCTACGGAAAGGGTGGGGGGACCACTAGACTACCAGGGATGATTTAAATATTTATTTCACAGCAATTAGGGCTACAGGAGGGAGAGGGGTGCCACTAGACTACCAGAGAAGATGATATACTATTTTACAGGCATTGCAGCTGCAGGAGGGGTGGGGGTGCCACTAGACTACCAGGGCAGATGTAAATATTTATTTTACCACAATCGAGGCTATGCCACCAGACCCCCTCTGGCAGCACCACATGCTGTGCAGGGTGCCATGCACATTTCGCTGGTCTGCCTGCACAACTCATGCAATTGGGGCCATAATGACATGCAAATGGACCCATTTGCACCTTACATACATTATGGCCCCATTTGCATACTGCCAGCTTTATATCAGGAATTTGCACACAGCGTAACTCTGTTGCACTGGCGCAGTTTCCATTCCGGGTATTCAGTCCTGTCTGGGGGGGATTCACCAGCGCATCATATTTGTGCAGTGCGCATTACCTGATATATTCACAGGAGATGCGCCATTGCTCATCTCTTTTGAATATATCCCTGAGTTTCACCAACGCAACACAGTTGCACTGCATCACCACATGCACCATTGCCGGGTGCAACTCTGAATATCAGGGCCTTACTGTAAATTTTAATTATTTATTCTGTTTTAATTACATTTATGTTTCATTTGAATGTATTCGCTTTACTGTTTTATTCTTCTGAACTCCCTTGCTATTCCCTCAACTGGAAATGAGCCTTGGCTCTGTGCCTTTACTGGTCAACACATTTCAAATAAATAAAATAAATATAAATATTCCTCAAGTTTGTCTTCATGAGCTAAGCTCTGTGTTCTTGCATGGTTCACCCGAACACAATGAGGTCACAATGAGGACAACAAAGCAGTGCTTTATGGAGTGCAGAGTAGAGCCAGCTAAAGCTCCCCTTCCCTCTTTTCACTTGGCACCTGAGGCAGCTAAGGGGGGGGGGGACCTGTGACCTGTGAAAGCAGTGTCAGGTTTTCCCCAGGTATATTTTGTTTCTGCTTTTAGAAGCAATGCTTTAGGAAGTGCAATGGGGTACAGTCAGCTAAAGCACCCCCCTCACCTTTCACTTAACACCTGAGGCAGCTAAAGAGAAAGAACCTGTGACCTGTGAAAGCTGTGTCAGGTTTTTCACAACTCCATCCTGATTCTGCTTGCCCTATATAAACTGATTCCCAAGCAATGTGACTGTCCAATCACGCTTGTGTCCCAGAGCATGAGTGGAGGAGAGCAGGAGGGGAACAGGTAACTGGCGTCTTAGGCATTGGCATGTGACCATAGACAAACAAGGGGCTCTTCCAGATGGACAAGATAAAAGGTAAGGTACTCTTTAATTTATTATGCTGTTAAACTGCATAGGTAACTACACCTGGTGGGGTAGTAGCTAATTTCAGGCAAAAAAAGCAGGCAGATAACACATACAGGTGAGAGTATAGGAGGCATCCTATCTGGGATAGAGTGTAGTAGTAGTTAAGAAAGGACAATAGGGGAAAGTTAGAAAAAGGGAGGAGTAAGAAGGTAGGAAGGTAAAGGGGAAGCTTTACCTAGAAATAGCAACCATTTAAATGGAAAGCTGGTACCACCCTATCAAGGTTAAGGTGTCAAAGTAGATCCTGACAGAGGGTGTAGCTGGGAAGGAGCAAGTAAAGGTAAGGGACAGTAGAGTCAAGTTATATTCAGAAATCTGAACGGAGTGACTGATTTTGACAAACATGGGGATCTCCTTCTCTGGGCAGTCATCGTCCGGCAGTGGGGAGATGGGATGTTGTGTTGGCTGTCAGTGGTCATGGAGTGATTTTCAACCAGTTACAACAGAGTAGATCATCAAGGTGACCTCGGGGCTGTGACCTACCTGCTGTGAATTGGACCCAGGTGCAATGTGGCTCTTAGTGGGTTGCATGGTAATTGATTCTTTCTTGTCAGAGGGGGTCTTCCCAGCTGAATTAAAAAGTGAGCTGATGAGACTCTTTTTGAAAACCCGACCTTCGGCCCAGATGTCCTAACAAATTACAGACCAGTCTCTAACTTATCGTTTTTAGGTAAGGTTATTGAGAAGGTTGTTGTGATGCAGCTTGAGGCTCACCTTGAGACCTTTGATATCTATGAGCCTCTCCAGTCAGGGTTTTGACCGAGATTCAGCACAGAAATTGCTCTGGTCTGGGTGCAAAATGATCTGCTCATGGTGAGAGAGAGAGAGGAGAGACATCAGTTCTTCCACTCCTGGATCTCTCCTCTGCATTTAACACTGTTGACCATGGGTTGCTTTTGGACTGTCTTATGGAATATGTGGGACTCACTGGCACAGTTTTGTGCTGGTTTGAGTCCTTCCTTCAAGGCAGGTCTCAAAGGGTGGTGTTGGGTAATTTCTTGTCTTGCCCAAGGGACTTGCACTGTGGGGTTCCCCAGGGATTGGTCCTTTGGCCCATGCTGTTTTCAGTGTATATGCTACCCTTGGGCAAGATCATTAAGCAGTATGGAGTTCAGTTTCACTGCTATGCAGATGATAATCAACTCTACCTGTCTTTTGTGCCTCAGGACTGGGAGGCAGTGGACATGCTGAACAAATGTTTGGCTGAAATCCAGGGCTGGATGTCCTCAAGCTGGCTGAGGCTTAATCCTGAAAAAGCTGAAGTACTGGTGTTGGAGTCGGGTTGGAAAGGGGGATGGACAGCATCTGTGGGGTAACTAAACCTCTTTGTTAGTGTGTCTCGTCTTGACGCTGTTCATCAGATGAAGAATCTAGGCTTCATTCTGGATGAAAGGCTGACACTGGAGGCTCAGGTGTCAGTGGTCATTTGGAGTGGCTACTATCACCTCAGAAACATCATCCAGATTCATTCCCTTGTTCCCCCCCCCGAGGACCTGCCTTCACTAGTACATGCCTTTGTGGCATCATGCTTCGACTACTGTAACACCTGATACCTCGGGGTCAGTGGAGGTGCACTACGATGCCGGCAGCCATTGCAGAATGCAGCTGTGTGACTGGTAACAGGTCTTGCTAGATCTAATCATATCACCCCTATTCTGCAGGTGCTGCACTGGTTGACAGTAACGTGGCACATCTCTTATGAGATCGAGTTATTAACCTATAAGGCCCTGCACATTCTAAGTCTTGGTTACTTGTGTGATCTCTTGCACCCATACTGATCTGCTCACCCCCTCCATTCTTCTGATGAGGGCCTCTTGCTAATCCCCAAAACCCAGTTAAAAACTTCTAGGGACAGAGCCTTCGGGGTAGCGAGTCCAACACTCTGGAACTCATTACTGAGGGCTCCGAGAGAGGTTTCATCAGTTGAAATATTTAAAAAGAAGCTTAAAACCTATCTATTCACCCAGGCCTTCAGCTCTGCTATGGACTCCTGACTTTAGTTAATCATTATTTACCCTTCTATTATCTGATATTTTATGTTTGATGTCAATATTTGGTTTTACTGTACTGCTGTTTGTTAGCTGACTGTTTGTGGTGTGAACTTTATTCTGTTCATGTAGTAGGTATGTGTGGATGTATACCATATTTGCAATGGTGCCCTGATCCTCTGGGGAAGGGTGCCAGAAATAAATAAAACTACTACTACTACACGGGAATGGCACAGTGCAATGGTTGTGGAGCTGCAGTTTTCCAGGAAATGTTCTGGAGACTGAGGTGTTGCCCCATCTGCATGCACCTTTCTGGGTTAAGGGTGAAGGTTGCTGGTCTCTGTGTCAAGCTGGCTAGCAACCATATGACTTCTTGCCTCACCTAGAGGTAACCAAGTCTGCCGTGATTATCCCAGAGGTTGTCTAGACAGAGGAGGGCCGACTGTATCTTGGTGGTCTTTGGAAGGGTGGGGGTGGTGGGTCAGGGGCACATTCTTCAGCCTGTGCACTATAGACTTCCTTTGTCTTTCTGGCAGGATGGGACTCTGTGAGGAGGCAACCATAGTAGTGGCAAGGGAGGATGTGGGTATCCTCTGAAGGGGGAGGCCCCAAGGTGTGAGGTACAGGACCTCAGTAGAGTAGAAAGCAGCTTCTAGTGAGGACTCAAATTGTCAGGGGTATAGATTCAGAAGCAGGAAGGTGTGGAGAGTGGGAGGTAAGGTGCCTTGGCTTGGAGGGATGAACTGCAGATCCTAAGGATTACTACAGCAGCAGGGCAGGGTGGGTAACTGATGTGTTTGTCCACTTGGGGACAAATGACCTAGCGAGGGATGGGGTTGTGGTAGAATTGGGAGAGCTAAGGGAACTGATGAGAGGCCTAAGGCAAGGACAGTAGGATGGATAGTGGCATTCATTGAGGTTCTACCTGTCTACAGCCACGAGAAGGATAGGGTACTCTGCACCAGGAACTTCAACACTTGGTTGAAAAAATGGAGCAGGGAGGAGAGGTTCAGTTTCATTGGAGACTGGGGGCCAACCTGGAAGGATATGGGTCTATACAGAGGTGATGGACTACATCAGTCTCGGAAGGGAACCGCAGTCCTCAGTGGAAGTTAGATGTTCCCTTGATGAACATTTAAAGTAGCTGAGGGTGGAGGTGGAAACACACAGAAGGCATAAACTGCCCCCCCCCACACACACACACAGACTGAAGCAACAGCAAGAAACGGCCTGAGGAGAAGAAACTCCCTCAGGCCACAAGTTTAAGGAAGCAGAAACTTAGCAGGGTACAAGGGGGACAAGAACAGAAGAGGTGGAAAGGGAGGGGTTGAGGAAGCAAGGCACAATGAGGTAGTGAAGCAGAAGGGGAAAGAGAGAAGTTCCAAGTAGCAACAAAGACAGGAAGGAGTTATGCAGGCAGAGTGAAAGCAAGGTGTGGAAAGCCATGTGTGCCAATTCAAGGAGTCTTGGGAATAAATTTCCAGATATGAAGGCCATCATGGTAGAAGCAGACCTGGCTCTCAGGACCATTACTGAGTCATGGTTAACAGGTAACCACAACTGGGACATGGCCATACCAGGCTACACTCAGCTCAGGAAAGACAGCAAGGGGAGGAAGGGTGGAGGGGTTGTGCTGTACGTTAGGAAGGGTATCAGAGTGACAGAAATGTAAGGGAACCTAGGGGTAAAGGATAGCTTGGAGGTGCTGTTGTTCACCCTGGAGAAAGGAGACAGAGCCACTATTTGCACTGGGATGATATACAGGCCTCCACCATGAGGGGAACAATTGGATAAAGCAACAGGGGAAGCCATCAGCAGAATGATGAAAAAGAGGGAGGTGCTGCTGGTAGGGGACTTTAATCTGCTGGATGTAATTTGCAGCCTCCCAGCCATGGTTTTGGCTAGAAGCATGCCCATCCTAGGCTCCCTGCAAGGGCTGTTTCTCAGGCAACTAGTAAGAGAGCCCTCTCAAAATGGAGCAATACTGCACGTGGTGCACACAAACAGTGACAGTGTTGCAAACATCAAAGTGGAATGCCACCTGGGGACCAACGATCACTGTACAGTGTGATTTAACATAAGGATGGGTGAAGAGACAAACCACACACGAAAAAGGGTCTTGGACTTCTGGAGGGCAGATTTTAAAACCAATGGGTGAATGCCCCAGAAGTGACCTAGCAGGGGGATTACTTGGGTGGGGTGCAAGAATAGTGGGGCAAATTAAGGGATAGCATGGTGAAGGCAACAGATCTCTGTGCAAAAGAAGTGAGCAAAAGCAGGAGGTATAAGAGACCACTATGGTTCTTGAGAGAAGTGGCTGCAAAGGTAACGGCTAAAGGGGTAGCATTCAGAAGGCACAAGGAGATACAGAGGGAATAGGATAGACAGATGTACCAGTAAAAACAGAGGGAAGCAGGGAAGGTGGTGAGGGGTGCAAAGGTGCAAACAGAGGAAAGGATAGCCAAAGGAGTAGCTAATGGGGACAAGACCTTTTGCAAATACTTAAACAAAAAGAAGATGACAAGGGGATGGATTATGAGGTTAAGAAAAGCAGCAAGAGACTATGCAGAAGAAGATCAGTAAAAAGCAGATATCCTAAGCAGATACTTCTGCTCAGTGTTCACATTGGCAGGAGAGGGGGAAGGACCACATAGAAGAGAGGGGGAAGGACCACATAGAAGTAGCAGGAATACTGGAAGGAAGGAGGTATACACAAGTCCATTCACAGAAGAAAGAGTCTTGAGGGGGCTTGCGAATCTGAAAGTGGATAAGGCTATTGGGCCAAATGGGATACACCCAAATGTGTTAAGGGAACTCAGAGAGGCATTGGCCACACCACTGAGAGCCCTTTTCAGCAACTCACTGGAAACAGCAGTGATTCCAGAGGACTGGAGGAGGGCAGATGTAGTCCTGCTCCAAAAAAACGGCAGCAGGGAAGAGGCTGGCAACAATAGGCCGGTCAGTCTAATATCAGTGGTTAGGACACTATCGAAAGAAAGGCTAGTGAAGTATCTTGAATCCAGCGGGTTACAAAACCTGAGACAGTATGAATCACGAGGGGGGAGGATCATGTCAGATGTACCTCATTGATTTCTTTAGCTGAGTGACCAGGGAAATATATCAGAGTGGGGTGGTAGATGTGGCCTACTTAACTTTCAATAAGGCCTTCGGCACCGTATCACATAGGAGCATTAAAAGAAAACTGGGCAGTTTGGTGGTTGGACTCAAGGTGGTAAACTGGGTACAGAACTGGTTGAAGGACAGGTGACAAGAGGGTGGTGGTGGTAAATGGCACTCACTCTGATGAGGGGAGAATGACCAGTGGGGTGCCTCAGGGCTCAGTACTGGGACCAGCCTTCTTCAGTGTCTTCATAAGCAACACTGCAGAAAAGCTGCAAGGGAAGGTATTCCTCTGTGCAAGTGACACCAAAATCTGCAATAGGGTAGCTACTCCAGAGGAGGTAGAGAGACTGAGCAGAGACCTGAGAAGACTTGTGGTGGATGTGGATATGACAGCTGGGTTTCAATGCAAAAAAGTGACACATCATGCACCTAGGGCACAGAAACCCAGAGGCAGTGTATAAAATGGGGAAAGAGGTATTGACAGTCACTAAACAGGAAAAGGACATTGAGGTTATCATATCTGATGACTGTGGTGAAATTAGGCTACACCCTCAGCTGTGGCCAATGGACCACTTTTCTTATCTCCTTCTTTTCTAGCTACCAAAACTTCTGTTGCACAACAGTTAATACTTTTCTCTTTACTTCCCCCCCCCACCCTACGTTGGCCACCTAGCGTATCTCTTTACTATCCCTACTAAACTTCCTACTAGTTCTCTCTTTTCAATCTTTTTTATATTTCCATCCATCCAGTCCATGGAATGATGCCAAACACCCGGAGAGGTGTTGTGTAAAGTGCATAAGTGCATTTTGTGTACAAAAAAGTATGAAGGCTATTTTAAATAGGAAAAAATAGTTAATAAAGCCTTTTTAAACAAAAAAAGGATTCAGAAGCCATATAAAACAATAATAATTTCATGATTAGTACAGTTATAAGAAATCCTTAAGGTATTTTCATAAATTCACATTATAAATCTGTTACTGTGTGAAGCTGAACAAAAAACTGTGGTATGCTTTATAAAAATGCTTAGTCAATATGAATCAGAGATATAAAGTCAATATCTGTGGAGATATACACTGTGCCTTTAATTGAACCAGGAAGTCCCCTGGAACAAACAAACTCCCTTGGTTTTAAAACAGCATGTCCAGACATGTAACAGCATGTTCAGACATGAAAATAGAAAGGGCTCAGTCAGGTGACCCCACCAAAAAGATATAAAACCTCTTCACTGAGTTCACTTCAGTTCAGTCCTGTGGGGCTCAGCCCTGACAGAGGAGGAAAAAAGTTATACTGTTTGTGCAGACAAGCTGCTGAATGTAGATGAGAAGGGTCTTAGGAGCTCTAAGATCCAGGAATGTATTATGTGAGAAACTACTGATGTTAAGTAGTGATTTTCTTAGCAATTTTTTTGTTTTCATTTATTATTTTTCTAACTTTTGAAAGATAAATATCACAACACGGTGTGTTTTAAACCTGTAAATTTGCCTCATCTGAAATTTATTCTCACAAGCTGTGACAATGACTGCAAGGTGGCGGGGCAGTGCAAAAAGGCAGCAGGCAGGGCCAGTGGGATGCTGAAGTGTGTATAGGGAGGAAAATCACCAGCAGAAGGGGAGAGGTGGTGTTATCACTCTATCAGTCATTGGTGACACCCCACCTACAGTGTTCAGCTCTGAAGACCACATCTCAGGAAGGACATTGACAAGAGAGTAGAGGGAGTACAGAGGAGGGCAACTAAAATGGTGTATGGCTGCATTATAACCCCTATGGGGAGAGACTGAGGGATTTCAATGTCTGAAAGGGGGAACATAATAGAGACCTATAAGTACCTCATGGGTGTGAATAAGGTGAGGAGTTAGCATTTTTCCGAAGAGATTGTGCACAAGAACAAGAGGCATGCAATAAAGCAAGAAGGATGGTAAATTTAGGAGGGATTTGAGGAGGTACTTCTTCACTGAGAGAGTAGTGGACACCTGGAACAGTCTGCCAATGGAGGTAGTGGGCGTGAAAACAGTAGTGGACATCAAGCACACATGGGATAGGCACTAAGGAACCTTGGTAGAAAAGTGGCGGTGAGTAGCCAGAGCTCAGTTAGGGACTGCGATGACAGTAGAGGGAGGGACAAAACCAGTAGGCTGGGTGGGCCAAGTGGTCCTTATCTGCTAACAAATTCTATGTTTCTATCCAAGTACTTTGATACCTCAGGGAGGTTCACATCTACAGCCACCTTCTCCATCAGTTGTTGGGATGTGGGTTGTGCCCCCCAATATGTCCTGGGACATTCATTGCAAGTTCTAAAAACTATAGGGAACAGATAAATGTCATTGTCTCCTCATCCTCCCCAGCCATAGGAATCTGATAGTATTCTCTCCTGAGGTCAGGAACAGAGAACCATTTGCTTTCTGTCAGACAGATGAGAGCATCCGTCACTTGGGACATCATGTATTGGTCTGGAATGATACACTTGTTGAGGGCTTAGTAATCTATACCCGTCTGGGTGGTTCTGTTTTCTTTCCTACCTACCATAATCAATAAGGCATATGGACTCCAATATTAATTTGATCATGCCGACTGCCATCAGCTCTTGCAGGTCTGTCTAGACATACTTAAGTTCACCAGATACCATTCTTTGGGACCTTTCTCAAAAGGTCAGTTAAAGGCAAATTAATGTTCCTCTCCTTGGACACACCCTACAGTATATCCCATTCATCCAGAATAAACACTTAAGAGTTCCAGGCCATTTTCTAAATCAGGCTCTTACACTAGTGCTTAGGCACAGGAGATTCTCCAATATCAAATGAGTGTGGATTGATGACAGTCTTTCAATACTGAGCAGGAGTAGCACTGGCAATGCCTTCTAGGTAGATGTGTGCCATAGTCCTTCATTTCCTTAGGGTGATATCTCTGCTGGTCTCAGTGTTCACCATAACTGTCAACCACACGATATCTCTGCTGGTCTCAGTGTTCACCATAACTGTCAACCGCATGATATCTGTGCTGGTAAGGATAGGAAGCATCCCTTTTTAGACCATCAATCCCTTGAGCAAGCAGTCATCCTTCAGGGTGTCAGTCAGCAGCATTACTTGCCATCGCATATCCTTTGAGAACCTATCAATTTCAGTCATTGCAAACTCAGCTCTGGGCAGCAGTGTCAATTTCTCTCCATCCATTCAGTGTACTATTCCTACAGGTTCCTCCTGGATGTCAGGCACCACAGTGTTTTGTCTCCTGTATGCTTCCTACAGCAAGGTGTGGAGCAGCAGTATTTTCAAGTACTAGGACCCTCTCATTCTTGACACAGCTGGGCCAGTCTCCCAAATATGCAGGCATTCATTACTATCAGGATGGGTATCAGAGTATATACATTTCAAGGGAACTCCAATGAAGGAGCAGGTAGTCCTTGTTGAGGGAGCTCTGATCTCAAATTCTACTCTGGGTCCTTCAATGGGGTGCACTGACAAGTGCCTCAGATGCTGTTCATAACAATCCTGAAAAAATAATTATCACATAGAAGCATAGAAATTGACTGCAGAAGAAGGCCAAAGTCTGCTCTTATCTCTATCCAACCCATGAGACTGAGCTGCCTACTGGTCACTCATCCCCTTCCTCCTCTTTTTCCTTCCATTCTTGTTACCCATTAAACCCATGTGTCCATCCCACCTATGCTTGAAACTCACTACTAATTTCGCACGGACTACCTCAATGGGCAAATTGTTCTAACTCTCCATTAAAGGGACTCTAGCAAAATTCTGTCTGGGGTACCCTAAGAGAAGGGTTTTTGCCCAAGGAACAATGTCAGAGGCATTAGCAAATTACTAGGTACATAAACCTTACATCAATAGGGAAATCACTGGTGATGGCATCAAAGGGAAAATCTGCCTCTTTGCAGATGATGTCAAGCCTGTGGGAGGGTGGACACAGATGAAGGGGTGCAGGATTTAAAGGAAGACCTAGGAAAGCTGGAGAGGTGGTCTGGCATATGGCAGCTGGGTTTCAGCTTTAAGAAGTGCAAAGTCATGCACATAAGAGGAAAGGACCAGAGGGCTGAACACAGTCTAGGGGTGGTCAAGGTCACTGTATTGGAAGAGGAAAAGGACTTGGGGATAGCCATCACCAATGACCTAAAGAAAGCTACACAGTGCAGAAAGGCTGCAGCCAAGATAAACAGAATGCTGGGCTACATTACTAGAGTGTTCACAAGCAGTAGGGAAGACATTATCCTGCTACTGTACAGATCTCTTGTGCGACCACATCTGGAGTACACGTGCAATACTGGAGTCTCTACCTGAGGAAGAATATCAACCAGGTTGAGACACTGCAGAGGAGAGTGACAAAGATGGTTCAGGGACAGCATGACAGGGCATATGAGGTCAGACTGTGAGAACTCAATATGTACTTGCTCAAGGAGAGAGGAGACATGACTGAAACCTTCAAGCAGCTGAAAGATATAAACAAGGTGGATATCAGGGATCTTTTTCACCTTAGTGACCACAAAACTATTACAAGCTGGCAGAGGGAAGGTTCAAGAAGGTAGATTGGGGACACTTCTTTACAGAATGGGTGATATCAGGGTGTAATGAATTTCCTTCTGAGATAGTCAATCAGAAGATAATAGGGGGGTTCAAGAATGGGTGGGGCAGGGTGAAGGGGAGAGTCAGGGTTGGCATGGAGAAGGGCAGGGCCCACTGTAATCTCGAGAGCAGGGCTCCACTATCAAGCAGACTCAACAGGTCAAAAGGCTTTCCGCTGGCTAATTTATATGTTCCTATGTATGTTTACATGTAATGCATGGGTTATAAGGAAGTAAATAAAAGAGGCTGTGGAGAGCTGAGGGGCAGTAGGGTAGGAGTAAGGAGTGGTGCTGATAGGATTTAACACTGTGGAGCAGTCATCTTCAGGGAAGTCTTCTGGAGTCAGTAAAGCTGCCTGGTATACAGCAGGTTTTCAGCACTCACTGTGGAACTGGCTATGGAAAAGGATAAACTAAGCCTTCTCCAGAGTGGGTCTTGGTGGTCGTGATGCAGGCAGCCACTGTACGTCCTCCCAAATGAGCATCTAAGGTCCAGATGGATGGTGGACTGTAGCTGGCAATGGGGAGGGGGTAACAAAGAGTTTGTGTGAGTGGGGTCCCTAATGTGGCAACAGCAAACAGATTCACTCCATTGTGTGATTCAGTTGGTCTAATCACCTCAGTGGGGAGATCATAACCTGGGATTGCTATATCTGTTCCCAAGATGACACCTGAGATTTGATTGGGGCCCAATAAGAACGAGAGGGCTAGGACAGTGTTTGTGAGATGGCACTCCATTGTAACAGGGATGGAAGGGATGGTAGGGGCAGGGGAGTAGAGAGGCAGGATAGCTAGGTGCCTTCTGGGAGCTTCTGTTGGTAGTGATGCTAGCAGGTTAGAAAGAATTTTCAAGGGGAGAGGAAAGGGAGATGATCTGGAATTCATTTTCTCCTGGGATGGCTTGCAGATCCCTGGAGGAGCTTCAAGATAGCTTTAGGAAACCAGGAGGAAGGATCAAGCTAGTAGTAGCCTTTCTGACTTTTTCAGAGGTCCTGCCACATTGGGGGAGGGAAGGGGGTTGAGTGCTGCAGGGAGGAGGGATGGGGGTACCTGGTGGATTTGGGTCTGCTCTTGAAGGGAGAAGATTTTCAAGCAGGATGGCCTTTACCCCTCTGAGAAGAGCATCAGGATGCTAGGAAGTAAGTTTAAAGAGCACACTGAGGTGCCTTTGAACTATCAGAAGAGGAGGCAGAACAGATGCAGGCCAGTGCACCTATCCAATTAAGTGCTTGGAAACATGGAAGGGACAGATTGGGAAGCATTCAATGGTGCACTGTCAGGCATGTGCATGCACTAGTTGCGCTTGCATGCAGATTCCTCCTTGGCCACCTCGTGAAGAATGCAGACGTCAAAAACTAGAATGCCGAAAAGAAAACTTAAAGGTTTTTTGCCACAAATCTAATCTTTTTTTCTGCTGTTCCCATTTCCATCAGGGTTGGTTCGCTCTAACTTTTCAGCAATGTAATTACCTCAGCTGATCTACAGCACTTAGTGTGAAGCTATCATTTCAATAGCTCACTGCTGAACCAATGCTGCTCAATCAGAGCCTTTCCATCACAATTCCTCAGATGAGAGGAGAAACCAGACAAAGCCAGATTCCTCATAGACTGTGAGGAACAAAGCCTACAGCAATTCAGTTAACAAATGCCACTGACAGAACAAGATTCCCTCATTGTAAGGGGAACAGGAAAAGTAACTCTGTCGATTACAGAGCAAGTTAAGTACCTCTCCTTTTTATATGCCAGCTGACTATGAGACAATAAATTAAGAGGCATACAGTTAAAATTTAAATGGAAAGGGGAAGGATTGTTATTAATTATTCATCTCTAAAAAGCGATTTTGGTGCAGTCCCCCACCCCATTCTTTGTTTTTTGTTTTGTTTTTTGAGTCTACTTTTGTGTAATGCAGACAGAGGAAGAGAATGGGAATGTACATCTAGCTGCTCAAGAACTAGACCACTCCAATTATAGAAACTAAAAGAAAACCACTACCAACACTTCTTATAAAAAATGTATACAAAAATCAAGCAAACTGTTTCATTTCAGTGATATTAAAGACTTAACCCAAAACATCACAGACTTAAATTTAGACAAAAAGGTTCAGGCTGGCCTCAAGTAGTCCATTTTGAAATTTCCCAAACACAGTTTTGAAAAGTGGCCAACCATGGGTCCAAAAAATCAGGCTACCTCAGAGAGGGGGAAAAAAGAACAAAATAAAGGAAGGGGAAGATTGAATTAGAAGGCAATCCAGTCCTTAATGAAATGCAGCCTATTGTAAACAAGCAAGACATTGCAACTAAAGTTAATATACTGTAGCTGTAGTGACTAATGCTGATCCCTCCACTCAAGAGGACCAACCCCCAGGCTGGGCAAACTTGTTAATAGAATGAGATGAAACCAAACAACAAGAAATGGAAAAGCTACAACACCTAAAAGAAAATATAAAACAACTTGAGACCACCCTTTAGAAGTTAGAGACTAAGGTGGATCAAGAAGTTAAGAGACTGACCAAATTAGAAAAAAGACAGTCTGACATGGAAGATAAATTGGTTCCTTTAGATAAAAAGTGCCACAGGCTAAAAAAAGAACAACAATGGTTGAAAAATAAACAAGAAGATATAGAGAACTGTTCAAGAAGGAAGAATGTAAGAATCATTAGGATTAAGGAAAACTGGGAAAAGGCCACAAATCTTACAGATATCCTAAAATAACTTTTTTCAGATTTTTTATGCTCCGACCAAACTTTCCCAGTGATTGATATCGCCAACTGGGTCCTGGGTTACTCTACTCCTCCTTCTCTAAGTTTGATGCCCTCTGTCATCTCCTGGGGGGGTATTCCTTCCCCCTTCAAATGTCCCCCTCTCCATGGATACCTGCTAAAGATCAGAAAATATTCCCTCCACTATCGCCTCTTAGTCTGTCTCCTCCTGGCCGGAGATGTCAACTTAACCCTGCCCCCCACCCCTACCTCTTCACAGGACTCCTCCAAGGGCTTGAAGCTTTTCCACATGAATGTCCATGCCCTCCTCCCTAAATTGAATGACATCAAAGTTTGGGTCACTCAGTACTCCCCTGACATTCTGTGCATCTCAGAAACGTGGTTGTCGTCTTGTGTCCCTGAAAACCATCTTGCCCTCCCAAACTATAACCTTCTCCACAAGATAGTGGTAATAGAGGCAGTGGAGTTGTTATTTACCATCACACCTCCCTGTCTTGCACTATCACTCACCGTGAAGCTGTCCCAAAATCTCACAAACTCCTCCTGGCTAAGGTCACCTTTCTGTCATCAACACCACTTTTCCTGGGCATTTTATACACCTCCCCCAAACTCTCCCCTCCTTCCTCATCTCCTGCATCACCACCATTTCTAAAATGGCACTTGAGGGTGCATTAATCCTTCTTGGTGACTTTAATCTAGACTGGCTCTCCCTTCCTCACAGAGTCCTTGTTTACAGATTAAAGCACTTAATCTGACACAGCAGATTAGTGAGCACACTCACCTAAACCACAAATCCCAGTCACATACCCTGCTAGACTGGATACTAACTTCCCACCCTCACCACATCTGCTCCTCTGGTATTCTGCCTGACATACTGCGTGATCACTGTCCCACTTTCTGTATCAGAGAGTTACCCCCCCAAGTACATTCAATACCGAGCTCTCAAATCACTTGACTCTAATAAACTACTCCTCAACCTGGCCTCTGCAAATTGGTCTCCAGTCCTTTACACCCCCCTCCGTTGATGCTGCTCTCTCCCATTTTACAGATATCTTTCTA
The DNA here is from genome assembly GCA_016271365.2 of Neoceratodus forsteri. Lineage (NCBI taxonomy): Eukaryota > Metazoa > Chordata > Ceratodontiformes > Ceratodontidae > Neoceratodus > Neoceratodus forsteri. The sequence continues at coordinate 1,199,043,608 of CM057450.1, read as the reverse complement.
AAAATCTGGGATGCCTATGCCCATCTGAGATCAGTCAAGGTAAAGCGTAAATACAATCCATGCATCTCCTCTGACATCCTTTCCACCTGCAAAACCCGCAACCTCGCTTGGCAACATTTTAAAGCCATCTGTGACCCTGCTGACCTTCAGAACTACAGAACCCTATGTAATAGCTGCACCAAGCATATTCGGCAGGCCAAAGCTGCCTAGTTCAAAACCCAGTTGCACTCCTCCAACACTTCTCCATCCTCTTTCTGGATCTCCAGTCACTTCTGCACCCCTCCTCTGTACCCCTCCCCCACTCCCACTCTTTGCGTAGCAGGCTCACTAGTGTCTGACCCTTCCTCAATTGCCGATGCCCTAAACAATTTCTTTACTACCTGTGCCCTCCCTCATGACCCTCCCCTGGTCCTATACCTAAGCCCCTCTCCCTTCCCCCTCTTGGCCCTTTGGCTTTCTACTGCCTTTGGTAACCCCTATGGAAGGTCTTAGGGCTATTCTATCACTGAACTCTATGAAATCCAGCCCTGATGGCCTCCATCCCAGACTTCTAAGATCTCTGCACCCTCTATCCTGATCCCTTTAACTCACATCCTCAATCTATCTCTCTCCTCCTCCACGGTACCTTCTGCCTAGAAGTCTGCCACTATCATACCCCTTCACAAAGGGGGTGATCCCACCATTGTGGGAAACTACCATCCCATATCTCTTTTTCCCTCCCTTGCCAAATTCCAAGAATCGCTGGTCCTTGCTAGGCTCAACAACTTTTTCTCCACCTCCAACATTCCCTTCCCAGTCCAATCCGGCTTCAGGAAACTCCACTCTACCACCTCCTCCCTCCTTCAATTTACAGATGCGATCCACTTTGCAGTTGATCAAGGGCTGATCACCTCGGGTATTATCATAGACCTCACCAAGGCCTTTGACTCCATCTCTCACACTCTTCTTCTAAATAAACTAAGCTTCATTGGCCCTGCTCTTGCATCTGCCTCCTGGTTCAGATCCTATTTAACTGGCCAGCCCCAGTTAGTAAAAATCAGCAACATCCTGTCCACCACCCCTCCCCATCCTTGCAGGTGTCCCCCAGGGCTCAATCCTCGGACCTGTCCTCTTCTCCCTATTTATTAATGACCTCCCTTCTGCTTGTTCACACGCCACGATCCAAATGTACACAGACTATACTGTCCTCTTCCTCTCTGTCTCTCTGGTCCTACTGTCCAAGCTGTCCAAACCCCACTACAACAGGATTTTACCTCGGTATCAAATTGGTTCATGGCCAAGTGCCCAAATGGACTGTGATCGTGACCTTTGGATCCAAACAAAAGCTTGCCAGGCTCTCCACTATTCCAGCTTTCTACACGCTAGCTAACTCTCCCTTCAAAATTGTCCCATCCTATAAATACCTGTGTGTGGCTAGATCCCGCACCTGACTTTTCCTCCCATTTCAAGGCCCTTCACTCTAATTTATGTCTTAAGCTTGGTCTCCTCTACTGCCACAAGGGCAGCCTCCCTGTTCCTTTCCGGCATGACCTGCTGGTGAAATGGATTCTCCCTGCCTCTGACTATGCTGATTTGGTCTTCAGCACTGCTCCTACCACCTCTTTCTCCAGAGTAGACGTCCTTTTCAATGCCTTCTGCCATTTCACATCTAATTCCCCCCACATGACACACCACTGTGACTTGTAGTTCTCCCTATGCCTCCAATCCCAAACACAGAGACGCATGTCTCACTGCTCCACCTTCATCTCCAAATTCTGGTTTGGAACTCTTCCTTCATACCTTTCCTCTCTCCTTTATCCTGCTACTCCCTCCCCTACAACTCACATTCTAACTGCCATCATTCATTTGCCCTCCCATGTGTTCGCACCTCAACAGGGAAACTCACTTTCTCCTATAGACTTCTGTGCATCTGGAACAATCTCCCCCCCTCAAACCTGCCTCACCCCCTCTTTTCCTGCTCTCAAGTGCTTCCTCAGGCCCTCACCTACTACACCCTGCAACTGTCCAAGGACCTTATCTTCTCACCTCTCCTGTCCTCCTTCCTCCCCTCCTTCCTGCATCCAGTTGCCACTACTATGTTTTGCTTGCTGCCTGTATCTACAGGCTCTCCCTTCCCACTGTAGCTCCTGCTCTTTACTCTGCATTGTATTCCCAAATTGTGGTATTTACCTACCCTCTGCATTTTACTGTTACATAGAATCTCATTCCTGTACTATACTGTAAATATTGTATTTTACTGTAAATATTAATTTATTCACATTATTCTGTATCACACTGTATCTGCCTGTTGATCTCCTCTTGTTGTATTTGTACTCCCTGTTCCCCGGGTCGCACCTGGAAATGAGCTCCAGCTCTTCGTGCCTTTCCCAGTTATCAAATTTTAAATAAATAAATTGGACAGGCCCCAGATCTTCAGAATATAACCCAGGTAGAACAAGACCAGTTATTGTTAAATTACTAAGGAACAAAGGCAAAACCAGAATTTTTAAAGCTATCTCCAACAACAAGGGAGTTAAATTCAGAGACCAGCCATATTCATTAGGCAAGACGTTTCCTGTGAGTTATCGCAAGCTAGGAAACAGTACACTGGTATCCAACAAATATTATGCAAGGAGAAAATTAAAGCTACTGTGATGTACCCACCTAAGCTAGAAGTCTTTCTGAATAACCAAACACTTTTCTACGATAATAAGGATGAAGCTTACGATGATCTCTGTTTGAGACTGCCTCAGTTATTCATTATACAAAACTGAAGTGTGTATCTTGCAATGATGCAAATTGCATACATTAAGTAATTTGTGAAACTGGTTGGTGGGGGCGCTAAGGAATCTAATGCACTGAATAATTACAAGACAAATATAAAAAGATAATATACGGTGGCATGTGGAGGGAAAGCAATAGCTCTGCATAGTGCCTACAGACCAAGAAGCTTACTAAGATGCCAGGATTCTCCACTGGCATCACAAAAGGGGTGGGTTGCTGCAGGGGTGGAGCGGGGGGGTATGGGAAATTGGGAGGCATAACAAGGGGCAAGGGATTAAAGATGCATGGTAAATTCCCCAATAGTAAGATACTGGTCTTGTTTACATTAACCATTATTTCAGTTACTGGCGTTCAACAGTTTCAGATACTTCATTTCATTTTTCTCGATATGGGATCTTTCCTTGGGCTCATAAAAATCTAAATGACTGGGGTGCCTCTTGTCTCCTCTCCTGTTTGCCTTGGCTATTGAACTACTGGCAATGGCAGTGCGCCAACATGCACAGGTGGAGGGAGTTGGGGGAGCACAAGGTATTTTTGCATAAAGTCGCTTTGTATGCGGACGATATGCTCTTATTTGTCAGAAATCCAAAGAGGTCCATGGTGCCACTGCTGTCTCTTATTGAGGAATTTGCAAGTTTCTCTGGCTATAAGATCATTCTGGAGAAATCGGAAAAGATGTGCTTCCCGTAGAATGAAAGGGAATTAGAATGTTTGGGTAGGACGAGGGCTGGGTGATTTATATAACCTGAATTACCCCCCATTAATCAAGACCATTTTGGCAGATCTTGGGAGATGGGCACAACTCCCTATCGCCTGGCTCAGGAGGATTCATCTGATTAAAATGAATATCCTTGCCCGGATCTTGTATCCAGTGCAAATGCTGCACCTGGGATTGGTGAAGGGAGATATTAAGCAGATACAGAAAGCATTGTCAGAGTTCATATGGTGTGGAAAAAGGCCAAGAATCAGCCTACAGAGGCTTAAGGCTGAGAGGGACAAAGGGGGACTCAATTTTACAGATTTAGGCAGCTATTACCTAGCTGTGCAACAGAGGGATATTGCAGACTGGGTGCACCGACCATCAGTAGCCAGCTGGGTGGAGTTGGAACAATGGGCGATTCCAGGGAGGCTCACTGCCTACCTACATAGCAAGAGACCACAGGCTTACAGAGCACTGGGAGGTAGCAACCCATTGGTATGGGCGGTGCTAGAGGCTTAAAGCAGCTTAAAAGGGAACAGCTTAAAAGACAGAAGGTAATTGGACAGGGGGAAACCTTGTTGCTGCCGGTGGCTAATAATCCCTTTTTTCTGCCAGGCCTAGAAGATAAAGGTTTCAGTGAGTGGGAGAAATGAGGAGTGGAAAGTATAGGGGGAAATATGCACCTTCGAGGTGGTGAAACAGAACCTGCAGCTGAAGGAGCCCCATCTGTACAGATATCTGCAAATTCAAGCTTTTGTAGGAAGGTTAGACAGAGGTGATCAGAAGATTTGAAGCCAGACCAGGTAGAACAGCTGGTGTATTGTGCTAAAAAGGATCCTAAAGGTTTCTTGGGGAAGGCAGCTAAACAGGGTAAACAGAGACTGCCAGACTTGACTGGGAATGCAAGGGCTCTGTGGGAAAGAGATATAGGGCAACATATCTCCGAAGAGCACTGGAGGGTAGTTCTTTGCATGCCAGAAGGGATAATGGTCGGTAATAAGTTTAAGGAGGACTTTTTCAAGTTTTTGCACAGACTATACTATCCCCCTGCTATTGTGCATAAAGCACATCTCTCGGTATCCCCTATGTGTGGTAGGTGTGGGAAAGACAAAGGCACCTATATCCACTGCTTTTGGACCTGCTTAGTTCTTGTAAAGTTTTGGGATGGCGTAGTAGCTGAGGTGGCTCAGATGGCTGATCATCCATTGGAGAGGGACCCTTTGACCTGCCTTTTTGGGGTGAAGGTGGTTGATCGGAGAGGAGTGGACCCCTCTCCCCAGGTGGATGAGGCCATTATTCATTTTGGCATGACACTGCATCCAAAATACTTGGGTTTCCAATGCTAAACCCACAGTCCTACTCTGGCATCAGTTAATCATGCATGCTGTAGCCTTGGATAGATTAACACAAGTTGTCCAAGATAGGGAGGAGGTCTTCCTACAGAAATGGACCCCCTTCCTTTTTTCTTTAAGTGTGGCAGAGGACATGATGCTGAGGATGGGACTGTGTGCATAAATATGTAAAGAGGATTAACAGATTGTTGTAGACTGATAGGAGAGTGCTTGCTGATGTCAGGGTTGGGAGAGAAATTCCTCATGACCCCATACAAACAGTCCAAGAGGTATTGTTTTGATAAAGCATGTTTTTTGAAAGGATCAATTTCTGCACATCTGACTGCATCTATCTGTTTGTTTTATGTTTGTCATTGTATATCTAATTTCTGTTGTTTGTATCAGTTTCATGAATATCTAATAAAGAGATTATTCAAAAAAAAAATCTAAATGATTTTCACCCCAAATATAGGTTATTAATGCGAATAGGTAAGAACTTCACAAATGGGTCAAAAAGTACACCAACTGCATTGTTCTATGTACTTAGGTTAAGCTGGTTCCTGTCTACTAATTTGTGGCTGTTGTAGGTCTGACTGTAAGAGGTGTTATGCAGAACATTAATGGTATGAACTCCCCCCCATAAGATAGAGGGCCCGATATTCAAAATAGTGCAAAGCAGAGTACAAAACATTACGCTGTGCTTTGCAGTTGCCTGGGAGCCCGAAGATGCCAGATTCAGTTGAATAGTGCATCTGTACTATTCGACTGAATATAGGGCCATGTGGCAGATGTACTTGAGATACTGGGGGAAAAGGTTTGTCACCTGCGATTTGAAGGAATGGAAGGTTGAGGGTGTGGTCACTCTTGGTGGGAGCAAGTTCCAGGCTTTGGACGCTCTGTAGGTAAAAGAGTGCTGGCCTGTAGTGGTTCTCCTGTGGGGCACAGCGAGTTTACCATAGCCCATGGACCTTGTGCCATAGCAGTTGTGGGGCTTGGTTAGCAGGTTGCAGACCTCAGGAGGCATTTGACCAAGCAGGACTCTTTTGATGTGCAGAGAAGAGTTGCAGGTGGTACAGAGATGGAAAGGGAGCCATTTGATGGTGGTGTACAGATCATGTCAGTAAGACTCTTGTTTCCTGTTAAAAGTACAAATCTAAAGGCATGGTTGAAGGCCACACAGATTTTATTGAGTACAGTCTGGTTAGCAGCCAAGTAGATTACTGACCCATAGTCAATTATGGAAATGATGAGGCTAGAGACTAGTAATTTTTTGACCTCTGGCATGAGGTTTGACCTGTTTCTGTGGAGTAAACCTAGCTGTTGGTGGATATTTTTGATCATGGGGTCAACAGGATGGAAGAAAGACTGGGTGGAGTCAAGATAGATGCCCATGCAGTTGAAGATCTGTACCTGCTCAAAGTGTTTTCTATTTGGAGTGGTGATACTCAATCCTGGTCTGTCCTTTAGAGTGTGATTACTCTCAAATAATAAGGTTAAGGGCATGATCTCCATTGGTGGGAGTGAGTTCTAGGCTTTAGTCACTCTACAGGCAAAGAGTGCTGGCCCATAGTGGTTCTCCTGTAGAGCATAGCCAGTTTACCATAGCCCATGGACCGTGTGCTAGATCACAATTCTTCTACTTGTGTCTAATTCTGGAAATCTCATGTCTGATATTATGTATTTTGGTTCTGATTTGAAAATGCATTGCATCAACAATGGGAGAGAGCTGAAGGGAATTTGTACAATGGTTGAAAAGCATTGTATGTGAGTTTTATTTATTTTTATTTATTGAAGGAATCGAAATTACAACCTTTGAGTCAAAGACTCCTTTGCAAAGACTCCACGTCAGAGATACAGAGGTATACATACAATGTCACGTGATAGACAGAGACATAATTTTAACAATACATGGACAAAACAAATGGTAGTTTACAACAGCAAGGGGTATTAGACAAATCCCTGAGTCATAATAATTTACTGCAAAAAGCATTAAGCATTAAAAGACAAAGGAGTGGGAAAAAACAGGCAATTAGGTAATTTATGTAGAGAGGTCTCACCAGTAGGTGAGCAGCAATGAAGGGGCAGTTGTAGGGAGCACAGTGTTGGGGGGGAATGTTTAGTTGCAGTCACATGTGGATTTGGCCAGGAGGGCAGATCGGAGGGAGGATTTGTAGTGTCCAAGATGCATTTTAGTGGCAATGAATGGGGGTAGTTCGTTCACCCAGAGGGGAGACCCTATAGTAGAAGGAGCATTGACACATGGAGGTCCTGCAGCAGGGAACTGTAAGGGAGGATGACTGAGAGCTTCTGGTAGCCCTTAGCTGGGGAGCGAGTTCAACCAGGTATCGAAGACCCAGTGGGGATTGGTTTATGGAGAGCTTTCTGGCTTCGAGACAGGTATGATATCTAAGCCTACCCTCAAAGTTGTCAGCCGGTGCATCAGTAGCGCTCACAAGTGTGGCTCCACTTGTCACATCCAAATACAAGGCAGCAGGCTTTATTAAGGGAGACCTTGATTCTCCAGAGGGCAGAGGAGTCAGCAGAGCCACAGAAAATGATTCCATAGTCGATCAGGGTGAGCACCAAAAGGTCAATGCCAGTCGTGAGGCTCTCTGGAGGCACCCCTTTAGGCGGTACAGAAGTCCTAGCCTTGCGTTTACTGCCAAGCAGAGAAGGTCAATATGGTCATGGTAATTGAGGTGGAAGTCAAGGGTGATACCCAGATATTTGAAGGTAGGTACTAATTCATTCGGGGTGCTCTGGCAGTTGAGGATGTTTAGTGAGAAGTTGCTATGGGCATTTTGACGGTGGGTGAAAATCATTGTCTTGTTTTTTTTTGTAGTTCAGAACGAGTCAATGTTTTGAAAACCAGGCTTCAGCTTCAGCTTCAGAGAAGGAATGCTGTATGGCTGATTGAAGATTTCGGGGGTCTGGATGGCTGGTGAAGACGACCACATTGTCAGCATAAAGTAGCATCTGACCAGAGCAGGACTTAGGGAGTATATTACTGTATTTAATGGATTTTGTAGGGACAAAAGGAGGCAAAGGCCCATCGAGATTGTCCCTCTCAATAGAGGCACATTATCATTTTTGTGAATTTAACCATATATCAAGTTTTGTTTTAAATGTATCAAAGTTATCTATATCTACTAGTTCTTGTGGTAGGGAATTCCATTGTTTAGATGCCCTAATACAGAAGTATTTATCATGTTTATTAGTATTTGCCCTTTCTACAGTAAGTTGTTTATCATGGCATCTGCCTACTGTATGCTAATTTGATAATGTTAATCCACATTGTTTCATTAGTAACAGTGATTTTAATACCTTATGTGTAAACAGAATATCTCCTCTAAGTCTTCTTAGATAGAGTGGATTTAGTCTAGTTTCTTTGAGATGTATTTTGGAGGTTTTATTTCTAAGATTAGGTATCATTTTTGTAAATCATCTCTGAATTTGTTCTAATCATTTTATATCACCTTTCAAATATGGGTTCCAAAATGGGGATCCATAATCTAAATGTGGTCTAATGTAAGTTCTGTATAATGGGACCAAACACTGTTTAGATTTATTAATAAATGATTTATTAATTTGTTTTAATAATATATTGGTTGTTCTTGCTACCTTATTGCAATGTGAAGAAGAAGATAGTTTGTTATTTACCAAAATACCCAAGTCTCTTTCACAATTGGTTTTATTTAGAAGTGTACCATTTAAAAAGTAATTGTTTGAGGGTTTTTTGTACCAAAGTGCAAGACCATGCATTTATCTGTATTAAATGTCATAAGATTTCTTTTTGCCCATGTTTCAGTGGTAATAAGATCTTGTCTTAATAGATGTATATTATGTCATGTATCTACTCTACCACCAAGCTTTGTATCATCACCAAATTTTGATATATGATTAAGTGAAGAGACGTTAAGGTCACTAATAAAAATGTTATCGAGTATGGGCCCCAGAACAGAACCCTGGGGTATCTTGTTTGTAACTCGGCCCTGTTCAGACAGGACTCCATTTATTTTTACCATCTGGGTCCTGTTATACAACCAGCTTGTTACCCAATTTATCAAATACTGGGAGAATCCAAGTGTATTCAGTTTTTCAATTAACAATGTGTGAGACACTTTGTCAAAAGCTTTACTGTAATCCAATAGGATTACATCTGATGAAATATGTTTATCCAAATAACTACTAATATTGTTATAAAAGGATACCAAATTTGTTGTACAAGAGCAGCCTGGTTTAAAACCATGTTGAGATATGTCTTCAATACCCAATTGTTGCATTTCAGACTCTATTAGTGATTTAACCAGTCATTCCATTGTTTTCCCTATAATAGATGTCAAACTAATGGGTCTGCTTTATTAGACACTGGGGAAGGTACATCTGATTTATTGAAAACAGAACAGAAGTATTTATTAAATAAATTTGCTGTTACATAATTATCCATAATAATGCTTCCATCTTCAACCAAGGGGCCTATTATCTTAGTATTGCACTTTTTACTGTTTATGTATGAAAAAAAGGATTTCTGATTTGATTTGGTATGGGCTAGTTTAAATTCAAATTTAAGTTTAGCTTGTTTAATTTATTTTTTTAATAAAGAGACTATTGTTTTGTATTTATATATATTGCTCATGGTATGGTTTCTTTTCAGTTTTTTAAAGGAACGTTCTTTTTTTATAATTAGTCTGTGTATTGATTTATTAAACCAATTTTACCTTTTTTATTGTATTTTGATTTTGTAGGAACATATTTATCTTCCAATGAAAAAATAATTTGTTTGAATTTGTTCCGGGCAGTATTTATTGATTGGTTCTTAAATGTTTCATCCCAATTAATTTAATTTAATTTGATATTTATCAAATTAAAATTTGCTTTATTGTACTCTTTCAGTTTAGTAGTTATCTTAGGTTTGACTTATTTTGTATTTAGATTAAATTGAATTGAGTTATGATCGCTGTTACCAATTGGAGCAGTGATATTTATATCTGAAAATATATTTTCTGCATTTGTAATAATAAGATCAGGTATGTTTGTTTACCTTGTTGGTGAACATACCAGTTGTTCAAGTCCATTATCTATACAAAAAGTTGCTAATGATCTTTTCTGTGCATTTTTTGCTGTAAATGTTTCCCAGTTAATACCTGGCATATTAAAATCACCCAGGACAAGAGTGTTACCATTATTAACCATATCCAAGATAGTTTTAATCATATCTGTTGTATATTGAAGATCTGCAGAAGGTGGTCTGTAGCAAACTCCAACAATTAATTTAGGTTGACCCTTTAATTGAATTTTCACCCAGAGATGTTCTAGATTATCAGATAGGTTTATTTCATAAGATGGAATGTCATCTCTTACATACAGACATACTCCTCCACCCAGTCCATTCTCTCTATCTTTATAATATAGTTTGTAATTTGAAATATCTCTGGTCCACTTGACAAAAGGGTCCCACCATGTTTCAATAACCTCAATAATACCCAGGTTCTGAAGAGTACATTTAACCTGTAATTCAGATATATTAATGTTATTTAAGGATCTTGCATTATAAGATAGTATTTTGCAAGATCCACCTTGGATATATTCACTACCAATTGTTAGAGATCTGGGATCCTTCCCATTCTCCCCCCAAAGACTTTAGTTTAAATGATTTTCTATTACTGAGGCCAGAGTTTTTCCCAGTATGGTACTACCTCTTCTGCTGAGATGAAGCCCATCCCAGCAGAAAAGAGAGTCCCTATCACAAAATCTCTCCCAACATGGAATACAACAGATATTCTGTTTAAGGCACCATTTCCTCAACCAATTGTTAATTTGTTTAATTTTATTTGTTATATACTCAGTAGCTCTTGGTACAGGAAGGATTTCTGAAAAACAAACCATACAGCCTTTTTTCTACAAGTATATTGTTAAGTGTGACAAAATCTTTCATAAGTTGTGCAGTATCAGTATGATTAATATCATTAGTTCCTGCATGGATTACTACCAACGGGTTATGACCTGAACCAGAAAGAATGTTATTTAACATGTTCGTTATGACAGACACTTTGATCCCCCTGAAACTTCAACATGTATGGTTTGTTTTATCTGGGTTACAAATTACCCTATCAAGATGTTTTATTATCGAATCCCCTAAGACAAAAACCTGTCTAATAGGAGCTAAAGGGGTGGTGGAGTTAGAAGTGCCCATTGGAATAATAGTCTGGGTAAGGGGAGGAACCTGAGCTTTTGGTGATTTTGGGGGGGGGGAGGGTGAATTATTTTCACGAGATACATCTAAATTTATTTCTTTATTTTATAAGGGGGGATACTGGTCCAGAGATATAAGTGTTGTAACTGAGAGATCATTTTCATTGACCACTGGGGTACAGTTATGCTGATTGATGTTGTTTGTAATTTCTTCTACTATAACAGTATCTGTATCAGAATGGGTAAGGAGTGTGGAGCAAAGGAATTATGTATTGGAATACAGAACTGTTGTGCTTTTCACCCTTTTTTTGAAGCTCTAGAGGAAGAGACAAATGAAAAAGTTTAAGTCATGTTCTATGTTGTCCTCTCTCCCTCATTTTCTTATGGGTAATTTACTACTAGTCGAACCATTTGGTGTTCCCAATTTTAATACACATTTACCTAAGGTAGTGTCAGTTTGGGTAGAAATATTACTACTGACTTTTTTAAAGACCTTGTTTGGGGAAAACTTTTTGTTGTTCATTGTATCTTCGTAACATGTCGGCCTGACTATTTTCTAAAACTAATAGTCATGTACCAAATAGAGCTATTTCATCTTTCAGTAGGACATTGCTGGTGCATTTATCACATGCATAAATATGTGTAGAACAAGGGAGCTTTTGAACAAGTTGGTACATACCACAAAATGTACATTTAATACCAATGTCCCCATCTAACGTCATGATGGTTTGACTATCGCGTTCTGCCATTTTACACTGTTTTTTATTGTAGTAGCAGTTTTATTATAAATGTTGAGGTATTTATAACCCACCTAAATTGTATAAACAGCTACAGCCTACACTAATCACATATAGATGGTCAAATCAGCGATTTACTTGATTTTAAGCACAGCCCATAAATAAGTGTACTCACAAAGTTCTCTTTATTCGGCCAATTCCTCCAAACATGCAAAACACGAGCAGACTAAAGAGTAGGGGGCCCAGTATTGATCCCTGGGGCACCCCTGAGTGAACTGGTTTGCAGGTGGAGATTGTTGTGTTGATTTTGGCCCTTTGATTCTGACTGCTGAGGTAGTTTTTAAACCACATAGTGGCTTCCGAAGACAGTCCTGTAGCAGTTAGGATTGAATGAGGAGGGTATGACTAACAAAGTCAAATGCCTTGTTTAGGTCAAGGCAGGCTGATCCTACTATATGTCCAATGTTGAGGGCTTTGTTTATAAGGAGGTATAAGCAAGGAGGGTGGTGGTGGTGGTGGTGCTGTGTCCCTTCCTGAAACCATGCTGTTCAGGGCAGAATACATTGTACTTTGCCAGATAGTCGGTGAGTTGATCAGACATTATTTTTTCAAGTGCCTTAGAGATGGGGGGAGGAATGGAGATGGGGCAGTAGTTGCTAGGGGAGGTGCTATCACCACCTTTAAAGATGGGGGTAATGACAGTCGATTTCCAGTGGGTGGGGAATTGACTGAGGCAGAGGGATCGACTGAGAATATTGGTTTGGGGGTGAGGACTGAGTCGAGGGTTAGAACAAGTTTAAGGTCGAGGGAGTCACCGCTATGATGAGATTTCCTGAGAACTTTGGTGAGGTAGTGCCTAGCTTTACGTGGGGGGATAGTGTGAAGCCTGAAATTAGGGGTTGATGCAGGTTGGGGGGGTTGCAGAAGTTTCTGGAGCTGGGTCAAAGAAATTAGGGAGGAGGACGCCGCTTAGGTTGGAGAAAGCGGAGTTAAGGCTATCTGCAATGGTCTGGGGGTCCTGGGAGAGGGAGCCATTTATTAATAGTTGGGCTGGGGGGGATGAAACAGCTTTCCCATTAAGTTCTTTAATATTGTTCCAAAACTTCCGCCCAGAGCCCCAGGCAGTGGAGAGGGTTTCCTGGTAGTGGGCAGACTTGGCTTTGTGGAGTTCCCAGGTGTACTTATTCCGAGTTTCCCTATAAAGTTGCCAATCCTGGTGCCTGCCCCTTTCATAAGAAGGAAATATTGAGGTAGAATCAAACCCTAATACCTATATTTTGCTAAACAGCAGTTGGTTAACTAAGTTCTGGTACTGACTTTAAACAGTTGGTTCAAAAATTCTAAAGGGTTTTGTTTCCCTGGATGGACTTGAAAGAAAAAAGTTTCAAACTGACTTTTAAAAAGTTGCTCTGCTTGAAGGGGCCTCCAAAGCAATATTAAGGTTCCAGCAGGCTGATTTCAAGGTCTGGAGGTGTGAACATTACCACCAGAACCAGACAGATCCATTGACACTGATATACCGTATATAGACCAGCACCAATTACCTAGAGCTATTAAAAACAAGCATTTGTCAATGCCGAATGTTGGCTTGCTGGCATTGGCATTGGTAGTGCAGGAGTTAGAGTTGCATAATAGGAATGGCAGTGAAGTACTGAACTGACACTAACCCCACACCAACCCTGCAGAGACTGACAGGCATTGGGGTGTACCTTTGGGTCATTGGCCTTAACGCTCATGCCATTTCACCTCACCTTACCTTGCAGACACTGCCAAGTGTTGCGGTGTGCCTTGGGGTCTTCGGGCCTTATGCTCACCCCATTCCATAAGGAAATACACTGAGATGGGTGCAGTATAGGAGAATGGGGTGAACTTTGGGGTCAAAGAGTCCAAGGCACAACTCAATGCCTATCACTGGCTGAAGGGTGGGGGTGGGGGTGGAATCCAAAAATCCCAAGTCACATCCCTGATACCTGTCAGTCTCTACAGGGTGGGGCATTATGGTTGGAAACCTTAACTCCTATGGCTTATGGTTTGTTGGTATTTTCACTCCAAATTTTCAACGTGGGCTTTTTGTGACCCCACTTCATGAACAGTGGCACTATCAGTTCATTAGCTGAAAGATGATTTTGCATAGTGAGTGCACCATTTGGCACCACAGGTGCGAAAACACATTTTGGGCAGGATGTGAAAAATGACAGCTGTACTGTTCATGAGAAGGTGTAAAAAATTGGTAATGTTGAAAATCTGGAATGAAAATATGAAAAATTGGTGAAGTCATGAGCATGCATAGAAACTGCGCAATGCACGCCCGTAACGCAATTATTTTGGGGATTTTTTTTAATCAAATTTTCAACATAGGCATTTTGGGACCTCCACTCATGAACAGTGACACTGTGATTTTGTTAATCTGTCCCGAAAGTTGATTTTCCACATCGATCTCACCATTGTGCACCAGATGTGCGAAAACACATTTTGGGCAGGATGTGATATTCATAAGGAGGTGTGAAAAAATGGCAATGTAGAAAATCTGTAGTGAAAACATTAAAAATTGTCAAAGTTAAGAGTATGCATGGAAACTGAGCAACACACTCTCGTAATGCAGTCATTTTGGGGAATTCTTTCACCAAATTTGCAACATAGGCTTTTTGGAACCCCACCTCATGAACAGTGGTACTGTTGTTTTGTTACTCAATCTCGAAAGGTGATTCCATGCAGTGACAACAAAATCACCTTTCGTGATTGAATAACAAGATGACAGTGCATGTTTTCATGAGGTGGGGTCCCAAGAACCCCATGTTGAAAATTTGGAGCCAAAATTCAAATAAATGGCTGAGATATCCACCAAAGTTGCCCCCCCCCCACCCATTGATGCCATTATACAGCTTACTGGCATTTCTTCATTTTGAAGTTTGGCTTTGAAGAGTCCAGACATGTTCCCACTCCACCAAGGTCAAGGTGTTGGACCTCCAGAGGTAAGTATGTGGTGAGGGGCAGTGGAGATGGGGTGCAGAGGGTGGGCGGGTTGGGGGAGGGGGTGCCATGGACAATGGACCATTTTCTTTTTTTCAGGTACAAAAAAAAAAACGGACACTGCACAGTGGGACAGTTTTCTTTTACAGGTGAAATAAACCAAATGTTGGGATCACTGGGGTGGGCTCCCAGTTTGCCCCATGACTTTTGGGGGGTGATGTTGACCATACTGGGGTGGGCTCCCAGTGTGCCACACAATGTGGGGGGGTTGCAAACATACCAACATGGGGATTGCACCTCGATGTCATCCTTCTTTGGTGATTGTGTAGCCACCATGTTGATTGAAATGTTTCACCAGGAAAGGCACGTACAGGAGGCGTGTCATTTGTGCCGCTGCATGATGAGCTTGTCTCCCATTGCAGCAGCACATTTCTTACAAGTTGTGTCCACTTTACATAAATCTTATGTCAGCTTTAGCATGCTGGCTAATTGGGAAATGAGGGACGCACCTATTAAAGCATGCCCTGCATTCGCCAACACTGACACACCTCTGCATTTCTCCTACTACCACAAGATGTTGCTTGTGCAAGCGCAAGACAATATAAAAAGGCTCAGTGTTTTAATGTTTTTTTGTTTTTTTTTTGTAAACTTCATTTAAGTGAAATCAGCAGGGTGGAAAACCATACATACATTTAATCACTGGAGACGTTTGTGAAATATATTGAGTAGAATATGGCAGTCTTTACATAAACATTACACACCTCATAGTTATAATCCAGGGTACAAGATAAAATAATCCGTGTTTAGAGCTTATTGTATTACCCATAACATAATCAATAAAAACTTGAAGTTTCTCTATAAGCAAGGATTTTAATAAGATGGAAATATCTTGTTCTGTATGACTAACTCCAGGGGTTGCCAAATGGATAACTATTTGTCTATTTGCCCTCGGACTGCAAACTGCGAATGTTACAGGTGCATGCACTGGAGGAGAGCCTGAGCCCACTGAGCAACAGTGGGTATAGTATCTGATCTCCAGTGCATGGCCAAGACTTTTTTGCCAATCACATAACCTAGTGCTAATAGGTCGTCGCTTCCCTTCTTCCTTCAGGTTATTCCTCTGGGAAGGCCCATCAAAATTTCTATTGGGTCCAAAACCATTGGAATAGAGAGACAGAAGCAAATTTACCTCCACCCAGAATGGTAGCACCTGAGGACAGGTCCATATCATATGGTAGAAAGTACCAGGGAGGGCTTTACATTTAGGACAGATGTTTGGAATTGAGGGGTTGATTCTATGGGCCAGCTCTGGAGTGAAATATACCCTGTGCAGGTAGTTAAGTTGGATAGCTCTCAGTCTATTATTAACTGAGCATTTTAGGCTATGCTGCAATAGCCCCTCCCAATGCCCCCTCGTTAAGCTTTCAGGTGCTAGGTCTGTGCCCCACTTTGTTTCAATCTAGCCAGGGGGTCAGGCAGCACACACATCATTGCTTTATAGCATCTGCTTAGGAGTCTATGTTTTTTTATACAGGGTATTGGATGAAAACATTTCCTCAAGAGGAGTGTGTTTAGGGGTAGTTAGGGATCCTCCCTCTATTAGCTTGGATCTTATTTTACAGTAGGTAAAAAAAATTAGAGACCTCCAAGCCATATTTCCTTCTCAGCATTGGGAAAGACAGAAGGTCTTCACCCTCAAATAATTGTGAGAGGTAGAGGATTCCCGCTCTGGACCAGTCCTTCAGGGCCATCCTATCCTCTATCGATTCCAATCCCCATTTCTGCAATATAGCCCCATGGAAGCTTCTGAGGGCAACAAATCATAATTGTTGCAGCAGTTCATAATTTCTAGTTGTTGACATTACAATATGTGTCATATTACTAAATTTTTCAATTTGGTACGTATTACTTGTTCGCCATTGTAGAGAAACTGTTCTATGTGTGTGAGTGGTGTTGTGTGACATCAAATAATGCACCTTTTATTCTGCCACAGACTAGGGTAATTGCAGGGCAGGTGCAGCAGTGTGAATCTGCTAGCCACTGCAGCTGCCTGATTTTGTACTGCGATCGTGGTATCTGTTCTTTGTTTTGCTACTTGTACTGCCATAAAAATCTGCAGTCAGTGCCCCCCCCCCCCACCGGCAAAAGGAATTTTTTACCAGATTGGATTGTTTTTGTGACTTCATCAGCACCACTGGTTACTGAAGTTGTTTTCATTAGTGTGACAGCCTCTATCTGTTGCTGATGCTACAGTTGTTTTTTTGGCTTCACATCCAGCGTCCCCCCAATCAGAGAGTGAACATATCAAAATCTAAATTTGGTTATAATATTGTTGTTGATCCCTCAAAATGCCTGCAAAGAGACATGCAAGCAAAGCTGGTTCTCGTCATGGCAATGCTGGCAGTAAGATAGTTTGTGGGCATGGTAGTAGCAGACGCAGAAATGCATTGCTGATGTGAGGAAAGGTATTTCTCCTGCAATGTTTTATACAGCCTAATCAGTAGCTTCACTCATAGTTGGAGGAGATGATGTTTTCCCAGCCTGTGGTGTTAGTGTTACTGGTGTTAGTGGTGGTGGTAGTATTAGTACTGGTGCGTCAAGTTCGAATTCTGACCAGTGTACTGTATCCAAAAATATTGAGTGTGAAGCAGTGCAAGTGAGGGGCAGCGTAGATGATGTCATACTTCCCAGTAACATCCCAGTAACTGAACCTGAGGATTCTGATAATCATGTCAACGATAACATACAATGTGATATTCCATCCACCATGGCAGTTAATGTCACGCATTTTCCCTGCAGTGATTCACAGTGTGGTGAAAAAATATTAGGTGATGGTGGTGTAGATGATGATGATGAATGTGATGATGACGATGATGTTGCTGTTGTTGCAACGTGCAGTCCACATGCTAGCATCCAAGCAGAAGATGTGGATGTGTGTGACATTGATGAATATGATGATGATGTAATTGACCCCAATTGGGAACCGGAGAAAAAGAAATTCAAAGTGACTGTGTCTGAGTCTATTTGCAGGAATTACCCCGGGTAAAAACTCATGATTTACTGGTTTTAGTTGATGATGATGACCCAGTAATAATGATAGGCAGTCGTGCGTGGTGGTCAGTTGCAGTTCCAGTGTACGGTGCCCGAAACATTACATGCCCGGCCCCCCCATTTTAGTGCTTAAAATAACGGACTTAAATAAGCAAAATCATGGACATGTTAAAAGCAGAGCATCACAATCCCTTGTTTTGAATTTTTTTGTTCAAGATGCAAATGATGAGTCAGTTGCAATCTGCCAGGTTTGCCATGTGCATGTAAGTCAAGGTAAAAAGAGGAGCCATCTGGACACAGGAGGACAACATACGCATCTTAAGAAAAGGCACATGGCACTGTGGACCCAGCAAAAGCTGGCAGCTAATACTGTACCACAGAGGGGTGTTCACCCTCATCACCAGCAACCATAACGACCATGTTATCCCCTTTCATGACTGTTAAATCCAGTAGTAAATTAAACGTGTGCAGTAGTGAGGTAATAAGAGCAGAGGATTACTACAGGCATGATGAGGTGGAGGAGCATAATGACTTTGAAATGTTGTCCAGTGCTGATGAGAGTAGCAGTTTTGGTGGTGGTGGTAGTGGTGAATGCAGTATGTCTAGTGCAAGTGGTACATCAACCCTGGTTGGCAAATCTGGCAAAATAACTGCATTTCTGGGTTTGTTATCATCACCTATGCAACCGTCTTCATCAAATTTCCACACTCCACCCCCTGCTAATGCCATTCATCACAGAGCACAACCATTTGTGATGACACCCCATGTAAAACATTTAAGTCAGCCCACGTTACAGAGTGTTTTTGTGCATAAGATGAAGTACCCCCCCCAATCATACAGTGTCACATGAACTTACTGCTGCTGTAGCGGAAATGCTGGCAATTGATCTTTTGCCCTTCTCCTTTGTAGAGAATTCTGGGTTCTGGCAGATTGTTGCACATGCCTGTCCAAAATGGAAAGTCCCATCCAGGACATACTTTTCTACCCGTGCTGTCCCCGAGTTGTTTTGCACTGTGTCTGACTCAGTAAGACATGCCCTTCAACATTCCTCCTCTCCATACATCCATTTAAGTATGGATATGTGGACAAGTGGCAAAACAGTGGGGAGTTCATTTTTGTGTATAACTACACACTAGGCGCAGGTGCCGGGGGTTGTTTGTGATGTTGGCAGTGTGAATAATCAGTGCAGTAAGGTGGATTGTTGTGGTAGCAATCTTCCAGGAATTCGACAGCATGCAACGATTGCTATGCTCAATGTGACCTGTTCACACACTGGTGAGAAAATGTTGGATGTGGTACTGACTGAAATTAACAAATGGCTAAACCCCCGTCCCTGAAAGCTGGGTTCATAGCAAGTGACAATGGGTCAAATGTGGTGAAATGCATCACGAATGGTGTTTTTTTTTGTGTTCCATGCATGGCCCATTGTTTAAATCTTGTGGTGCAGGAGTTTCTGCAGCACCCTGATGTAAAGGAAATGCTGACCATTGCACAACGTATCTACTCTCACTTTTCATGATAGGAAAGGCCTGTGACCAACTGCAGCAGTTGCAGATACAAAACAGCCTGCCTCAGCACTGCTTGAAGCTGGAAGTTGTCACCCGATGGAACTCCACTTTATATATGGCAGAGAGATTGTATGAACAATACAAAGCCATCTCAGAGTATCTTGTGAAGCACACTAGCCGTGACAGTTCCGGGGCCTCCATGTCTATGACGACTGAACAGTGGTGCCTCATGGACTCTGTAATAACAATTTTGTGGCCTTTTGAACATGCCACACAGGCAGGGAGTGGTGAGTCTGCCTCCATTAGCCAATCAACTCCACTGCTGCGGGTGCTGAGGCAGACATTGGTGAATGTACAGCATGGCCTTAATGTTGCCTGAGACGGTGGTAGCAGTATGTTGCTGCAACACATGCTGACAGTATTCGACCAGAATCATCACATTGTGAGCATTCAGTGTAGTGACAACTTTGCCATAGCAACAATGCTGGACCCACAATACAAATGTGGAATTGCATCAGTATTGGAGGGAGGGCCTGAACAGGTAAAAAATATCAGTGGTCAACTGGTGCACTTGGTTCATGGGGCACAGAAGTCATGTGCCAAGGTCAGCAAACCTCAGCAGCATAATCCGGCTGAAGTTGTACCAGTAGGACGATCAAACATATCCTGCAAGGGAAAGAGGACAGCAGTTTCAGGTGGTCTGTCATCCAAAGTGGCTGGCGTCAACCCACTTTGGGAGGCTTTGTCCCAAGTGGGTATTTGTGAAATAAATGACTCGGGAGAACAGGATGATGCATCAACAACTGGACTTAGTGCGGCTCAGAGAATGGTTGAGTCATATTTGTCTGAAAACAGACATCTGACAATAACTGAAGATCCTCTTTTGTACTGGAGTGGAAAGGTCAGTGAATGGCCAGAGCTGACTGCAGTGGCACTAAAGTACCTCACATGCCCACCCTCCGGTGTAAGTGTTGAGAGGGTATTCAGCTCAGCAGGTGCAATAGTCAGGGATCGTCGGGCAAACCTGTCTCCTGCAAATGTTAGTTTGCTAACATTCATTAACATGAATAAAAGGCACATACTAGCACAGACTGCAACCTCGGTATTCGTACCCCAGCCTAGTCATGGTGGTTTTGGTGATGTGGAAATGGACCATCCTGGTGTCACTGGTGGTTACTGCCTGAAATGGCCCACCACTGATGTAGATGATGACACAATGGAGAAAGAATTTCCCAGTGGTCAGACTTCAGACATAGATGCCTGTGAGGGAAGCTTTCTTTATGAGGATGATGATGTGGTTAATGTTGGCAGGTTTTAACTGAAGTTGTTAAAAGGCGGTGTGCCCCCCCGGACCACCACCACTACCAGGACTGATGTTAGCCACTGCCACCACTGAGCATGAGTCTTTCTGCCCCCAGGACCACCACCACCACCGGGACTGATGTTAGCCACTGCCACCACTGAGCATGAGTCTGTCTGGACCACCACATCCATCAGCCACAGACACAAAGCTTCTTAATATATAAACCATAAAGTAAGTATGTGTACTCATGCTTGTTATGCTGTTTCACTTCCTTTAGTTGTATGTTTTGTTTTCTGTAGGTTTTCAGAGCCGCAATGGTCAAACACATATGGTACACTTATTTTGGGTTTTTTTACAGGTTAACAAAAAAAAGTCTCCATCACTAAAACTCGGTGGGAATGGTACTCCAGCTGTACCATACAGAGGAACCTATGGAATATCCATGTGAAATCCATTCTGGTAAGTATGACGATTTTATTTCATCTGTTTCATTGTTTTGGAAAGACTGCAGCAAATGCGACTGACTATGATTCATAAACTAAGTGACATATGTACGTCACCAAAACTATTTCTGTAAGATGTAATTCATGCACTGTATTCTGAACTTGCAGCTGTGTAGCCCTAACCATGACAGTGTTGAAAAAGTTGCACACAGGTTGTGTTACTTGACAAGATGTGGGTTTGAAATGTAACTTGACTTGAGATTGAGAACCAGGGAGGGACAAATTACAATTAAGTTGTAAGAAGTCATTCATTTTTTTTTAGGAAACTTCCAGATGCTTTGTTGTTCTGTCAAAGTGGCCTCATCCCAAAAAGGTCTTCAACATCAGCCACCCCCCCTCCCCCGGGCTTGGGCACACATACAACACACAGAAGTCATTTCATTAGATGACCATGACCATCATTAACAACTGGACTCCAGACGGATGCAGATGAAATCTGTGAAGAAGTAACAAAATAAGAAACCATTACAGACAAACTGCAAATATGCTTCCCCCCACCCCCCCAAAAAAAATACTTACCTTCATGTGCTTGAGAGTTATCCATTTCCAACTTCAATGCAAAAAAATTCTCATTGAGCACTGGAATGTGCACACCAACAGTTTCTGTGTCCTGTGACACAGAACAATACCATGAGTACATGTCCATGTCAACCCGCCTACACACCTAGAAAATACACAAACATATATCTATATATATCAATTCACCAAGCCTACTATTAGTGTACAGACAAAGGGCACCCTTCCATCCAGTTGAGATGATCACATTGCATATGCTTGAATCACCTCACAGAACACATTGGACCAGCAACAGTACACTCACGGTCATCATTTTATTCTGGGGACTCTGTGCCACCACTGCACGCATGATTGAGTGCACCATTAATTCTGGGGGGACTTTGTATGTGCTGAAACACTCTCATTTCACTGTGTTACCACTTGTCAATTTTCTGCACACAAGAAGGATGCATTTTGGGCATGCAGAAGAAATATGGGGACACTGTGTGCATGACTGAGTGTGCCATTAATTCTGAGGATGCATTTTGTGTGTTGTGTGATTGTGAGCTCATGATGTTATACTGACATTATCAATTAAAGCAGCATTGCAGGAATGTCATGATAATTTTGAACTGTACTTTTTTATGCTACATTACATTGCCACAGCCACTAGTGACCTCCGAGTCGTGACTTGAATGAAACACTTCTTTTCGCAATTTCTGTCTGCTTTACTTAGTTGACTACTTTTTTTCATGTATGAAAAAAAGATGAGCACACCTTTTTGCAGCTGCTTTTCAATAAATATTGTTCTGTGGTGTCATAAAACACTGCCTGCTGCATAACTGTTAATTTACAACAGAAGTGATATATAACAACTGATGTGATGGAGAAAAGCAGAGGAAAACAATGACAAAGACCTGCTCAGCACCAATTTAAAAGGAATGCTCCTTTCATTATTTCACACATGAACAAAGGTAGTACAGCAGACTCAACTACTGGAAATTCTCTTGTCATTCCAGTCAAGGATGTAAATAAAGGAAGTTGTAACATAGCATTTAAAAATATAGGTCAGAGTTCTCAACATATTGTTGCGCTGCTGCTTTACAGAGATTTACCACATTACATAGTTATGGTGATGCACATAACCTAATATATGGGCACCTTACTTCCAGGGGAATCTTTCTTGCTCCACACATTGCAATAAATTTCTGTGAAAACCGCCCATAATTTCATTACAGTGTGTCACGTGATGGAGGAATTCCTGTTCTGAAAAAACACCCACATTCTGCTCCACTTTCTCAGCAACATTAGGACATGATGCCAGGGGGAGTGCAGGTGCATGCTCCACTATAGTGGATGTCCAGCAGCTATCCCAATTTTTTGTTATGTTATAAGGTTCTCTTTGTGGTGAAATGTGGGAATGTTTCCACTAACAAGGCTCTTCTTACTGGAAACATGCCCACACGTTTCACCACAAACAGACCATTATAACATAAAAAAAATTTGGAAAGCTGACGGACAATCGGACATTCACTATAATGGAGCATGCACCCGCGCTCTCCCTGGCATCACATCCTAACATTGCTGAGAAAGGAGGCAGAATGTGGGCGGCTTTTCTGAATGGGAATTCCTCCATCAAGTGACGCACTGTAATGAAATTATGGGCAGTTTTCACAGAAATGTATTGCACTATGTGGAGCAAGAAAGATTCCTCTGGAAGTAAGGCACCCATATATCGGGTGCAATGCTGTAACTTGCTGAATCTCTTTCATGTCTATTTCACAAGCAAAATAGTTATAGAGCCTCAGTAATGTTTACTTTGTGTCAGGACTCATGAATCGGCTCTTAAGTGTTTCACAAATAGCATGAAGACTGAGCATTACGAATATGTTGTGCTAAACTGCATGTGTGCCATCACTGTTCTTTCCTGTGTGTGCATATATTGTACAACTCCATGCAAACATATATATGGTAAGACTTGTTGCATTATCAAGAATAAAGATTACAAAGAATACCTGATGTATATTTTATTGGTACCATCAGCACCAGTGGGCTAAGTGATATGATATTTTTTCAGAGGTATCGGGTCACTGTGCACGTCAGTCACTCACTGTGCACACATGACTTTGTGGAGATCATAGCACAAAAAACACATGTTCTCCTAAAAGTTATGTGTGCAGTATAATATATTATGGGACTAAGGTGCACTCTGGCCAGACACCTCTGAAAAAGCATCCTATCACTTAGTCCACTGATGATGATGGTGACAATAAAATATATTGTATTCTGCTCGCTATTCTTTACTGCATAAACACTGCCTGCAACAAGTCAGCAACAGCAATACATGTTTGCAACACTCTGCACAATGTCTGATGTCACACACACACACACACACACACACACACACACACACACACACACACACAAGAGGAAACAACACTGACTGCACACATGCAGTTTTACACATCATACTTGCACTGCTCATAACAGCTTGTCCACAAGCACTCCAAAACAAAAAGTAAACATTACTGAGGCACTGCAACTACAGAGGGGAAAATGTGTATTATTAAACAACAACAAAAAAAAAACACACAAAAATAGTACAGCACAGTAGTGGGGTGGGGGGGTCCGGAAAACAATCCCTTAAGGTGGCCGTGGGATGACGTGGTGGTCCAGCAGCAGGTGCAGCATTGTGAGTATTTGCAGCTGCTGCTGTTGTTGGACTGTATCTACCTGCTACTGCACAGCACCTACCCTCTCATTATTCTCCTCCAGGGCCGCCCACACCAGGGCAATGTCAGCCTCTGTTGAAGAGACTGTGGTGGGGTCCACTGCAGGTGGAAACCCAGGTAGTGGTGGTGGTGGAGAGGGTGGTGCTGGTGGCTGTGGTGGTGGTGGTGGTGGAGCAGCTGCTGCACTGGCCCTCCTCCTGCTGCGGTGGCAAGGCACAACTTCAACCCCAGCAGCACCCTTGGTCACTGCCACAGAAGGGCCAGCAGGTGGACGCCTGGCCCCTTCCGTGGCAGCCTGCCACTCCACCTTGTGGTGGTTCAATATGTGGGTGTGCTGGCCACCTGTCCCCAAATGTGTACCCCCGGGGGCCAAGGTGCACCAGCACACCACACAGACAGCACACCACGACTGTGCTGTCTCCCCCAACAGAGTTAAAAAACTCCCACACTAGGGAGCTGCAGGGGGGACCAGATACAGTCCTAGCACCTCCTACATTTTCCTGGGGCACCTCCTGTGGCTGTGGAGGTGGTGGAGGGGGTGCTGCTGGAGCCCCTACAGCTGCTACCGGTGGTGGTGGTAGTGGTGGAGTAGGTGGATGTGCAGCAGCCACTGGTGGCACTGGTGCTGCTGCTGTTGATTCCACGGAGGGGGGAAGCAATACCCAAGAGTCGGGAGCGGTCCAGCAACACACGACCACCCCCACATGTGTGCACTCCCCTCCTCTGCCCGTGCTCATGGGCCAGCGACTCTCCTTCTCCAGGGTCCATCCTTCCCACACAAGTTCTCAACCCCGACTATAAACAAGTCCAACCACATTCGACGCCTAGCCTTCACCCAGCAGCCACGCTCACTCTCACACTCCCAGACACTCACACACTGGCACACACAGTCACACACACAAAATAAAACAAAACTTACAAAAAAAATTCACTACCAAAAAAACAATCACAAACACAATACAAAAACTAAATAAAGATATAGCTTTTAAAAAAGCTGTTGTTTTAAGGCACTAAGGCAATAAAGCACTTTCTGGCAGTGACACAAAACTGCTCTCCTCTCCACAAAGTCTTCTCCCTCTACAACTGCAAAGGAGAAAGTGAAACTGCTTCTCTGACTCACTTCCTTCCTGCCTGACTAAAGCATGTGACTTACAGTACTGTAAGCCATGTGATGTGTGGGGGGCTGCCTATTTATTTGTCACTTCACCTTACTTCACGTCAAGCCATAATGAGAACGCGAAGTAATAATGAGAACGCAAAGTGAGCACTTTGCAGTGGCCACTTCGCGTTGTGCTCCTCCAACGTGAAGTGGCCACTTCGCATTCACTTCGCCAGTGGATAAAAATTTGCTGCATCTCTACTCAAAGCCTTCCAGGTCTTTATGTTTATGAACTGCTGCTGCTAATGCCTCTATTGTTAGGATATACAGGAGGGGCAACAGGGGGCAGCCCTGTCTGGTGCCCCGGGTAAGTGTAAAGGGGGATGTCATTGTGTCATTTGTTAATATCTGAGCCATGGGAGTCATGTAAAAGGAGCCAATCCAAGATCTCATTTTGGGGACTAATTGAATTTTTTTAGAACCTCAAACATAAAATGGCATTCAACCCGGTCAAAAGCTTTTTTGGCATCAAAAGCCAAAAGACCTTGGTTGTTCCCTGTATTGCTCTTTGACCAGTAGTGAATGATATTCATGGTTCTGCATAAATTGTGTTTGGCTTGTCTCCCCCCCCCACAAAAAGCCCTCCTAGTCTGGGTGCACCAGTTCCGGGAGGACCCCTTCTAGGTGGTGGGCCAACAGCTTCACCATAATTTTGTAATTTGCATTTCACAGGGATATTGGCCTGTAAGATCCACATTTTCAGGAGTCCTTACCCGGCTTCGGCAGGACTGTGATAGTGGCCAAAAGTTGGGATTTCAGAAGGGACCCATGCTCGAGGGCTGCACACACCATCTTGTGCATTAATTCACTGAGAGTGCCCCAGAGCTTTTTGTAAAACTCAGATGGAATACTGTCTAGTCCTGGAGCCCTCCCCTCTAGTGGCCCAAACTGCTTCTTGTAGCTCTCCCTCTGAAATGGGACTGTCTAGCTAGTGTATCTGGTTGGGAGACAGTTCAGGTAGTTCTATGGTATCCAGAAAAGTATCTGGCAAGATTTCTGGGGGGGCCTGGGTGGTGTAAAGGGTTTGGTAAAAATACTTAAATTCCTCATTTATCTCATGCCGGTTAGCAGTTAATGAACCATCTATCTTTTCTATTTTTAATATAGTTTTCTCAAATCTTTTTTTTTTAATTTGCCACGCCAGGAATTTACCTGCTTTATCACCTTCAAAATAGGTATGGGAGTGAGTGAGTTAGTGAGTGAGTGACTAGTAAGTCTCTTTCTAGTCTTTTGCACGTCATTTGATTAAGCTTCCCCTTTAAATTTCCCAAAGTATGGATGTTTACATTTCCCTTTGCCATATTCTGTCTCTCCACAACCAGAATTTCTTTTTCCAGCTGTTCCTCCTCCTGGAGTTTCTGCTTCCTAGTGTAGTATGCATATGAAATTGCCTCCCCTCTAATGAAAGCCTTCATGGCATCCCATACCATCTGGATACCCACCTCACCCGTCTTGTTTAAGGATATGAATTCTGTCAGCTTAAGGGAAATAGATGCCACAAACCTTTCATCATTTAAAAGTGTGGGGTCCATTCTCCAGAGCCTGGGTTGAGGGGGCTGCCAATTTATCTGCATGGTAACTACGAGAGGGGTGTGGTCTGAGATCAGAATAGGGCCATATTTGGCCTCCATCACACACTCCAGAGCCACCTTTGGGCCAAAGATATAGTCTATTCTAGAATAGACTTTGTGTGAGTGAGAGCAAAATGAATATTCTTTTTCCTGGGGGTGCTTTTATCTCCATATTTCTGTTAAATTCCTCTCCTCCATCATATCCCTCATTGCCCCCACACTTTTGGCCTCTAATCTTCGTTGTGTACCCAAATGGTCCATAGTGTGGTCCCAATATGAATTAAAGTCCCCTCCAATAATCAAGTTCCCAGAAAAGGGAACCAGGGCCATCGAGAGGTGATAGAAGAACTCTGGGGAGTCAAAGTTTGGTCCGTAGAGGGAAACCAGTGTATATCTTACTTGGTTAATTGATGTATCCACAATTATGTATCTGCCCTGTTTGTCAGCTAGGGTACTATGTATTTCTACACGAAGGGAAGGCCGAAACCAGATTGCCACCCCTCTGGCCATAAAGAGGTAAAGGCAGCTGCTATCAAATTTCCTCCCCCAAAAGGCTGCCAGCTTAGCAACTTCTTGTTGCGTCATATGAAGTTCTTGCAGAAAAATAATATCCCCTTTTATTTTCTTAATATTTGACCATACCCTTTTATGTTTCACCACAGTTTTGAATCCATTAACATTCCATGTCACAAAGTTTAAACTACCCATGGTATTGTTGTACTGTATATAAGTATCCACATTTCACCTTCATTAGATGTAAACTTGAATGCAGCAAGTTTCCATTTCTGCTGATTAGTTTTCCTTTTCTTTATTGGAAGTAGACTTTCCTTCCACTTTTAAATTTCCCCACAAAACCAATTAACAATTCCCTCTAACTCCTGTAGGATGTCTTAAACTGCAGACCCCTCTCTTGGAATGAAGAAGCATCAGTTCTTCCAATCAAATCCCCCCCCCCAAAAAAAAAGATCTCTCCCTCACCTCTTCTCTCCCCTTAGCTTCCTTTCCCTCCTTAGCTTCCCCTTCTGACATAGCAACTAAAACTGAGGCATCCCCATCTTCACTTTCAGACAGTTCTCAAAAAGTAAAGTGTCTCTTCCCAAGAGTCCTCCAAGGAGGTCTCCTGCCAGAATAAAACAGATCATAACCCTTACTACATAAAAGCCGTGCACACCCTTCCTCGGATGTAGCATCCCCCCCATGTCCCCTTCGGTTACACCCATTCATTCCCACTTATTTTTGTGGATGGAGCTGAGTCATCCATCCATCTGTAATTAATTTATTGAGGGATGTGGTTTGTTTATCCATCCTCCTACAATCTGGTCACTAAAAATAAATTTCATTTTCCATATGTCTTACTTTTTCTTTTATGTGAGTAGCCCTTAAAATTATATAAAGCGAGGTTCTAGGTCCCCAAAATAGTATTTACTCAATATCTGAAAAGATCGGGCATTGATGAGCTTATCTAGGCTCAGGGGTAGGACAAGATAGCAAACCAGCTCCATTGAGGAGTGTCGGGGCCATGGAGGACAAGCTCGCCACCCTGGTATCCCCCGCACTCACTCTCTTTTCAGCAAATAGTTTTGCTTTTGAATTGCACATCCGTACTGTATCAGAGCCGGATCCCACCCCCTCACCCCCCGCTGTAGTACTCCTGTTGATTCAAACTCGACAGCTGCTCCTCATTGCATGCTGCCTTCAGCAAGTGGACTAAATGTTGTGGGTACCCCCAGCACCTCTTCTAAGTCAGATGCATCCCAAAGTCCCTTGCCCACTCAATATTTCCTACATGTCATTCCTCCCACTCTATTAGCAGGAGGTAGCTAATTTCCAACAATGAAACAATTTCAACAGTTTAACAGTAGAACCTGATAAATTTGCCATAACTTTCCTCAACTTTATATTTCAACATTAAAGATTTAACATCCTTGGAACTTATTAGCCCCTAAGGCCCACAGTTCATAGGTTCATGTTTAGTCCAGGCATATTATCAGCATAGCAATGAAAATAGGCCCCAAGGTACTTTTACCGGGCCATGCCTGCAATCCATCATGTCCCTGATGACCCTAAGGCTGGAGGGGGAGGTGTGGCAGCCCTGCCATTATAGGTCACCTACAATAGGTGTTACAGGGCATGAGATGTAACAGGCCCCCCCCCAAAAAAAAACTTAAGCCCAGGAAACAGATTATTACAGTGCCTCCAGTTTATTGTTTAGTCACAATTCTTGTTCTTCCTGAGCTGGGGCTTTGCAATTATCCGCCTTCTTCTTTTTGTCTGCAATGAAAGCCATCACCACTTCAGGATCCAAGAAAGCTTACTGGCGAGACCCCAGCTTGCATATTATCAGTATTGCTGAGTACACCAATATAAATGGCCAGTCCAGGTCATGGAGTTTCCTCTTTACTGGTAAAAAGGTTTGCCTTTGTGACTGTAGGGTCCTTGAAAAGTCAGGAAAAATGCTCACCCCATTTTTTTTAACTGTGATCATTCCTTTTTTCCTGTCTGCTTCCAATACGTCCTGCTGGTCTTGATACCGCAGGAACTTTGCAATTATATGACACGGCCTCTGATCCAGAGTAGGTTTAGGACCAGGGGGCCAGTGTGCACTTTGAATCTGCAGTGTTACAACTTCAGGGAGTGCCAGGGTTTGCCAAAGCCATTTGCCGAGGTACTGGACGCAATCGGCCCCCTCCACACCTTCTGGCATGCCCACAATTCAGAGGTTGCACCTTCTCTACTTTCATGGTCAGCCATGACCTGCTTCAATTGGACGATTTCTTTCATAGCTTTCTGCAAATCTGAAGTAAGGCGAGCCATGCTGTCTTCCTTGGTGCTGGTGTGGATTTCTAACTCCTGCAGCCTCGTTTCATGTTGGTCTACTGTTTCTGATAACAAGTTTACAGTTTGCTGAAAGTGCTGGAGTTGTGCGGAGACATTTTCGAAATCTGCTTGCATTTTCATTCTGAGCTTGTATTTGAGGACTGTAAAGAGCTTTTCAAGTACTTGATAGGATGAATCAGGAGGTTTTTTTTTTTTTGTTTCTCTCCCGGGTCTGGGTCATCTATTACAGGCCGTGCATTACTTCATGCGGCAGGAGCATTCAGGCCCAGATTTTTAGAATGTTCTCCTGTTTGCTTAAATTATATTTTTGCTTGGGTTTTGGACGATTTCACTGTGGAAGACATGTCTAAGACCTTTCCAATCAATATTTATTCTTTTTCTTGAAGTTTTAATGCAGGATGATTGAGATTTTATGTGGATGGATGTGGAGCTCTTAGATCAGACGTTCATCTCCTTTCCCAGCTAGGCCACGCCCCCTCAGTGTTTTAATGTTGAACAGAAATTTTTGCTTGTTGTGAAAGAACCCAGAATGCTACTGGCTTAAAAACAACATCATTTTGATACAACATATTTTTGTCTACTAGAAAAATCATGAATGCAGCTATTGTGAAAAGGAGGTTATTCACAAATATGTCCTGTCCTAAGAGTTTGGGAGATAACCTGTTCTTATTTGGACTTTTATAAAAGCACACACAGTGAGACATCCAACAATGTGATTTTTATTTATCTGAGTGATTGCAAGAAGAAGTTATAGTATTTTAAAATGCTGCTGTAACAGACTTTCAAAAACAAGTTGTTCAACTAATGATTTATTGACCATTTGGCAGACACTTCAGAACAAAGAAAGATTCACTCAGGACAGATCTGGGGACTTTTCAACCATTTCCTAAAAGTTTACTTGAAAGAAAATACCTCATTTTAAAGTACAGAAAGTGGGGATTAAGCAAACGTGACTTTTGTGGAGATATCTGCTTGGAAATAATATTTATAACCATCATTGACTTATCTTGTGAACTATAGACATTAGAGACAAAAGATGCATATCAAAATGTGGCAAATAAAGGGCTGAGTTCAAAGATGTGTATTATAGGGGCACAGTAGTTTATTTATTTATTTATTTAAGAGTTTCACCAAGAAGGCATACTGAGTGGAGTACCGCTTGATTACAGATGTGTCCTGAGGGGAGGTGAAAAAGGTCAGGACAAGTACAACCTTTTAACACAACAATTCACAGTGCAGATACAGCATCATAAAGGAATTAAGCAGTACAATAACAAAGCAAGTAACAGATGCCGAAAGGCAGCGGCTAACAGAGTGTGAACTACTAACAAGTCCAATGGACCAACCATCCAACTAGGCAATTAGTGTGAGATAAAGTAACGCTGGAGGACACATAGGTTTCAGCGGGCACAATGGCCAGGATACACCAGGCACTAGACTAGGGTCGGGGACTTGGCAAGTAGAGATGAGCCAAGGAGTGGTAAAGGTTAGGGGTGCAAGTTGGGATATGAAGCATTACGGGCACACAGACTGCATGAACGGGGGGGGGGAATGACTTGAGGAGCTGGTTTAGCCACTGAGAGTTATCTGTGTGCCTAATGTCAGCCGGCAAGGAGTTCCAAAGTTTAGGCAAGCTGTAGCTGAAAGCTGCTTGGCCTTTGGCTGTGGACATATGTGGGACATACAGAGACCGGGAGTCAGTGTTCCTGAGAGAGTACACAGAGGAGGGTTGAACTGCCAGGGCAAACTCAAGGTAGTGGGGGAGGGTCCATGTCCAGAATTTCGCCATGGTCCTCGCACAGTGGGTAAGTCTCCAATCATGTAGTGAGGGGAGGTCTAATAGCTTGTAGAGATCACAGTGGTGCACTGAGGGAGGGCAGTCTAGGGCAAAATGGCAGAAGGAGTGGAAGAGGGGGTTGAGTTTTTCAAGGGTGGACTTTGGAGTGGCGCTGTAAACTACATCACCATGGTCAATTATAGGGAGAATCATTTGCTGTAGGATTGCTTTGCGAGTTGCCAGAGGTAAGCAACCCTTGTTATGATACACGGCGCCCAGGGTGTAGTTTCTTGTGGATTGAGTCGATATGATCAGAGAAGTCGAGGTGCTGATCGAGCCAGACCCCAAGGTACCGGAAGGAGGTGCAGGCCTCCAATGAAGTCCCATTGGCAGTGTGATAAGTGGGGGTTGTGGCAAGCTGGGAGAGCCTCTGTTTAGTACCAAAGGTAAGGAAGATAGTTTTCTTCAGATTTAGAAAGAGCTGGTTAGAACGAAACCAGCACTGGACAGCGTTGAAGTCTTCCTGAAGTCTGGAGGCCACTTCAGTGGGGGAGGGACCAGACGCATACAGTGCCTTGTCGGCGTACATATGAATGGATGTGTGTAGATAGTGTCTCTATAGTTAGGGTTGAGTAGCCTGTTTAATGTTAAACCTCAAATTTTGCACATTAATATCTTTGGCTCTCTTTGACCAAATGAGCTGAAGTTCTGTATGTGTTGTTTAGAAGGCAAGGTCTTGATGTGTGAATTTTTTTGTGACAGTAGCTTGTGCAGTTTCTGAGATATGCATGTGTAGTTTTTTTGTAAAAAAGCTTTTTCCTATACTTAACATGCTTTTTTTTTTTGTTCTCCCCTACAGCCTACATTGTATAGAATTTTTTCCCCAAACTTGCAGAGGACATGTGTGGTGTCCCAAGGTAATGGATTTGACAGGTCTGGTGAAATATATTAAAGGGTTCCTGAGTTATAAGGCTTTTAAATGTAGTGGTTTTTGACTTGTGCATGCACAGTAGGGTTTTTCAGATCACGTTCTACAGCGAAAGTAAAAATTTGATGCTGCAAATGTCGGTTTTTGCTTTCATGCCACTGATTTGGCCATGCCAACTGCCATCTTGTTCATCTTTTCCATGAACCAACAAAGGTGGAAAATACATAAAAACACCAGTATTTTGAAAAACAAACATCAGAACCTAGCTAAACGGGAGCCGTTTATCTACATTCTGATGTTTGTTTTTTAATATAGTGGCCACAAATACCTTTTCTGGGCACCTAAAATCCTGGATGCCCAGTTTAGTGAGAGGAGTGCTTCCCCGCATTTTTTGTTATTGTATGAGAACACTGGGAATTTCTTTACTTCTGCAGCCACAGCTGAACTTGTGCTGCTGGCTGCAGTGGTAGCTGTGAGCCCCCCCCCCATACACACACACACCGTTTCCCTGGTGTTTGGTGGTAACTTTTACTACACGCCTTTATACTATGCAAACATGATGTAATGAACTAAGCTCGTGCCTATTCCACAATAACTGTTAAAAAACATTCAAACATTCGTGCTAATTTTAATTAAACCCCAGAACCTGAACTACATAATCATTAAAAATCCACCTCTTGAGCCCCTATTAATCATATATCAAAGACATGTAACAGCTCCAACATGTAACTTCAGAGTTGATAATGAATGCATACTGTATAAATGATCTAATTCAGAAGCATTAGCTTTTATAGCTATGTTGTTATTCAGTTTTATAATTCTAATGAAACAATAAAATGTCCATCAGCAGCACAACGTCGAGTTGCTTCAGAGCTGTCTACATGAGGTGTTTGATAGCAGGGTCCCAGTTTATTAAAATAGCTTTGAATTCCTGAACATCTGAGTGGATGTCAGCATGAATCTGTACATATTAAAAAGGAGACAACACATTAAATAAACCTGACCTATTTGAAAATGACAGAAGTAAGTGTTGGACTTTAGGTGCTCAAATGTAATGGGCTGAAAAAACTAAGCTAGAAACTCGAGAGACCCAAACTTGTTACTTGACAATGGGGGACTGGCTGCCAGTCCTGCCCAGTGCCATTTGCTTCAGTGCAGTGGGGGCTAGTTTAAAATAATAATAGAGAATTTCTGTTCCTCAAACCTTATATCGTGCCCTCACCACAGTGCAGATTCAGGAGACTGGATGGGAGCAAGACTCGAGTAGAAGCAGGCAGGTTTAATACCAGGAGGGAGGGAGGGAGGTTTAAATGAAAGAAACATCGGTGCACATTCACGATTCCAACAGTATTTGAGCTTATTCAGGAAAAAAGATAAATATCTTTTCAGATAATCATGTAGGCACTAGTAGTCTCACTTAAAGGGAAGCCATACGCTTTAAACTTTTCCCCAAATATACGCAAATATTCATTGCTGGAATCATACACATGCACTTCTGTTTCATTTTATTTCAGCTTCCTTCCCAGTATTGATAGCACACTCCCACGGCTCCACTCAGAATGTCCATGCCTGGAACAAACTGAACATTTATCCAGAGAACAGAACCGTCACGAAGCAGCAGGCTTTGCAAAAACATTACGCTGTATTCATAACCAAAGTAAAAGATCACACTTACTGGTCCATACTCCAAACAGGTAGTGCACTTGCAGTTACACAGAGAGCACTGGTAGAGTCACTGTAACTCGACCAGTTTCAATTCTACCTCTATCTAATATTGCTTGTACGCTCTATCTAATTGCAATTGCATAGCGTGTTTGAAGTATGCGCCAGTAAGTGTGATATTGTTTTTACTTTGGTTATGAATAAAGCGGAATGTTTTTGTGCCTGCTGTTCAGTGCCGGTTCTCTTCTGTAGATGACTTCCTGGTATTGAACCTACTGGCCCCAACTCAAGATCTGACTCCCAGATCTGCATGGGGAGGGTGCCATATGAGGTCTGGGGGACAGAAAATAAATATTATTTTAAACTGGCAGCACATGAAGATCAAACATAGAGGCTCAGATCAGAGGAGCATAAGAAGCATGCATACAATAATGCATGCATACAGTAATGATATCTTGGTCTTCCGACTGTGTATGGGAGGGGCTGCATTTTAATACCCTGGTGTCTGGCTGCTAAAATTTTAAGCTTCTCCATTGTTTAAAACACATACTGTACAAATCAGGTTTGAAAAATAGTTTAAATTGTGTGATTGCCCATTCTCCTGTTCCTCCTCATTTCTGGCCTGAAATCCTGTAATGCTTACTGGTAGCGCACTGTGGGGTTTGTGGCACAAGCCAGGAAGGAGACTTCACTACATTTTGTCATCCCAGTAGTTCTCTTTATTCTTAGTTTTTTTTGGATGAGTTGAGCCAGAGGAGAGAGAGAATGTATTTTTTTATATATTATTTAAATACCTGGCCACAGCACATAATATGGAATTTAATCTAAACTACCTCACAGACTTTTAGCCAGGACTGTACTCTTGGAGCATAGGCCAATGAGAACATTTCAATGCACTTTTAAATGTTCTCACTGGCGCCAAAAGGGTGTCAGACTGATTGGAGCCACTGAACCAGTCTATTGTTAGCGAGGTGTATAAAATATGGTTCAGTACCGGGGTGTTATAGAGGGACGCCAGCTGCTGCCACACCAGTGCGATCTACAAAGAATCAAAGTCCTCAGTGGGGCTGCCTGCCAAGAGATATGTGCTTGGTCCTGAGAAAAGAGGACTGAATCACTATTTGATCTTATTCTTGCTTGTCTTTACCAAGTAGTAAACAGTAAGACTTTTTTTTAATCTACAAAAAGATTGCAGACAGTGTTTTATGGTAGATCATTTCATTCTTTCCTGATATGTGGTAGTCACATGCAAGCATAAGATCAGGATGGGGTAAAGGTATGAGAGGGGTGGGTTTTCAGCATCTGTATAGCTGTTTAGCTGTATAGCTTATGACAGAGCCTTTGAGGGATGTTAGCAGCAGGATATCAGACTTACCCGAACTAAACATGGGCTCTTTAGAGGAAGATCCTTGTTATGAATTTATATGTGATGCTACTTTATGGAAAATTCCAGGTGGATTGACCAGAAATGAAGGAGAGTGACTCCTTCCAGGTGAAAAGGGAGACTCATTTACAGCCCTTCTTCTAAGAAGGAAGAATCTGTGTGTGACAAGAAAACAAAAATAAAGACTGAGAAATGTGAAAAGGATTTGTCTAATTGCTCAAAAAAAGCAAAACACAGTCTGCATTAGCCTGAATAGTGTAGCTACAAATAAAATATAGATAAGAGTTTTGGCTGCACTGGCCTGGACAGCATTCAGTAGTTAAACAAGCATTTGTCAATGCCGAATGTTTCCTTGCATGGTTTATGTGGCAGGTGTGTATTGTGTTAGTTGAACTTCTGGTAAGAGAAAAAGCCTGCCTGAACTATGTTTTGATAAGCTGTCATATTTAGGACAGCATTTGAATACAGAAGCTCAGGTAATAAGAAGGCTATGTTGAAAATGTGGGGTGCATTGCCAGCCCAGTGGCGCAGAGGGTTGAGGTGCTGGACACCACACCTCACGCCATGCTGGAGATCCATGTTTGGGAGTGAGCACAGGCCACTGGGGGTTGGCAGAGGAGGAGAAGGATCTAGCATTCCAGGAACAGCTCTCCTTTTCTGGGGAGAGGGGTCACCAGTTGTTGGTGCATGCCTGGCCCCTAGCGGTAGCTGGGGGCTGGCACACCGACGCTGCAGACATTGGGTCAGAGGTGGGGCAGATGCCTGATGGGGTGCATGCATGGGAGCATGTGCGGCACCATCACCTGTGTTCTTGCACACTCTGCCCTGAAAGGGAGAAACCAGTAGGAATAAAGCTCATGGCGGATGATGGTGGGAGCTTGCAGGTCCCACCCTGAACAGTCACGGTGCCAACCCCTGTACTGGATCCATTCTTGGTGGGGGTGGACCCCCCACTGACCCCGTCGGAGGCATAAGCCCTGGGGGTAGCTGGTCAGCATCGCCTGGTGGATGTGGGGAGGGCGGTGCTGGGGCTCCCTCCAGATAGAGAGAGCACTGTGGATCAGGAGTACAATTAATAAAAAAAAAGAAATGTAAGGGTGCAAATATTTAAGATTTCCCAGTTACTAGCATGCATACCGAAACTGGAACAAGTGGGCATAACTTTGTCATTTTTTCATATTTTGACCCTAAATGTTGAACATAGTCTTCTTATCACCCCACCTCATGAACCCTGTAGGTGAACATTTTCAAATCCATGGGAAAACGACATTTCATGCCACATGTGTGAAAACACATTATGGGCAGGATGTGAAAAATTACAGCTGAACTGGTCATGAGGTGGTGTGATAAAAAGGTTATACTGAAAATTTGGAGTGAAATTACTGAAAATGATCAAAGTTACATACATGCGAAGACAATATTGAATGACCAGGTGTAACTTTGCCATTTTTTGGAGTTGTTTCACCAAGTTTTCAACATGGCCTTTTTGGGACCCCACATCATGAACAGTGCTACTGTCATTTTGTGCACTTACCCGGAAAGGTGATTTCGCAGAGCGACTGCGATATTCTGTGTCACAGGTGCGAAAACACATTTTGGGCAGGATACGAAAAATGACAGCTATACTGTTCATAAGGAGATGTGAAAAAATGGTAATGTTGAAAATATGGAGTGAAAATATAAAAAATTGGCGAAGTTAGGAGCGTGCATAGAAACTGTGCAACGCACACTTGTAACAGTCATTTTTTGGAATTTTTTCACCGAATTTGTAACATGAGCTTTTTGGGACCCCACCTCATGAACAGTCACACTGTTGTTTTATTAATTGGTCCCAAAAGGTAATTCTGCACAGCGACTGCGAAATCACCTTTCGGGACCGAGTAACAAAGTGACAGTGTTCACGAGGTGGGGTCTCAAGAATCCCATGCTGAAAATTTGGGGCCAAAATTCATAAAAATGGTTGAGATATCAACTTAAGTTGAAAACCCCATTGACTGTCATTATACAGTACTTACCTTTGATTCTTCAGTTTGCTGGTCAGATTTGAAGAGTGCAGACATGTCCCAGTCCTCAGAAGATGACTGCACCAACCTCTGCAGATAAGTATGGGGTAAGGGGAGTGCATGGGAGGTGGGTACTCAGTGGGAGGGTGGGGATGGGGAGGGGACTGGGCAGACAATGAGGAACCATTTTCTTTCTTGCAGGTTAAAAAAAAAGAAGTCGGGATGTTTTTCTTTATTTACAGGTACAAACAGATTTATAAATTTGGGCACACTGGGGTGGGCTTCCAGTGTGCCACGTGAGTTGGAGGGATACATGATGCTGACACAGGGACTGGGCACCCTGACGTCGGCACAGGGGTGTTACTATACTGTGTCGGACTTGTAGCAGCTGCTGCATGAGTTACGGTAATGTGTGTGAAGTGTGGTGTGTGCACCTCTGCTTGCAAGTCAAGTACTGAGTGTTTGAGTCTGCTAAGGCTACTGAATACAGCTAGGGGCAATTATTTCAGCTAGCAATTTATTTCACAAAGCAACTTTCATTGGTTTGAAAAGTAAAGCACAAAGCAGAAAATACAGCAGGGGGTGTAGGGTTGGAGTCCCCCAAATAAAGCCAAAATGGAGCAATTTATTGCAAAAAGGGACAGAAGCAGCAATAATATTTATTGAAAATACAGTGGGGGTGTGTGGAGGGTGGAGCCCCCCAAATAAAGCCAAAACAGAGCAATTTACTGCAAAAAGGGACAGAAGCCATAAATATTGCTGATGAATTGATGTGTTTCTGCATGTTTGGTAAATAAATAACAATCCTTTTTACCTGCATTTATCTGTAACTTTTTTTTTTTAATTTAGCCTGTAGTGGTGCAGTCCTTGCGGCCTCTATCTGGCATAAGAGCACTGGTCATAACTTTTGTATTGAGGTATACTTTTCAACAAAGTGCAAGGCAGTCTGGCACGATAAAGTATCACAGGCACAGCAATGGGGAATGGACGGCGTGGGGCAGACATCACACAGTGGGAGGGAGCGGGAAGGTTTGATTAGATGCTGGGCCAGTGGGGAAACGGAGGGCGTGGGGCGGACTGCAGCAGTGGAAGTTAGCAGGAGTGTCTGCAGAGTTGCAATGCCGGCTATGCAAAGGAGAAGAATGAAGCGCACTCTCTCATTGGTGCGGTTCATTTCTCTCTCAAGTGTGGCTGGCTCCCCACTGTGAAATTCCAATGGCCATCACACTCAGCTTGAGTGTTCATTGGTGTATCAGGATCGAGCCCACTGTACAGTGCTCTGCATTGGACTTGTCCCTGACACACCTCTCAAATGTGGTACTGTCCCAAGGTA
This sequence comes from Neoceratodus forsteri, assembly GCA_016271365.2. Lineage (NCBI taxonomy): Eukaryota > Metazoa > Chordata > Ceratodontiformes > Ceratodontidae > Neoceratodus > Neoceratodus forsteri. Next base: position 1,199,004,668 of record CM057450.1, on the reverse strand, counting down.
TTTCTTGCGCAAGCACAAGGAAACACAAAAATGATAAAATGACAATCCACCCAGATAATTGGCTAAGAAATGAAAGCATGAAGAAATCTTTCAGCCTATAGAATTCAGTAGAGTAGATAAATTATATTATTTAAAAAAAATAAGTCAAATCTTGTCAGCAAAGTAAAATAAAAAAATAATCAGGAGGAATGTTTTCAAGCCATCGGTACAAAAATGTTTTTACGCGACCTGCTGCTTTCAAATTATGCATCCTGCTCTGTTGTCAACAACCATCTAAAAACAGTGAACAGAACTGTTCGTGTAAAAAAGAACTCTCTATGAAGGCCTTTCTGGGGGTGTGGATCTGGTCAGTGTTGTTATACCTGAAATAAAAACATGCAAAGGTTTGATCCCGCCATCCAGGTGTCCTATGTCCTGCAGTAGTAAAGTAAGGATCTATAAATATATATGTTTATGATTTATGACATGTTTCAGTAAAAAATTGTGTAATATGATGAATCTTGGACTGGACAAAGAAACTGTGTGTTCCTGAAATTCTTGAGGCATAGGAAATTCTGTGAATTAAATGCCTAAACAGTTGTGCGTCTGTGAGGGTGAGGTCTTAAAAGATTAGGCTGTGGTCACTTTGCGCACTTGGATTTTTTTCTCAACGCTCAGTGCTGCACACACACAGTAGACTTCTACACACACACACTGTCAAAATATTAGAGGGAACATTGCCGCCACCCTTCTGATCACTGTCCCCATAAATAATATCTTCCCTGGTGTCTGGTGCCACCCCCCCCCACACCCACTGACCGCTGTCCCCTTAAGAATATAATATTGCCCTGTTTTCTAGTGCCATCCCAACCCACCAACTGCCATCCCCATAATAACATAATTTCCCTGATGTCTAGTGTCAACCCTCACCCTCCCATTGCTGCCCCTATCTGAAATTAACAAAACAGTCCATTAGTGTCTTTTTTTAAACTGCAGAAGAGAAACCGGTCCCCTCGCTGATCAGTCCCAAACCCCCACCCCAGTGTTTATTATTTACAAAAAATAAAAGAGTGGTTTACTATTTGATATTTAAGCAATAATGCACAGTGTGTTGTTGTGAGATTAACACACACCTCTGGTGTGGTGTGCTACGAGGCCGCATGCCGTGTGCCATAATCCACCGAGGCGTATATAAATCTCATGACAATACACCCTCTGGTGTGCATTATTGCAATTCTAAAATTAATTAAGAAAAAAATGTGTTTTCCATTTAGAAAAAAAATCAATATTTTTATTACTTTCAAGAAATGTAAGATTTTGTTCATCCACCTTTGATAAGATAGTCCCATTAATTTGTCATAAATAGGTAACAAACCATTATATTTATTAATTTAGGAAATACCAGGTGATTATATAGCAGCAATGTGAAATAAATAAGTCATTGTACAACCACAATCAATACATTAATTTGCTGTGCATGGTGACTATGTGTTTTGGTTTTTGCAGCACTTGGAAAAGTCCATAGCCTGTCATTCGAGTTATGCACATTCAAATCGGCTGACAGTGACATTTCCTGGAGAGCTGCATTAACTATAGGAGGTGACTGCATATTTATTTCAATGCCTGCCCCATTCAGAGTATCCTTGATTAGCAGTGTGGCTGCGGGTGGAGTCAGCTTTACCTGAGGTGGGGCCTGCATGTAAATTAGATGCGCCATCATATCATCACCACATCCTACAGAGGCAGTACCTGACAGAGGAGTCAGCTGCACGTCATCACCAACGTAGCCACTGATGTCACTTGTCTCAACAGAATTAGGAAGGGCAGGTTCACTACAGACTGGGCTGCTCAGTTCTGGACTTTGTGCTGGTGATATTTCTGTATTTTCTATATGTGGCTGCCATACTATGTCATCAGACAGTGTCGGTTCTGGACGGTCATTACCACACTCAGACAGTGCTGCTGACATGACATTGCGAGGTAACATCACAAAAACATTTCAGGAACACGTGTCAGTGGCTCAGTAGGTAGCACACTCGCCTCTGAGGCTGGGAGATCAGAGGGCTGTGGGTTCAGTTCGCACATCTGGCACTTCGGTTAATATCCCAGTACTGACACTGTAGTGCAGCATGAGGAGGTGCTGCACTTCTGAGGTGCCATCTTTCAGATGAGACATTAAACCGAGGTCCCATCTGCCTGGATTGGTGGTAGTTCAGGTGGATGTTAAAGATGCCATGGCACTTATCGAAAAAGAGTAGGGGAATTTCCCCGGTGTCCTGGCCAAATTTCCCTCATTCACTAAAAATACCACAAACAGCTTAATCTGGTTCAAGGTCAGTTGGCATTCATCTGTATCCCCCTCCCACGGGTCGTGCCTGAAAATAGGCAGGATTTGTCTAGTGCACTTACCCGGTCAACAAAAACTAAATAAATAAATAAACTGTGAAAAGCTCAAAAAAGGTACTTTCCATTTTAAAATGGATTTATGGGTACTCTTTCACTTTATTATTGTACAATCATTTATGTTGAGCAAACTGCTGTCTGTGTACAGTATCAAGTACCGTAAGACAAATGGCAGTTATTCAAGTTTCTAACATTCAGTCAGTTGATCTATCTGTTTGAATAGTTGTGATGAAATCAGCACTGGTCAGCTGGGACTTTATCTGTGTGTTTGTTGTGAGATTTACAAACGGCTAAAGCCCCAGTCTGACCAATCAGCTTATAGCATTTGTTCTTGCCAATTTTATAATGAAATTCCTTGGAGGGGCAGCAGTTGGCTGGGCTGGCCAGGGAGTGGTCCCATTAAAAATATAATCATCCAGTGGGCATGTTGGGATGCTTACTTTAAAAAATATTAAATTGAAGGAAAAAACTGCTGAATGGGAGATGCCGTCCCCCTGATTCCTTGCCAGAGATCACAACGCTGGGGTCATCGAACAGCGCAGGATTCCGATCTCTAACATCCTGACACTGAACCTCAATCACAGCACCACCACTGCTGCTGTCCCACCTACTGTCCCAATGATAGGAGCCCTCCGCACCTGATCACTGTTCGAAACCATTGTCCCAGTCATCATCACTTGGCACGGCCAGTCACCTCTCCTCCTCACCCACCACCCTTGCTTGGATTAGGAGTCTTGCTGCTGTCACCCACTGCTGCAACAGCCTGACTGTCGCTGTAATTTCTGCACTCAGTCTGAACCTCCTTGACTTCTCCATTGCTCCCCATGTGGTACCCATTCCTTGTCCTATGGCTGGTGTTAGGGCTCATCTCCCTAGACTGGCAAAGATTGTGCGGAGCGACGTCCTGAGCTTCCAGTCCACTGGCTTGATTCACACTCTGCAACTCAGCATGAAGTGACACTGAATCTTGAAAACTCGGTAACAGAGAGAGTAGGTTTTGTACTACTCTTAATTCTGCCCTGCATCGGAGCTCTCTCCTGAATGAAAACAGCTCCTTTAGATTTGAATGGGGCCATACTAGTCCATATTTCTGGCCTGTATTCATGAGCATCGGCTGAGGATCTCAGAGGAAACTGGCTTTGGTTAAATGGTTAAGAGGGAACAGCTGACAGAGAAGAGGGGGTGGTGGAGGAATCGGGAGGGGGAGTGGACACCCAACAGAAAGCGCAAAATGAACTAAGGGGGAGTATACCAGTCTCAGCAGCCAGATTTGGATCTGAGAACATGTAGATAAATTGTTGAAAAGGGGCCCATACCTTCTCATAGGTGACCATAGTTCTGACAGTATAGTGTGACATTCCAGCTAACGCAGCCACATTCTGGACAGCTGACATCCACTGCATAATGGAAGGTCTCCATCCTCCAACTACACAAGAGCAGTCTTTTGGCCTCCACAATAACCATTAAAATCAATTTGAGCTCTGAACTTGTGATAGCTGCAGAAGTGGGTGGATGCCCAATAAATACGGCAGGGGGGGGAGGGAGTTACAACAGCTCCGCTATATGCAGGATATTAACATAACAGCCACCACCCCTCTTCCCATAGACTGTAGTACTATGTAGAGCCTGATCCCATGTTTGTCTGACCTTTGCAGAGGGGTCAGGAACACTGTTAAGAATATCCTGACAAATATGCCAAGCCAACCCATTTCTAGTAACCAGGTATTGTGCCCTTCTGGTTGCGCCAATCCATATAACAGAGCTTAGTTTTCTGGAATCTTATTTGAGATTGGGGACACACACACATACTTTGAATTGACCATATAAACCCACTTGCTCTCAGGATTTTCAGTTACATTTATGAATTGTTTCATTTTTACTGGGGCAACAAGCATGTCTTTGAACAGAAATCATACTGCCTAACCCTTTTTTACCCAAGACGTGAGCTTTGAGATTGTACTGGCAGCTAAGGGATCATGAGGACAACTGCACACGTTGTGTGTAATGTGCTCTATTTGCTGTGCTGCTCTACATAACAGAGCTTCGTTTTTTAAATATTTTTAAGTTTGATGCGCCTGTGCACAAAACGTTTTGTGAGGAGTGGAATGGAATTTGGGGGATCACTGCTGAGTCAATTACAGTTGAAACTGGTAGGAGCTCAGCAGTCTAGACTGATAACCAGGTACTGTGGTGGGGACATAACTCGTTACTTGCTGGGTGGAAACTTTGTGTACTTCAAAGGACCAAGCCACTACAGTCAGAGAGGGCTTTGGTCCTTTGAGTTACATGAAGCTGGCCAGCAAACAGCTGATCGACTTTCAGCAAGAGGAGCTTGCATTATCTCTCTCCCTCTCTCCCTCTCCCTCCCTCTCTCTACCTCTCCCTCCCTTCCTCCCTCCCTCTCTCCTTATCTCCCTCTCCCCTCCTCCCTCTCTCCCCTCTATCTCCCTCTCTCCCCTCCATGCCTCCCTCTCTTTCCCCATCCCTCTTCTGCGCTCTCTTCTCTCTCTCCCTCGCTCTTGCTCTCTCCCCATCATCAAGCAAATGTTTTCTGTCCACTACTCCAAGAATGACACACTACACAAAAAGGGAGAGAGAGTGCCAAATAATTAAACAAATGCAGGAACTGCAGAGAATGTCGGGGATGATGGAAACGAATCCTGCACCAAGGAGGGCAGCATAAGCAGCTCTGCACTACAGAGGAAAAAGATAAATAAATAAAGGAGGGCAGACAGAGGGAAGTAACATACATTAGTGCTTCCTCAGAGAAACAGAGAGGGACAGTACTGTCACAGAAGGACAGACCAACATAGGCAGGTTAAATACAGAGCAATTGTGATGTATTAAGTGCCCATAGCACTAAGCGAGCAGGCGGGGAGGGCACAAGAAAGATCTCCATGGAGAACATATCTTAGAATTCCAATACGCCCGTTCCCCACCACTCCACAAGCATCCTTGAAGTTGGGTATTGAGAGAGGGCAGTGTCAGCGGAGGAGGGCAGACAAAATGTACAGCCCTCGCGCTGACCTAACTAATGTGTTTGGCAACTTCTGAGGGTATTGGTGGGATTGGCAGCCCAACAGAAGATTATAGACTAAGCATTAAATTCATACTTCCTAGGAAGCCTGTACCACTTCTGCCCATGAAGTTGGTCGAGACTGCTGCAGCTGTGAAGAGGGGTACTTTTGTGACCCTGGTGTTCAGCTCCTGGCACCCACCTCTCCACTTGATGCTGTATATTAAAACAGATCCTACAAGCCTAGCTGCTCTATAATGCCTTGTGCTTCAGGCCTACACTCCATCAATATCAGAGCCAGGGATCAGCAGCTTCAGGACTCTAATGTTTTTTAAATAAATCAATTAAAGTCTCCCTAGGGGCTACTAAAATGACTGGTTCTGCTGATACTGCAGTGCAGGGGAGCAAACAAGAGAGAGATACGCACAGACAAAGGGGTTTGCTGAATGAGAGAAATGGACACAGGTAGCCCAGTAAAGCACAGCACCATCACTTGATGTTGATGCTTACTGGTTTTTAAATTCATTTTTTACCAATGCTGGAAATAAATCAGTAAAAGTCATGATGATACTGTGGTTTACCACGATACCGCCTGTTACAATGCAACACTTAGATACCACTTTTTATATTGTGCATTCAATAGTGCAAAATTTTCCAGTTGGTGACTATGGATCTGACTTAGCTTACATATTAACAGAATTGCTCTGGAGTCAGGTCCGCAGTCACTGATCCGTGATTGTCAATCGGTGAGTAAATGTAAAGGCAGTAACTGAGTTGAAGCTGCGGTTACTGAGCTCTGCTGCTGATTTTTGTTAAAAAAATTCTTTAACAAGCATCAGACATTCGGCATTGACAAATGCTTGTTTGAGATATGGGGTTCTGACTGGGAAGCAATTTAGGAAAGGCCTGGGTCAGGTGACTGTTGCAGACCCCTGCTTTCAACTGGCCATATATCCACACTAGCTCTATCAGAGTTTTCAGTTCCATTTATGCCATTTCATTTTTACTGGGGCAAGAAGCATGTCTGTGAAGCATGAGATTGTACTGCCTCAACCTTGTCTTATGTAGTCAATGATAGCTGATTCTACTGTAGCCACTTTAAAGCAGCACTGCATTGCAGATATAGAAAAAAATCCAACGTTAATGTGATAGATAATGTAAATGATTCACAAAGATTTAACGTATATCTATTTTTAAAATGTATTTCTGTAACTTTTTTTCTATTTTCATAAATAAAGAATAAAAGGGATGCGTCTTTTATCTCTCTCTATGAAACCAGGTGGACCGTCTGGTCTAAAGAGATGACGGACAGGTTAGCAGCATGGTGTGCACACATTGAGGTAAACGTGCTTTGCTCGTCCATGTGATTACTGATGACCTCTAACATGGATGAGCATTGAGCGAGATAGCACAACATTAGTATGTGACAGCTGTTAGTTCAGCCACCGTGAAAGTCAAATCATGAGTGTCATTTTAAGCTTCTCTCAGTAGCTATGAAAATTCAGTCCGCACATTTTATGAAAACAGTGCTAATGTACTGAGTGCAGCATTAGGCATTACACACACACATACATATACGCATCTATGGAGGGGCAGGAACGCAGGGCTCGGAGGGCTGTGCGCTCCCAGAGGCAAATAAACATATGATTATACTATCTCATAAAGTAAGGAAATAAACTGCAGAAAACTGCATTAATGCTCTAGTTAGGGTTACAGCTACAAAGCAGGGAAATGTGGTGTTAGGGTTTCCAAAACTAACACATCACCTCCACGCTGCACATACCAACAGGCGTTGGGGGGGGGCATCGGGGTCATCAGCCCTAACTTTTCTATTTTCAAAGGTTTGCTGAGACCATACATTGTGCCTGTGCACTTTTGTTTGTTTTAAAAGTTTTTGTTGCATTGTTTGCCTTGTATTATTTTGCCTTGTGCAATATTTACCAGACTTGATATTTATGCAAATATACTGTACGTTATTAGATAGATATTGTAGAGGAACACTAAAACCAATTTTATATATATCTCCAAGGTTGCCTCATGCAAGTTCATTCATAATTATCAGAATCTTTCATGACATAGGTTGAAAGGAAGGATCTGAGCCAATTTCCCATTGTTTTTTTATGGTCCACAAAATAGGGCTTGAGCCACTGCCGAGTGGTCATAATAAATAATTTATATTTATATTTTAGCTTATTGCTCCAACAAACTGGTACATTTTACCTGTCATGCATTCATTTGCCACATGTTTTTTGCAATATGTATTTTTATGTAAACTAAGGGAAGTGCAGTTCGATGTATGTCAATGAAATTCTGAACTTTGATTCATAACTTTGTCATTTTTTAATATTTTGTCCCCAAAATTTCAACATGGACTTTTTGGGATCCCTCCTTATGACCAATGGGGGTAGAATTATGCAGATCAGGGCTAAAAGGTGATTTTGCAGTCACTCAGTGAAATCATCTTTCAGGCAGGAACCACCCTTGTTCATGAGGTAGTGTCATAAGAAGGCTATATTGAAAATTGTGGGGTCAAAATATGTACAAATGACAATAATGAGCATTCATTGAAATTGTTCTATGCTCACTCATAACTTTGGTCATTTTAACTTGCATTCCCTGGCTGGGGGGTGCCAGGCCCTGCACTTCTGAAGGCGGACAGAGTCTTCCCATGGCACAGGTCCCAAAGATCACTGAGCATCTTCACCTGTTCACACAGGTCCTAAATAAGGATACAATTCCACTATCTCAAAAAGAAAGATAATTCTTTGCAAAAAACATTGCTAATGCACCAATTAGAGTAACTTAATGCCACAAAAGTAGGGAAATGTGGCATTAGGGTTTCGAACCCTAACTCCCCACCCCCACCTCCCGTGCAGCAAAAGGAAAAAAACATTAGGGTTTTGGGTCTCCAGAGTCTTGGCAAATCAGTGGTGAGGTCTTCTTTGGGGTTGTCTACCTTAATGCTCACCCAATTCCATGAGCAAGCAATGTCAGACATGATCTGCTTTCTTCACACATGTGAAGAAAGCTACAACACATTGTGTTGGCAAACATGTGGTGAGACATACTTCTCTACCTTTGAAGACAGTATTACTGAGGCATTGGCTTGGAGCTGCATCTTGTGCTTTGAACTGGAGGCTACGGACTGGGGGGGGCAATCCCAAGGAAGACCGCACCACTGGTTTGCCAAGATTCCAGAGACCCAAAACCCTAATATTTGTTCCTTTTGCTGCTTGGGGATGGCGGTGGGAAGTTAGGGTTGGAAACCCTAATGCCACATTGCCCTACTTTTGTGGCATTAAGGTACACTAACTGGTGCATTAGCAAAGTTTTTTTGCAAAGAATACATATACAGATATATATCCAGAGGTAGTCAGTGCAATCAGTAATGGTAGCATAAGTTATGGTACACTGACAGGTAATATCCTTGTCAGTTCTATGCTACCCAATGCATGTAATATGGTCCCACACAGCCCACTTTAGCTACTAATGACATTAGCTGCCACCGTACCAAGTTTGTACTCACAAATGCTACGGTGTGAGTTGACATATCTCTTGCTAATGTAAGACAATATAGTATTATGTAGTTCTAATGGTTAGTGCCCATAAAATTGTTTGCATGCCCTTTTTTAATGGGTTCTAATTATTCTAAGTTTGACCCCATAGTTCAAGAATATCATGTGCACAAGTCTTTTTTTTTCACTATATAGGTTTTTATCCCCATATCCCAACCTGCCCATATCAGGCTTGGATCCACCTAGCCCAGTCACCCTGCCATACCCATGACTTACTGCCTCCTCCAAGGAATCTCCATAAATTACTCCTCATGGCAGGGCCAAGGGGGTGGCCACCTCCTGAGAGCACCATACGGAGTTGGATGAGGTACCTGACTGGCAGTTGCAGGGCCTGCAGTGGGCCAAGCCGTCACACTGCTTGGCTGATGTTTATCCCCCTTTTTTCCACCCATCTCTACAACATTGAGTGGAGTCACTTCCTGGCCTTGATACGCTCAGTGCATCTTTTGGAGCTCCCTTCTCCACCGCAAGGTACCACTCCAATAGCAGAACACAGCATCAGCCCTCCTGAGGCTGACAGCACTGCTATGTGGCAGGGCTGTCCCCATGTCCCAACTTGTGCAGGCATCTTCCTGAGCTAAATCAAACCAGAACAGACAGTCACACTATGTAATGCCAAGTTGCATAGACTGAGAGGCAATGCAAGGCAAGGCAATTTTATTTATAGGGCACCCAATCCTAGAGGCACTGGGTGCCTAACAAATATTAATAAAATGAACAAGGATTTAAAACACTAGCAGGAAATATAAAAGCCAATAATGCAAAATACAAATTATAGATTAGAGCAATAAAACAAAAAAGAAAAGGCTTAAGGTTGCCACGATCAAGGGACTGGACAACAATGATAGAATCAGCAGTCTGCAAAAGCCAGGCTAAAGAGGTGGGCCTTCAGCCTCCGCCTAAACACTTCAATCAGAGGAGCCTCCCAAACTGCAGGTGGAAACGAGTTCCACAGGGTCAGCCCAGAGACATTAAAAGCACGATCTCCTGAGATCCTAAGCCGGACCCTGGGAACATCCAGGAGGCCCCTCAAAGAGGAACAGAGGGAGCGAGCAGAGGTCACCAGTGTTAGGAGCTCTAATAGGTAATCAGGATGTAGTCCATATAGGGCCTTGAAGGTGAGTAACCCCACCTTGAAAAGGACCCTCCACCTGACCGGCAGCCAGTGCAGGGCACATAGGACACATGACTGGATCTCGGAAGGCCCGTCAGTAACAGGGTTGCTGTGTTCTGTACCAGCTGCAGTCTGTGAATGGGGTCTCCCATGACCCCGAAGTACAGAGAGTTGCAGTAGTCAAGCCTACAGGTAACAAAGGCATGTACTAGCATCAGTAGGTCCTCGGGCGAAACGAGGGACTTAATCTAGGCAATGTTCCGCAAGTGGTAAAAACCACTGCTGACAATAGAGGACACCTAGGGCCAGATATTCAAAACTTTGCCCCGGGGCAAAATTAGCACTGCCCAGTGGGCAAACTGTGCCCAGAGCAAAAACCTAGCTATATTCAAAATGAATAGCACGGTACAAAACCAGCTGAATATAGCAAGTGAAGGAAGCTGGGCAAACAGGCCCAGGAGTTCAGGGCAAACATTGCCCAGGATTAATACAGCACTGAATATAGCAGAGAAGACAGCACTGAATATAGCAATCAGACAGAGGCAGTGCAAACACCCACAGAAACAAAGTGTCAGAGGTGTAAGCAGCTGTCCAGGAACACAGGAAAGCAAAACAGCCCAGCCAGACACAACTGCAGTACTAGTGAAAGGAATGGAATAACCTAGAACCACAAGCGAAATCAGAATACCACAGAACACTGTCAAATCCCAAGTCCACCCCAAAAGACACAGGACACAGGAATGTCAAGCATAATAAAGTATAATGCAAAGCGTGAACATCTAAGGCACAAAGGCAACATGAATATATATACAGAAAAACAAATCAAAACATAGCAGAACACCGTTTGTAAAAATGGTAAAAGAAAACATAATGAAAGGGAAAAGGGCAGGCGTAACAAAGGGATTGAAAACAATGGGGAAAACAACAGTAACAGTGCAAACAGGCAAATGGTAAATATAGCAACAGAACAATGGGGTAAGAATATGGTTGGGAGAGGAATGTGGAAATAGAAAGCAATGGAGGGGAACAGGATGGCAGATACAGGGCTAGGGACACTGGGCCAGGGGCAGGAAGCAGGCTAATGGAAAAAGTATGCAGGGGTTAGGTGCGGGCAGGCACTGGCAGACGTTCATCCAGGATGGACGCAACACGCCTTGTCTCAGAAATCAAGACAGCTTGCTGTTCGATTAGGGTACGCTGTTGGCACACCAGCCTCCTTAACAGCTCCTCCGTGCCTTCACCCTCTTCTGGACTGGTGGCCCACAGTGACGACCGACATGGACCTACAGGAGAAAGGGGGACCACATCAGGGCATGACAATGACACAAAGGCACCATGTACCACCACACGGTGGACAGCATGCCCCAACAACCATGCCCATGTGCTAGTATGTAACAAACCACAACACACACTAACATGTGCCTGCAGGACAAGGCAGTACGTAACAGGCAGCATGCAACACCCCAGTATACATCGACATGCGTGGATATATGCTGAGAAACCCAACAACGTGGAGGCCAGCCAGCACAGTGGCATGCAGACTGTAACAGTGCAAACAGACAGCCACCTCCAGAGATGTGAATGACAAGTGGACACCGACTGATATGCACATGGGATGACACATGGTGGGACATGCTGCCCACGGTCACACAGCTATGATACAAAATACAGATGACACCAACTGGAGAAATTGCCACAGCCCCAACCACGTGTGTAACCACACATGCCTGTCATGTACACCCCCAACAGTGGCCCACCCTCACTGCTGCCTCCACAAGAACTGTAGACACCCAGCCAAACTGCCACCCACGATGCCATAACACAGCAGCTGTACAAATGATGACAGGAAACCCTGAACAGGTGGGTGGGTGACTGACACAAGTGTGCAATAGTGGCAAGTGACACACATAGAGACTCGACATGGACCACAGAGACCCAATGACCACAGAGGACAATGACACTGGCATCAGAACAGTAGGGACTGCAGGACAGGTAACCAAGCAGTACACAACCAGGGAAGTGCCAATGCCCAGCCACACACTTGCTGCAACAGAAGGGTGAGGGCCCACAGTGGTGTAGAGAATGGCACAGTGCCGTGACACCACCCATGCAAGAAGACACACACATGTGAAACACAGACACTGGGCATGGTCCACCAGTGGCACTGCAGCGGTAGGCCAAAGGCATGCACAGGACAGTGTCACCCTGGTGGTCAAGGCATGGCGAGGCACACACACACCTGTGGGAGCAGCATCTGCCATAGGGGCTGACAACCAGCACACCATGCTACCACAGAACAACTCCTGCAGCACACCTGCATAACATGTGCACAAACACCGTGCACTACAGGGACAGAGGACAGCACCCTCTTGGGAACAATGGCCCCACATCAGAGCATGAGCCCACAGGCAGGGGTGTAGCCAGGAGGCCACAACTGCACACCATGTGGACACACTGACACCCTCTCCCACTGTTAGGGTGGGCTACCCCACCCAGAGTGTAGCATGAAAACATACAGCGTACACCATGACTATGTCAGTTTGCAGTGGCCTGCAAGATACAATTCATGAAAGCCAGGAACACCCACATACAAAGGCCACAACCTGTACAGTTGTAATGGCCATGGGATACACAGACAGTCATAGTGAACAGCCCCCCTAGCGTACACCACAATGAATGAAACACAGAAAGGTACAACATTGCCTTTGTTAGGTGTCAGACATTAAGTAAGCAGTTCAATGCCGATTGGCCAACTCCCCACCAGACATCAAACTGCCCACCATTGAGTGCTTGGAGGATGCCTGCCAACACACATGCCGCAAGAGGCACACATGCAATGTACAGCCACACAGAGCCGTGTGGCACCACAGTCCCAAAGGACCCCTCCCACACAGCCCCCTGCATGTCCACCACGGAGGTCGGACAGGGACACACTATAACATACCTGTGTCCACGCCACCATGACAGTACACTGCCAGGGAAATGCTTGCACCACATGACACAGTATCCCTCTGCACGCCATGGTCTGCATAGCCCTGGAATGTACTCACAACATGTCCTGCACAGATACTGACATGTTATACGTGGTACTGTAAATGACACATGCCATGAGAGGTGGAGTACACTGTTGCTATGGCAGACAGGCCAACATCAACAGCAGCAACAGGTGGCACGACAGGCCAACCCCAGTAATCCCCCACCCCCAGGCATGACGACTGTCCCACAGCCATGCAGAGACACGCATCATCCCTCCACAATGGTGGGCATAACAGCAACATGATGCACATGGCAGTACAAGGCTGCTATCAGGACACATAGCGGCAATGGAAACAATACTTAAGACACACAGTGAGCCATGCCTCAGGCCTCGCAGCAGCAGGCAAGGCAATGGAGGAAAGGGGGACACAGCCATCCCACATGTGGCCTGGATTACCCAGCCAACTGGGCCACGATACCCGACACAGCACTGTAGTACAGGGGTGTAGCCAGACATTCACATGTTCTACACACAATCCCCAACAGCCACACTCCCCTTATAAATGCTGTACTCAGCCACTCCAAATGGTACACCCCTTCCAAAAGGGTATGATGTCTGTCAGATAATTCCCCTACTCTCTAATGAGGTTATACATGTATCAGTCTCTTACACAACAGCATTTCAAACAGGGCCACACCCCAGTGGCCTACAGTGACCCAAAATGTCTGGTGTACCTAGGAACAGCTGACAGACATGCAGTACACCAAAGTGTACACAAATGTGTACAGTGCATATGCCTACATACACACTTGCTCAACTGCCTGCCCTGTAAAGCCAGACTCATAGTGGAAAAGCATAACATCACACAGTACTCATGCAAAACACCCCTGTCACCGTCACTGCTCTCCGCTGCGTGCTGTGCCATTGGAGGCACCCTGCGCCTGTCGGTTGACAGCCCCTGTCCAGCCTGTATCACGTCCCTCCTGTCTGTGGTGTGTCCTCATCGCTCTGCAGTGAGAAGAAGGTACAGCAGCGTTACTAAAATATCAGCCACCACGGTACGCTAAAGACCACCCTGTACCCCAGTGGTGCAGCACAACACACGCAACAGTGGCAGACGGGTGCAGTGCACCACCAAAGCCATGCCAAGCATGACAGGGGTCCGTGCACACTGTCTACCCCTGTCCCACACAGTACACACCGAATGGATTGGTGGACTCCATGAGCAACATGTGTAGCTCAGCAGCACCCATGCACATAAACACACCACGGCACATGCTGCCCCACCACCCATGCCAGCAGTGGCGCTACAGTCATCTCTTACCTGGCACAGGCACAGTCCCCTCGTGAACCATGGCCCTGCAGCATTCAAGCAGTGGTCGCTGCCTGCGCCTGATGTCGACATAACAATGGCGGCACTTTTCACCATCACGTGGAATACCTGTGATGGCACTTAGTCGACGGGCAATGGAAGCCCAGACCTGCGTACGGGGCAAGTCGCCCTCCCGCACAGGTCCAAATAGGCGGTGATGGCGCCTCTCCGTCAACTGCACCAGGTTGGCCGTCTCAGCCTCATCCCACTGCCTTTCACGGCCCACCACTGCCCGTTGCCTACGTATCGCAGACATTGGTGCTGTGGAAGAGGGCAAATAATCACTGTAAACAGTTAAACAACGACTGTGCATACACCCTGACACCCCCTAGAACTGAAGTCTAGCACTGGGCTGACGTATGCCGTAGCGCCACGCTAACAGGAAGTGTTTGCAATGCGCATGCGTGACCCCTACCATGACCCTGGGCCGATATACAGTGCATGCGTGTAGTGCCACGCTAAAGCTGGTTAGCACAGCGCTAGACCGCGCTATGACAGCGCAGACAAGGGGAACCATGAGCATGCGTACTGCACATAGCACGGCGCTGACCCACAAATAGCGCTGCTGTGCTAGCGTGGGGCTATTCAGAGCCATATTCAACGGCTGTATGCAAATGAGGGTACTAGTGTATGCATGGGGCAAACCGTGTGATTAGCATATCATTATGCGCTCATTTACATGACTAACAGGCAGGATTGCTTGGCTGGGCTATAAAAGCGCAAGCAGTGCACCACCAGTGTTGTGTTGTGGAACTGCGGCGGGAATACAGCAGTGAACAACATGGAGAGAGACATGCAACAGGGGGATGGGCAGCGAGAGCCAGGTATGTATCAAGGGTGTAGACAGGCATACTCAGTGTACACATTTGTGTCCAGTTTTGTTGACTGCCTGTCACAAACCATAGGCCACTCGGTTACAATTATCAATCTAATCTGTAGTATTTGGGTTAGTGTTGGCCACTGAGGAGTGTGTGATGCATGTATGATCTCTTCAGACTGTAGAGGAATCATCTGACAACTTGTTTGGAAGGGGGTGCCATTTGGATAGGATGTGTACATTATGTAATGGGGGGGATGGTTGGAGACTGTGTACAAAATGGATATATCTGGCTACACTCCTGGTATGTATGACCACCGTGGGACCACAAACGTCCACTGCATTGTGCACATACCCCCTGCAGTTAACTGTGCCATGTGCCAATGCATGCACATTGTGTCTGCAAGCCAGGTGCACTGGTGCTGTACCATGACAGTGCACCGTCTTGTCTTCCTGGATGTGTGGTGTGATCCCTGCCCCCGGTGTACACAGTGTACCAGCAATGTGCACTCCATGCGGCATGGTGTCCTGACATTGCTAAGCGCATTTGTCCTCGCATACTCGATGATGCTGAAATGGGCCTAAAACAGTCATGGGGTACATGGCACACACAACCACAGCAGTGCATCATGTTGTACACCACTCCAGACACAGGACAGACAGTGGCAATGTGGGCATGGCACCGTACAGGCACATGCAGCAATCTGATATGTCCATGTGGCCTGTAGCACTGTAGGGGATGATATCGTGATGTCCACTGTGTGATGCACTGCAGCACCGACACAGCCACTGACACCTGTCCACTCTTGATTATCCCATAGGTGTGCAGGCCCAAAAGGAGCGCATCCGTGCACATAAATTCTCCCAAGATGAGCTGAACACCCTTGCACATGAGGTGAAAGAAAGAGAAGACGTGTTACACACACACAGGGCCACTGATGCTGTTGTGCAGCAGGCTTGGGAGGAGGTGACTGCAGCAGTGAATGCGGTCGGTGGCTGTGGGAGATCAACTGAGGCAGTCCGGAAATGTTGGAATGACCTCCTGCGGCATGCAAAGGAGGAGGAGGCACACCACCACAGAGACAGGACCAGGACTGGTGGTGGTCCGCCAGAACACCAGCAGCGTGTGGAGGAGCCACACATGGTGGTGGTGGCCTCGACACTGCGGATGGTGGTAGTGACAGGTGTGCCAGGTGGTGGTTGCGAGACGACCCTCGCACTTCCAAGGCCAGGTCTGTATTCACATGTGTAACCCCTGCATGTGGTGCAGGCAAGGGTGCATGGTCCTACTTTTTGTGTCCTGCACAGGGTGCACTGTATCCTGCCAAAATGATGCCTGGCATGGTCAAGGTCACTGTGGGGTGGGTGGGTGCATGTTGTCACAGGCTTGTGTGAGGTGGGTACCTGTCCTGAGGGCTGCATGGTGTGGTGGTGGTGGTGATAGTGGTGGTATTTTGCCACAGTGTCCATGGATGGGTGACTGACCCTGTCCCTATTCTCTCCACAGCACTCTCGGACAGGCCTGCACCACCACAGCATGATCCACAGATGTCCAGCCAGGTTCCCGAGGTCGCAGAGGAGTTTGATGACGATCGGCCATCAATATCTGGACTTTGTCAATCTCAGGGCCGCATGGGCCCAATGCATGTTGGGCATACCCGTGGACAGGGCATGCAACTGCCTAGGGAGGGGTGTCACACCTCACTAGGGTGTTAGGGTACAGTGGCACCTGGATGTTGCACCAACTGAGAGTGATGGGGTGGGAGAGGTACTGCTGGTCACTGTCACCAGTGCGGATGACAGTGATGTCTCTGTATATTCACAGCAGCTGGCCATTCCTGTGCCAGGGGATGTAGGGGTGGGGCTTGCTGAAGGCCATGGAACAGGTCAGGGTGGTTCCGTAGGTGTCAGCAGTGTGGCTGAACACACGGTGGTGGGTGGTGTGGGTGGTGTTGCAGGACAGCAGGGCGTGCATTGTCGGACACATGCTGGGGTTACAGTCCATATGGTGCCACAGACCACTGCCACTCGCAGTCAGCAGCCAGATGTAGCAGTTGGTGCATTGCCACAGGCACCACTGCCAGCTGCTGCTGGGGGTCCTGTGCCTCTGGTACATGAAGGCCATGGTGCCCGGCCACTCCTGCAGGCTGCTGTCACCTCACAGCAGGAGGCCCATCTGGACCTGCATGCCATGCGGCGTGAGCTGCGACATGAGCTGGGTCAGATACGGGAGGCAATAACAGTGGGCTTTGCACGTGCTGAGCAGCAGGCAGAGGACAGGTTTGGACGCCTGGTGGGTGCCATAGACCGTGGCTTCTGGGTTGACTGCTGCAGTGGTGGCATTGGTGATGTCATGCATGGTGTGCCTGTTGGTCGCCAGCATGGGTTTGTTGCGGCAGTGCAGATGGCAGAGGGGCACACAGGCAGGCACACCGTGGGCGCAGGGCTGCCACTGGTACCAGTTCTGATCCATCACACACTCCACCTGCAACCCAGGCGCGCCTGGTCGTCCATCCACCATGTCTGCCTCCACCAACCCCGGGGCACAGGAGGTCAACCATGCCTGCCTCACCTTCCACTTCAGCTGTGTCCTCTGCACAGAGCACCCAGGGTCCATAAACCCTGAGTACGGGCGCCGCTGCACGCGTGGTGTCAAGCGCGTGATGCCCACAGGCTGTCTGCTTACTCTGCATGCATCCCCTCATGCATGGGACAGATGTGCACGGCGCACACACACACACACACACTCCCCACCAACACAGTTGCCCCCTTCACCCTCACGACACACGCACCTCCCCACCATGATTACACCGTTTGTGTGTATCCCCCCCACACATGTGCTGCACAATCATGGACTCACACCACATGCACACACTATTTGTGTATTACACTGGGTTTGTTTGCTGATGTGATTGTTGTTTTCACTGTTATGTTAGTCTGTGCACATTAAATTGGTAATCACTTGTACTCTTTCAGGTTGTTGTGCAGTCTGTACTTACCCTCTGGTCTGTTGCAGTGTCCTGATGATGTTGTCCCGGTGCTGTATGGCCCTGCATGCCATGCGAGGGTCCCTCCTCTCGAGTTGCTCCACTATCCCCCTGACCACTGGCTCTGGCTCACTGTCAGACTGTCCCTCAGGTTCAGGTGTCTGTATCCCACGGTTCATTGCCATGTTGTGCAGCATACAACAGGCTAGGAAGATACGGCATACCTTCTGAGGTGTATATTGTAGGGCACCACCTGATGTGTCCAGGCATCTTAATCGCATCTTCAGGATGCCAAACACCCTCTCTATGATGTACCTTATTCTGGCATGTGCCTCGTTGTACAGCTCCTCAGCCACTGTGGCCGGTCAGAGTACTGGTGTGAGTAGCCAGGGTCGCAGGGGATAGGCACTGTCCCCTGTCAAAACATATATACCTGTTAGTGCTGTACTGCGGTCTGTCAGCTGCTGTTCTGCACCTCTCTGTGGGCCTCCCACACCCCTTCCCTGGCCTGCAATGCCTGCCCCCATCCATGCTGTTGTGTGTTTGCCTTGTCTGCTACAACTCACCGACTAGTGCCCACTGGGTATCCTGCCCTCCTCAAAGGCCTGGCACAGCTGAGACTGGTGCCAGATGAAGACGTCGTGGGCACTGCCGGGGTACTGTGCATAGACATTGCTGATGCACCCCGCCGCATCGCACACCACCTGGCAGTTGATGGAGTGGTACCCCTTCCTGTTTACATACACGTCACTGGCATCACCAGGTGGTGCATGGATGGGGACATGGGTGCAATCAATGGCACCCAGTACAGATGGTAGGTGCGTAACTCAATGGAACTGCTGCATTGTTTCTCTGCGCTCTGCTGCCGTGCTGGGGAATACTATGAATTCCCAAGCATGTGGCAGGAGGGCCTCTAGGAACTGGGTCAGGATGCGTGAGGTGGCAGACTGCGTTACCCCAATGGTGTCCCCCGTTGGTTGTTGGAACGTCCCTGTGGCAAGGAAGCACATCGCTGCTGTCACCTTCTCCTCCACTGTCATGGCATGACTGCGTCTGGTGTTTGGCTGCAGCTGCTCATGCAGGAGTTCACAGAGCTGCCTCAACATTCCCTGTTCATCCGGTGCCGATAATAATGTGGTCATCAGGCAGGGTCTCGAAGGAGACCCTGGGCCGTAGAGCCTGTTTGCAGCACACCGTCCTCCTTGGCTGCGTTGTGGCCCATGTTGTGCCTGCTCCCTCCTCCTCCTCCACTACAGCTGCCATCAATGGCAGGATCACTGCTACTGGCACTGCACACATTCCCACTTCCTGTGCTGGTCCCTCCTCCTCTGTGTTTTGCCCTGTGTTTAGACCAGCCTTTTATAGGTGGTAACTAGTGCCTCGCTGGGGCTGCGCTATGTGTATCCTAGCGGCGCTGGACCTTGAATATCCTTGCGTCTCTGGCCTCTCGCCCTCCTTTGCCCCTTGCATACATTACTGGTTTGCCCAGCGCTAATGCAGTTTGCCCGCTATTTGGCCTTTTGAATATAGCAGACTCGCACTAACCCCGCGCTAAACCTGCACAAACGGTTTTTGCCCGGCACAAAGCTTTGAATATCTGGCCCCTGATCTTCAAAAGTTAATCTGCTGTCAGGGATCATGCCTAGGTTTTGCACCTTTGGGGAGGCCACCAATGGGGCAGAGGGTGGCTAGCCCCTGGCTCCCTTAAAAGTCAGTCACAACTGATTGCACACAGTAATCAGGCCAACTCAGTGATGTTTGGCTTAACTAGAACAATTTATTTTACAGGCAAAAGCAGCAAAGATTTAATGCCAGTCCAGTAAGTCAAGCACAGTAGTGTTTATGCAATAAATGCAGAAAATCCAAGACAGGCACAATAAAATTCACACTGGAGGAGAGCCTTGTGCCCCTTTCTGAGCTCATTCGTGAACTTCAGTCACTAGCACAGGAACAAAAAGTGCTACTCACTGGGCCATTGGCCAACACATGTGCACAAGTCTTGACTTTATCCAGAACAAAACACAGTACTGTGGAGAATTAAATAAGAATAGCAATGTATGCCATGCCCAATATGATTATTTTAAAAGTTACTGCAGTGATCTGATAACTGGAATGCTAGGCTGAGTCTAATAAAAGTTTTCAGTGGTGACAGGGTACTCCCATTGAGATGGTGGGGAAAATTACTTGATGGACTAATGACCCTCATGAAGTCATGTGTTCATAGGTTCATAAAAAAAAACAACTTATAACATCCATATACTAAAGTGATGTGGGAGCCCTGCAAAGGCATGCAGTTTTTACAGTATACAGAAAGGAGGCTACAGTAATGTCACAGTACTGTATCTAGTAGTGTGCACTGAAGCAGGTAAGAGCAAATTACTTGCATTGACCAGGATCCAGCTAAAATGTGAAAAAGCCCTGAATTTTCTTTTACCTTTTTTCATCAAAATAAAAATGTGGGGCCCAATATGCAATCATATTCAGGGGTGGCTGACTTTAGGGACAGACAGAGGCTTCCCATTCTGCCACCCCCAAAACTGCTGTGCTAAATGCCCTGACTTTGCTGGCAGGAGAAGAGTCTCCCCTTGCGCTAAAGTCTTAATGCATATGAGAGATGCCAGATGTTTGTTGTCACAAATGGAGTTTTTGACTGCAAACATAGACATTGTGACCACCAGTGACTTCTGAGCATAGCAATATGTCAGTTGCATGGCACAATGCCAAGGTTAGAGACCACGGCATCTCACACTCACCTACATCGTACCTTATGGCCCACATGTGGACTGAGAAGCCCTTTATTAATCTGATCCCTTTACAGTCATCCCTGGTGGTCTAGTTTCTGCTAACTGCTCTGAGTACATTTTGTAATCCCTGGTGTCCAGTAGAACCCCTCCTCCACAGCCCCATTCATCCACACATGGCTTGTTAGATAAAAATTCTTTGTTGAATCCTCTGTGTGCCACCAAGTCTGTACCACCCCTGTGAAACTGCTGCTCACAGTTCCATAGGGGTTGGAGGCACTGCGGTGTGCAGGTTTCTGTTGAGGAGCTGGGAAGAGTCTGTGCATAGCATAGCACTACATGAGCATTCCAGCAACTGCCCCATTCCCTATGCAGGCGCAATGCCCATTATAATGCCACTGCTCTAAAGAAAATCCAAATTTCCATTAACAAAGCATGCCAGCTCCTGTCCGGAGCCAATAAACAGACATATACCTGCACCCTTTATTCCTTAACTAACATACTCACACTCGAGGAGAGACTTCAATATCAGTCCTGCCTCCTTGCCAAAAAAATACAACTGGGTATATCCTCCCCGGTCTCACGTCCTCTCCCTGCCAATTCCACTGTTGCCACTGTAATGCTCCAAGACTATATTGGTAGATCCCTAGGGTCAGGACTGCACTAGCACAAAGATCCTTCCCCTTCAGAGCACCTTCCTGGTACAATGCTCTCGCCCCCACCATCATCTCTCTCACCAAAATAGGGCCTTTCAAGGTCACACTCAAGAATCATATTCTGTACACCCGCAACTGTGAGTGTCCTCTTCCAAAACCACCCTAGGCCTCTAGGTGCCTCTCTCTTCAGGGGCCGGAGCCTAGCCAGCCTTGACAATGTCTCTCCTGAGACAGCGCACTTTGTACCTCATAAGAAGTTACTGTGCGTGTACATTAGCAACTGCCTGGCTACTGATTGTACAGGACTACAGCTCATTCTGCTGATGGACATGTTAACAACTGCCTAGCAACTATTTGTATAGGACTTAAGCTCATCTGCTGGATAACACTATCTCCCTGCTAATTGTATTCAATGTTCTCCATCGTATGTATTACCTGTTCCTTCAATTTTCGTTACTATCTGTATTTTTCTCTTTGTATCATGACATGGAGACTTTGGAAATGAGTCTATGACTTAAAGGGTTGTAATTCCAATGTGCTGATAAATAAATAAAAAAATAAATATATATATAAATAAATAACAGGGCAGGGAAAGACCTGTGACCCTTTTATGTAATGTAGCCCTGATGCCATCCTTTCGAGGGCTACTACCCCTGCCTGGGTGACCACTAACCAGGTTAAGGGGCCTGAGTTCCTATTAGTTGTTACATGGGGGTCCTTTCCCAAGAATGAAACTAAAATGGTGATGCCTCTACTCAGGGTACATATTTTAAGTGGGTAAGATTTCTACCAGTACAGCTCCCTGGGATGCTGTACCAACTCACCTCCCCAAATAGTTGCCCCAAACATGAATACAGCATTATCCAAAATCCCCACAGTCAATACTTGGCATTTCTCTCCTGATTGGTTTGAAAGCTTCCTACACCAGTGGGCATATTTGAGCATAAAACTATATACAACCCCCAGAGGCAGGGCAATTCCTGCTTTTACTCACGGTTCTGTGACATCAGTTCTCTGGTGGCACATGTGACTGAAGTCCTGGAGTTGGTGGATTAGCAGAAGCAGAACCTGGGATTCAGTGCTTGGCAGACTTGAAAACAGGAGACAAGGATGCTGCAGCTTGGCTCTTCAGCTTGATTGAAGGTCTTGCAGCTTGTCCCCTTTGGCCTGTTGAGGCCTGTTGAAGAGCACAGACACAAGGCCCACCAGCTACAGGAGACCCAGACCTAGCAGTGGCTCCACAGCTCGGCTCCTTCACAGGTCAGAGTGCCCTAGCACTCGGGTAAAAACCTGTGCTCCCCTGCAGCCAGCAGACCCCACTTAATTGGAGTTAGCAAGTTCCCCACCTGTCTCTGAGTTAGCTGGTCACCTCTGTATTTCCATTCTCTCTTTAACACACCAACTCCGTTGTGCAGCCAAAGCAGACCCTTTCCCAGCCTTGCAGCCCAATTCTCTGCTTAGGGGCTGGAGCCTGCCTCCCTGTGGAGGGGCTCCCACTGAACTGAACTGACTCAGAAATCAAAAGTCCTTCTCCTTTTGGGAGCTTTCTGGCAGCTCCCCATTTGGCTGGAGCGACTGTCTCACTTAAAGATTAATATGTATGAGGCTCCCTCTACGCCTTACTGGCTAAAGAAAAAGGCACCTAAACTTTCCCCAGTATTTTCCCCCAAAAGTCCTTTCAGCAGTCCCGCAGTACTCCTGGCACAGCCTGGCTTTTCCATTGGCTGAATGATGGTCACATGGCTGCTATCATGGCTGCTAGCAAAACAATCCACTGCAGTTCATAGACTGTCCCATCTTTCTAAAACCTGCTGCAGCCACAGTAAACACTTTTATCTGATTGTTGCCCCACCTTATTGTAGCAGCCTCTTTACCCTATTGATCACTGACAACATCTGAAATTTTGATCTGGCCCCCGGCCAATTGCTGCTACCATTTGTCATTACCCCAGGCAGCCACACATAGCCCCAATACAGTTCACACAAGTCCCAACTGTATTTCTTTGATGCCACCAGAAATAACATATTTATTTCATGAAAAACCCCCATAGACTTACTGCAGTCCCTATCCTTTGTTACCCTGTTTCACCATTTAACATTTTTACTTTAATCTTTGCCTGTTGCTAGCTCTGATTCTCACTCTGCCCCAGTGCTAGACAGGCTCAACTTCATTCATATTCAGGCTGCTTTATTAATATTCATGAGGTGGCACTCAAATCCTGCAGCACGATTGGCACTCTTAAAAACAACTGTTTCCTGCCTTTCTCTTGCCTCTCTGGCCCCCTGAAAGCCTCCAGTTCCACTTTTGCTTTGCCCTGGGACTGGGACCACCAGAGAGGAAACCCAAAACGGCTGCTAATGACCAAAATGAAAATGCACCTGTGCGCATGCGCAGATCGCCAGTATGGACTTGTGGTGCATGAACCTACCAGTGGCTCCATGCTTCAGATCCTCCGGCCCTGTTCTGAGCTGAAAATTACTGCGGGGGACAGTGGGAGGATCCTGGGGCAAATGGGAGTACTGGTCAGGAGCGGGACTAAAGGGGGAACACCACAGGGGACAAATGGGGAGCAGAACAGGGAAACACAGAGTCCCAAGGGCCAAACAGGTAAGCCCCTGACAGGGGGGTTACATGTATATGTAAGTGTGCAAGTTAAAACTGTGGTACAGTGTGGTTGTTGTGACCATTTTGTGCCACTTGTGAGCATCTGGTGTTTGTTTTTTCAAAAGTTCAAAAAGATGCTTGTCAGAATCAGCAGTGTGTTCTCAGAAGTCCCACATCACACTATAAGAGACTTTGACATCACTGCAGCATCCTGCATGTACATCATTGGTTTTATCTAGGCAGTATAGTAGGAGCAAATGGAAACTTCAGTCCATCTAAGTTTTATCCACATCTATCTGGTCTCCCTCACATAACTACTTAAAAGGTTCTGTTCTGACTTCCGATGCAGCTCTCCACCAAATGGTGGCATGAGATAGGAGCTCCGTCCCGACTCTCCTCTTACTATCATTAGTTAGCCACAGAGCTAATCAAATCTATGGAGAAATATTAACAGATGGCTTCAGGCAAGACAAGAAATTCCCCAAATCGCTTCACTGCATTACCTTCTGAAGAGATTCCTTCGGAACCCAGGCGCTCTGAATCAGAGGCCTCAACCATGTTTCAGATTGCGACCCCAGCAGTTAAGAAAAAGAGATCAACAAGTAAAAAGCAGTCGGCTAAAGATGCTATACTGAATGATAAACTCGACAGGATTATTACAGATCTACAGGAAATCAAAAAAGATTTGCAAGAATTTCGTACTGACCATGATCTCCTCCAAACAGGCGTCTCGACTCTCCAGGCCCAGGTTTCTGCACTCGAACACACAAGTACCGAACAGGCGAAGGGGACCTCCCAGGTACAGTCCACCTTATCTCAGCTACTCCAGTATACTAGAGCCATGGGGGAGAGGCAGGAGGACGCCGAGAATCGACAGAGATGGAAAAACTTGAGAATTTATGGAATTCCGGAAAAAAGCAAGGGAAGGGATATGAGGGGTTTTATTGAAAATGTTCTGAGAACCTCCTTTCTCTGGACCTCGGTTTTAAAATAGAAATAGAGCAGATGCATCAGGCCCTCGGCTCCAAGCCATCTTTTTCTCTAAAGAGACCCTCCTATAGAAGGCTTGGTCTATGGGAAAAGTTTTTATGAAAATAAGAGGATCATCTTTGACAATGATAATGCTCGAGTTACTATGCAGCACAGAAGAGAATATATTCTCCTTTTCCCACTTCTCCGACAGCTTAAATTAAAGTTCTGTACCCCATATCCTGCGAAATTAGTTATACAGTATTCAAATGGACAAATGGCGTATGATTTGGTGAAGCTGGCTATAGAGGATCCGCATAAATGAGGCTTTGAGCTGCCAACAAGGTTACCAGGCCAGAGGCCCATCAAGGAACCAAGGCCCAAAACAAATCAAAGATCAGGGAAGGATTCTCAACAGGAGACCCTCGAAGAAATTAAAAAAACTCTTGGGACAGTTTGCTCCTGACCGAAAGGGAATGACCCTGGATATTTGATTGAGTAAGCTATAATGAGCTATAATTTTTTAAATACAATTTGGAGGCTGGGGGGGTGGCACTCTTCTTCTCTTCCCTGGGGCCAGCTGGGGGGGAGCCCTGGGGGTGGTACAGACTTGTACCCTTTCCTTTTAAACTACAATCAGTAATGATAGGCTGTATTGGCATGGTACTCGATGATCTTGATTCTCCAGAGCATGTTAACACAGGACACTCAGCAGGATAGTGTTAATACGAGCAGACCTCAGAATCTGATACTCTTACAGGGCCAAAGGGGGGAGAGCTGAGACACTGGCCTCCTTCCCTTACGTCCTAAACGTTGAAAACTGAATAATAAATATTATAGGCTTGGACATGGTTGCTGAGTGCTCCCACGGATTTTGACACAATGAATGGTGCTCATTGAATTGGAGGAACTAATCAGGGGTTATGCCAAACAAGAGAAGGGATGGACGATTAGAGTCCTTGAGATTTTGCACACTCGAGTTTCGGGAGAGGATCCTGGGGGGCCATTCCTAGGAGCATTGATGGGGTCTCCCTCTTCACCGGATGGGAAGGGGAGCAGGTGCTCCTTCACCAGAGTCTCATTTTCCGCATGTGTGGACCGAACGGGAGGCAGATACAAGTGACTAAACTCGAGAAGGTGTAGCGCCGGTAGAATGAATATAAAAAAAGGACTATTATACTTTCAGAAAAGTTGAAGGTTCATACCTTGAATATCTGAATTTAAGCTATTCCTATCTGGACATGATAATACCCTCTAACCAACAGTACTAGAAGGATAAAACAGAAATACAGAAATAACTATAAAATCCATAAAAAGAAGCCCGAGACACGAATGCCATAGTGAACCTAAATTGACACTGGACTTTAAAGACACTTTGAATACTGTTTATCTGTGTTGATCAGGGACAGGATCTTGAGATTCTATATAATTGTCCGTCTGCAGTGGCCAACCTTTCTTGGACATAAACTTAGAATGGGGGGAGAGCTGGGACAGTTAATAGTGGAGATTGTAAATGTTAGGCACCTTTATGTTTTTTTTCAGTTAACTTGTTTTTTCATCACCAATCTCACCTGGGGGGACACAAATATGGGAATCCTTTGAGAGAGAAGACAGATTTAATTTACTTTTGGGGGGCTATTTCTTTCCCCGAGGGCATGTCTATGAAGACAGACACAAGGCCCTAACTCGACAGATTCTACCATCCTTGTCAGGGATTTAACTGACTTTGGAAGTTCACATGTACATAGTTACGTGTTGGAAAAGGTTATCTCTTGGGGTGGGGGGTTATAATAATGGGAGAGGGATATGGGATTACACTGGACGAGCAGAGAAATCAAGAGATGGTTTAACAAACAGGACTCCCACGGAGGATCAAAAACAGAGGTTAAAGCTACAGATTTCGGAGGGGAGGCGGGAGGACAGAGTGGGAGGGGGAATGAAGGAAGGGGAATTTCTAACATAAATGGCACGGAATAATACGGTTCTCAGAGTGGTTTCTCAGAATGTGAATGATCTGACTGGCCCTGTGAAAAGGGCTAAGACTATTTCACATCTTCAAAAGGAACACCCCCCAACTCATTCTTCTCCAGGAAACCCATCTCTCTAATAGCGAACATCAGAAATTACTCAGATGAGGGGTGTCCCAGGTGATTGCCAGTTCGTATGCTAGGGGCCGCAGGAGAGGAGTAGCTATACTCCTACCTAAATCTTCTACATTTCAGGTTCAGGATTCATACCAAGATGGGGAAGGAGGACTGGCTATGATTAGGGGACTATGGGAGGGCCAACTTTTCATGGTGGGTAGCCTATATGTACCCCCCGGATCTGATAGTAAGATATATCAATCATTATTTGATAAAATAATGGAATTTAAGCAGGGCTTACTACTAATGGGGGGGGGGGATTTTAACTTACTTCTAGATCTTACAAAAGATAGCTCAATCCAAAACCTATCAAAGCTACCAAGGGGCAAAAGCATGGCAGGAGACTGATTAAGGATTTATCCCTTATAGACACTTGGAGACATTGTCACCCGACCTCTAGAGCATATACACATTACTCAAGTGTTCATAACACTTAGTCACGTATAGATTATTTCTTATTGGCTACTAAATTTTTAGATAAAATCCACCAGGTAGAAATTAAGCCCATCTATATTTCTGATCATGCACCAATCCTAATAGACTTGGACTCGGGCCAGGAGTTCACCCAGAGACAATGGAGATTTAATAATATGCTACTGAAAGATTCAAAATTCAAAGACAAGGTCAAGGCCTGGATCTCTTGTATATTACAAGAGAATACATCTCCGGAGCTGTCCGAGGGACTTCTATGGGATACATTAAAATATGTCTTAAGAGGGGAGATTATTTCATATGTGTCTCTTAAAAAAAAGCAGAGAATTCAAAAACAACAGGACTTAGAAAAAGAATTAGATAGGTTGCAGCAATTACATTCAAGTGGTGATAACACATTGAATCCACAGATTAATAAAATTAAGAAGCAACTCCAAGATATATTAAACCAGAAAATGGAACAAGCTTTGATGTATGTAAAACAAAAGTATTATGAGGGAGGGAGTAGAGCAGCCACGATATTGGCCTATAGACTTAGGAAACTACAGGCTATGTCCACCATTACCAAAAATCAAACACACCTTTCAACATCAGTTTCTGTATAAAACAACGGACATACTAAATGGGTTTTGGGAATTCTACCTTAAACTATACGACCAACCTAGAGATCCTGTGGAAGAAAGGTACAGGACATTCTTCGGCCAAATTAACCTCCCTCAAATGTCAGAAGAACAACAAGACAGGTTAATCAGGTGGATCCCCCCCCCAAGAAATTGACCTTGTTATACGCTGCTTCACCCTCTTACTCGACTTTTTAACAGAATTCAGAAGGAGTCTGCCTCCCCCCCGATAGCTGGAAATATGCCCAACATATCAATAATACTAAAACCAAACAAAGGCCTTTCCAGTTATGAATCATAATATCCTATCTCAGTTCTTAATCAGGATTACAAATACTTTGTGGCAATCTTAGCAAAAAGATTGGAGAATCTGCTTCCTGAACAAGTTAGAAAAGACCAATCTGGTTTTATAATTAAACGCCAAATGGCAGATAAAATCAAGCGTACAGTGTATCTTTTAGAGAAAGTTCAAAAAGACCAGACCCCCACACTGATTTTAAGCATGGATGCATAAAAAACATTTGATTGAGTTTCCTGGAAATTCCTAAGATACACTCTAGAAAAATTATATTTTCCTGAAACCTTCCTAACAACTATAAATCAGCTATACGCCTCCCCTCGGGCCATGATCAAGATAAATGGCTCTTATTCCTCCTGTTTCCCATTGACCTGAGGTACCAGACAGGGCTGCCCCTTATCTCCCCTTCTTTTTGCTTTATACGCTGAACCCCTTGCCCAACCGATTCGGGAAAACCCTTCAATCTCGGGAATAAGACTCCGAGAAACTAATCATAAAATGGCCTTCTTTGCTGATGATTTATTAATATATCTAATAAACCCGGAGATTTCTCTTTTCCAAATTTGTTTTCCCTCTTGGAAGAAGTCGAAGCCCTTTCTGGATATAAACTCAACATCAGTAAGACCAAGGTACTGACCTTTAATTACCATCCCAGTATAGAGCTCCAGCAAAGGTTTCCTTTAAGATGGATGACTAAAGGTTTTCATTACCTGGGTGTTATCATACCCAAAGACATTCAAAAGTTGTATGAAGCCAATTATACACCATTAACAAAAGCAATACGGGAGGATCTACAGAGATGGTCACTTCTACTCATCTCCCTGATCCAAAGAATAGATGTCATTAGGATGAATATCCTTCCAAGGCTGCTTTATCTCTTCCAGCCTCTCCCACTTCTCCCAACCAAAAGAGTTTTCAAGCAATGGAATAAGATGGTTATAGAATTCATTTGGCAAAAGAAAAGACCTAGAGTAAGATCTGAGGCCCTTCGGCTCCCAAAGCATAGTGGAGGTTTTGCGCTCCCAAACCTCGAAAAATATGACCAGGCAGCAACGATTGCTCATGTCCTACAATGGGTAGATGAGACTTCAGTCCCTCATTGGAAGGAGATAGAGTTGGGGGACTTGAGAGATGAAATAGAGGAATACTTATTTAGCTCGTCTTTATCCAAATCCACAATAGATAATGACATTAAATCTCAGTACACTAGACAACTAGTTGCAATCTGGAAAAAGTTAATCTTAAATACAGAAGACTGAATAATGCAGCATTTCCTAAAAATTTCAGATGACCCCGGGTTCATTCTGGCACAGTTTGACAATACTTTTAAAAGATGGAATAGTCTGGGTCTGGCAACCTTCTACCAATGCTATAGAGGGGAAGTCTTCCTTCAGTTTCGGAAACTGGAGGGACTATTTCATTTGAAGAGATATGATTTCTTTAGATTCCTGTAGGTGAGGAACCACTGTAGAGATATAGTAGGGCTAACCTGGGACCCTGAAATGATCTACCCCTTATCTAAAATACTAATCAAAACAATAGAGATGGGCATCCCTGATCATATAATATCTCATACTTGTCAGGCCCTATTACACAACCGGAGGGAGGGGGCAAGACTCTGGCAAGAGAGATGGGAACAAGAAATTGGTATAGTAAAACAGGAGGGAGAGTGGAGATTAATATACTCAACTATCCATAGATCAACTAGATCTTGGTCATGGAGAGAATTTGGTTGGAAATGTATTGTCTGATTCTTCTGAACTCCTCAGTTAGCAGGGAAGTTTGGTATTAGGTCTGGGTCAGAGTGCTGGAGAGCCTGTGGCGAGTCATTGGCAACCCATACACATATTTTCTGGGCATGTGAAATGTTGTCTAAGTACTGGAGGGAGGTGGGGTTTGCCTTAAAATAGATATTCCCAGAATTACAGAGCTTAAAACCAGAACAGATACTTCTGTTAGATATCCCTCCGGAGATAAGGGGAGACAGCTCTAAACTTTTACTCTTTTACTAGCCACACTTCTTCTGACAGTCGAGAATGGGAGAATATAACATATCAAGTTTATAGAATAGAGATGCTAACAGCTAATATTAACCATAGAGTTCAGAAATACCATACTTTCTGGTCTAGATGGTGGATGTGGGTAATTGACCACAGACCGGATTTGATACCTTAATGAGATTTAGATGTGACCGTCTCAACTGTGGTCAGTAGAATGACTCTGGGAGAACTGATGTACAGATTTACTTGCTATATGTGCGCTTGTCTGTATGGGTTCCCCTCCTCCTGTCCACCGGGAACTCTACTCTGTTACCTCATGTTGACACTAAAATGTAGCAAAATTGCCTCTATTATGAAATTCTGAACAAACTTTCTGTGTTCCTGATCCATCACCCCGTATTAAAATTAAATAAAGAAATATTTAAAAAAATAAATAAATAAAAGATTCTGTTCTACGCTTTAATGAGTACATTTCTTCTGACTTCTAACAGTTCAGTTACTGGGTTACTTTTGTAACATTCAAAATGAGCCAATAGGGCGTGGCCTGGGAGCAACCAAGATGGCCACGTAATTTCAGCAAAGCAAGCTATCCGGAGCAATTAATACTGTATTTCATCTCGTCTAAGTACTTTTTACTAGCAGAAAGTTAACCCACACCAACCGAAATACTTAAGGCAGTGGAAAATCCAGACCAGGCAGTGACCAAACCTTTAAGACACACGCCAGCACTGTTTTCTTCTAAGCGCTCTGTTTCCTCCCAACCACATGGCATCCAGTGTGGTAGGGGCAGCTAGGCAGGAAGCCTCTGTAGGGGAGATGTTTGCACTACTAATGAAACAGATGGCAGACGTAACCCTTGCATCAAACAATTCCATCCTTGCATTGCACCAGATGGACTTTTGGGTGACTCAAGCAGAGAAAAATATCACCCAAAACGACGCAGCAATGAAGGAATTGCAGGCTGTGGTGCAGGAACAAGCACACCAAATTAGAGCCCTTCACAACAGAACTGAGGACCAAGAAAACAGGAGCCGCGGCAAAACCTGCAGCTCCTCGGATTCCTTGAAGGAGCTGAAAATGACAGGGCAGCTGATTTCTGCATAGATAGCTACCCAAAATCCTACAGCTACCTGAGGGCACTAAACTCACCAATGAGAGGGCCCACAGGACTCTTCAACCTCGACCCAGGCCAGGGGAAAGACCGCGGCCTCTGCTGGTCTGACTTTTAAACTTTGCAGAAAAGGAGGCTGTTCAACTGAGAGCCAGGGAACTGAAGCTCTGAGTTGAAGGGGCCATAAAATCCTCCCCTTTCAGAACTATTCCAAAGAACTTGCACAGAAAAAGAAAGCCTACACTGACACCAGGCATTTCCTCCACTCCCTAGATGTTCCTTATTCTTTAAGATATTTGGCAAACATGAGAACTGTCTCGAATGGCACACCTATGCTTTTCAATAGCCCTGATGCATTCATGGACTATATCAAGTGGATCTAGCCCAAGGCAGGTAAAGCCAACCCACCACAGCCTGTGCAACGCAATAATAGTAGGCCATACCAGGAGTATACCACCAGGCCCGAACAGGGAAGGGAGCTGGAGACAAGCAGAACCAGAGATCCCTCATACAGTGGAATGGACAGCCAGAGAGGAGATCGCCGCCACTGAGAACTAGGAAGAGGCCCCAGCAGGAGAGACACACCAGGAGGGAGCACCTGGCAGGAAGGAAATGATTCAGCAGTTAAGGGGAGGACCAGGACATCAATGATGACCCCAGCACAATGGGAGACCAGGAAGTTGTGACCAGCCCGTACTTCATGAGCAATCATTTTGCACCCCTTGCTGATCCGGAGGCCGCGCACAAAGCAGAATTACCAGAACCCCTTGAATCCGCCACTGAGTAACAATCGATGGTTCCATCTGGGAAACAACCGGTAACCTGAGATTCATTACTGGCTTATGGATCTGAGCTATGCTCCAGGTAGGACAATGCCACCACAGGCCCAGACGAAGTGACTCCGCTCCTGAACACCAGCAGTCCCCAGGACAACAGCAGCAGAACCTCACAAGCAGACCCTTTTCCAGTTACAACAGACTGAGTGCCCAGGCATTCAGATAAGTGAAATTGTGGCTTTTTAGGGGGGTGCCCACACAGCGAGGGGTATACAGGGAAGGGTATCTGTGTAAGATGGGGGACAGATGTGGTTATAGTGCTCAGGGTCCCTAGGGCTAGGTTGGGAGTTCCCCCGCAAAGTACACCCCAAGTGGCCTATTTCGCCAACCCAACTTTCTCTCAGGAATACCGTATGGATGGGCCACCTTCCTTGGATCGATTACCCTCCCCCCCACCCCAGATAAAGACCACACAGACATACATGTTATGCAGCTACCTCAGAAATTCGACTTGCAGGAGGCTAAGGCCGTACTTGACTGCACCAGCACTAGCATGCATCACTAAAAATGGTTTGGATGCCAAGAGGGGGATGTGTATATGCCTAGACGTTATTATGCCCTGCTAGCTGTGGATAGCCCAGCTGGCTGAACACTGCCTGCTAAAGCTGACCAAACCCCACGAGGCAGCAGGTCCAGCCGACCCAGACCGTGACAAGGTGCCCCACCACACTGAAAGCCAACCACCCCGAACAGCAGAAAGAGTGCACAGCCAGCACCCCCAGAGAGGTCAGGGTGGCCACTGGGTGAGTTAGCCCGCCGGCCACCAACCTGACAGTCTACCTAAGGCAACCTTTAGTTAGGTTAGTTGTATATAGTTTACTGTTATGTTTTGTGTTTCTGTACAGTTATGTATGTTTGTTTAGTAAACGAGTTGCATTTACAGGTTTAAAGATCAGAAAGACTCAGGGTAACAGGAAACTGGAAACTAAACTGAAGGGTAAGGAGTCAACAGGTAGTTTATAGTGCTTACAATGAGAAAAGTGTGGTGCTACATAGATCCACCATGAAGAAAACCCACAGCCTCAGCAACCCATCTTTTTGCTCTCAGCCTGTGATAGGCATTAATTCCCCACTGAACGACCATGGATGAAATCATTTGTCACACATGGAATGTCAGGGGAATTAATACCCCCATCAAAAGGAAGAAAGTCCTTTCCCACCTAAAAAAGCTGAGGTCTAAAGTGACTTTTCTTCAGGAGACCAAACTTGATGCACAATGATCATTCGTTTTTAGTTAAGATTGGGTAGGACATGAGATTCATGCCAGTGCCCCATCACGGAAATGTAGAGTAGTTATCCTTATATATAAATCCCTAAACTGAACAGTAACAGGGTCTACTGTATACCTAGAGGGTCGCTGGGTGGTAGTGAACATCACCACCCCGGCAGGGCCATTTGTTTTATGTAATGGCTAGGCACCTAACCAAGATGTCCCTAGCTTATTTCATGATCTGGCCAGTTCACTGAACTCCAACATATCCCAGAACACCCCAGTGTTGATGGGAGGGGGCTTTAATCTCACCCTAGTCCCTCTAGTAGATAAAAGTGCATCCGGAAAAGAGACGCACATAAGAGCGAATAAGGCTCTGCATCAGCTTATCGCTGATTTAGGATTCACAGACAGCTGGAGATTATTCCACCCCCGAACGTGGGATTGAACTTTCCACTCTGCAGTACATGCCTCTTATAGTAGGCTTGATTTCTGACTTTCATCATCCCCGCGATGCAAAATATCCTGAATGTGGCCATTTTGCCCCTGGTAATCTCAGACCATTCTCCAGTACAACTACAATTCTGATGCCCCCCCCCCCCCAATACCTCCAGATCCTGGAAACTGGATCCATTTCTCCTTAGAGACCCCAACTTCACCCAATGGGCCCAAAAGGAGATCACCCTTTTCCTCCAGAACAACCCTATCGCAGACATGAACCTGGGTAATGCCTGGGAGGCATTTAAGTCCTCCACAAGAGGCAGCATCATAAGCTTCACCACAGTGAGGCAGAAGGGAAGGGAAGGGAGCAGCATCTGGTAACCCTTGAGGATAAGCTTAAAAAGGCTGAAGCAGCAAATAAGGCCCTCCCTCACCCTTCCCCACACTCACCTTCAGGGAAAGAAGTCCTAGGGCTGAGAATGGAAATCAATAAGCTCCTGAACAGGAAGGCAGAGACTGCAATCCTAGGATTGCACCACAGGTACTGGGAGGGTGGGGACAAGGGGAGGAAGTGCTGGCCTACCAGCTAAGGAAACAGATGGAAGATAGGCAAATAGCGGGCCTAGAAGGCCCCGATGGGCAAGTAAAAAACAGCGCCCAGGACATTAACGACCCCATGGCTGCCTTCCATGCCAAACTCTACACCTCTATATGCACTTCCCCACCATGAGGTACCCAACATTCCTAAATCAACTTACCCTATCTAAACTCTCCCAAATCCAGGCTCAGACACTAGATGCTCCCATCTCTGAGGAAGAGGTAACACGGGCTATCCTTGCCCTTCAACCTGGTAAGTCCCCAGGAGGGGATGGATACCCAATAGAATTTTTCCAATGGATCGCTACCCAGATAACCCCCCTACTGACCAGGGTGTACTAGGATGCAGAGACCCTTGGCTGTCTCCACCCCTATACTTAGAGAGGAGGTGATAATAGTGATCCCCAAGAAAGGGACGGATCTGGCCAAAGCAGCAAACTACAGACCCATCTCCCTCACTAATGTGGACAGCAAGATCTTTGCTAAGATCCTGGACAACAGGCTAAGCCCACTATTGCCAGGGCTGATCCTCCCTGCACAAGTGGGCTTCATTCCAGGGAGAAATAGCTTGGATCACATTCAAACCCTTATCAATCTCATGTATGTGGCAAAAGACATCCCAACCCTGGCAGCAACTATTGCTGTCGATTTTCAAAAAGCGTTCAACTCCTTGGAATGGGACTATCTCCACCTGGTGCTCTCCCATCTGGGAGTAGGTGACAGGTTTGGAGCATGGCTTCATACCATTTACCACTCCCCATCTGCAAAGATCACCACAAACCAGCAATTATCCCCCTCATTCACACTAGGCCGAGGTACCCGACAAGGGTACCCACTGTCACCTCTTATGTTCGTCCTAGCAGTGGAGCCCCTAGTCACTGCAATTCGACAGCACCTGGATATTCTGGGCCTTAAATTTTGGGACAAAAGGTACCCGACCCTGATGTATGTGGATGATCTCCTCATCCCATTGGCTAATGCTGCAGATGCCCTCCTACCATTACTAAAGCTCCTAGATTCCTTCACAGCACACTCTGGTCTTTGACTGAACCAGGCGAAGATGGAGATAATGCCCCTGAACCAAAAATGTACACAAACCCTTGCCTCTAAAGAAGGCCTGTTGTGGACACCAAATGGCATCACTTACCTGGGAATTACAATCACCCCTCACCCTAATAAATTATGGGACATAAATCTTCTGCCCCTCACACTCTCTCCATAAAAACAGAATTTGAGGGCGGGCCCGGTGGTGCTGAGTGTTGAGGCACTGGACGCCACACCTCGCACCACACAGGCAACGTGGTTTCGGGAATGAGCCTGGGTCACCAGGGGTTGGCAGGGGAGGAGAACGATCGAGTGTCCGTTGGACTGCTCTCCTTCTCTGGGGAGGGAGGTACGCTGCTATCGGTACTTTGATGGCCTATAGTGATGGCTGGAGGTGATGCAGCGCACAGGCAGTCTGTGTGGGGACGTGTTGGGGCCGACACTGGGAAGGAGTGTGTGTGCAGTAATGTGCATGCTCCTGTCCACTGGCCTCATTGCACACCTCACACATCAAGGTGGATCCAGAACAGGGAAAAAAGGCACCAGTCACGGTGGCATGATGACTGTCTCCATGGAGAAGCACTCAGCACCGAGGATATGCAGCAGCACTGGATCCAGTCCTGGTGGCAGAGCATTGGGGGAGCTCTCCACCTCCCCACCGTGGAGGGCAAGCCACAGGGGGGTAAAGATTCGGGGCCCAAATGGGAGCAGAGAGAATCCTCGGGATGGTGGCCAGAAACCTGGGAGGATGCCAGGATGTGCAGAAAGGTAGGCAGACTGGTTGCCTGGGGGAAAAAAGTACCTACAAAAAAAAAAATGGAATTTGATAGGTGGAAGCTCCTACAGCTAACTCTGGTGGGCCCCAAAACTTTTTTACCTATTTACCCACATTCCCACCTTCCTCCCTAAGAAATGAATACAGATTATTGATAGGCTGCTAGGTGATTTCCTCTGGGAGGGGGAAAAAAATCAAGATTTAGCCACAACAAGATAAGAGCTCATTGGAAGGAAGGGGGCTGGAGTCTGCCCTGGCTGGAGGGCTACAAACTGTTTCCATACAGCACAGATGCTGCACTGGCTGTGCCTCTGCCTGAACAACACCCCTGCAATGGAGAGACATGGAGCCGCACCTGGGGTGGGTATGAACACTGTCGGCTCTCTTATGCAAAGCACAAGGCTCACCCAAGGATCAACATCCCACAGTAGCCCCCTCGATGAGATATTTGAAGGCAGTACACAAGAAACTTGGCCTATCTCTGATCCCACCCTCACAAACACATCATTATGGGACAACCCCTACATCCTACTAGACAAGAAGCCATGCCACTGGCCCCATTGGGCAGCAAAAGGTATCTTACACATTCCTGATATTCTTGACCTCCCCAGTCCCAGGGTAGCCACCTTTCAATCTCTTAAAGACAAGCAGGGACTGCAGCAGCATGACTTTTGGCAGCTTCTCCAAATAAGGGAGGCCGTGAAACCACTCCTCACAGAAAAGCAGACGAGTAGACAAAGCAGTGAAGTTACAGCCTGGTTGGCAGTGTCCAAGGGCCTAGTGAGAAAACTCTACTCTAGGCTTAGGGACAATCTGCCATCCCACTCAGAGGATTCAAAAGTCAGATGGGAGATATTCCTAGGAATCCAAATCTCAAAAGAACAATGGACCCAGGTACGGAGCGGTGCACATCACTGGTTCAGGGACGCCTGTAGCAGACTGATGCAGAACAAAATCCTGCACATGTGGTACAGAACTCCAGCAGCTCTTTACCTAGCTAAGCTACTAGATAATGATAGTTGTTGGAGATGCCAAGGACCCGGGAGGGAGAACCTGTGTGACATACTCTTGGAATGCTCTAAAATCAAGCCCCTATGACAACAAGTGTCCCACATAGGTTCCCAGGTACTTAAGAAAATAATTTCTGTCTCTGCCCTTCTTTTTATCCTAGGAATAAGAGATGCCAACCTTAAGCTACCACCACACAGTGTGGTTGGCTAAGTGGCTGCGCACTGCAGGCCAAAGAGCTCTCCTATGCAAGTGGAGAACAACACAAATTCCCACCATAAGGGAGGTCATGGGGGCACTTACAGCCACAGCTGCACTAGACAGACTGTCACACTCTCAGGAAAACTGCTTGGCTAAATTCTATGCCTGCTGGGGCCCTTGCATAACTTTCACAAGCCCTCCCACTGGCATAGGTTAAGGACATCCCAAGACATGGACCACTGGTCCCAACACCCTGAAAGGTCATCCTCACCCTACTAGAGTGTAGGTCCCAAATGCTTCCTTGCTATATGTATCCTGTTCATCATAGCCTGTTACTACCTCCCAAAGAGAGTCGCACACTGTTAAATATTGCTCACCTTCTTTTTCTCTACTTGGGCCCAGTAATACACAATATAGTTACTGTTACTGCTACTATATAGTAAATAGTTCTGTTGTTTGAAGAACCAAGGTTTTCTTTGTGTTGCATCTTATGTTCCAGAGGCCCACATGATTACCAAAGCAGCTGGTCAGGTGGCATTGGCTCAAGATCTCACAGGAGGCCATGATGATACAAGATCAAGTCACCCTAGGTTTACAAGGGGAACCCTACCCTAATAACAAAGTAAGTAAC
This sequence comes from Neoceratodus forsteri, assembly GCA_016271365.2. Taxonomy (NCBI): domain Eukaryota; kingdom Metazoa; phylum Chordata; order Ceratodontiformes; family Ceratodontidae; genus Neoceratodus; species Neoceratodus forsteri. The sequence continues at coordinate 1,198,966,110 of CM057450.1, read as the reverse complement.
TCTTTTACTCAAAACTCCTTTAGCAAAACTCCTGCTAACAGGGTAACATATGCTCAGCCAGGATCTAAGAAGCAGTCAACTTTTGTACCTCATAGTCATAGTATACTGCATCTATTCTGTAATATGTCCTATAGTACACCCTCTTGTCTTGTTTTCATGTACAGTCAGGCCCTGCACCATGTAGCCACCTGCAGGGCTAGACCTCTGCTCGGTATCAGTTCTTCTTTCCTGATACGATATGCATGCATGTTGAAAAACGAATAAAACTTGAAACTCAAAATGAGCACATTATAGGAAATGTACAGACTAGGTGGGCAAGGCAGTCCTTATCTGCTGGCAAATCCTATGTTTCTAAATAGTACACATTCTCTTTAAGGAACAATTCTAGGTGAATCGCATAGCAGTCATGTACACATCCAAGTTTAGTCACACCAGAAAGAACATATCAAGTAGAATTAAGAACTAATTATCTTGCTAATTTAATTACTAGTATTCTTATTATTAATATTAGTAATTATCAAGGGTATAGGCAGGCATACTCACTGTACACATTTGTGTACATTTTTTTGAGTACCTGTCCCAACCAAATGACTTTTTGTTACCTCTACCATTATAAACTGGTATATTTGAGTTAGTGTAGACCACTTAGTGTCTGTGTCTGTTTAAACTTCTGTTGTTTAGGACATATATATGTGTAAAACTTGTTTGGAGATTAGATGAATCATCTAATAACCTGATTTGTTTTAAAATGAGAGGCAGCAGTTTGAGAGGGTGTGTATATTTTTATCTTTGCTTGCACGCATGTGCAAGAAGCATAGTGCCATCATCCGAGTTTTCCAGAGGTGTGTAGGCCTCTTCCAATTCAGTCAGTGTGTTTGCAGGCACGGTCGCAGTGCTCCAATCACTGCTCCAGCTGTGTGTGACAGCAGTTGAAAATGCAGTGGCATACAGTTGAAAGGGAGAGCTCTGTTTCAGTGAGCAGAGCTCCCCCCGTCAACTCGCACACACTCATATTGCGTGCTTACGCGCTCCCCCCCATGCACATACTGTATAGCCGTCGGGGGTGCCCAATGCCCCATCAGCTCTATGTCGCCCCCCCAAAAAGAGCTTTCCAGCTGCTACGCTGGAGCCCACCCAAGCGTGGCACAGAGAATCCATATGGCCGATGGGGGTGCCCAATCCCCCGTCAGCTCCAGCCCCCAAACAGCCTTCTAGCTGCCATGCTGGGAGCCCACCCCAGCATGGCAAATATCCCCTGTCATCTTCCTTAAAAAAAAACTGTAAAAAAGAAACCATTCCCTCAGCGTTCTCCCAGCCCACCGCGCCCATCCACTGTGCACCCTGCCTCCCACAGCCCCCTCACCCCTGCCTCCGGAGTCTGGCGCAACAATCTTCGTGGACGGAACACGCTCTGCAAAGCCGACTGAACTGAGGAAATGCCAGTAAGCTGTATAATGTAATAGATAAGGTTTTTCAATTTTGTTGTGCATATCTCGGGCATTTGCACAAATTTTCAACATGGGGTTTTGGGACCCCTTCTCATGAATGCTGTCACTGTCATGGCATTAATCAGGCCAGAAGGGTGATTTCGCAGTCACTGCACAAAATCACCTTCCGGGACCGATTAATGAAGCGACACTGCCAGTGTTCATAAGGTGGCTTCTCAAAAGCCTATTTTTAAAATTTGGTGGAAAAATCTAAAAACCAAACTGTTTACAAGCGTGCATTGCAGGTTCTACCTTTTCGTAAGTTCACATATTTTCAATATTTTCACTCCAGATTTTCAACATTGCCATTTTACCACCCTCCTTATGAGCAGTACAGCTGTCATTTTCATATCTCACCCACCGTGTTTCGCCATATGGCGCTGTTAAAGCGGCGAGTCTGTGTAATGAAATCAATGTATGGGATACATTAAGACAATCACAGTGACACTGGTCATGAGCAGAGGTGTTAAAATGGCTATGTTGAAAATTTGGTGAAAAATTCCTAAAATGACTGTTTAGAGGCGCTTACGTTAGCAGTTCCATGCAGCTGGCAGGATTCGCAATTTGTAATATTTGCACACCAGATTTTCAACAGTGCCATTTACCGCACTTCTTATGAGCAGTACAGCTACCATTTTCACATCTACGCCCAAAATGTGTTTCCGACATATGGCGCACAATGGTACAGTCGGTGTGCGAAAACAATGTTTGGGACAGATTAAGAAAATCACAGTGACACTGGCCATGAGCAGAGGTCTTAAAATGGCTATGCTGAAAATTTGGTGACAAAACTCCATAAAATGACTGTGTTATGAGTGACATTGCGCAGTTTCCACGCACTCTCGTAAGTTCATGATTTTGTAATATTTTCAGTCCAGATTTTCACCAGTGGCATTTTTCCACACCTCCTTATGAACAGTACAGCTGTCATTTTCCACAACATGGCTGAAATGTGTTTTCACACTTTCAGTGCAGAAATGCATGGTCGCTGTGGGAAATCATTGTTCGGGACAGATAAAGAAAATCACACTGACACTGTTCATGATCGGAGGTCCCAAAATGCCTGTGTTAACAATCTGCTGTAAAAAAATCCCCAAACTAGTTACATTACGGGTGTGCATTGCACAGTTTCTATGCACGCTTGTGACTTCACCAGTTTTTTTAATATTTTCACAGCAGATTTTCAACATTGCCATTTTTTACATCTCCCCATGAACAGTACCGCTGTCATTTTTCACATCCTGCTCAGAATGTGTTTTTGCACCTATGGTGCCAAATGCCGTACTCGCTGTGCAAAAGCAGTTTTCGGCTAACAAACTGATATTGCCACTGTTCATGAGGTGGGGGTCACAAAAAACCATGTTGAAAATTTGGAGTGAAAATACCAACAAGTGCCTGAAGCATTAGGGTTTCCGACCATAACATCCCACCCTGTAGAGAATGACAGGCATCAGGGGTGTGACTTGGCATTCTTGCCTGTCATGCTAATACCATTCCACCCCCCACCCACACCCTGCAGCTAGTGAGAGGCATCAAGGTGTGCCTTGGACTCTTCGGCCCTAAGCTTCACCCCATTCTCCTATACCACACCCATCTCACTGTATTTCCTGATGAAATGGGGTGCACATAAGGGCCAAAGACCCCAAGGCACACCGTGACACTTGTCAGTGTCTGCAGGGTAGGGTGTGGTGAAATGGCGTGGTCGTTATGCCTGATGACCCAAAGGCACACCCTAATGCCTGTCACTCTCTGCAGGGTGGTGGTGGGGTTGGCTTCAGTTCAATACTTCACTGCCATTCCTATTATGCTGCTCTGTAACTTCTACACTACCAATGCCAATGCCAGCAAGCAAACATTCAGCATTGACAAATGCTTGTTTACATAGGGACAGCAGCTGCAGAGTGTGTGTACAAAACAGAAATATCTGGCTATACCCTTGGTAATTATCCCAATTCCACAAGACTTGCAGCACTTTACAAAGAAATGGAGCTCATGGCAAACATTGAAGTAGACCTCTACTGTTTTAAATAGGGAATAAGAGAATGAAGGGTTAATAGAAAATAATGTTGCTAATACAGTACTATTTTAACATGCCTGAAGCACTTTGAAATGTTAGACATAAAACATATCAGAATGTATTGACAGGAAAAGCACCTGGGAGTAACAGGAAATATTCAAGCTGGGAATAATTATACTACACTCTAAAGCAAAGTCAAGAAATTGAATTACTTCCATTTTCATATTTACTTTTTTAAAATAAGCAATACGGTTAGTGTGGTCAGCTCATAACACTAGAATAATATACCAACATTTATGTTCCAAAAATTCTACCTAAGAGCATAGACTAGACAGGGTAACCTGTGAGTAATACATTTACCATTTACAAAAAGGTCTACGATGTGTGAAACCAGACATTCCTTTAAGTCAATCGATGCAAGATAACAAATCTCCAAGTTGATAACCCTGGAAATCTGCCTATCAGAGAGAGTAGGAAAAATAGCACATTCTTTCTGAGTTCACTGTAAGGCATGGAATAATTTTAGAATAATAAACCCCTATCTGTGAAAAACAGGGCTGTTAGGACAACAAGGGGTACTGGTGGCATCACAGAACCATGAGCAGGAAGGGAAATAGTGGAAAACAAGATCAGGGAGAGAGATGGGAGCAAACACATATAGAACCTTAAAGACAAGGAGGGTAATTTTGAACTGGATCCAGTATGTTTTTAGGAGCCAGTGCATGTCTCATATAATAGTGGAGAGATAGTCACACCTCTTGGAGTATGTCAGGAGGCAGGCTGTAGCATTTTGAACAAACTAGTGACAAGCAAGTTGGGTGCTGGAAAGGCAGTGGAGTAGAGTTACAACAGTCAAGTTGAGAAGAGACAGAGACATAAATGAGGATTTCATTAGAGGAGACATCAAGAAAATTATGGTAATTAGGAAGAGTGAAAGATGTAGACTTTCTTTCAATTTTAAGCTGGGCCTCACAAATTTGGTTCAACTTTGAGATTTTTGCCAAACCACTTTGGGTCCCGATTCAGTATTTGATATGGGGTAAAACAGACAACAAATAAGGGTTAAAAAAGCCTTGAGGTCATCAGTGAATACTAATTACCGTGGCTGGTGATGATGACAATGTTACTGCTGGGTATTGGTGTGCCTGTGGTGGTGTGACAAAGTCCGCACCCACTACAGCCCCTATAACTCAGTGCTCAGCTGCAGTATAGTGGTAGTCATAAGAAAGCTGACCTCTACTGCAGTGTACTGTACCTTAAGGTACCTCGAGGTAACTGGATCAGCTGGATCAAAATTACCACTGAAGACAATGGAGTTCCTGCAGTATGCATACCTCACGTGCTGCTGCATTACTGCAGCATTTAAAGACAATGGTAAACTTCTGCATGATTTGTAATTGTTAGAATTCATTGCAGAGCACAAGGCTTTTACCCTTTGTAGCCTTTATTTTACCTTCATTCCAGTTGCTATAGTCTCTTTGACCCCATTAATTTTCAAATTATACAGTAATCCTATCACTAATAAAACATGGTAACCTGTGAAGTGGGTGTATGAGGAAGGGTACCGTCCATTACGGCGACACCTTCCTCGCTCAATCCACTCACGGCGACCGACAGGTAGGGCAACCGGATGAGGGAGTGGGTGAACTAGGCGACAGGATGTCGCTATACATACACGCGCAGTGGGGGGTGGGAGTGAGCATGGTGAGTGTGGGCTGGGGGTGGAGAGGCTGTAGGGGTGGCGCTGCGGTCATCGGTTGAGCTGCGGCGTGGCATCAGGGATTGGGCAATGGCTGGGGTGGCTGAGGTACTGGGTTCGGGTCCGGGCGCTGCTGTGATTTTATTGCTCCCAGCCGAACCTTTTATTTTACTACTTTCACCCCCCGACACCCCTGGGTTGAGAATCCTTAAGTGAGGTGCGAGGCTAAAGCCACAGGGGAGGGGTGTGAGCATAGCCCCCACAGAAAGTAGTAAAATATGTCCTGGTGCCATTGTGGTGGTGCGCCAGGGTTGTCAGAGTGCCAAAAATGTGTTCGGCACTCTGACTGAGCGATAACGGCGATCGCTTTTAGGCGTTTGCCTTTATCACATAGACCCATAAAACATATGCATAAAAATATAAAATTAAATGAAAAGACATGAATTTAGGGCATTGTAATGCCCTTCAAAATATTTTGCCATCCATGGATAAGGATTTTTTTTCTTTTTTTTAAATTGTTTTAATTCTTTTTATATTAACATAACTTTGAGTGCAATCACTGCCTGCTGGCAACTAAAGTTGCAGTTGTCAGCTGACTACATGTCCTCTGACCAACTGGAGAACTATTCGCATTTGTGTGATCCAGGTCACTCATTCCATTGCCATCATACTCATGGTGGGTGTGGCAACAGGTCTTATTAACTGATCCACTGAGTATATAAAAAGTAAGGGTTAAATGGGAAAAAAAAGCCATCATATTGTACAACCAAGCCCACATTAATAAAACATCAGTTTAAAACTGTTATAACAGTGAGTAAGTGTCCTCAAGGAAGAAGAAAAGGTGGCTCAAATTTTGAAAACTATGTGGCAATTGTCTCAGTCCCCCACTCTGAAATGAATACTAGACACAGAAACATACCACACCAGACACAACACAAGCACAATGCCACACTTCTTATTAGTGAAAAATATTTAAGTGTCATATGTACATATAGAAACAAACCTGAAAAAACTCATGGGAGGGAGAAGCTAGCATCTCTGTACTCAACAGGATCTGTACTAACATGCTTCCTCAGGAGGTCTTTAAAGGGGAATAGTCAACACTAAGAGCACCACACTCAAGGGTGGGGCTTATCACAATTAGCATTTTGTGTGCAAAAAAGAATGTTTACTTATTGTTTGCTGCAGCATAGTAGATTGTATCAGGCTGATCCTGTTGACTCCCACCCTAACATTTGTCGTAACCACGGATTCCAGAATCCCCTGCAACTGATGTCAGAGCTGGGCAGCGTGGGAGGTCCAATCGCCTGCAGTGCATGCTACAGCTTTTATAAGCTCCGATGAGCTGTTTGCCAGTCCTGCTGTCCTCCTGGGTCTATGTACAGCCATCTGTTACTGTACTTTGCCCCAGGAGGACAGAGGAACCAGCAAATAAAAGATCAGAGCTGATAAAAACTCTACCATGTACTTCAGACTGTTGAATATTCCATAGCTACAGCCCAGCTCTGATATCAGCTGTAGGGGATTCTGGAGTGCTTAGTTATAGCAAAGTTGGAGTGGGCTCAGCAATATCGGCCACATACAATCTAATTTACTGCAGTAAATGGTAAGTACAAATATTGCACACAAACTGCATGTTGAGACCAGCCCCACACTTGGGTGTGGGGCTCTTAGTGCTGATGATTCCTCTTTAACTAATAAAAAATTGTCAAAGTGCTTGTGTTGTGTCAGGTGTTGTTTTATTCTATATCTGAAATTTCAGTTGAATCACACACAGCTTTTCCTCTTAATGACCCTTTGTATGTTCTCCATGAGTGGCACCCCTGCTCATATTGCAGTTGTTGGTGATGACAACGTGAAAGTTGTCATAGTGTCATCAGGGGGATTTATTTGTGCTGCTTTTGCTGGGAGTGGTGTGAAGGACTGTGCTTCCAGTGCCAGTGGGAGTTCAGGGAGACTTGCCAACAGAAGGTGTAGGAGCAGGAAGAGTAGTGAATGTCTTTTGTTGGACATGTGAATAATCAAATGAATAGGTAAAGCTGATCCTTGTAAAGCTGAATTTGAAAAGGGCTAAGAATTCAAAATTCTCAGCATCTAGTCTTTAGATCTGTGGTGAGGCAATATTCTCACCTGTACTGAAACACCTTTCAATGTTAGAGGGTGTCACAACATGTAATTGTAACAAGATGCGGTTGCAACTGGATCTGATGCTGGTGGGGGGTTTATTTTCTATTTTTTCCTGCTGTTTGTGTGAACAAATATGTGCTTCATTTGAGGGTCTACGTGTGTGCAGGTAGACATTATTCAAGTGTAATTAACTTCTTAGTCAGCTTAAGTGGCCTACAGTAAATGCAGGTATTTTGCTTTTGAATAGCATAGAAGTCCTAGTGTCTACTACAAGTCAGATCACAACTGAGACCCCAAAACGTATGCTGCTTCCTGGTCCAAAGTGAATCCCTAATTGGAATAGTCACTGAAAAGAGATAAACTGGTCTAAACCAGCCCTCAGGCTTGTGAAAAAAACTGTAAAATATTTCTAGATGTGTGGGTTTTACCTTCTGAGTGATGTGGCGGGGGAGTGGTCCTGCAAGGTATATCACATGGAGTGTTTGCTTAGAGACTGAGATTCTCTTGAGCCAGTGATAAGACTGCATACCCACTGCATGAAAAGGGCCTGCTGAACTCTTACATCTCGAGTCCTGTGTGGCATCATATTTCTGATTCCTGAGAAGGAACATGGAGTAAGAAGGCAGATTTTACGGAAGAGTTAGACAGCTTCTTCTTTTTGTAATTCTGTCTGTTTAAAATAGTTTATTTCTTAAATGTCTTACTGTTGTATATCATTTAGTTTGCTGTATATCTTGTAAATTTAGTGTACCTATTACATACAGTATTTTATATTTTATATTTAATATACTCTCTGATTGCTGGGTTTTAATAAGCACAGGTAATACATTTTTACTGAGCAAAGTCCATGATCTGTTTCTGGACAGAACACTACCAAACTTAATAAGTCAGCTTGAATCTGATACAGAGCAGGGAAGAAATTACCTGGAATGACTAAGGGCTTGCCTGCATCCAAAGGGCCTTGTACTATATAAGCAAGTGCCCGGCCTTGTGTTGTGTGAGCAGGGGCCTGAAGTGGGTCTCAAAGAAAGCAGCCCAAGAGAGTTGCAACCAGGTTGGTGTCATCATGATCAAGTAGGAAAACTGTGAGTGCACTGAGTGCGTGTAACTAATTTGTCATATACAGTAGCAGTGGGATTTGTGCTCCTTCCTGAATAGTGCCAAGCAGTTGCCATTGAGAAGCATAGTGTGTGTGCTTGGGAAAGGTTAAATGGTTAGCTATCACACAGAGATACAGACTGCCAATACAAAATTACCTGTCCAATCACAAGGCAAGATAAACAAAAGGAGATATTTTATAGACTGCTGTTTTATTGTTTTGCTAGTGAGTGTAAGGTATTAGAAGATTCCATGCCTGGAGTGTGTAATGGACTTACAGTGGCACAGTTACATGATTTGTGCAACCAGGGAGGGCTCACTCATGATAAGCAGACAAATACAGACCTCACTGAGACCCTCAAGAAAAGTGACCGAGACAACAGTCAGTATTGGTCACACCATAGGCTGGCCAATGTTGTGAAAATGAGGTCAGTGAGCTTGAGTTCAGCAACTAGATTAGTTTAAGATAATGAGACTGGAGCTCAACTTGGTAAAGTCAAAGTCAGATGCTGAGCTACAGAAAGCAAAGCTAGAGGCTGAGGAATAGGGGTGTGCAAATAACAAATATTATTTTCTGAATACTACGAATAATGCACTATCCATTATTCTGATCCCAAATAATGAATAGTAGCACTATTCATACCCTGCTAGTTGGAAAATACTACTAAAAGAAAAAGAAACAGTCCACCACCCTTCTCCCCAGCCCAACTCATTAAATCCAGGCCCTCCATTCCCTCACCCTCTGTCAGTAACCCAATCCCCTCCTTCCCCCCAGCACCCACAGTTCGACATTTTAAAAAATCCCTGTGGTTCCTGTGTAGCTAGCCTCCCAATGATTTTGCCCCCCCCCCATTAGCACCACAGGACTCTATTCTAAACTGAATACATATATGAGAGACAATACAAATCCTGTATTGGAGCAGATGGGCTGGGCTAATTCTGTCAGTCGATCCTGACCAGACTGGGGCTTCATTTCCTAACACAAAGCCATAAAATATGCCTGTTTGAAGTTCTCACTGTTACAATTATACACAGCAAGCAGTCTAGGCAAATTTATAATCCTTTTACTGGCCTGTATTAGAGTACTATCATATGTAGCTGCAGAGTAGCATCTAAATTTAAATAAGCTGCATTCCATCAGGAGGATATAGCTGGACACTCCCCCTAGCAGCCCCCCCCGAGATCATTAGATGCTGTACCAAAAGCAGTCTTCTTCAGCCTGTACTGGGTCCTGTTCTCCTGGTTCCAGATCTACCCTCTGTGGATGCTCTCTCCTGGTCCAGAAAAACTTGCACCACCACTGGAGAGGTAAAAGCACGTGATGGTCTACTTTGGGGGTAGATGATTTATTTTATTTATTTATTGGAATATTTGGAGTAACACCTTTGAGCAGAGCTCATTTAGAAAGGTTCCACGTCAATAGATACAGAAGTATTTATGCATTACAGAGAAGAAACATAAGAGAAAAGGATCATGCAAGATCAGAGAGTCATTTTCAGCAATTACAATAAACTGAGGATAAAATAAGATCTAGTTGCTATACTCACAAACAATATGAATGCAGCAGTTGTTAACGCCTTGTTGATGTTACAGTAGTTGCATGGAAGCAACTTTGACAGAAAGTAATCCAGGTACTGTATGTCAGGTAGGACTATCGGGGGCATTATTAGTGACACTGCCTAGTGGTAGCACCGACAAATGTGTTGTAAAGTGAGGTGTTTTCTCAGAGATGTTTTAAATAGACTCAATTTAGAAAGCTCCAACATGGGGTGGGGAGTTCATTCAACCAGGTTGGTGGCCTATACGGGAAAGCCCTCATGGACTGACTGGTCCTGCATCATGAAACGTACAGTGCATTACTTGTAGCACTCCTAGTAGACTGGTGGTTTGCAGGGGTATGTAGTAGAGATTGGAGGTGGGGGTGAGCCCTAACAGTGCCTTCTTCCCAAGTAGGAAGGTTTGGAATTGTAATCTTAGGTCAAGTATGAGCCAGTTTGCACTCTGATAAAGATTGCAAGAGTGTGTGAGTGTGATAGGGTCTGTGTATGCTAGGAGACCCCTCAAGCTAAAGACTGTTGCAATAGCAGATTGTTTCTATTTTTTATCCTTTTCTATTTACTAAACTTCCCCATCAACAGGTAAGGCCACCTGTGGATGTTCTCTCTATCCCTCACTTAATTTCCTTTTCCTGGTCTCAGTGGTGTACACGTGCTCGCCTACTGCTTACACCCTGGGTTTTACATTCATGCTCCTGCTCAATCGTGCGCATGTCGCCTTCACGATTGTTCACACACTCCTGAACGATTGTGTGAACATTCTCTCTTAGAAGTTTTAGCTGTTTTTTGTATGCCTGTGAAACAAACTGTGAAAACAAGGCCTCAACATTGGGCTAAATGGCTAGTATGTGTATCTTGTAAACACTGTATCCTGTTATAAGCTGGTCGATGTAAGAATGGGGTCTGCCTGGATACAATAAAAAATTATTACAGCAGTTTCCCTGTCACAAGCGCTGTGCAGCTCGCTCCCTGTGGTGGCAGGGAATTCACCGGCAGCCTCTCAGATGAAAATGAGCTCAGAATGAAGGTACAGCTGTAGGTACTACATACAGTGTTTGTTTTGGTTGCTTTGCAGAGAGTAAGAATGCACAAAGATAAGCAAGGATTAAGCAGCTAATTTATTGTTAAAATAAAAGCATACAGTAGCAAGAACTAGTGCAGAGTTAAATTAAGGTAATTACCTGACATTGTTGTTATGGGGTTTTGGCACACTTTTACTTCACAGGACACTCCTCAAGTTGTCAGTCTTTCTTTAGAGCTGGCCATCCATTTCTCCCCTCTATTTATGGACAGAAGCCTGTGGGAGTGGCCTGTCTCCTGTGTTGGTGTGATAAAATGGTTCTTTCTGTGTTTTATTATCATTTATGCATAATATGAAGCATATTGGACTATGACAATAATGAATGTTTACTGATCTATTAATTTTGATGCAGTTAAGTTTTTTGAGTGAGAGAAGGCAAAAAGGGGTGGAGCTTCATTATCACATGGTAGGGTTCTTGTATAAAATAGCCCTGCTTACAGCCTTAGTCAGTCTGTTGTAGGGTGCTAACCCTATCAGTCCCCTAGCCTGTTTCTAGGGGGTACTGTACACAGTGCTGTCAATTATGATATTTTGTTTTACTTTGAATTGCTGTTTCTGTTTTTCTTTATTTTGTCATTTCAAGTCCACTTATGTTTTATACTGCTGCAAGAATAAATTTTGTTTTTGCATACTAACAACATCCATCATTTCCCACAGTCTCACAGTGAGCCTGTCTGAATCTAGAATGAGGCAGCAGGCCTTGTTTAAGAGGGTCCTAATTCTGTTCAGGTTGGTGTCAGAAGCTGATCCATAGATAACTAAACCATAATCCACTGAGGTAAGCACAGAAAAGGCTACTGCAAGTTTCCAAGTCACAGGTGTCATATAGTGCTTGTGTCTGTACAGAATCCCCAGTTTTACAGCTGCAGTGGGTGGAGCCTGCAGGCGTTTTGCATGCTCAAAAGGGCTGATGTCATGTTTTCTGTCCGTGGAACTGGCTGAAGGTGTAAATAGTCTCCTCCACCTTACCTTTCTCCAAGAAATGCTTTCCGTCCTCAAATAAATATGCTTTCATGTTAGTCAATGGTTGCAGGGCACTATTTTCTTTCTTAAATGGGAGGTACAAGAACTGGAACCTGAGTAGTGGGAGGCAGCATTAGTTTTTTTTTGGGGGGGTAAGATCCACCTCCACCTGAGAAGCTCCTAAAGATCCACCCCCACCTTTTTTTTTTGTTCACATGGGAGGGGCATGAGGTGAATCTATCATGTGGAACAACTGACTATCAGAGCTGCCTGGGGCATCACAGTTTAAGGTTCAGAAGGAAAAAAAAAATAATTAATGAGTGCCTGAAACTGTATCCTTATACAGCACTTGTGAAACTGCATCCTGAAATTACAGCACTTGAGGAAAGCAAGCACTTTCAACACAAGAATGACAATTAACGTATAAACCCACAAAGGAGTCAAATATGTCACCCAAAGAAAACTATCCCATATTGGACACTAGTGTGTCTGTTTCTTAAAAGCTTTTTATACCCCCCCCACACACACACACAGCTGAAGCACCCACCCAAATAGCTAGAGGAAGCTCTACATTTGTATCTCTCTGGGACCTGAAGTTTAGCAATAATGTATGAAGAGAATAAAGTCTTGTGTTTTGTGCATTTGAATAGGTTTAGTGCTTTGACGTTAAAAGATATAAATATATGCATAGTGTTGTGGGCACCTGAAAAGGAAGGAAATACTACTGAGATAAATTTTATTTTGATGATTTATTTATGTGTAAGATTTTAAGTGTAGTTCTGCCAAGGTCACAGGCACATAAGCTATAAAAAGTACATTTAAGGATGGATGTATTAGTCAAAGCTTGTAGTAGCAAAATAAAGCAAGAAAAATAATATATTGTTTTTTTTTTTCTTTCAATTGTTTAACCAGGAGTGGCACACCAAGCTGAAAGCTTGTTTACAGGGGCAACTTGGGAGCACATGGAAGTTAAGTGACTTGCTCAGGGTCACCCAGTATGCAAGTGGGGGCTGTGGAATTCAAACCCAGATCTCCAGATTTGCAGCTCAGAGCCTTAAACCACTGTGCTATACTGCCTCCCTAGTTATGGCAGTCATCTGTTTTATTGTTCATGATGTTGGTGTAGTAAGCATACTGCAGAGTGCTTTAAAAGTGGGTTTCATCCTACGGGATGCCACTGTTTTGCCAGAAACTGGGCATTATCACATGATTGCCTAAAGAATATAAATAAGGGGCAGCTTGCAGAGAGATGGAATAACCCTGGGAGGGAGCAAGTAGAGACGTGCTGAGAATCAGCAACTGCTAATTCTACTGAACATATGCACCCTGTCTTTATTAATGGTAAAATAACACACTGACTGAGAGACACAGGTGCTTTACTCTCTATGGTGAGGCAGCATTTAATTGGTAAGTGACAGATTCTGCCAGGTTAGTTCCCTAGAATTTGAGATGTGACTGACCCTATGGTCTCAGTGCCAGTGGCAGGGGACTTCCTTAGCTGGGAAGGCAGGCAAGGGATACAAGAGGTAGAAGTAGTACCAGATCTCCCCATGAATGTGAATATGGGCAATGGTTCTGATAGCAGAGCAAATATTGTTTGTGTTTACACTCAAGGTCAAGCCAAGAGGCAGGCAACTAAATGAAGAGAGGGGGAAGTGCAGCCAGAGGTGACCCCTAGCTCAGCAACAGGGGAAGTAGCCAGTGTTGATGAGGGACTAGCTAAGAGCAACAGTTCTGAGCCACAGCTACAGACTATGGAGACCCTAGCTGTGAGCAGGTCTCTTACTGAAGGAGAACATCATTTAGGGAATAGTAAGCATGAGGAGCTGAGCAGGGCTCAACAAGCAGACCCATCCTCAAGAAAGTGAAAGAACTAGGAGCCTGTGCTGAAGGTGACTCTAAGGTAGAAGGTAGAAAGTGTATATACCAGGAAATTGGGCTACTTTACAATGAGGGGAAGGAGTTCTCTGACAGATAGTTGTCCCTCAAGAATACAGGAAGAAGTTATTGGCCACAGCCCATGACATTCCTTTCTCAGGACAACTGGGAATTAGCCACACAGAAAGGTGGCTTACAAACAATTATTATTGGTACAGTACTTTCAAAGATGTGGCAGACTACTGTCAGAGTTGCCCACAGTGCCATAGATTGGAGAAATGTTGGGGATAAGGTAAAAAAGGCTTTTATTCCCCTAACTATAATTGATTAACCCTTTTGGCAGGTACTGCAGCTGTGAACATTGCAGAGCAACTAAGCACCCTGAATCACACAGGAAAGCAGTACATATTGGTGGTCACAGACTATAAAAAATGTACCTTGAGGCTGTAGCCATGTCCTCCACAGAGGCAGGGAAGGTGAATGACAGACTTCTGTAGATACTCATCCAACTGTGATTTAATGAGATTTTGTCAGACGAGGCCCCAATTTTATATCTTCCATTATGCGGGAGAAGTGTGGAGTATGGCACTCAGAACTTCTCCATATCACTCTGAGACAAATGGCTTGGTCAAGCACTTAAACTCCATGGTTAAGCTTAGTGGTGTGCGAAGTTGGAAAACTTCACTTCACAATTTGCTGCAGTCAACAGGTGGCACAGATTGGAGGCATCTTATTACTACCCCTTCCCATCCAGCCTAGGGTCCTGCACAGCTCCATCCTAGGTCCCATCCTTTTCTCCATTTTCCTCAGTGACCTCCCCTCCACCTGTGCCAACTCGCATATACACATGTATGCAGATGATATAGTGATCTTCACCTCCTGTCCCTCTACTGCATCTGTGAAAGACCTGCTCCAGCAGGATTTCAACAACATCCTGTGCTAGTTCCAATCCAACCATCTCCATGTCAACACCAAAAACGATGGTGTCTATGACAACACTTCCAGTCTTCTCCACATTGGATGGCTTCCTTCCTGAAGCAGTGCAGTCTTTCAGGTACCTTGGTGTGTGGCTTGAGAGCAGGCTTGACATCTCAGCCCACATCGATGCAATCCTTGTGAAGCTCCACCCTAAGCTGGATGTCTTGTACCATAATAAAGACTGCTTACCCCTGCTAGCCCACCAGAAGTTGGTCACTAAAATGATGCTCCCAGTTTTTGACTATGCTGATGTGGTCTATGGTTTTGCTCCCTCCACTTCCCTGGCCAGACTGGACAACCTCTGCAATGCCATTTGTTGCTTCACTACAATCTCCTCTCCTCATATGAACCACTGCTTCCTCTACTCCTCCTATACATCCTCCCTCTACCCTCATGTTGACAGTAACACTGTACCTCTCTCATTTCAAAATACTGGTTTGGTTCCCTTCCTTCCCACATCTCTTCTCTCCTGTCTCCAATCCACCCTGCTCCATGCTCTCTCCATTCCAGGGACAACCAAACCTTCTTCACTCCTCATCTCCATTCCTCTGCTGGGCAATCCACTTTCTTCTATTAACTTCCAACACTCTGGAACCTGCTCCCCTCTTCCCTCCAGCATTCCATCTCCCCAGGCTCTTTCAAACACCAGCTGAAATGCCTCCCACCTCCCACCTCCCACATGCACCCATTTGTAAAAAGATGGGTGACTGTCTCAGGGATGACCTGGTGGGAGGATAAGCTGGGATGTGTGGAGAAACAGTGGGCAAAGCTAAAAAGGGCCATAAGGAAGGCAACAAACCTCTGTGTCAAGCAAGTGAGCAAAAGCAAGAGGAAAAATAGACCACTGTGGTTCTCAAAAGAGGTGGTGGGAAATGTAAAAGCTAAAAGTGTAGTATTCAGAAGGTATAAGGAGATGCAGAGTGTAGAGGATAGGGAGGTGTATCAGGGGAAACAGAGGGAAGCAGGGACAGTATTAAGGAGTGCGAAGAAGCAAAATGAGGAGAGGATAACCCAGGTGGTGATGAAGGGGGACAAGACATTTTTTAGGTATGTCAGTGAAAGGAGAAAGGCCATGGTGGAATCAAAGGGAGTACCCTGACTGTGCAGAGGGGGACCAAGAAAAGGAAGACATCCTGAACAAATGCTTTTGTTCAATGTTCACACAGGAAGGAGAACAGGAGAGGCCACAAAAAAGTAACAAGAGCATTGGAGGGAGGAAGGGAGGTGAACACTAGTCCATTTACAGAGGAGAGTGTCCTAAAGGGACTCACTAATCTAAAAGTGGACAAAGCAATCAGGTCAGATGGAGTGCATCCAAGGGTATTGAGGGAGCTCAGGGAGGTACTGATTGCACCTCTGACAATCCTTTTTAACAGTTCATCAGAAACAGGAGTGGTTCCGGAGGACTGCAGGAGGGCAGATGCAGCCCAACTTCACAAAAGTGGTAGCAGAGAAGAGGGTGGCAATTATAGGCCAGTCAGCCTGACTTCGGTGGTGGGAAAGTTAATGAAGTCACTGCTGAAGGAAAGAATTGTGTAATATCTTGAATCCAATGGGTTACAAGACCTGAGGCAGCATGGATTCACAGGGGAAGGTCATGACAAACATATCTGATAGAGTTCTGTGACTGGGTGACCAAGGAATTAGATCATGGTGGAGTAGTAGACATGGCCTACCTAGATTTCAGTACAGCTTTTGACACCGTTTAACATAGGAGGCTAGTAAGCAAGCTGTGTAGCTTAGGAGTGGTTCCAGAGGTGGTAAACCAGGTAAAAAATTAGTTATGGGATAGGCAGCAGAGGGTTTTAGTAAATGGAGTTCACTCTGAGGAAATTAGGGTAACCATCAGGGTGCCTCAGTGATGAGTGCTGGGACTGGTCCTCTTTAATGTCTTTATAAGTGACATTGCAAAGGAGCTGAAAGGGAAGATTTGCCTCTTTGCAGATGACACCAAAATCTGCAGTGGGGTGGAAATTCTGGAGGGTGGGTGGAAAGGATGAACAGAGACCTGAGAAAACTCAAGAAGTCATCAAGGGTATGGCCTCTGGGTTCCAACATGAAAAAGTGCAAAGTAATGCACTTGGGACACAGAAACCCAGGGACAGAGTACAAAATGGGAGGAGTGGTACTGATGACCATCAAGCAGAAAAGATGCCTGAGGTAATCATATTGGATGACCTAAAGGTGGCCAGGCAGTGTTACAAAGCAGCTGGGAGGGCTAGTGGGATACAGGGGTGCATAGGGAGGGGTATCACTGGCAGCAAGAGGGAAGTGGCATTGTCTTTTTATAGATTTCTGGTAAGATCCTGTTTAGAGTACTGTGTCTAGTTCTGGAGACCACATCTCCAGAAGGACATAGCCAGTGTGGCGGCGGTCCAGAGGAGGGCAACTAAAATAGTGGAGGGTCTACATCAGAAGCCCTATGAGGATAGACTTAAGGACCTAAACACTGTATGTACACCCTGGAAGAGAAGTGGGGTATGATAGAGACCTTTAAATGCCTCACGGGGTAAATAAGGCACAGAAGGGGAGCATTTTTCAGAACAAAAGTTGCTCAAGGACAAGGGGGCACAAAAAGAAGCTGGAGGGGGTAGATTCAGGATGGATGTGAGGAAGCACTTCTTCACAGAAAGAGTGGCAGATTCCTGGAATAGTTTTCTGGCAGAGGTGGTAGGGGTGAAAACAGTGGTGGGGTTCAAGAATGCATGGGATAGGCATAAAGGAATCTTAGGGAAAGGGAAGGGGGGTGGGTGTATGGTCCAGAGATCAAGTAGGATCTGCGGTGATACTACAGGCAGGGAAAAATGGGCAGAATAGGTGGGTCAAGCAGACCTTATCTGCTGGCAGGTTCTGTGTTTCTATGAGGCCCTCCGCAGTGACACTGGTAGCATAGGGGTTTAGCTCCCCCTAACCTAACAGGTGTCTAGTGCTCAGCAATTCCTGCCTTTTGACCATTTTTGTGGTATTACTCAGTAGTATTTTGCACCTGTATAGGCATGAATACTGTCTGAAAATCAGCACTTTAATCTATTACAAGTTTTGTGTCTGTTAAGTATTATATATTTTGCTGTGTCTGCACTTTATTCTATACCTCAATATGTACTGTGTTATGCTTGATGCACCTCCTGTAACCCTTTCTCCCAGGTCACACCTGGAAACAAGCCTTGGCTCAGTGTGTCTTTCCCAGTCACCAGTTTTCAAACAAGCATTTGTCAATGCCGAACGTTCGCTTGCAGGTATTTGCAGTGGTATTTGGCACTTGGACATGGCCTAAAAAAATCAGTGACAAAGAAGTAAAATGAGAGAGACAGTTTCACAAGTGGTTCTATTGTCTGAAGCAGGCAGCATAACAGTATTGGTGTAAAATACTTTGTCTGCAGAAGAGCAAGTCTGTAACTCTGTTACCCACTGTTCAGTCACAGAAACAAATTGTAGGAGGGACAGAAACACGCTAAGGCAAAGTCTTGGACATCCCTGAATATACATATATATATCTCCCCTCTCCTCCCACCTCCAAACCCCTCTTCTGGGTGCTTTTCAGGCTTGTAGTACTCTGCCCGCAGGAAAGCTCAGAGTTGAAAGGCAGAGGGTAAGTGCATAAGCGTTGGGGGGGCAGTGGGCAAGACGTGGAGGATATTGGCTGCACCAGAGAGGAGTATTAAAAATATAAGTAAAAACAAGCATTTGTCAATGGCGAATGTTGCTTGCTTCTATGTGCTGTTTAGGTATTTGGAAGTGTTGATGGCGTGCAAATATTGAAAATTGTGAACTTCGTGATGCGTAGGAACTGCATAGCAGCGCTAAATAAAACAGTCATTTTAGGATTTTTCACCAAATTTTCAACATAGCCATTTTAAGACCTCTGCTCATGAACAGTGTCACTGTGATTTTCTTAATGTCCCATACATTGAGTTAGCACCACACTAGCCATTGTGTGCTACATGGGAAAACACATTTTGGGCAGGATGTGAAAAATTAAAGTTGTACTGCTGATAAGGAGGTGTGGTAAAATGGCAATTTGAAAATCTGGAGTGAAAATATTGAAAATTAAGAAACTTACGAGCCGCATGAACTGCACAACGACGCCAGAAACAGTTATTTTTAGGAATTTTTTTCACTAAATTTTTCAACATAGCCATTTTAAGACCTCTACAATGAACAGTGTCACTGTGATTTTCTTAATGTGTCCCATACATTGATTTACGCACACGACTAGGCCATTGTGTGCTACATGGGCGAAAACATGTTTTGGGCAGGATGTGAAAAATTACAGTTGTACTGCTGATAAGGAGGTGTGTGATAAGGCAATGTTGAAAATATGGAGGAAAATATTGAAAATTCGCAAACGTACGAGCGTGCGTAGGAACTGCACAACGCACGCCAGTAAAACAGTTATTTTAGGAATTTTTCACCAAATTTTCAATATAGCCATCTTTAAGACTTCTGCTAATGAACAGTGTCACTGTGATTTTCTTAATGTGTCCCATACATTAATTCGGCTCACCAACTGCGCCATTGTGCGCTACATGGAAGGAAACACGTTTTGGGCAGGATATGAAAAATGACAGCTGTACTGCTGATAAAAGTGTGGTAAAATAGGCAATGTTGAAAATCTGGAGTGAAAATATTGAAAATTACTCAAACTTATAGCGCGTGAGGAACTGCGCAACGCAGCCGCCAGAAACAGTCATTTTAGGAATTTTTTCACCAAATTTTCAACATAGCCATTTTAAGATCTCTGCTCATGAACAGTGACACTGTGATTTTCTTAATGTGTCCCATACATTGAGTTCACACACCGACTGTGCCATTGTATGCTACATGGGCAGGCATTATTGGGCAGATATGAAAATGACAGCTGCACTGCTCATAAGGAGGTGTGGTAAAATGGCAATGTTGAAAATCTGGAGTGAAAATATTGAAAAGTTCAGAAACTTACAGCGTGCATAGGAACTGCGCAACGCACTCTCGTAAAACAGTCATTTTTAGGAATTCTTTCACCAAATTTTCAACACAGCCATTTTAAGACCTCTGCTCATGAACAGTGTCACTGTGATTTTCTTAATGTGTCCCATACATTGATTTCCCACCGGCTGCGCCATTGTGTGCTACATGGGCGGAAACACATTTTGAGCAGGATGTGAAAAATGACAGCTGCACTGCTCATAAGGAGGTGTGGTAAAATGGCAATGTTGAAAATCTGGAGTGAAAATATTGAAAATTCGCAAACTTACGAGCGTGCATAGGAACTGTGCAACGCACATTTGTAAAACAGTCATTTTAAGGAATTTTTTCACCAAATTTTCAACACAGCCATTTTAAGACCTCTGCTCATGAACAGTGTCACTGTGATTTTCTTAATGTGTCCCATACATTGATTTCGCCACCGACTGCGCCATTGTGCGCTACATGGGCGGAAACACGTTTTGAGCAGGATGTGAAAAATGACAGCTGTACTGCTCATAAGGAGGTATGGTAAAATGGCAATGTTGAAAATCTGGGTGAAAATATTGAAAATTCGTGAACTTACAGTGTGCGCATAGGAACTGCGCAACTAACGCTCATAAACGGTCATTTTAGAATTTTCCACAGTGATCATGAAATCACTCCTTCGGGCCCAAATAACGCCATGACAGTGACAGCATTCATGGAAGGGGTCCCAAAACTCCATGTTGAAAATTTGGTGAAACATTCAAAAATGCCTGAGATATGCAATAAAGTTGAAAACCCCTATCTATCCCATTATACAGCTTACGGCATTTCCTCAGTTTGCAGTCGGTTTGAAGAGTGCAGACGTGTTCCCAGTCCACGATGATCGTCGCACTGAGCTCCGAGGTAAGTATGGGGTGAGGGGGTGTGGAAAGGCAGGTGCGCACAGTGGGTGAGTGCGGGTTGTGGGAGGGGTGGGGAAACAGCGATGGAATGTTTCTTATTTACAGGTTTTTTTTTTTTATTCAGATGATGGGGCGGTTGCCACACTGGGGTGGGCTCCCAGCGTGGCAACAGGAAACTGTTTGGGGGGACGTGGAGCCAACAGGGGATTAGGCACCTCTGTCGGCCAAAACAAGATTTGCCACGCTGGGGTGGGCTCCCAGCGTGGCACCAAAGCTTTGGGGGGGGTGTGCAGACTTGAAGCTGACGGGGGATTGGGCACCCCCATCGGCTATAACAGTTTCGGCAGCTCATACAGAGGCACTGCCAGCACTGATCGCAGCGGTGGTTTTCTTTGAAGTGAAGACCACTGCTGTCATACACAGCACCCGCATCCATTGGTGCAGAACCGCCACTCCTGCTCAATGGAGCAGTGGATTGCACAGGACAGTCACACCTCCAAAGTGTCCTATTTTCCCAAGACGTTCCTTGCGCATGCGCGCAAGCGAACGTAATAAATGAACAAATCAATAAATCAATACATAAAAATGGAAAGTTAATCTGTTGCAAAGTGCCAGTTCACAGTACAGGAATAACTTCATGAGTTGCGAATTTGATAATTTTGCCAGTGAAATTCACAACATACTATGGGATTGGAGGTCACATGGTATTGAAATGAGTTACATGCCATGTGGAAGCTGTGTTGAGTGCAGTCTTAAGAAGAGAGAGCTGGAGAGAAGTATATTCCTGCTTGTCTGAGGAAAAAAAACTTTACAATCAATCCAAAAATGGAGTATTTTGAAATCAAGAGGGCCTTGTGCAGGTAGGTTAGTGGTGTTTGCTTCTAGTTTTGATTATTTTCCCCAGGACGCTTCTAGAAATGAGCTGTTTCTCAGCTCATGAAGTCTTTCCTGGTGAAACATTCTGTAAATAAAATTAAAAAAAATATTTAGTTTAAAGTAGTGTTTTTGTTTTGTCTAGTGAAGACTGTGTGGGGGAGGGTAAGTGTTTCAGCTAGCAAGGCAGCCCATAAAGATCAGTGACCTTTATTTTTTTTATTACTGTGAGCACCACTCTGTGTGCAGCTGGTATCTCATATTTGTTTTCCCCAGTCTTTCTTGTTAAAGATTTGTTTTCTGTGGTCTGTGGTTAAGTCAAGTATTGTGTCAGTCTGTTTCTATATTAGTTGTAGTTATTTCATTTAGTTCTTAAAGTGATGGTGTTACCTACAATAACATTTTAATTACAACTGTTGAGTGTGTCTTGTTAATCCCCACTGTGTTAAAATAAGCATTTGTCAATGCCAAGTGTTTGCTTGCTGGCATTGGCATTGGTAGTGCAGGAGTTGGAGAGATGCATACTAGGAATGGCAGTGAAGTATTGAACCCCAACACCTCCCTGCAGAGAGTGAAGAGTTGCAGTGTGCTTTCGTCATCAGCCATAACGCTTATGCTATTCCACCCAGTCTCATCCTGCAGACACCAACAGGTGTCACAGTGTGCTTTGGGGTTCTGCCTTACGCTCACCCCATTCCATAAGGAAATAAGCTGAGATGGGTGCAGTATAAGAGGATAGGGTGAACGTTAGGGCTGAAGACCCAAAGGCACACCTCGATGCCTGTCAGTGGCTGTAGGGTGGGGGTGGAATGCCGTGAGCATTATGGCTGATGAACCCAAGTCACACCCCCGACGCCTCTACAGGGTGGGCATTACAGTTGGAAACCCTAATGCCCTGGGTGTTTGTTGGTATTTTAACTCCAAATTTTCAACATAAGCTTTTTGGGACCCCACCTCATGAACATTGGCACTATCATTTCATTAATCTGTCCTGAAAGTTGACTTCCCACAATGACCACACCATTCTGCGCCACAAGTGCGAAAACACATTTTGGGCAGGATGTAAAAAATGACAACTGTACTGTTCATGAGGAGGTGTGAAAAAATGGCAATGTTGAAAATCTGGAGTGAAAATATTAAAAACTGGCAAAGTTACAAACGTGCATAGAAACTGCGCAACGCATACTCATAACGCAGTCATTGTTTGGAATGTTTTCTCCAAATTTGCAACATGGGCTTTTGGGACTCATTATGAACAGTGGCACTGTGATTTTGTTAATTGGTCCCAAAAGGTGATTCCGCGCAGCGACCGCGAAATCAACATTCAGGACTGAGAAATTAAATGACAGTGCGAGTGTTCATGAGGTGGGGTCCCAAAATGTTGAAAATTTGGGGCCAAACTTCCTAAAATGGCTGAGATATCAACCTTAGTTGAACCCCCCCCCCCACTGACTCCCATTATACGGCTTAACTTGAAATCTTCAGTTTGCCAGTCGGCTTTGAAGAGTGCAGACGCATCCCAGTTCAGAGATCACTGCTCCCAACCTCTGGAGGTAAGTATGGGGCAAGGGGGGGGTGAAACATAGAAACATAGAAGTTGACGGCAGATAAGGACCGCAAGACCCATCCAGTCTGCCCATTTCTTTTTCTACCTTATGAATGTGCCATCGGCCTTTGCTCTGTCAATGGCCTATCTATTCATACTCATCTGTATTGCTCCCTTATGCCTATCCCACTCCTGAGGTAGGCTGTTCCATGCATCCACCCCCCTTTCTGTGAAAAAGAACTTCCTCACATTACCCCTCAATCGGCCTCCCTCTAATCTCATGCTGTGTCCTCTTGTCCTGCTATTTTGCTTATATTGAAACATGTTAGACTCTTTCACCTTGT
This sequence comes from Neoceratodus forsteri, assembly GCA_016271365.2. Taxonomy (NCBI): domain Eukaryota; kingdom Metazoa; phylum Chordata; order Ceratodontiformes; family Ceratodontidae; genus Neoceratodus; species Neoceratodus forsteri. The sequence goes on along the minus strand of CM057450.1, from coordinate 1,198,942,629 downwards.
TAGTGCCCTTAAGGTGTTTAAATGTTTCGATCATATCACCTCTCTCCCTCCTTTGCTCTAGGGTGTACATATTGAGTTCTGTTAATCTGTTCTCATATGTTTTCTGATGCAGTCCCTGCTCCATTTTGGTTGCGCTTCTCTGGACTGCCTCAATTTGGTTGATGTCCTTGTGAAGGTGTGGCCTCCAGTACTGCACGCAGTACTCCAGATGGGTCTTAACCAGTGTCTTGTAAAGAGGGATTATTACCTCACTCTTCCAACTTGTGATACCTCTACTAATACACCCCAACATCTCTCTAGCCTTACCTACTGCTTTAGTGGTCTGCTTGGATGATTTCAGGTCATTGGTGATGATGATGCCCAAGTCTCTTTCTTCCCTTGTGACTGCCAGCAACTCCCCTCCCAGCCTATAGGTGGCTTCAGGGTTTCTCTTCCCTATGTGCATGATCCTGCCCTTCTTTGCGTTAAACCCCAGTTGCCACTCTTCTGACCATTTTGCCAGGGTGAGTGGAGGTGGGTGCACAGAGGAAGGGTGGAGATGGGGGAGGGTGATGGGGGAGACAACGATGGACTGTTTTCTTTTTTACATGGAAAAAAAAAAACAGTGAAGGATGGTTTTCTTCATTCACAGGGGAAATCAAATTATTATTAATATGGGCACAGTGCATGGCCTACTGTGCACTGTAATGCACGTGTCCGGTGTCGGAAATCAAATAAAGTTTTTCGGCACACTGGGTGGGCATCCAGCATGCCACAATAGTGGGGCATGCTGACACGAGATTAGGCACCCCAATGTCCTTAAATACTGTAGGAGGTTTGGGGGGGCACATCCGACACCAGGAGTGGGCATCCCGGTGTTGGAAATAAAATAAAACAGTTGCTCGGCACACTGGGTGGGCTCCCAGTGTGCCACATTAATGGAGGAATACATGCCGACACAGGGATTGGGCACCCCGATGTCAGCTTTACAGGAGTATGTGGAAGGCTGCAGGAGCAGCCATTGTGGAAAGCCATGCTGTGGCTACTTTATTTATTGAAATGTTTCACCAGGAAAGGCACACTGAGCAAACATGTTGCTCGTAATTCCAGCCACATGCATTACAGTGCATGACCTACTGTGCGCTGTAATGCGCATGGCCAAAGTCATGTCATCTGTTGCTGCAATGATGAAACTGTACCTGATTGCAGTGGCAGGTTTCTTTTAACTCTTTGGCTGTCTTTGAAGCTGCTGTCATTGGCAGCATGCTCACTGATTGGTGGCTGAGGGATGCACCCAATAAAGCATTCGCTGCATTGGCCACAACACTGACACACCTCTGAAATGTGCTACTGCCACAAGATGCATGCGTACAAGCAAACATAAAAATTAAAATAAAAAAAATGGTGGGAGTGGTTTTACTGCAGCTATTAGCTCAGCAAACTGTTCTGTTTAGAGTCAGATCCCAATGCAAATCCTTTGAGGGAGGTGTTCTCTGCTGCTACTATTTTCGTCCGTACTCAAATGGAGCTCATAAACTTCAACACCTCCGGCTCACTCTTCATGAAAGCATATATTCTGAGAGTGAGATACTGTCCAATATGCTCTGCCCTAAGGAACCTAAGAACTCAGCTCCATGCAGCAAGGACTGAGATAACTATCTAAGAACAATTCTCAATTATACACAACAAAATGGCACCAACAAACAGTCCTTTACCAAACAGGTCCCATTGCCCCAAAGGACAAACAGACCAGGAGGTTGGAAACTGGTCAAAAACCACAATGCTTCAAAGCCTACAGCTACTTGAACAATCACACCTGTGCACACAACAGATACTCTCCACTGACAGCTAGCACAGAGATGTTGGAGAGTAAGGAACAGGTGGATCCAATACAGCAAACCATTGAAAAATTCCCCAAAAGAGCAAACAAACCAACCACTAAAAAACAAGTACTAATAGTTGGAAACTCCATTATTCTAGGTGTGGAGTCTCACCTTCAGCAATCCGGCCATACAAAACTTGCTGTTAGGTGTCTCCTGGGTACGTCTGTGTGGAGGAACACTGACCGCATTCTGAATATCGTGCACAAAGTGGACCATAAACCACATATCATCCTCCACATAGGCACAAATGACATGGCCTCTTGCATGGTAGAAGAGACTAAACAAAACATAACAAATCTGGCCAGCAAAACTAATTCTCTTTCATCCAGTCTATCTTTCTCAAAGATCCTGCCTGTGTGGGAAAAGGGCAGAATCAGGCACAGGATCAAAGAGAGAGACATCTCCAAACTCAGTGTATGGCTTAAACAATGGTGCCAGGAAAATGGACATGGCTTTATTGGCAATTGGCACAACTTCTGGGAGTGGGACTTCTACAAATTCGATGGTCTGCACCTAAACAAACAAGGAACTCGGACACTCAGACAAAAACTCGATGCACACATAGACCATTTAAACTAGTGAGTGGGGAGAAGCAGCAAGGACACCTCATGGCAAGAAGGGTATCAGGAGCCCCTTCCCCACCAACAGCTAGTTTGACATAGGTCTCTTTTAGTGATCTCAGAACCAGCAGTCATCCAGACACTTCCCATAACAAGCAAAGGGATAAGCATAATAGGCACAAGACAAGCCACATTGATATACAGCATAACAATTCTACTACTTCACTACTCTGCACAAAACAGGGATGGGGGGGCTATGTGTGTCAATGCACGTAGTCTGTCAAATAAAATCTCTTACCTCTCCGCTTTAATAACAGAAGTCAAATTAGACTGGGTAGCAGTCACAGAAACCTGGTTTACGGAGAACCATTCCTGGGACGTCGCTATACCAGGTTACACACTTTTTAGGAAGGACCACATTGGAAAAAAGGGAGAGGCGTGGCATTATATGTAAGAGAAGGAATCTCGGCAATAGAAGTCCATGCAAAACAGGGATGACCAGAAGCTCTATGGGTCACCCTAGGAGCAGGGGACAAAGCCCCCATCTGAGTGGGAGCCATATATAGATCTCCTCCCAAGACTCTGACATAGACAAGGAGCTCCTGGAAAACATTTTCTTGATGGTCAACAAGGGAGACCTGTTAATACTAGGGGATTTCAGTCTACCTGATGTAGAGTGGTCCTCATTCACGGCATCATCTGAATGCAGCAAAGAGTTCCTGCTTGCCCTGAAGGGAGCAGAACTTAATCAGCTGGTGCATTCCCCCACCAGAGAACAGACTATCCTGGACCTGTTGCTAACAAACAGCACCAGGATCTCAGACATAACCAAAAGGGTAAATCTGGGAACCAGCGATCACAGGTCAATCTGGTTAACAGTGCAAAGGGTAGTGGAATCAAGTCACACAAAGCTCAAAATACTTGATTTCCACAAGGCAGACTTGAACACCATGAAAACCCAGTTAAGAAACTTACTGGAAATCAAGAACTCATGGGATGTGATGAGAAGCTGGGAAGCCTTGAAGACAGCTTTATTTCACATTACTGAACAGTGCACAAAGCATATCAGCAAGTCAAAAAGAAGAAGAAAGCTGCTGTGGTTCTCCAAAGAAATAGCAACAATAGTAAAACATAAAAAAAAGGCCCTTCAAGCAGCATAAGCAGACAAAGAAAGAAGCAGACAGGCAGCATTACATACCAAAGCTGAGAGAAGCGGGAAAGGCTATTAGAATAGCCAAAGCCCAGACAGAGGAGAAAATAGCACAGGGAGTAACAAAGGGGGACAAAACATTTTTTAGGTACATAAGCAAAAGAAAAAAGAGTAAGGGTGGGATAATAAGGCTAAAATCAACTGAAGGACAGATAGTTGAAATGGATGAAGACAAAGCAGAAGTGCTAGACAAATCCTTCTGCTCTGTCTTCACCATTGAAGACCAAGGTAGTGGCCCTACTATGGGAAAGGCAGTGTCCAACAGTAGAACAGCAGATGACTTCCACTTCTCAAGAGAAAGAGTCCTAAAAGAGCTTAGCAAACAAAAGGTACTGTTGACAAAGCAATGGGACCTGATAGAATCCACACTAGGATTCTAAGGAATTACGGGAAGAAATTGCAACACCGCTCACTGACCTTTTTAATAAGTCACTGGAAAGCAGCACAATACCACTAGACCGGAAAAAGGCTGTGGTGGTACCCTTACATAAAAGTGGAAGCAGGGAAGAACATGGGAACTACCGCCCAGTCAGTCTGACCTCAGTGGTAGGCAAACGTATGGAAACCCTGCTGAAAGATAGAATAGTGGATCATGTAAAAGAATCCGAAAAGCTTGACCCCAAGCAACACAGATTTACAGCAGGAAAATCATGCCTAACAAACATGACAGAATTCTTCGACTGGGTGACCAGAACAGTTGGTCAGGGAAGGGAGGTGGATGTACCTACACTTCAGCAAGGCCTTCGACACCATACCCCATAGAAGGCTTATGAATAAGCTAGAGAATACAGCACTTAGTCAGAAGACAGTCAACTGGATTGCAAACTGGCTCAAGGATAGGACACAGAAGGCCTTAGTTAATGGAGCTCAGTCAGGGGAGGGCAAGGTGACCAGTGGAGCACCACAGGGATCCGTATGAGGCCCCATCCTCTTCAACATTTTCATCAGCGACATCGCCAATGAGCTGGTGGAGAAAGTATGCCAGTTTGCAGATGATACAAAACTCTGCAACCGGGTGGACACCCAAGAGGGAGTCTTGAAGATGGAAAAGGATCTGAATAGGCTGGAAGGATGGTCCAAAAATTGGCAATTGAAGTTCAATGCCAAAAAATGCAAGGTCATGCATCTGGGTAAAAGAAACCCCAGGAAGGAATACACGCTGGTAGGAAACCAGCTTGAAGTAATACAGGTGGAGAGGGATCTTGGCATAATCATTACAGATGACCTTAGGATGAGCAAGTAATATGAAAAGGCAGCACAGAAAGCAAATGGCATCCTTGGATGCATTGGAAGGGGTATAACTAGCAGAAAAAGAGAGGTGATAATGCCACTCTACATATCACTGGTCAGGCCGCACATGGAATATTGTGTCCAGTTTTGGAGCCTGCACCTGAAGAAGGATATCAACAGACTGGAGAAGGTGCAGAGAAGGGCTAAAAAAATGGTACAGGGTTTGCACCAGGAGCCATATGAAACCACACTGGCTGACTTACAGCTGTACTCACTTGAACAGTGAAGAGGCAGGGGGGACATGATCAAAACGTTTAAGTATATGAAGGGAATTAACAAGGCATGGAAGGAAAACCTATTTCAGATGAAATCAGAGAGTCATACAAGAGGCCACAATCTATGACTGGCAGGAGGTAAATTTAGGAGAAACATCAGAAAGTACTTTTTTTCTAAGAGGGTGGTTGGCCTTTGAATAGCCTACTGCAAGAGGTAGTAGACTCAGAAAATGTAAGGGTATTCAGATTTGCATGGGATAAACACTACGTGCAAAAAGGGTAATAGTCTAAGGGGGGGGGTAGGTTTTCTGGGCAGACTAGATGGATCAAGAGGTCCCCTTCTGACAGCAAATTTTTGTCTTTAAGTTCTTATTATTGCAAGGTTTCTTAAATTTTTCCTCTCAATATTATAAGTCTAAATACTGTATATAAAATGACTAATAAGATAATGGATGTGCACCAACGAGCATGCATGGACCGCTCGCTTGCACATTCTCGGTGTGTCTGCAAGTGGTTCCGCATCTCTGCTCCTCTAGCCCCTAAAATAGTGCCTATGACAAGACTACATTGACACAGTGGAGTGCATCACAGACCAGGAAGGCAACTGTGCTGCAACTCCTACAGTAAATTGTTGAAATTGTTGTTCGGTCGCAGTGTGACTCCTTTTTTGTTCGCAAGATGTCTGCAGGGCCCAATGTAGCCCTAAAATGGGAAATGGAAAATATAAAAAAATGTAAAAAACATAGGCATGTCTCACCAATTTAACAAATTTCCTCACCGAAGAAATAGGGATATGAAACTACCACAAAAATGGATCTATATATTGAACCTGCATATCTGCAAGTTGCACTGAATGAATGAAAAAGCTGATCAGAGGTCATTCCTCTGGGCACCCACTACTTGCAGCATGAGCTGAGCGGACATTCATTTGGGTGCTGGTTGAAGTCACCCCCTTGCACACATTGTTGTCTCTAATCCAAAGTTAAACACATAATGTCAAAGTGCTTCTCTTCTCCTCTTATGCCTGTCTCTGCTGCCTCACTGCCAGAGTCTGGAACATAGACCGTGGGCCAGATTTTTGAAGGCTGACACAGGGCTTTCATCAACCCTGTGTCAAACCCTTAGAGTGCTGCAGCTGCACCAGAGCTGAATGCCACAGTTGTACCTGATTTTATCATCTCAGCACAGTTGTGACAGTCGATCTGCTTTATGGCAGCTTGCAGCAAAGTTAGGCCACAAGCTGCATGTGAGAGTCCCCAGGAATGACTAAGGCTAGACCAAAGAACGTTGCTGTAGTGAGCCTCTAGACCATTTTCAGGCACAACCCAAGTCATGAAGATGGCACACAGCAGTACAGTAGGAATGCAGTACATACAGGGTAAAGATGATTACAAATTGAACATCCATACAAGATAATATAACTGCATACAGTAGCCATCAGAATTAGCAAGGCATTAGAAATTAACAGATAAATACATACATACAATTAACATTGCTGCAACCTCTCCTGCTGCAACTCACATAGCTGCAAGCAAGGTTCAGTATGAGACATTGTGGCAGAGGAGGCATTCACAGGCAGAGTCTGCCAGAAGAGCTGCTATACGGTGCATTTTGAACTGGGAGTTTGATGACAGGGAGCACAGAGAGCTAGGTAGGCCATTCCAGTGGGTTGGAGACTTCTTCAACTTGCTCCAAATCTCTATTCCACAAAGACACATTCATTGTGTAAAGAATAAAGTTTATCCAGATAAAAAGCAACAACACACTCCAAACAGCCAAACATTTTCACCCAACTCAGGGGCTTTGTCTGAACAACCTTTATCCTTTACACAATGAAAGTGTCTTTGTGGAGTGAAGATTGTGAGCCAAACTGAAGAAGTTTCCAGTAGCTTGTTTTGCTTTGGGCTCAAGTTCAGTGCCATTTTTTGAAGCCACCTACTTGCTGTGATTCCAGTGTGGGTTGGGGCAATAACCGAGAGGGCCTTCTGACCCATACAAGTAGCAATAGAAGATATTGCCAGAAGCAGGAGATAATGACCTGAGGCCACAGTGACAAAATTTGAGACTAAGATGTTCAGCAAGAGGGGGGCCTTATCTCCACACAGATATAAGACAGCTTAAGAAGAACAGTAGCTCCAGTCAATGAATTAGAATTAACTTAGAGCAAGTGGTGTGGTGAGTAAACAGTAAGTTAGCAAAGACCAGAAGGCTCCAGTACAGCACAAATAAGAAACGGAGCATTCACAAGGAAAAATAGCCATAGCAAACAGAGTTTTCTCCTGATAAGGACCCAGTGCAGGTTAAAGTGCTGGAGCATTAGTCTTAGGCTTACTTTTTCCACTTCACAGAAACACAGAAACAGAATTTGTTGACAGAAAAGGCCTGTCTGCCCAGATGTTCCCCACCAGTTCTATCTCTGCAGACCCTACCTGGTCTCCAGTGACCCTCCCAGCCTATTTACCAGTGTCCCCTATGCCTATCCCATGCATGCTTGAAGACCCCACTGTTTTTGTCCCCGCTGCCTCTGCTAGCAGACTGTTTCAGATGTCCACCACTTTCAGTGAAGTAGTCTTTTCTCACACTCCTCTTAACCCCCCACTCCCCACTTTTGAGTTTCACTGCATGCTCTCTTGTTCTGGTGCACTTCTTCGTTTGAAATAGACTCCCCTCCTGCACCCTGTTCACCCTTGTGAGGTACAGGTAGGTTTTTATCATGTCACACCTCTCCCTCCTGTCCTCTAGGATGTAGATGTTGAGAACCCTCAGTGTTTCCTTGTAGGGCTTCCCATGCAACCCCTGCACCATTTTAGTACCCTCCCTCTGGACTACCTCTACCCTGTCTATGTCCTTTCTGAGATGTAGCCTTCAGAACTGGACACCATACTCCAACTAGGTCTCACAAGCAGCCTATACAGTGGTCACACTACCTCCCTTCTCCTGTTGGTGATACCCTTCCGTAGGCGCCCCATTATCCCAGTGGCTATGCCTATTGCCTTGTTCTGTTATCCCACCACTTTGAGGTCACTGGATATTATAACCCCAAGGTCTCTTTCCTGCTTAGTTTGGGTGGTCTGCAATAAATGTGGATTGTGGCCTACAACTCTGTTTTGTTATGGTAGTTTTTTCCATGTGTGCGATCAGTTTCCTTGCTTGTTTGAGTTTACCTGGTTTTCTGCTGAGCACCAAGCTACCTGTGAGTGTGCACATCTCATCTCTGCTTTCTAGTACAATACACTAGATCAACTTGTTAATTTAACATGAAAGGCCATTCTTACTACCAGTGAACAGAATCAAAAGCAATAAAGCAGCTATAAAATGGGTAAACTTGCCACCAGTTAATGTACCATTTAAATGCAACATTATACTGTTTTTTAAGTATATACTGTAAAATGACGTTTCAGGCTTGAATGCCAAGCTTTATCATTTGGGGCAAAGGCACAAGAAACCCAACCCTTTGATTTAAGAGAGTTCCTAGATATTGGGGTATCAGCTAAGATGTGCTGCTTCTTGGACGGTATAATGGCTGCCCAGGAAAACAAAACAAAACAAGTAACCAAAACACTACTGAGTTGCCTTTCACACAGCTGGGTCATGTCCAGCACTGTGAAAAGGTAGTCTTGCTGGAAATCTCTCACTGTTGTTACAGCCTCTAGAAACAGAGGTCCCTGTGCAACAGGGACACTGCAAGAGTGAGGATAAAACCACGAGAGGAAAAGTGAGTTGGAGGAGGTCAGATGATGTGAAAGTATACAGGTCATCCAGAATATCTGAATAATATTTAAAGCAAAATGAGTGATATGCAAGCAACTCAAAAACATATTGACACGAAGATGGTTTACATTTATGATGGTCTGTTCCTTGTAAAAAGATAACAGTTCTGCCAAATTTTACAAACTAGACTTATGAAAATATATAACTGAATGGCAAAATGAACAAACATTAAACATGTCAAAAACAGATGAATCCTACATGTCTGTTCAGAGTATCTGAAACAGCAATGACGTCTGGAAGATTTTAAGAATATTGAAGCTGTGTAACCTAGTCAACATAGAGTTACTCCCCCACCCCCAAGGTTTACAACAATCCACGGTATAATTAATGTGTTTCTGCTGACTCACTTATCACATTATGAGCTGCAGGAGTTTCCTCCCCTGGGGATAAAGACAAGGGTTAAGCACTGATGGACTGCCTAGTCTTCTGTCATAAAACCTTCCGGTTAGCCTAACAAATGAAAATGCTTTAAAATAAATTGCAATATTTAAGAGTCTGACTGTCTGGAAAGCAAGCTATTTGTTTTATTTATGTAAGTATTTTTCCACACTGGGATAGCTGCATTTTGGTGCATCACCTAGTCTGCTAAGGGTGCCGAGAGGACTTCACAACAGCAAAGACAATGTAGGTTACATAAGTTACACTAGGTACAATGTAAAGACAAAAGTACATATAATGTTTGCACAACCAGTCCAAATCTGCTGGAAAACCGTTTTCAAACTTAAGGTTCATTGTCTTGCTAGTCCCCCATAACCACTTTCTCTAGATAAACACATCACCAGTCTTGGAGAAATGGCCACAGCCATATGTTTATTAACCACATATTACACTATTGGGTGGCGTGCAGCTTGGGAAGTCTTGCCAGTTACCTCAGTAACCTCCACACCCCTTCTTGTGAAGAGCTTTATTGATGTGCAGACCGAGGGAAAGATGTACCTCTCTGAGCTGGAGTCCAAACCTCAGTGTGTGTGTGTGTGTGGGGGGGTCATGTGGCCAGATGGCAAGCGACCACCCCCATCTGGTGGCACTGCACCAAAGGCAAGCCCAATGAAGTTGGGCCATGGGCCCCTTCCCCCCAAATGGGACTCTTTTCCAGAGCTAGTATACCCAGTTGCTAGTATAGCACACATTGATTAGTTTTTCTGTGGAAGCCAAGCACAAATCTGAACATTTTGCTGAAAGCAACTGTGGTTTTATTTCAGATGGTGGAGATGGCTGCTGTGCTACATCACTCCCATATTCGGTGACTGCAGTAGGTAGGACTGGGCAAAATTTATCTTCCTCCACTGAAATTCTGACAAAATTCTGATTTCGCTTCCAGAAAGTTTGTGAAATTTCTGTGAAAAGTTTGTGGCATTTTCATCAAAATTGAGATTGCAGTTATTTCTGTCTAATTTAAAAAGTAGTTGTCTGAACTGCACCAATTTTAGCATGATGACTTCACAGATGCCCTTACAGAAGTGTCTCAAGTTTCAGATCCTCTATCTTTAAAGGTGACTGAGATATAAGCCTCTAAAAGTTCAGAATTTTTTAAATTATATTTCACAATTATGTAAACTTCAGAATTTTAAGCCCCAATAACTTTACAACTAGAGAACAGACTATTACTAATTTTGTTAGATTCATTGACCCTAAATATTAGGCCTTGAGGCCACCCCCATGGCAAAGCAGCAGAGCATCAGGCTGCCATGCTGATGACTCAGGTTTGGAAGTGAGCCTGGAAAGTCACCTTAGAAGTCAGGTCATGGTTGAGACAGCCACTGCTTAACAGTGCATCTCAGTTGAGGAGGGTTGGCAGCAGATTCCACCAACACAGTGACCCCTGCGGCTGGGCCAGAGGCTTGCTCCTGCCTCACGGGAAGTTGTGGCTGTGCAACGCTGACAGAGGCACCACCCCTATCAGGGAGACAGGAGGGGAAAAAAGTGCTGGAGAAAAACTGAGTGGCCAACTGAATGATGACTGGGTTCAGCCTGATCAGGGTATGTCCCACTAAACAGATTACATCCCTGAAAGATGAGCTGCCAGCTAGAAGAAAAAAATAATATGGAAAAAAAAGAAGTTGTGTGTGTGTGTCAACTCTCTAATCTGTTGCTCAAAGGCAGGTCAAGTTATAAGCAGCCAAAGATTCCAAAAAAACATCATGAGCTTTAATGATTTTTTTTTTTTTTTTGTCGATTATTTTTACCCTCTCCTCTTTCTCTGGAGCTCCAGACTCTCTCCGGTGGGATCCCCAACAAACCTGTTCCACCCACCTGAAATCCCCAGCCCACCTACTGGATGGTGGCACTCGCTCCCGCTCATCCCAGACCACACCCCCGTGTCCAAGCCCCAAGGAGGACCACCACTCACTACTGGTGACCTTTCTGGAATCAAGTGGGTGTCCAGGATTCTTGCATGGGGAGCATCCGGAGGTAGCCGCAGGATCCGGTGTTGGGCATGGTGATCTGCAATTCGACCCAACATCACCTACCAGGACTCCAGGGTATTTTCCTTGTTTCGAGACACCCCTTGAGTATGGATGTGCAATGGCTCCCATGCCTGTGTGTAAGGCATCCGGCACTACTCTACCGTTGTGAGCGTGCTGCAAGTTGTGGCGTCCCCCAGCCACCACTGGGAGCCTCTCAAACTGCGGCAAATAAACCCACCCTCCGCTAGAAAAGGAGAGCAGTCCCCTAGATGCTCAATCCTTTCCTGCCTCTGCTAACCCCCGACAACCCGAGTCTGTTCCCGAACCGGGTCACCAGCGTAGTCACGGTGTGGCATCCAGCGCCTCAACCCTGAGTGCCACCGGCCGGCAAGCTTTTATGAAATTGTAGACTGTTGTGATACTTTTGCGAAACCATGTCCACATTTTACGCTGTCCTACATTTTGAGTTGCCATTGTGGAAGGTAAAGTGGCAATAAGGTAGCAATCAAAGGAGGCTCCATAGTAAAAGTGCAGTGATGCCAAGTGCCAGGTCACTGTCTTGAGTGATGAACCATGAAGAATAGTCATGGACATCACTGTCGCCTTCCTAATTCTTGCAATATGCCAGATAACCAGTACAGCGCCTGACTTAATGACGTATGGAAGTACATGCACCTGCAGTATTGTTTCTGCACAAATCCACCTGCTGACTTTTTAACAACCTTGTAGATAACAAAGTATATTTTTACTATTTGAAAACAGTGGCACCAAGTGACACTTAGCCTTGCAACTAGTTGTGACTTAGGCCATTGTGACCAAAGTATCTGAATATCTTTAGTCATGATGGAGCATGATGCTGGACATCACTGTCACAGAAGTGTTGGAGGGTATTGCAGGACCCACGATGTCAAGGTAAGGTGATTCAATGATGATAAGTACTCGTGAAAGTTAAATTCCACAAGTGGAATTCTAGTGGCATTACCTATTATGCATCCATGAATATTTGAGCAAATACTGCTAATTAATTTCTGAAGTATCCATAATAAAGTTTTACCTACTAAACCACATTTATCCAGCTTAATTAGATTCCAGGGCATATTTACTTTGGTACGCATGGCAAATCGTGAGTGTATACCTGCAATAGCAGTGGAACTATAAACATTTAAATATTTTGAAATTTTCACAATTTAACAAATAATTAAATTGTGAAATTTTGAACTCTTGCAGCTTACAATTTACACAACCATTTACCTCTTTATTTAGCGGTTTCTATGACTTTTCTAAGAAAGTATGCATACACATTTTCAATTATATAGCTCCAAAGGTGGCTAAGTTGTAAGTATAGAAATATTTTCAGAAATGTTCACATGAATAATAAATTGTGAGACTTTGGGCCCCTATATTATCCACACCCCTCATCCAAATGTCAAGAATCTTGGCATACATTTAAGTACTCTTCCAAACAATACGCATTCAGAAATTCAAAGCTCTAACAATAATACTGACTGAAGGCCCTATGAATGAATAATATGCAGTGTGCACACCATGCACAGTTCGCATGTATATGTCTGTACGTGCCTAATGCATGCATGGCAGTGCTAGGTGCATTGCATGAACGGCATGCAGAGGCATGTGTATGCAGCCTGTGCAGAGGCATGCACCAGCTGTGCAAGGCACATGCAGGGGTTATGTCTGTGTAGCAGCATGTGTGCCACCCCCGTATGCACATGCACAACTGCAGCTATGTCTGCCAGGTGCATGCCATTGTCACGAAGGCACTATGGCAGGTGCACCGCTGCCATAAGCAGCTGGGTAACATAGCTAGATGCCGTACCAGACAGTGGAGGTGCACAGGGATGGGGATGGACTGTCAGAAAGTGCCAGGGCAGTGACAGTGACAGGATGCAACCCATCTCACACACACTGCAAGGGAGGCACTGGACATGGATGGCAGCACTGTAGTATGTGTACCCAGGGATGTGTGTGCCAATAGGAACCAGAGCCCCACCAGTGTACCCTGAGGATGCCCTGACTGTCCTAAAGGGCATACACTGCATAATGTAGCATACCCACTGTGCACTGTGTGTAGACACCAGCTGTGCAGCAGACACACTGTGCACCAACACCACCTGGCACAGTGGCCTGTGGGTTGCCACCGGTGCTGCACAGGTTGTACTAGGCAGTGACACAGTAGTCACAAAGCACACATGGAAAACAGGTAACGGGCCCCCCATCCAAATTTTCCCAGCCACTGATGGCATGTCAGCTGCACCATGGGTAGTGCCATGCATTGCTACCAGCCACAATGTGGGAAACATTGTTCAGGAACACCTGCAATGAGGTGTGCCACCTACCTGTACTGAACAGCACAGTGGAACTGCAGGTACTGAAGGGCCATAGCCACCCACTGACCACACACACATGACAGCCCTACCTACAGCCCCCTCCCCACACAGTGCACAGTGCAGCCCCCCCCCAAAAAAAAACAGAAGCCCATCGGGGGTGTGGCTTCACTCCAATCATGATGGCCACCTGATTATGGAGCTCTGCAGACCTGGGGAGTACTAACTGCTCATTTGCACCTTTAATGTATATTTTTCTACCGGCTGCATACAGATCCCAGCTCAGTTACTACTCAAGAGTGTAAAAATCTAAATATTACCTCTCACCACTGACTCTTTGTCCCAATCTACCGATGGGATAATCAAAAATGTACTATGTTGCAGTGCAACAGGCCCAAAGGTGCCCAGGGCCTATTACCAGCAGATTACAGAAATGTTCACTGCACTGATGCAGTGTATGACAGAGTGACCTTGGCTTCTAATAACACAACCTCAGCCATACAGCAAATGGACACCAGGATGTAAAAACAGAAGCCCAAGCAAATCAGAACTCGGACAAAATTGAGTCCCTTACAGAGCTAGTGCGAGGGACAGAGCACACAATACATATTTCGCAGCACAAAATGGACAACACTGAAAACAGAAGTCGCAACAAACATCCATTTTCTGGGCTTCCCAAGGGGCTGAAAGGGGTAATCTGCAGACTTCCATACGAAGGTACTACTGGAGGTACTCTTACATGACCTCCCTCCGGCTTCATGATCGAAAAGAGCCCACAGGACACTAAACCCCAGGCTGAGGCTTGGTGAGCGGCCTAGGCCCCTTATGGCATGAATACTTAATTTTGCAGATAAAGAATGGGTCTCTTCATGGGCCTGAGAGCTTGGGGCTCTATCATGGCAAGGCTATAGAATCCTCATCTTCCAGGACTATTCTAAGGAACTGGCTGCAAAATGTAAAGAGTATACTGAATGTCATCGACTGTTGCATGCAAAATGTATTCAGTTTTCATTATACTACCCTGCTATCATGATGCTGGAGGTGAATGGGGCATCACTATCTTTAACTACCCCTGAGGCCCTTAAGGAGTACCTCAGTAACACACAGATCAGTACCACTGCTTCTAGCTATAGTAACAACTCGCACAAAGGTCAGTCTGGTCACCAGACACTTCTACAGTGAGGCGAGACCCCGGGGGCAGCTACCTGTTTCAAGGATCCTCTCAAGGCCTACCAACCAGGTCCCAGAAGAGCCAGCAGTCTGGAAAGCATACCAGAAGGAGCCATCCTCATTACCGAGAAGCAGAATCAAAACACAGAATACCCGAAGTAGAACGTCCTTGTGAATCCACCCTCGAGAAGTTTGCATCACTGAACCGATATGCAGTCCTCATGCCTGAGGAGCAGTCCAATACAGCTGAATTCCCCGAATACCCCGAGGAAGAAATGGTGCATGAGGCCTCTATGTCTGAAACTGTCTATACTTGTACAGTTGTGGAGGATCCTAATAGTGCACCCACCTCCCCATTTCAGTGCCAGAAGCAGAATGTGGACCTTGGCCCAGACAAGCCGGCACCCTCTCCAGCACTACAGACTTTGCCTCTCCCAGTGGAAGCCCTGGTGGACTGAGTGTTCCTTTTGTTCTTTTTCCGAGGTAAGGGTAGGGGTTTGCACATCGGGGGGTGCTCCCTATAGCGAAGTGGGTAAGCTCAGGTTCATTAGCAAAGCTTTTTTGTTGGTCCCTCGTCCTAGTACCCTTGCCTTGTCACCTGAGAAATAATGTCCGGGACACTGGAATCAGTGTATTAAAGTGTATTATGGTTGAAAGGTAATTTAATTTACTTTTGAGATTTATAGAGCACAATTTTAAATGCTGTACACAATAGTAGTGCAGAGGAATGCTGCTTTATAACTCATTTCCTATGCAGATGCCCCTCTTCAATCCCCACGTACTCCAACTGGGAAGAATTCCTGTACTGGGAAACTCCCCTCCCGTATTCAGGTAGGCAATGTCCATGTGGACAGCTGGACTTTATATAAGGGAGATCCGCATCTCATGCTGAACAATGTGCCACCACTATTTTGTCTGGTCAATTGATCTGTTGCTCCCAAAGGCTTCAAAGGCCCATCTGGTAGATCTGTATTCTGGACCCGTACCAGTTAAGTGTATTCCATGAATTTCCTCCTTTTCGATACTCCCACCCAGGTTTGGCCAGACCAGTGCGGATTGGCATCATGCTCTCTATCTGTTTCCTCTTAAGTTACCCAACTCAATTCCGGTGGAGCATTTTAACTTCCATCTACCCACCCACCCACCCCCATGGGCAGCGGTTTGAGCCAACAAGAGATGTATATTCCCAGCTCAGCAAACCAACCTCTGCCAATGTGCATGTTGGCACACTGTTTGTAAATAGTTTTGTGTTTTGTGTTTTATAGTAATGTTATTGCTGCTTTTCACGCACAATATGCTGCAATTTCTCTGATAGTTTAACTTATCATGTTGTGTATCACTGAGAGAATCTCCTTAAAGTGTTAGTACCCTTAGGCATGTAGGAATTAATTTGGTCCCACCTGGTACCTGTGACCCCTTTAGTCGTCGATAGTTTCGAGCACAAGTTTCATGATTTTCCGTAGACCCCTAGACTATGGCTGAAATATTCTTCAAAACTTGGAATGTCAGGGGTCTAAACACTCCGATAAAGTGGAAGAAAGTGCTGACACATTTGAAGAGATTAAAGGCCCAGGTCACCTTCCTACAGGAGATAAAATTAACCAGACGTGACCATGCACAATTGTTAAGAGATTGGGTGGGGAAAGAGATTCATGCAGGTGCCCCTACAAAAAAGGAGGTGTAGCTATCCTGTTCCATAGGGCTTTGCCATGGAACATATTACAGAGTATTTCTGATCCCCATGGCCGTTGGTTCATAGCTGGGTTGATACCCTGAACGACAATATCCTTATGGTAAATATATATGGTAAAACGAAGATAACCCTCTTTTCTTTATGGACCTAACTGCTAAGACACTGCAGAGACCATGAGTGCTCCTGATACCCCTATTATAGCTAGTGGAGATTTTAATCTTACTCTGATCCCTATACTTGACAGAAGTGATTTGAGTAAAGAAATTCACAACCGTGGGTCCATGCCATCCACAACCTATGTCTAGAATACCAACTGGTTGATATTTGGCTCCTCACTCACCCCAAAGAACGGGACTGTACATTTCAATCTGGAATTCATGGCTCTTTCGGCAGACTGGATTTATGACTGATTTCACAAAATCTAACCCATTCAGTCATTACCTTATGTATTCTCCCTACAGTCATTTCTGACCATGCCCGAGTCCATCTGCCTATAGCCTGGGGTGACCCTGCTCCTAGATCTCCCTCCTGGAGGCTTGACCCCTTCCTAATGCAGGACCCAAACTTTTTGCGCTGGGCTAAATCTGAAACTGAGGTCTTTCTACTGGAGAATCCTATCTCAGACACCACAGCACAGAATACTTGAGAAACATACAAAGCTATAATGAGGGGAAAGATTATAGGGTATGCCACTAACAGAAAAAAAGAAAGAGAAAAAGAACTGACCAGATTAGAAAGGGAGCTTGTACTGGCTGAGCAAGCCTTAAAGGCCTGCTCATGCCCCACCCTTCAATCCCACCTAGGTAGACAGGTTCTAACCCTCAGACTTAGGACCAACAAGTTCCTGTCCAGGAAGGCAGATCTAGCCATGCTGAGAGTCTGGCACACTTATTGGAAGGGAGGAGACAAAGGTGGAAAATCCTTGCTTACCAAATTAGAAAGCAACAGGCAGCTAGATTTATTGCTAGCCTGAAAGACCCGGTGTCCGAATGATAAAACTAAGGCACCCGAGGTAAATAAGATCATGACTAATTTTTATGCCCAACTTTATACCTCCTCCTCCTGTCCTGAAGCAAGGTCAGACACTCAAGCATTTCTGGACAAACTAACCCTCCCTAAACTATCACAAGTCCAAAGGGAAATACTAGATGTCCCCTTCACCGCTCAGGAAATAACAACTGCCCTATCAGCTTTAAAAACTGGAAAGGCACCTGGAGGGGACAGATTCCCAGTGGAATTTCTACAAGTCATGGCCCCAGTGATTACCCCCATCCTAGGCCAAATGTTTGCTGAATCCAAGGACAAAGGAGTGCTGCCACCCTCTCTTAGGGAAGCTATCATAACCATATTACCCAAGAAAGATAAGGACCCCACTGCGGTCTCTAGCCATCATCCTATCTCCTTAATAAATTCAGACAGTAAGGTATTTGCTAGGGCTGTAGCTAATAGATTAAATCCTCATCTCCCTTCTCTGATCCACCCTTCCCAAGTGTGTTTTATTCAAGGCCGATACAGCACTGATCATACCCGAACCCTTCTTAACCTCATTCACTTAGCCAAGCAAATTAATACCCCATCAGCCGCCTTAGCAATTGACTTTGAAAAGGCATTTAATTCTATTGAATGGGACTACCTGCATACCATACTGGACTACTTTGGCTTTGGACTGCAGTTTTTGAGAACCAACTCCTTACTATCTGATCCCTTCCCGCTCCACAGAGGCACCAAGCAAGGCTGTCCTCTTTCCCCCTTATTATTTGTCCTGGCAGTGGAACCCCTGGCCTCAGCCATCCATCAAGCTGACAATATTAAAAGGATCCAACTGGGAGACTCTTTTTTCACCACTTTAATGTATGCTGACAATCTGCTAGTGACTCTGGCAAATATCAGTACATCCATCTCCTCCTTGCTATCCCTTTTAGATCAGTTCATACACATCTCTGGCCTGAAAGTTAATCAAACCAAAACTGAAATTCTCCTCCTAAACTAAGCCTGTCACTTGGGGTGCATCCCTCAAATGGGCCTTAAATGGTCCCAAGACACCATTACATACTTGAGGGTTAAGCTAGGTGCTAATATTGACAAATGGTGGGACAATAACCTAAATCCTTTGATATCAGTGCAAACGGGATCTGGAGCACTGGACCCGCCTGAATCTCATTATGGCTGGGAAAATCGCAGCATTCAAAATGTCCATGGCACCAACATTTTCTATATCCTCGCTCATATTCCCCACCTTTTACCTCGACATTGGTACCAAAAATTGGATAAGATGGTAGGCTCCTTCCTCTGGGGCCCCTCTTGCCCCCGTTTCAGCCTAAATGCTCTCCGGGCACACTGGAGTCTAGGGGAGTGGGGGCTCCCGTGGATGGAAGGACATAAACTGACATATCAATGCTCTCAGACTTTAAAATGGTTCCAGCCCAGTTCCACCAGCTCCCCTTAGTGGTAGAAAATAGAACAAATGCTTGGCCATACATCCTTGTTAGCCTCCGTACTATGATCCCCAGAAGTCATTCTTTCTCAAAACACCCCACCATAGCTCCCTCTATCCACTACTGGGAAGTAGTTCATAGGAAGCTAAAGATGCATCCACATCCCCTATCCCACACCCCTTTATGGCACAACTCCCATATACAAATAGGTGGTTGCCCAGTATACTGGTCGACCCGGTTTAATAAAGGTATACACTTGCTAAGCGATCTTCTGCTCCTCAACACTGAGACAATTGTGACTTTTCAATATATGCAGGCTTGCTGTACCCTACCCAATTCAGACTTCTGGTGTTATCTACAGTTACGGGACACAATTAAATCAATTATAACTGAAAGTAACCTCTGAGTGGATGAAATATCTCCTATTCAAAAATGGGTCCTACTAAAAAAAGAAGTGGCCGGAGCTATCTATACCTCGTTAAGAAACTCCTTACCAGTCCAGCATCCCTACTTAAGGCTAAATGGGAGGTGGTCTTGCACATTCAAATCTCTGACAGCCAGTGGAAAAAATGTTGGAATACAGCCCACACTGCCTACAGAGACACTCGAAGTAGACTGATCCAAAATAAAATCATACATTTTTGGTATAGAACCCCCTCAGTACTCTGTAAGGCTAAGGTCCTGCCTCGTGACAAATGCTGGAGATGTCTCCAGCCAGGAGGAGATTTAGTTCATATGTAACCCCTGGGTGGTGCTACCCCCAGTGTCACACCCCTGCCTACTACCCTAAACATAGGCTGAAGGGTTTGGGTTTGCTATCTGATAACCCTAGTTTAAAACTTTGCACAGTGCCTCCTCAGGGTGCTTTAAGTATGTGAGCTAGTACTAGGTGCAGCCTCGAGATGCTACACCACCCATGATAACCATTTACTTTCCCAGACATGTCCTAATAAACATTTCCCATTTCAACAGCTTGATTTAAAGTCTCTCTCTAATAATATGCTCACGCCAAATATTTCAACAATAAATAAGAGATTTATTTAGGGGTAAAGGAGTTAGGAAGGGGAAACAGGAGGAGTAGAAGTTATGCAGATCTCTATTTACAAAATGTACAAGGTTGGTTTAGGTTTTGCTGGTGAACCCTCCAGCTGGGTGGCTACATACTGATAGGCAGAAATAAATCACATTTTACTATACGACTTATGATACCTAGAGCCCTGGCTATCTAGCTGCTGACAAATCAGATGGCACATAATAATTATATTATTGCCCACACTGGTACCAGTCCCAACTATACGGAACCCCGCAATCCCATATCATACTGGAATAAACAGATACCACAGTCCTAGATGTTGCAGGCCTGGTGGACGTTGCAGCTGGCTGAGTTGGCCTGGTATAGATTTGAGGGAGTGGGCAACTTGGAAACAGATTCTTGCAAAGTTGCACATTACTATTTACAACAAAGGCAGGGATTGCCCTGCAATTAGAAGATGAGCAGGAATTGACCCTCCTGGACACAACAAGCCAGGGATTGCCCTGCACATTACTAAATGACAGGGATTGCCCTGCAATTAGTAAAAAGACAGGGACTGCCCTCTACTTGCAGACTTCCGAACATTCCAGGACAAGCTACTTGGATTTAACATCCTGAACATTCAGCACAATATTTGAAAATCCAATCCAGAGTACTTGGTAGGTGATACTTCTATCAAGCATCCAACATTCAATTGAAACATGGCCATATCCAGCACATTTGTACACCAAAAAAGGCATGCATCCAATATAAGCAGAAGCTACACTTTTTCCAAGCACCCTATATGTAGTTACATAAAGTCACATCCAGTACATTTACATAACAACAACAGCACTCGTTGGCAAAGTCCCATCCAGTATTTCTAGACATGTTACACTTATGACAAGCACTCTCAGATGATAATCCGGGTAAGACAACAGTAATATTTCTCTTCAGAATAATAGATACAGTATGCTCTAGGGCCTTCTGTCCCCTGAAGTGGCAAACGCGGCTTGGCAGACAGCTCCACGGAGGCAGGACTCTAACCCATAGCTACAACACTTGCAACACATTTATATGATTCACTAGCCAGGCATCTTGCTGTACCTGCAATTTAGCCATTGGGGCCACAGACAAGATGCATCCATTTTAACTTTCACTAGACAGTCTCTGATTGGGTTAGTAGCCCAGACTGATAACTTCAACAATTTCAGAATCAACAAAACATATCTGTTAGCGGGGTTTGGGGTCCACAAGATTACTTGTACAGCTTCTCCCTCACACTGGGGGGGTACGAGGGTACTCACTCAGGTCCTCCATTGGTCTCATCTGCAGTCGAAGGTATCCTGAAGACTCTTCAGCTCTCTCACCGCTGAGGCATGGGTAGATGGCTTCTTGTTCCACATCTTTCCCCGACGTGGGAGGGAGGGCTGGCCTCTGGAGGACATATCTGGCAACCTCCAGACTAGCTGTTGCAGAAACTAAAATTTACTTTAACTTTTAAACCGGATACAGAAAATAACAAATGCCCCCTGATGACTGGAGGGGTGTAGCTAAGTGGCCCAGGCCTGCTGGCAAGGCAGGAGCCTGAGCCCCCACCCCTGTGGGGGCTCCCAGCAGGCTGGAGCCAGCTCTCCTTCTTCTCACTCTGGCAGATCTGAAGAAAAACCGGCAGACACTGTCTCTTATAGAACTCCTAGTTCGACTCCTGATTGGCAGCAGAGATGGGGTGACAGATCTCTAACTGACTAAGGGACCTGTCAATCAGAACAATCGAGGCACAATTGGATTGGAGAATTGGCACCTAAAATAATGTCCCTGTAAGTCCCCATGAACACTTGGGTGGTTACCCATGAGGTGAAGTGAATGTCTCACAAGCCCTGGCTTTTTTATTCCTGGCTTCCGATTGGCTGTGGCTGCTGGCAATGGCTGCTTAACCCACTGTCTCTTATAGAAGATTAGATACAGTCCTGAATAAAGTCCTGGTGCAGTCAGAAAGAATTAGTTAATTTGCACCAATGTGCCACAATTCAGTAGCCCAGTTGGTGCACTTGCAGTTGCTACACAGATGAAGAGTGTGGCTCCTACAGTTTTCCTGTCACCACTGCACTTAGTAGAGCTCCCCCTGCAGCAGCTGACAGGCTGATACCCAGGGAAAAGCCTTTATTCCAAACTTAGATACTTTCCCCCACATGTACAGTCAATCCCCCCTATGCAGCAACAAGTTTCATTTTTTAAAACATTTAATTTCTTTACTTTTCGGCAAAAGCGGAACATAGCTGCCCTGGAGGCAGCCAGGCACACTGTTATTTATTATTCAGATGATCTGGGCCCTTCTCAGGCATGCTCAAATGAAGCCCCGGTCAAACTCTTTAAATTTAAAAGCAGGTGGTCCCCTAGCAGGCAGTCCGTGGCTACTGGGTCCAATTAAGTGGAAGGGATCCTGAGACCATGGCACAAACCCAAGGTGACCGCAGAACTGAGCGGTTCCACTTCAAAGCACTTTTCACCATCGAGAGTCCCGGCTGCCCTGGAGGCAGAACTTTTAACATGGCCACTGCAAGTGGCATTTTTTTAAACCCCAAGGGGCTGGATTTCAATTAGGCTGCAGGCTGGGGCACACAGAAGGGCAAAGCAGACCTGGAGGACCAGAAAAAAATTGGAGGTCAAATCGGGAGAAGCCCGGGAGACAGCAGGAGGAGAACAGAAGAACAGGGCTTAGGTAAGCCCAGGCTGGCAATTTAGGAACCCCCATTTGCAAGGGGGTTACACATATACTGTGGGAATACCCTCTGATATCACCTCTCTGGCTAGGTGTAGCACAAGTAGCCAGTAAGATCTTAGGACAAAATATTTTACCCTCAGCTCCCTTGATGCTGCTCGGACTGCAGCTCACTACCCCACATCTTCCCATCCCCATTTTAGATGGCTAATGCTATTATGCATGCTGGTAAATGTTCTATTCTATGAAACTGGAGAAGCTCAACCATACCCTCCTTGACAGACATCTTATTCTCTCCTATACCCCTGTATGAATTAAACTGGTGCCCTCATGTATCTTTAGGACAAGGGGGTAAACTACATCAGTGCTGGGCCCCATACATGGCATACCTAGACCCCAGAGCGGATATAGGGTGACAGCATGTACTCAGAATCCTTTGTTTACCCTGTCTACTGAACCAGCAATGATTTACTGACTTCTCTTACAACAGTAAGTTTCTAGGTGCAGCAAATGTTAATATGTGTTTTGCAAATTATGATATAAAGCAGATGTGTATATAGTTGTCATTAGGACACTTTAGTATGGTATATGTTTTTGCATTCAGGCACATAAGCCTTGTTTTATTATATTAAAGGCCTCATTACTCTGTGGTGATCTTTTCCAATTTCAGAAGGTGCCACAATGACCATTGGAAGGTACTACTTTCTGAACATGAAAGCCCTGTCCAATCTCAGTAGCAGTACTTCCTACTTGGTCCAGATTATACAATTCAGAGCAATGAGGTAAGTAGTGCAACAGCACACCCCAGATTATGTATACCCTCCTTACCAGTGTTAGGCACTTACCTTGTTCAAACTATGATATACGAGGTATTTGTGGTTTCAAAGAATGAAGTATCATACCAATACTAGAACTGTGATATTTTATGTCTACATACATTTCATCTATGAAGGATACTTTAACTAAATTGCTATGAATGCTTTATTGTACCAACTACAATTATGTATGTTCTGTTTTTTCTTCTCTCTGTATCTGTTTTTTTTTGTGTTTCCTCCTTTTGTTTATGAAAATTAATAAAACATTCAACTCAAAAAAACAGAAGCCCATCTGTGAAGGAATGAATAAGACACAGGTGTAAGAAAACAAAGCTTTACTAAAAAAAAACAGGCAGAGAGGTACACATACAGCAATACAAAAAACAGTGTAACAAAGCCCATAAACAGGGCATACAAGCATGCAGTGTGCATGGCAACCGAGGCAGTAACATTAAGGGAACCGCATGCCAGATGGCAGGGGCAGGGGCAGGGGTTGGGGGCTGCATGAAACTGGCCATCCACAGGAGCTGAAGTACACTGTTAGTCCTCCTCCTGGACCCTGGTGGTATTTACAGTGTCCATCCTCTGGGCAGCAGGACAAGATGGTGTAGAGGACCCTGTAGCCTGGCAGTGACAAGAACACAGAGGAGGACACGCATGAGTGGGATACACGTGGAGGGCCTGACTGTCATCTTAGCAATACACAGGTAGTCAGCACCACCAGCACCTACCTTAGAGGTTCTGCCACCATCCACAGATCACCAACATTATCCTTGTAATAGATATTTACTGACCGCACCCACAGGGACAGGGAAGAATGGTGCCTTCAGCCACCACTTACTCTTCCCTCGTGACGTGATCATAGAGCTGACCCCATCCTGCTGCTCCTGTTTTGTGACCTTAATCTGGTCCGGGAGTCCAAAACGGTCCTGCAGGGAACAAACATATAAACAACTGTAAGTGACACAGCAAACATGACCCCAACAATGCACACCTCCCACTCTGCAGGTAGCACATACCTATACAGGTATATCAATATTCAAAAGGTACTCCTTTGTGGTGCGTCAAAGAGAAGCCCTCCAACACCTTCTACAGCTTTCTGGGGCATTCTCTTAGTCTTCCGATGTGTAACACACTTAGGGAGGTAGGTACAGATGTGGCTTCCATCTTCAGTTGTTCCTATACAAGGTGTGTCCAGATGACATCCATGCAGGTCCCGTCACCGCCCACACGTGGCCCAGCCACGCCCAATTAATGTTGCATTCAAACACTGTGTGTCATTTTTACATGAGAGATGGCTACTTACCTGTTGAGAGGTGACTGGAAGGTGAAGGTCGTGATGTGTCCTGGCTTGTTAATGAATGTCCTCCTGCTGGAGGCTGAACAAGAACTGAGGCAGCGTCCAGGTCCACAGCCACAGGTATTCAAACTGCACCTGGATGCCAGCACATTGTGGAACATACACTGCGTTGAACAATTCAGGCTTGACTGGCATGATAGCACAGCGGAGTGACATCATCCAACCCACAGTGGTACAATACAGCCGGCCATCTCAGGCGATGTCAGTGGAGACTAGCTGCTCTGTGCCTTTCCTATTATGTGTCAGTGGCTCAGTAGGTAGCACACTAGCCTCTGAGGCCAGAAGATCAGAGGGCTGTGGGTTCAGTTCCACATCTGGCACTGGGTTAATATCCCAGTACTGACACTGTAGTGCAGCATGAGAGGGTGCTGCACTTCTGAGGTGCCGCCTTCGAAATAAACCCACCACCTAAAATATACAAAAACCTCACTAACTACCTAAACTAACTAATAAACAAATGAGATCAATAAATTATAACAAAACCACAAAAAATAAGTTAAAACAAAACAGACCCCTCCTACCCCAATCCTCTCACCACGGGAGCGAGGTAAAAGGCACTCTCACTGCCTAATAAAAACATACAAATATTTAAATTCCCCCCCAGTTCTCTCACAACAGGGGAGAAATAAAAATTAGTCCTTCTCCCAAACCAGGAGAAAGACACACAATATCAAATCAAACAAATAGCAAATAAATAAATAAACAAAAATTCTGGACCCAGGGTCCTCTCACCACCCCGAAGTCCAGAACAGAGTCAACAGAAGACAAAAACAGCAGTTTCTCAGATACAGTAAAGGTCCAAGACAGTCCAGGTCCATAAAAGAGGCAGTCGCACAAATCCGGAGGGAAAAATTAGTCCAAAGGAGATCCAGGAAGTTCAGAAAATCCAGTAAGTTTATATCCAAAAAGGATTGAGCAGACTCCAATCTTATTTACTCCCAACTGAACCCCCCCCCGGGCAAAATATTGCCACTCACACTAAAGGGCCACAAGAAGAGCCACTACCATAGCCCCTTCCATGGTCCAAGGTGGCGGGCGCCCCACTCAGCTCCCCGACTGGGAAACGCCCCAACCCCTGTGGAGTAGCAACACCCAGGAGAGCGCCAGCCAGAGCAAACAAAAGGCAGGAAAACCACCTATAAATTGAAAACTCAAAGGGCTCAAAGTCTCCAACAGAGCCCCAGTCCGAGATCTTCCGTCTCCTCTTCAGCAAACCCAATATCCAGAGCTCCTCCAAACGCCTTTAGGGCTAGCTCCTCACTTTCCCCTTAACCAAAACACTTCTTCACAGAAAAGCTAGGAGAAAAAAAATCACAAATCCCCGCTTCAGACTGTGGGGGAATATGTGGAAAAGTAGTAACAACTCACAACCCTGCTAAAAACAGAGTTTGAGTTCTCCAGGCCCCTCCAGTATCCAAAACGAGGGGAATAAAATAAAGAGTACCAACGTCGAATAACCATCCAGACTATCTGGAGAAGAAAAATGCCATCCAAGCTCCAAAAATCTCCGGTAACGTCACTCCCACATACAGCGACCCGCCGAGTGTCCTACAAAGCTGATGACCAACGGAATGTATTCCTTCCACTAGAGTCACACTGGACTCTCCACCGGGACCACTGAAGACTCCAGAAAATAAAAAGCCAGCTGGCGTGGGGAACAATGCCAAAGACAGAGGGAAAAACCCTAGGGACCATCTAATCTAAAAACAAACAAAAGGACAGGTACTTATCTGAGGCACCATTTTTATTGTTTAATTTTGTAAAAACAGAGACTTCTTTTAATAAACACTCAGCAGATATGTTGGAGATATGGTTCTCAATCCAAGGGCAAACAGTGGAAATGGGAAAGCAGATCCGCCAATTTGAAAGCTGTAGCTTAACAGGCACACTTTTAATTTAGGTGTGCTCCCTGGAACTAGGTAGCCCCAACCTGCTATGCAGAATTGCAGCCCCAAGACCTAGAAGCCAAGTAGATCTTCAGAGAAGCTTAATAGATATTTCCCCTTTGACGGCACAGCTAAGACTAGAGAGTTGCTGCTGTCCGGAATCCCCATATGCCCAACATTCTAAAGCTTTGGGCTGTGCCATTTCCCCTAGTAGGACTGCACAATATCCAACTGTTATGAATACCCATTGACAATATGGAATGCTACAGAAAGTTATTTTTCTTCGAGAGGATGGTTGAACCCGTGAAACAGATTACCTACGAAGATGGTTGGGATGAAATATATAAATGGGTTCTAAAGTAGATGGGACTGATTCAGGGGGCAGGTAATACCAACAGGAGGTGGTGGGGGCTTGGCTGGGGGTAGCAACCAGGGCTAAATACCCCTCTAAGACAACAGGTCATGGGAACACATATGGTATTTTGCAGAGACTAGCTGGATCCTGGATATTGTTCTGCCAACAAATTCTACATTTGTATGTGACTTAAAAGCATATTCACACGCTAAAATGCCATTAATTCAAATTTAACATAAAAAAGTTATTTTACTTAAGGATCTCATTCAGTACTGTAACCCGATGTGGTCTGGTCTTAGTCAACAATGCCTCTTATATAATTATGGTATTGCTTTTTTCTTAGTGGGAAAATATCACTGTTCCAAGAAAATCACCTTAATGTTTTAAATGTTTACATTTTACTTTCAGAAGCATCCTTTTTTAAAAACAAATTTGAAAGAGTTCCAACAATGACTTAACTGCTCACTTACAAAAATGCCTGTGAATTGTCTATCTTGTCATTCTTTATATACAAATCTATTTCAGTATTTGTACTAATTTGGTTATTATCTAAGACTTCTTTTTATCATAAGGGTTCTGTCTTTTGTTTCTTAGCAGGGCTGATATAATTATAAACAGAAAGTAAACCTCAGCCTGTATCATTTCTAAGACAACAAGTAATTAGGTAACAGATCGTGTGTGTGTGTGTGTGTGTGTGTGTGTGTGTGTGTGTGTGTGTGTGTACAATATATATATAGAACAAACTCAAATTTGGGTTTATTCAGTACTTTTCATATACACACTATTTGCCAATGTACTTTATGAAGCAATGCATCATGACATTGACAATAAAGTATTTTGGAAGTCTCTACTATCACTTTTGTTGGGTTTAAGAACTTTTATGAGTATTTTTGTACAGTCATCGGGCAATGCAGAAAATGGGTCTGTGACTCAATGCACTTAGCTGGTTAAAGTAATACAATACAATAAAGCAAAGTAGCTACATGTCAGAAAATGCAGCAGCCATGCTATGATCAACAGTCCACGTACTGCCATGGACAGCTGCATTAGGGCCTGGGTAGTTGAAAGGGAAATGTAAGCAAGAAGACTGAGAAATACCATATTCTTTTCATAAAGTGTAATATGCACTTTAACTTCCACCAGGGTAATAACCAAATGTCTCAGACTGGTTCTCTTCCAGAACTCAGCCTGCAACTCTTACCAGTTTTCATAACCTTTCAGATGCCTGAAAGTATTACCTTGGTAGGATGCTACCACTGAGCCACAACCTCACTCTGGGTATCTTCAGGTCCAAATTCCACCAAAGCCACCAATCACTTAGTACAGTGCACCTTACCAAAAGGCAATCACCCCCCATTACAACTGAGAACTCTTTGCCTTAGCTATGGTAACTGTAGCCTGCCTCTTTGGAAATGGATCACAGACTTGCCAACTGACACCTGGTTATCTATACCTAAAATGAGACTGTCACAGAAAGCATGATGTATATAAAAATAACATTTAATACTCCATGATAATAACGTATGATACAGGCTAATACCCGCTAAAGACTATGCGGAATACAATATTTCTAAAGAGGTAAAAATAAATGCATTTGAAACGATAGATGATGCACAGAATAACTTTTATTTATTTTTATTTTATTTATTTTGTCTACGATTACAAATACCTTTGAGCCAAGGCTCTTTTACAAAGGTTCCATGTCAGTTACTTACAAACAACATGAGAACAACAGTGAGAAACAGTAAACAATGCATGTTACAATAGAGCTATTGAAAGGTCAAGTGTTGGAAGAGTAAGGTGTAGAGGTGGAGGAGAAGAGCGGGTGGCTAAGAGAGGCAGCTAAAGTGAGAAGGAGGAACATGGCTAGAAAACATGAGCCCACAGGGAAAGGGTCGGGTCAGGCACCCAGTGGTGGCAAAGAGAAAAATATGAAAATTATCAAATGTCAAAACTATCTAGATTCCAAGCAGAGTAGAAGAAGCTTACCCCGACTGGGAACTTTGTGAGTTATGACTGACTCAGAAATGTGATGTTACTAGTTCAGAATCCCAAAACATAACTGAAACTGTAAAAGTAAACAAACAAATGTTCAGCTGGCCGACCCACTATGGCCCTATCATTACACATGCCTCTCTGACATCACAGCTTGGACCATTTCTTTGATCTCTGGGACCATCCTTTTCCAGAATGGGTTTAGACTGGATTTGCTATTTAGAGCTTGGTCATTTTCTTATCCCATCTAGCTACCCAGCAGGAAAACGTCTTGTTCTGCCATGGTCCTATTTACACTCATTGTTATGAAAGAGATTCAGACCTTTGAAGTCTAACCCAAAACAAAAACCTTTTATAGGGCAGTTGCTGGATTGCTTACACAAAGGTCCTAATAGCTTAGCATCCCTAGGTGTAGGCAATAACAGGAGGCAATTTTCAATTCTCCCCATGAACCACCTAACTAACTTAGTTGACAGGCAACATAGATAGTAATATTTAAATAAACATATAAACAAATCCCTGGGTGTTAAATATGCTACACCAGGGCAGATGGGACCTTGACTTAATGTTTCAAATGATGGATAGCTCCTCCAATAGTGCACAAACTCCTAGTGCTGCACTGCAGTGTCAGTTATAGAGCAGTTCCTCAGTATGGGATTTAAAACCATGACCTTCATGCCCAGATGGGTAACTAGACCACACAGACACTGACACATACACATACTGGGGAATACTGAATAATCTTACAAAGTTTAACTAAAAAATACTGAAGAATAAACCCACATATTCTCAAATGCCTGGCTTGAGATGAATATGTTTTGTTCCTTCCTAAAAAAAACACAAGTTGTGGTAGCAGCATGAGAGATTGGCCAGAAGAACTACACTGCAGTTCAGTTTCAGATGGATTTGTCTGATTTCCACTTACATATTAAAGCCAATCATTAAGTATAAGATCATACAAACAATTTCTTCTAGCTTAAGCATAAACACATAGTTGTGTGTCAACAGCATGAGAAAATAATGGGCAGCTTAGATCAGCCAGTTACTAGGTCAGCTGGTAAAGCACTTGGACTGTTTTAGGGGCCTGGATTCAATCCCAGGTTAGGTCACACTGTTGTTTTTGCCAAATTTGAAATCCTGAGGCCTCTCAAAGTCAGACCAAAATAACATTTGTTTTTGAACCTTCCCTTTTTATCTCCATTACCCTTTCCTACTGTGGTGGCTCCCTATTGCTCCTGATGTGCAGTGATAGTGGGATAGCAAACCTACTGGGAGTTTCTACAAGCAGTGCTCAGGCCAGAATTCAACAGCATAAATATCACATCAGTGCCACTTGAAGAAAGTACTGTAACTCAACCAGACAATCATTTTCTAGTCCTCTCTAGAGGCATGTACTATACAAGGAACAGCCCTCTTCTTACAATAAGTGATCCAGAAGTTTCACTATTGCAGAGAGTGAATTCTGCCTAAGTAATGGTGCAATTCAGACATACGCTATACCTTAGCAGAAGACTGCCATATAAGTGAATAAGAGAACTACATGAATTTTCTTATTCATGGATTTATTTATATACTCTAATGCTTTTTATTAGAATGCCTCAGCTACAGATATTTAATGCCTTGGATACAAATATTTACACTTATACAGTGGTTCTTATTCACTTTCCCTTTTATAGCTGGTCTGTGAATAGCTCTGTAATGCAATCACAATGGAAAAAGTACAGACACCTATTTCATAGAAACCTGTGGACTTGCATGAGAATTCATTCAAAATAAGACTTTGCTGGTGTTTTCC
Organism: Neoceratodus forsteri; assembly: GCA_016271365.2. Lineage (NCBI taxonomy): Eukaryota > Metazoa > Chordata > Ceratodontiformes > Ceratodontidae > Neoceratodus > Neoceratodus forsteri. Next base: position 1,198,911,733 of record CM057450.1, on the reverse strand, counting down.
ATATGAATCTCCTTCCTTTTTCCATTACTAGAGGTTCAGGATAATGTCCTCCACAGATTAATCTTACATAGGCAGTAAGGTCAGCAAATAGTCCCAACTGCTCCCAGCTGATCTGAACAGTCTCTCCCCACCAAATGACTAGGTGGCACTCGGATCCCTTGTCTGGTGCCCTGGTACCACCAAACACTGCCTAACCTCCCAAAAGTGGAAGTATGGCACCAGAACCCCATCCCTAGTGCCAAGCGGGGAACAGTCTTGAACTTGTCCCACTTGCTCTCTCCAGTAGGTGAACCCAATTTAGCTGTCTGGCAGCAAAACAAAAAAAATCACATTTCACAGCCGGATCTACACTTGGAGCCAGACCTAGAGATAGCTCAATAGCCAGGTAAATATGCCAGATGAACCTGTCTTGCAGATAAGGGACCTGTCTTTTTTACATTAGCAACCACCACACCCCCACAGTCACACAAGTGGTTCTCCAATCATGAGTCAAACGGGAAAACTGCTGGCCCCTTGCAAAGTTTTTATTGTCTGGAATAAAACCTGTGCTTGTACATTCTGTTGATTCACACTGGAGCCTCAGTCTATCTGTGGAGCTCCCTGCAGGGTTGCTCCTCAGTTCCCCAGAGACTAGACAGCATGAATGTGATGTAAAACCTTCACGTTTAGACCCTTATCTGTTCAGCCATGTGTAGCTGTATGTAGAACTACTGAGAATGTTCATGGCCACAAGCCCTTTCAATCCAAAGTAATCTACTGATCAAACAAACTAGTCTGCTGCTAGAACAGGAGGGAACAGCTAGTTGTTTTCTGTATTATGATCAGGGCAATTTGGGTGGGTTTGGTCCATGGCTGTCACTAGCAGGCTAAGGGTTGCTACTGAAAAAAATCAGAGAGAACAGAGAAGCCACCAGCAAAGAAGAACTAGGACAGCAAACCGATCTAACCCGAAAAAATGGTTCACTAAAACACCACTTTTGTCTCTTTTGATAAAATGGATTCCGAAAATTCTCCACTATGATTGGTCAATAAATACCATGTAGCCCATTATTATAAGAGAACAACCTACAGTTGGGAACTTTTTGGCACTTTGATTGAAAATATCTGAAAAAGTCCCATTATATTATCCCACTCGAGGGTTTGTCGGTTGTGTTCTAATAACCCAATCTTTTTCTTTTTGTCATCTGTTTATCTACTGGTCACCAGCCTGCCCCTATCAGCTTTGGTCCCTCAGTTCCTTCAACTGTGCCCCGGGACTTATCTTCTCTGTTGAATCCCCACAGAATAATCCCTGTGGCAGACCAGACAGGGCTGACCAGGCCCCTCCAGAGCACAATCCAGGGTGTGGACAGAAGCCCAGTCTGTGGTGTGGGGCCTGCAAAGGACAGAAGTTTCATCCAGCCTGGTTGGGATTTCCCTCAATTTTTCTCCTTTTTAGCTGCTGGCAATACAATGACACAAGGAGAATCCACCATCAAGCCTGTCCCCTCTAGAAAGTGAGAGAACCGATTGCATGACTTTTCTTCTTTAGAGCAAAAGGAAAGATACTCTGGCAAGACAACAAAAGCTCACTCATTTTGTCCAGATTCAAGTGTCCTCCATGGATTATGATAATAGAATGGCTGTTTTTAAGTGATAAGGGACATTGAGACATTGATTCAGATGTTTACTCTGGGACATTTGGACATACACTTAATTGTTAACAAAATCTCTCGATTTTGGGCCTTTTCTAGTAATTTAAGGAAAGTTGGGGCAGATATTGAAAAAATACTTTAAATATATGTAAGGTTTGGGGGAGATGATTTATTAATTATATGCCCCTTTGTTTTTGTTTTCTCTTTCCCTTTTCCTTTAATCTGGATGTTGAGGGAGCATACTGGGAGGTAATATAGGAGTTTTATAAACAAAGGATTATCTAACAACTAAAGGACATTATAGCCCTGGTCTTATTTTTTAACTGTGGTAATGTAATAAATGGAATTTTCATAACTAGCATTGATAGCATATAGCCAAATAGGATAAGGTTGTGTTGAAAAGCTTTGAAATCTGGAATTACCCCTAATCTTGTTCCAAGTGTTATAATGGATCACATATCTGTATATCTTTTTACTGACTCTTATTTTATGATGTACTACATTGCACAGAATATTTCCATTTTATCTTACTGCACAAAATCTATAAATAAAAAGTTAAAAAAAATCAAGCCTGTCCCCAAAGTAATGCTCCAATTGTGCTGCCCCTGACCTTTGCCTGGTGGCAAGTGTACAGTAGAGTGACCTGTTCCCCCCTCCTCTAGCGATGAGAGCGCTCAATCAGATGCTCCATCCTCTCTTTCTTTCTGGCTTCCATGTGTCTCAAGCTTGCTCCCAAAACCCACTTCACCAGGGGGGCAGGCAGTAATGCTACCACCATGTCACTGGGCTGGCACATTCATAACCCACTCTAAGGAGGGTTGATAAAACTTGGCTTTGCCCCAAGGCTCTAACCCACAGAGTGGGTTATTAGAGCACTACCAGCGCCTTCTGGTGCGTTATTGCTTTCTTCCTTTTCCACTGCACTATACACACTATACAGCCCCCCGCTTGCTTACTTGCAAGCTTGTCAACCTGTAAAAGTCACTCTGTAATTCAGGTTCAGCTATTCCTATTCTGTTTGCATCTTTATTTCTTATTTTAATTTTAGGCTTGACAGAACGGTGGTTTTACCCCGTTCCTTTCCCTGTGAGCAGGAATGATGCTGCAGTTTACAGCAAAAGCTCTCCATTTTGATTATCTGATTCTTACTCCTTGCAGTGCCCCTAGCAGAAGGAAAGGGTTAATCAGGTGCCTTTTTGGTGCAGGGTATCCTGATCCACAATCAGAGACTTTCAAACATGTGTCAGTGTGTGTATGTGTATTTCCATTAATGTAACATACCCTCCCTTTTAGCCAAGAGAGTTATGTGCTCCCCAGAGGCTACTGTTACTAGCCTCCAAGGAGCCGGGGGCACTCTTTGGGTGGATACAGTCAGCCATGTAAATGGTTAAGGTCTATCTGGAAACAGAGCAGCTAAGTGGAAGAAGCATATTTGTTAAACAAGGAACAGGTTAGGTGCCTTTTAGACAGAGTTTTGCAGTAACCCTTGATGGCATGAGGAGGGAACCAAGGGTATTTCTCTCAAGGGAAACCCTAGAGGGCAATGAGGCCTGTGGTGTGGTTCTAAGAAAATAAAGTACAGATGGAGAAGAAAGCTATGCAAATGCTCTGGATTTTTGTAATTGGGATGACTAATAGTAAAGGAAGACCAGGGGTCTCAACACGAAGATCAAGACAAAAGACATTTCTTCTACACAAATTTCATTTCTACTTTGGGTATACTCAAGAGAAATGGAACACAGGAGTGGGCTCATTACATCTGTCATCATGACCTGAACTGCAGCTGCTTGCCTCAGTGTCCTGGTTCCCAGCTTGGGGAGAGGGGGTATTGATAGTCCTAGCGTTCCTAGTTGTAACTGGGGGTTAAGAGCTTCAGTTGCCTGGGAGTTGCCAACTCCCATGGTTATACGAGGTACAATATTCTTTACCCAACTGAAAATCTGGTCAGAGTATATAAAGGAAGCATGCTAATTTAGTACCTGTAAAATATTCAACAGTCTGAGTTGCAGGCACCAACAGTGCAGGACATAAAAGGAGGAGAGGTGGTGTGAAGTGGAGGCCCAGTGGCTAAGGACTGAGGCCTATAGGAAACATAGAAGCATAGTTAAGGACAGAAAAGACCATAAGGCCATCACGTCTGTCCTGAAGACTTATCGTGAGGAAGACCCTGGGGGTCTGCCACCAATGGGGGCTCCCCAATGGCTTTTGGGTCTGGCATAGGGTCCCCAACAAGGTTCCAATGCCGGCAGAGAGAGTATGACAGTGAGAGTCATGGGTTCCTTTGGGAAGCAGCCTTAATAGGGAGTAAAGAGCAACCACCCCAGTGGCGGCTGGGTAGGGCAAAGCAGGGCATCAAAGTTCCATGGGCCTTAGGGCTGGGACCCAAGTGTAATCCCTGTTATAAGATGGCCTAGGGGTGTTGTAGTTCCTCATCCGTGGGTGACAGCCAAGTGCGGATACTAGAAGATGAACAGTTAGCTAGAACCAGTGTTAGCTGGGAGATCAGCTGAAACTTGGATTTAGGCCTTACGCAGCCATAACCGCCAAATGAACTGACTAAAGCCACATGTGTGTGGAAATGACCTGTAGTGTATTATCAGAAGAATGGAAGTAAACATACATTTCACCTTCTTCAAGTCTGAAGCATCTCTACAGAAAGTTGGAGAAAGTGACTGGTGTACATTTTCAGCTGCTGGTAGGGCCCTTACTCCCTTAAATCCCCCATATTATAATTTTCTGGGAGTAGCATTTCTGCATGCAACAAATGCATTACAAAGGTCTGCTCCTTGTGGAGGAACTGTGCTAAACAACCTGGTCTTTGGTGTATTGGTACACCAAACCCAAGCTGGTCTGCTCGATGTAATGGGACATGTTCTACAAGGGACCCAGTACAGCACCATGGCTCACAGCAAGCCATTACATTGGAGGTACTACATGGATTTAGGGTGCTAGAGCTACATAGCAGTAGTGAAAAGCTGAGTCCAATCATTGTTGCAGTGACAGGAGTGCTCCTTTTCCCTGTACATGAGACGCTCTTTTTAAAAAAAATATTTTTATTAGTTTTATAGGTAATCAAACATACATACATCCTGGCAGGTTACATAAATGCCACGAGATGGCAGTACATTCATATACTGTATAACAGTTTAATTTCACTGCCTTTATATTTAGTGCTCTGAGCACAACTTGACATGTTCGCATAATTTTATTTTCACAGGTGGAACACTGGTGCTACTACTGTATAGTGAGTCACCTAATATTCACTGTCTTATTTTCACGCTAACATGGAACCAGCAAAAACAGCAAAAAAAAAAAAAAGTGTGAATATATCCTGTTATATAGTAACAAAAGGCCAGCAAAGCACAACAAACTGACAGAAATAAGTCTCAGGGTTAACATATATTGGAACCATAGACTATAAAAAGTACAGTTATGTTAAAAACTTACCGTAACAGTAGATCTTCAAGAGGAGCTCTTGCAGTAGGCAACACCATTAGGACTAAACCACCAGGTGCCAGGACCACAAGGAAAAATTCTAGCTAGCAGTCTACAATGGGGGACCACCCCCTGATGTTGGTACGTTGACATCCGATCTGAAATAAGAGGGGTGGTCCCCCATGCCTACCTCAGCTCCCCCTACCGGAGACCTTGAAACAAGGTCTAACAGCAGAAAAAGAGGACTCCTGTAGCCAAGAAAGTCTGAGATGGAAAGAGCGCAGAGGGGATGGAGGGAGGGAAAACGTGCCTATTGCAAGAGCTCCTCTCAAAGATCTACTGTTATGGTAAGTTTTTACGTAACTGTACTATCTTACTTTGAGGGGGCTCTTGCAGTAAGCAACACCATTAGGACTGAGTCCCAAGCAGTGCCATCAGGGCGGTAAACCCCCCTCCCGGGGGAGGAACTATCCCTGCAATATGCAGAGAAGGAAAAGGAGGCCTAAGCAAACCCTGGCCTGAAGCTAGCCCTCTAAAAAGAGGTTAGCAGGAGGCATGCCCCATCAGGGATAGACTAGGGCAAACCCAAAGGAGGCCAAAGGATAGGATAACCAAGAGTATATGGTGCCTGAAAGCTACCACACTTGCAGTCTAATCTCCCCCAAGGAGAAAATCTTTCTCTGTCCTTCGGAGAAAACAGACAATCAAAGGTAAACTGAACCAGGCCAAAGCAATGTCCCCCGATGTCAGTCATACACCAGAGTCAAACAGGCTGTTCACAAGGTACAAAGTAACTCCCTAAACTCCATGGAGATTTCACGGGAGTGACCTGTGGAAAGGGGAACCCGGGAAGAAATCATGCTGGAAGAGGAAAGGAAGTGGACCTCTGACAGGAGGCATCAAAAAAGATTACCCAGGAAGGTATCTTTCATGTCTGAAGCTGGAATGAAGGGCAAACTCAAAGCCTAAATGGCCTTGAGAAGCAGAGAAAAAAGGAGTTTCTTTCCCCCTTTGTACCCTCAGTACCCAAAAGTCCCGAGGGCAGAGTTCTGCCAGAAAAGCTTATCCTAAAAAGAGAGGGACCAGCAAAAGGGGCCTTTCTTCCCTGAAAATACTATGAGACCCTTGTAGGACCTGACTCTCGGTTGCCTAAGAATGGCAAAGAGGCAAGGTGTCCCAGGAAGGATCATCCAAACAACTAGGTGGGACAGAAAAAAAAATGCTCTGCTCACGTCCCCCTGGGAGATGGACGTGACGAAAAGACTCAGGTCTCATCCCTCATGGGGAAAGGGAGGAGGGTCATGGGTAACAGTGAGAATCCAAAGGCCAGACCGTTGCCCTGCAAGGACTAACAGAAAGGATCCAGGTGAGAATAACAAGGACTGACGCCAGGCCAGAAGAAGTAGATTCTCGCAGTCGTCCATCAAATGCCGGACAACATGGAGACACATCCCTTAAGTGAGAACTGGAGCCCACCTACAGGGCCACCCCACAACTTCTGATCTGGACAGGGTGACAAGCTGTCACAAACAAATGCAGGGAGGGGTCGTGTAGAGATTACTCCCCTATCCCTGAAACCCGGGGGGGGGGGGTTTCAGGCAGGCCACCATTGGTACCCGGTGACGGGGAGGCTGACGTGTAAAAACATAAGCCTAGGGCTACAGGCAGAAATGACTGATCTAAAAGGAAGAAGACCTGATCTAGGTGCCCCTTGTCTCGGAGAGGCTTTAAGACCCTCACTCACCACCTGTCTGCCTTAGGCACACTTGAAGAGGCCAGCGATAGTAAAGCTCTGCGAGCATGCTAGGTTCTCCATATCGAGGAGTAACCAGGGAGACCCAAGGGAATCCTGTCCAGACATGGAAGACCTGGCCAAGGCTGAAGCTGAAAGACTCTTGGTCAGCAAACCCTGTGGAACCACCTTGAAGGAAAAGGGGGTTCTGAAGGGGTCCGAGTAAGCAGGAGTCAGGCACGCCCATGAAAAAGAGTGCTGCTGCCCAAAAAGGAAGTGACTGAAGTTGGAGCAAGAGAATGAGGAAAATTCTTCTGAGCTCGCTCCAGGAGCAACCGCTGTCTCCAGCACAAGGAGTGGCGGAAGCCCACCACCGTCCAAATGTGTCACGCTGCCCTGGCAGAAATGATAAGGGGGGGGGGGAATGGGCTGACACTGGGTCCCAGCATGGTTCTGGTAAAAAATCTGGCAGACTATAGAAAGGCCGGGAGTAACATCAAGGAAAAGGACACGCCAGCTAGGCATGCTGGGAGGATCAGTGAGGTCTGCTCCAGCCCTAATCTCTGTTGAGGATGGTTCCATCTCACGCAGACGAAGAAGGGGGATGAGAGGAGAAGTCCAAATGCCAGTAGACTTGCGTCCCTATCCGGGTCGCATGACAGGCCCGGAATGGCCAGGCCAAAAGGAGCTTAGGCCATAGCCATGGAGGAGGGAAGGTAAAACCTGAACCTCTGGAAACGATAAGAAAGAGAGGAAAAAAGTTACTCACCACAGTAATGTTGTTTCTTCTAATGGAGTCTTGCTGTATTTTGACTATATGCAGTTATCCCCAGCACTTGAACTGGGGATAACTACTAGGTTCCAGGAGGGGAGGCAGGGAGGGAGGTCAGAATACAGCAAGACTCCATTAGAAGAAACAACGTTACTATGGTGAGTAATTTTTTTTTCAAACAACATGAAGTCTTGCTGTATTCTGATTATATGCAGACTACCAAGCAGTACCCCCTTGGAGGAGGGAGTTACAGAACCTATTCTGGGAACAAGATCTGCAGCACAGCTGTGCCAAACCTAGCATCACTTCGTGACTGAATGTCCAAAAAGTAATGCTTGGTAAAGGTGTGAACAGATTTCCTGGTAGCTGCTTTACATGTGTCCACTAAAGGTATCTCTAGCTGCTGCAACCAAAGCAGCTGTACCTCTGGTAGAATGAGCCCTCAGGCCTGAGGGAGGCTCCTTCCCAAGTTTAGAGTAGCAGAACTGAATACAAGAGACAATCCATCTGGCAATAGACTGCTTGGTAGCAAGCTTGCCTTTTTCCACTTCACCATAAGTGAGAAACAACTGAGAGCAGTCCTTCCTATAGGCCTTAGTATGGTCAATATAGTAACTAAGAGCCCTTTTCACATTAAGACTGTGTAACCTCATCTCTTCAGAGGAAGAATGATCAGTGAAAAAGACAGGCAAAGACATAGACTGGTTCAGGTGAAAGTCTGACACCACCTTGGGAAGGAACTTTCTATTGGTGCGGAGGACCACCTTATCCCTATGAAAGGAAATGAAATCAGGTTCCACTGATAAGGCCTATAATTCACTGATCCTCCTTGCAGAGGTAATGGCCACCAGGAACAGTTTTCCAAGTCAAATATTTCAGCTCAGCTGAAGATAAAGATTCAAAAGGGGGCTGCATAAGTTGTGCAATACAGATGTTCAGATCCCAAGGAGTAGGCTCCCTAAAGAGAGGATTGACATGGACCAAATCTTTGAAGAATTTCTTGAAAACTGGATGAGAAGCTAGGGAAGAGCCCTTACCAGCAGAAAAGAAGGCAGACACAGCTGTCAAATGTACTTTAAGAGTAGGAGGCCGGAGGCCTAAACTGTTAAGATGTACCAAATAGTCCAAAACAGTGGCAATATCAGCCAGCTCTGGCTTAGTATGCCTACTGGAACACCAAAACCCAAATCTTTTTCATTTGGAGTTGTAAGTCTTCCTAGTAGCAGGCTTCCTGCTAACTTTTAAAATATCTAGGACTGATTGAGAAAGATGCAAACTTGCATATTCTAGCTCTTCAAGAGCCAGGCTTTGAGCCTGAGAGTCTGAAGGTTGGGGTACAGAATCCTTCCCTGAGAGGAGGTGAGGAGATTGTGTTGCATGGGAAGACACAAGGGCAGTGTTACTGACAGTGACAACAGTAGAGGATACCAAGGCTGTCTGGCCCAGTCTGGAGCCACTAGAATCACCTTGCAAGGCTGAGATCTGATTTTTATCAGGACCCTGAATATCAGAGGAAAAGGAGGAAATGCATACAGAAACCTGCTTGTCCAATTTAGTAGAAGAGCATCCTGAGGAACAGGACCCAGAAGGTGTGGTCTGCAACAATAAAGAGGAAGCTGATGATTGTCCGATGCTGCAAAGAGATCTGTCTCTGGGGTACCCTACCTCCTGAAAATGGCTTGAAGAAAGAAAGGGTTCATGGTCCATTAGTGGTGACCCTGAGAAATCCTGCTGAGAGCATCTGCTAGAATGTTGTCCTTCCCTGGGAGATGCATAGCCATAAGCTAGAGACCATATTTCCATGGCCTCTGTGCACAAGGCCGAGGACCGAGTGCCTCCTTGTTTGTTGATGTATCACATGGTTGTGGTATTGTCTGTTCTGATCTACACTACTTTCCCTTGGACCACTGCTGAGAATGTCTGAAGTGCAAGGAAGACAGCTCTTAATTCGAGAAGATTTATGTGTAGAAGAGACTCCTGGTGTAACCAAGTTCCCTGAGCTGTAAGATGATCTAGGTGGGCCCCCCACCCCAACAGGGAGGCATTTGTGGTGAGAATTACAGAAGGGACCCGACTGATAAAGGGGACCTCTTGTCAAAGATTGTCTTCCTCCAACCACCACTGAAGGGCCTGGACCAAGGTTTTGGAGACTGGAACCAGTTTGGAGAGAGGGTCCTTTTTCTGAGATCAGTAAGATCTGGGATGAAACTGTATATCCTCATCTGAAATCTTGCTTCCTGAACCACTGCTTTGGAAGCTGCCATGTGGCCCAGCAGTTGTAGGAAGTGTCTGGCTGGACGAGACACTAGAAGGCGAAAAGAGGAGGCCAGAGTGACCAATGATTGAACCCTTGAGAGAGGGGAGAAATGCTCTTGCCCGAACTGTATCTATTTCCACCCCTATGAAGGTGAGAAGCTGGACTGGCTCTAGAACAGACTTCTCTAAATTTAGAATGAATCCCAAGGATTCTAGAAGTCTTTGGGTGACCTCTAAAGCTGACTTGACTTGGTCTGAGGACTGGCCCACTAGGAGCCAGTCATCCAGATAAGGGAACAGAAGGATGCCCTGCCTCCTGAGGAATGCCACCACTACTGCAAGACACTTGGTGAACACTCTTGGAGCAGATATTAGGCCGAACGGCATGGCCCTGAATTGATAATGGCCTGAGGGCAGCTCAGACCTGAGGTACTTTCTGTGGGAATGTCTGATAGGTATGTGGAAGTAGGCATCCTTGAGATCCAGGGAGGCTAGCCAGTCTCCTGGTCTCAGAGAGGGAAGAATTACTCCCAGAGTCACCATTTTGAACTTTGGTTTTGTCAGATGTTTGTTCAGGTACCTTGAATCCAATATGGGTCGCCACTCCCGTCTTTTTGGGGGTAAGGAGTATCTTGAATACAGTCCTTTTCCCCTGTGATAAAGAGGTACCTTCTCCACTGCTTGCATAAGCAAAAGAGAGGAGACTTCTGCCTCTAAGGCCTTTGTCTCCAAGGGAGAGGGAGGACTGAAGGACCTTGCTCTCATTCTTGGGAACCTTTTGAAACTGAGAGCAAGTCCCTGGCTCACTACTTCCAGGACCCATTTGTCTAAAGTAATAGACTCCCAGGTCTGGGAGTAGTGAGCCAACCTGCCCCCTACTGGGATTGGGGAGGCGACCCTGACTGACACCTCAGGGTGTCTGCTTGGCAGGGGGCTTGGACTGAGCAGCTGATGGGGTCCTAGTTACCCCATGTCTACCTCTTCCCTTAAAAAAAACCTCTGCTGAAAAGAAGAGGAGGGGGCCTGAGCTTGGTAAAAAGGCCTGCCCCTGCCCCTAAGCTGCTGCCTCTGAGGAATGGTCTGCTTCTCTTTGGCTGCAGAACTCCTATATGTGGTCCTGTACGCGTCCATTTTTTTCATGTAATTCTCTGTTTGATCCACAGAGAGAATTACCAGTTACAAGGAAATCCATGGCCTTAGCCTGGGTATCCTGTGAGAGGTGGGCACACCTAAGCCAAGCAAATCTCCTCATGGAGCTAGATGTAGCCATGACCCCAGAATGAACAACATTTTAGTCTACAGCAGTATGGAATTGCACCTTGGATGCCTCAATACCATTTGCAGCCACCTGCTCCAGCTCCTTGGCTAGCTGGGGAGGGGCATTCCTAGCCAGCTCCAGAACCGTATACCACATATATTTCTGGAACCTGGCTGTATATGCCATGTAATTCGATTGCCTGAGTCCCAAAGAGGATGCCAAGTACTGCTTTTTTGCCATGACATCCACTTTCCTGGAATCCTTATCTGGGGGGTGAGATGCCAGGGGAATATTAGCCTTGTCACAGGCTGCAGCTTGTACTACCCCAACATGATTGCTGTGATTAGAAAGGAATTCAATCCCAGGACCTGACAAAGCATACCTTCTGTCCATTCTTTTTTCCACAGGAGGAATGGATGTTGGAAACTGTAACATTTTTTGTGTCTGCTTCCCCAAGGATTTGTGTAAGGGGATAGACACTCTTTTTGACTCTGGGACATCCATCATTTCCAGATAGTCAGGTTCTTCCTGATCCTGTTCAGCCTCCTCCATAGGAAGCTGAAGAGTCTCAGCCACTTTCTTGTAAAACAAGAAATGGGAAGGGGACTCAGAAAGCCTGGGAGGAGAAGCCTGAGAAGGCCTGTCTGGGGAGATATCAGGCTCTACTGGCTCATCTAGGCCTTCACATTGTTCTTCTTCATAATCTTCATCCTCCTCCCAATCGCTCTCATAGTATGCCTCAGGATCTATATCCGAAGCAAGTACTTCCGACCGAACCAATCGGCTCTGAACCGATGCCGGTTCGGTCGGAACCGGGCAAAGTGACTGAGCTATTGAAATCGCTTTCGCTATCTCGTTAGTGGTCAGACCATGGGAAGCCAGATCCGAACCGGCTGACTTTCTTTTCCTCTTACTCGGAACCGATTCCGCAGAATTGGCTCTCCTTTTGCCCAAAGAGGTATCGCCCATGTCAGTGGGCACCTCTTCAGGTTCGGCCGCAACCAAACTGGGCTGGCCATCCGGGTCAGCGGACTTCTCGGCCTCCCTCTCCCTCAGCCTACTCAAACATTTATCTAGAGCAGCCTTGGGAAAGTTCTTGCATATTTGGCAGTCTTCCTTGAGGTGGTCAAACCCCAGACAATACACACACACACATACGAGGTGAGGGTCAGCCTCAGCAAAGGCCTCCTTACACTCGGTACAGTGCTGAAACCCAGTGGGTCTGGTTTCTTTTTGGGTTTCTCAGACATGCCTTCAAACAAAAATCACCTTACACAGCAGTTAAGCCAGGCGATTACACACTTAACAGTTCTGACCGTGTCACGGGTCGATTAAAAAAATCCTAATATCGGATTTTTTTAGGAACCAATAAGCACCAGAAATACCACACACAAATATACTATATAATAAAAGGAGATCAGTGTCGGTTCTGAACCGGACCGACCGGCAAAGAACCAAGAAATAAAGCAATTTCTTAACCAAAAATACACTAAATAACCGCTACCTACTACTACCACTTACTGGTACCAAGACAGAGGCAAGAATACTGAAATACAGACGCAACAGTTTGAAAAAAACCGACAAATTCTAACTGGACTGAACCGAAGCGCAGGAGACATCTCCGGAGCGACTTCACAGTTAGGCGGAGTAAGAAATCAGACGGTTACACTTCAAAGTACCACAGACAGAGGTTTGAAAACCGAGCTCGAGCTCAACGTTCCATGCCCTTGCATAGAGTTAACCCTTTACTCTCCGGAGCAGTTCAAGGGCTGGGGATAACTGCATATAGTCAGAATACAGCAAGACTTCATGTTGTTTGAATAAGGTGTGACCTCACCCCACCTAAGGAGAGTCTGGGTCACCCACTCGCCAGGCAAGACCTCGGGCCAATCGTGCTTCAAAGGGACCTCCCTAGTAGGTCATATACAATGGGAGCTGGAAGGTGCAAACGGGAAGAGAAAAAGTTTCACCCCTTTGTTTCATTCCCTCCCTTCCCCTTGTCCTCCTCTAGCCCGTCGAAAAAATGAGGGAAGTGAGGGTCACCAGGGTTTAAAAGAAAGTGGTAGGTGCCAACAGCACCTCTGCCCTGTGGGCCTTAACAGCTGGGGTGGCCGGGACAGAGGAGGTCTGGCACTTCCCCCGTATCCCAGAAAGCTGAGGGTGCTGGGGTCACAGCCCATGAAGGTGGACAGGAGGCAGATGTGACTGGAGCCATTGGCCACATGTGCCAGCATGAATGGAAGTTCCAGAATCATGCAGGGAGGACAGCAACACCTGTACTTCCTCCCTGAACAATAAGGGGCCCTAGAAAGGGGGCATCAATAATGGAAGCCAGAATCCCTAGAGTAAAATTGATCAGGCAAAGCCAAGCATGACACCTGATACAGACAGCAGAGGCTGAGCTGCGGGCAGCAGTGTCTACCATGTCATATAAGGCACGGTGAGTGTGAAAGCCTACATTAGAGGCAGTACCTAAGAGTTGCTCAATCTGAGACCAAGCAGTAGACTCCTGCATGGTTTGAAGCAAATTCCTTACATGCCCAAAAAGGGATTGCTGATGCATCAGCATATGCACAAAGTAGTTCTGAGCCCACAAGGCCAGGGTCAAAGAGGCATAGACCCTGCACCCCAGAAGGTCCAAATGTTTGGATTCCCTATTTAGAGGGTAATCACCCCAGATTACTGGACCCCTCACACTCCATCTGGACCCCCGATAATACGAAAGGTTCAGCCTTGGGGTGGGAGTCAAAGTGAAACTTGCTGTCCAGGGCGTGATATAGATGTTCGACCTTCCTTGGAATGGCTGGGACTGACGCCAGCTGTTGCCAAACCATAGACGAAATGTCATCATGTGGTACCACCAAAGGGGGGAAACCACTGCTTTGACCTCCAGAAGGAGCAGACGCTGCACCAGACAGTGTCTTTGAGGGTCCTGCTCCTCAGTGTGCCACCTCTGAGAAGCCTGGATTGGCTTCATCATCACCACCAGGAATGAGGGGTCCTCTGGAAGGGACTTAGGAGTGTCCCTGATCCAGATCTCCCCAGTAGGTGACTGCGGTGGGGAGATCAGGGATTCCAGGGAGTCTGAGAAAACATGTAATGATCCCTCTGAGTCCGAGGCTGAGTGCAGTAGTGGTAACAGGCCAGAGGTCGTGATCGTTCCAGCCCAAAATTGACTTTCCATTGCCGGGGGAGGAGCATCCGTGTCGGATGAAGGGGAGTTTCTCACCAGTGAAGAGGCTGGCGCCAGCATCTGCTGAGCAGGGGCCAGTCTTTGGGTGGATGCCCACCACGCATTAGGAAGAGCTCTATAGTTGGCCAACATCCGGCAAAAGAGCGTCGGGTGAAAAGAGCAACCCAGTGCCGGGTAGTGCATCAGAAGGCCGTAAACGAAGCCTGACGTCACACCCGACAAGCCTGTCGAATGCTCAGAAGGTGTGGACTATAGGTCCAAGCCCTGGACTGAAGAGTCTAAGGGGCAGCCCAAGATCAGGACTGGCTGCTGCGGTTGATCGGGCAAAACCTCCGAGGGATCCGAGGTAGGGACCGGCTCCTGCTGAACCGAGGTGGCAACCAGAGGTGGTGACGCTGGGGACCCCAGGCTCAGGGAAGGAGAACCCGTGGGTTCTGGTGAAAGGTGACTTGGCACTGAGTCTGCAGATGGGACACCAGTGAAGGAAGGCTCGAGGAGCCAGAGGCACTATGGGTTGAGATCCCACATATGCAGGCTGAGGCCCAGAACGAGCGGGCGACAGCAGGCGTCAGTCTGACTGACAGTTGTCGGGCCCCAAGCCAGGGTCCAGTGAAGATGCCAAGGCCAGAAAGGTGGAAATAGCTGAAGCATCACCTGAAGAACCAGCCTGGCCACCTGGCTCAGGACCTTTGTGGAGAACTGACCTGAGCAACAGGGGCGGCAAGGAGGCGGAAGACTATGAAAATCACATACCTACCATAATTCTTGATCTTTCTGTGTATCTTCACACTTCATCACTGGTGGGTTCAAGCCGAAGGCACAGGACCCCGTATGACGCTTTTCTGCTCTAAGAAAAAGCTTTACTGCTCTAGAAGGAGCGATGATGTTAGAGATGGTGCCACCCTCGAGCCCAACACATTGCGTGGCGCTCGCAGGTAGGCCAGTAACCGACATCGTCCTCTCCATTACCTCAGTTCTGCTCACTGGAGAGGAAAATACATCAGAGAAAACAAGGGTGGAGGGTGGGCAAGGGAGCCCAAGGGACAGTAAAAGGAAAGAATATAAACTGAAAAAGGAATAAGCCAGCAAGAGAGGCTAGAGGTTTTTATTTTTCAGAAGGTTGGAGCCTAGCTGGGTCTGGAGGAGAGCCCCCAACCTCTGGGCAGGCAGGAAGATAAGGTAAGAGGAAAGGAAAGAGAGAGACAGAGAAGAGGCAGGGGTAGAATGAGATGAAGTGGGTAGAGACGGACTGTGTCCTCCACACTTAGAATTCCTATGGACCAGGGTAACTTTAAGCTGACTGGTTTCACTCCTTCACTCCTTGTGAAACAACGGTGTCGCCATTCCTTTTTTTTTTTCTTTTTTTCTTTTTGAGAGCCTGGAGGCATTAGCCCAGAACCTGGGGCATCCCAAAAGGAGAGGGAAAGTGTAACCCTCACCCACAAGGAGGGTTTGACAGGAAACAAGGCTTACAGGCCAGGCTACCCTAATTGGTCCACAAGGAAGAACTCCAGGTTTCTGAATGTTCCTTCTTCCCCTACCCCTTTAAGCTGGAGGCATAAGACAGACCACCTTCTAGCTAGAGAGCACCTCGGTACCCAATTGGGACCGGGGGTGAAAAGAGATAGAATCCCTTAATCACAGCACCACCAGGGAGGTGAGTGTCATGGGAAAAAAACAACAACTCCTGGAGGACTATACGTATAACAAGGGATCCTGGAGGAGTCCTCTGCAAGGGAATTATAGAACAGGATATAGGGGCCCCAGGGCCCTAGTCCCAGCAGAGGGGCCAGAATAGTCAGACCCCGAGACAGAGGGGATCAACAGGACTCAGAGAGACCTGAAGACCTAAACTACTGTAACTAGGACACTGGGGAGCCAAAGGAAAAAAAGGCCAGAGTCCCCTACTTGCCCTCCTCCCAGATGGGC
The DNA here is from genome assembly GCA_016271365.2 of Neoceratodus forsteri. NCBI lineage: Eukaryota > Metazoa > Chordata > Ceratodontiformes > Ceratodontidae > Neoceratodus > Neoceratodus forsteri. The sequence continues at coordinate 1,198,895,524 of CM057450.1, read as the reverse complement.
CCCGTTGCTTCAGAGTAGTGGCAGGGGGCCCAGAGGTACCAGTGGGACTGAGACCACAATTGGCCTCGATTGGGGGGGGGGGGGCGAGCAGAGAGGAGGCACTGCCCAGAAGCTGAGGCCCATGAGGGGATGGAGGGCGGGAAGCAGTGATGAATGGTGAAGATATACAGGAAGATCAAGAATTACAGTAGGTACATAATTTTCATATCTTCACTGTATCAGTCTTCACCATTTATCACTGTTGGGTGAGTACCAAGCCCACAAAGTGGACCGGTACCTCCCTGTAGGTTGGATCACCTTCAGCCGTTTATGGGGGAGTCATGGTGGGAGAGGGGACATCACTGGTCTGGCCAGACCTGCTACTGCTGAGAAAAAGGACGAGTCTCCTGACCAGCAGGAGAAGGAGGGCGCCCCAACAGTTCCTGCCTGGCCCTCCGGTTAAAAAACTGTGCCATCCGGAAAGGTGAGGCAGTCACCCTACACCAGGCCAAGGGTGACAACTGGGAGAGGTGAAGCCTTACCATCCGCCTAAAGCAGACCACAGATCCCATAAATCTGGAAGCTACCACCTTGGTATAGTACAACGCCCGCATCTGGTGTCTCACTAGCTCCAGACCCCTTGTAGTGATGGCAATAGCTCACTTGTTTGCCTTGTCATCAGGCAAGATCAATAGGAAGGATCCCATCATGGCCCACAGGTGCCTCTCATAGACTACCACGTGTGCCCAATGTGCTGCGATAGACAACAAGAGACACACAGAGGCAAAAACCTGCCCGCCCCAGTGGTCAAACTCTGCAAAGTCCACATCCGGAGGATGATCTCTTGTTAGGCACAGACACCCAGAAGGGGTGTCCAGCCACTCCAGACCCAAGATAGGGTGGGCAATGACCCTGGAGACCCCAAGGAAGTGCAATACCAATGCTGGCAGTCTGCAGGGGCTGGGGAAGCAGATGCAGGAGACTGCCAGGCGTTGTGTGACTCCTCCGCGAAAGGCTGAGGCCACGGAGGGATCACCAAGGATTCCTGGCTGTACTCTCCAAGGAACACCATAGCCGCATGCGCGGTATTGTGTTGTAGCACTGGGGTTAAATTGAGCTCCTCCAGCATCATCGCCGGGAACCCGATACTCCATGAAGTCAGCATCAGACGACCGGTATGATGAGGAGTCCACTTCCTCAGAGGAGGAAGCTGATGAAGCGGAGGGGCTCTGCATAGGGAACAACGGTGCTGTATGAGGGGCTGCAAAGACCAGCTCATCCATGGCCCTGTAGAATGTTGGAAAAGCACTCGCCGAGGCCCTATATTGCTTACAGGTAAGGGGCTCCAATAGACCTGGGAGAATGGGGGGAGGTTGCAGAGAGGGGGAGGGCTGGCAGGATGGTCGTGAAAGATCACGCCCTCCCTGTCAGGGCTGTGGGCACCAGCAGGAGACCTCTCTACCGTGAGGGGGGGTGCACTGCACAGGCACTACCTGCTGCTCAACTGTCCCCAAGCCAGCAGTGGGAAGCCCAAGGGGAGAAGATCCCTAGTAGGGAGACTGGAGCCCAGCGAGCCCAACAGGGTGGCCTCTATCCACACCCGATGCAGGGCTCTGTCCTCTGAGGGGAAAAAGGGGTGCTCAGACCAACACACCTACTCTGCTTCCCAGTGGCCAAGGACACGAGGGCAGAGCGAGGTGTGGACCTGCCCCCAACCCCCAGGAGAAGACAGAGAGCTGCCCCGCGAGTGAGGTCTTCCAATGGTGACTGATCTCAAGGATGAAGGGAGAGAAAAGCCAGCACCAGGGTCAGCCTCTGACTATCCCAACTCTGTGGCGGCACCCAACAGCGACCCGGTGCTAAAATTCACCTCCTCCTCAGAGATGTGCACCAACGCAGCACTGTCAACCAAGGGGCCCGTAGCGGCACTGACCTAGGCACCATCCCCAGATGTGGCACCATCATAGACATTGACCTCAGAGGCAGCACTGACATCGGGGATGGTGCCAACCATGGTGCTGCCCCAGAAATGGTGCTGACTGCAGCCTGACACCGGGAATGTCACCAACTGTGGCGCCATCATTAGGTGAGGTACCGACTGCAGCACCATCATCGGGCACAATGCCACAAGCGGTATCACCCGAGATGGCACCAAGGATGGTGCCAGAGTCCTCCACAGCACTGACTGTGGCACCGGTAGAGGAAAGGGCTGCACCGTTCATGGTGTCAAGTCCAAGTTATGATCCCACTGAAGTCATCCTCGAGCAGAATCGGGGGTGACCACTCTGGAGAGCTGGGTTGCCAGTCTAGGTCCTCCAGGATAGTCTCTGAATATGAGCAGGAGACCACAGAGACCCCAAGCGAGGCAACCCCGGTCATCCAGCCCATCCTGGCACTGAAGGTGGTGTCAGGAAGGGACTCCATGACACTGGAAGGCCAGCCTCCCTCACCAACACTGAAATCAGTGTCAGGAGCCAAAACCGCACCCTTCGAAACCCCTGAAGGGACAACCAGTGTAGGCCCCGTGTCTAGCTGAGGCCTCGACATGGGTCGCCCGGTTCTCCTGGAACCGGGCCTGAAGCAGTCAGCAGCCGACCTCCCAGAGGAGGCCGACCGCTCCCCCGGCTGCTCGGACTCAGCGGAACATGATTCCACAGTGGGCTGCTCTCTCCCAGTGCATGTAGTAATGGGGGAGGCCCGGGGGACAAGCCCAAGGTCCTTACCTTAGCGGCCCTCATTCAGTGCTTGCCACTGAAGATGGGGGGTCATGTCCCAACCTCACCGCATTGAGTTCAAGAGCGCAGTAGTCCATACTGAAGCAAGCATCACAACAGTCCATGTCGTGGTTCAATCCTAGGCAAGTGAAGCATTGGTCATGTGGGTCCGATATAGTGAACCGACTTCCACAGGGGCACCAACCCATGGGGGAAGTCCCCACCTTTGAACCTTTAGACTCCGAACCTGACATGGCACTGACTGCACAACAGAAAATAAAACTAAGTGAATGACTCGACACTGACTAAACTTTGGGGCGCAAAAATTAAACGGAGCCAAAAATGGCAAAGTACGGCATCGAGTAACTTTTGAGTGAACAGAAACAGCAAAACGGATAGTGACGCAGTTGATCCTCTCAGGTATCGCTGTCCCACAGAGCACCTGCAGCCTCAATGGTGGGAAGAGCAGAACTGAGGTAATGGAGGGGACATTGGTTACTGGCCAACCCAAGAGCACCACGCAATGCGTCAGCCTCAATGGTGCATCATCTCTGACGCGGTCTCTCCTTATAGAGCAATAAAGCTTTTTCTTAAAGCAGAAAAGCTTCTTGCGGGGTCCTGTGCCTTCATCTTGAACCCACCAGTGATGAATGGTGAAGATTGATACAGGGAAGATCCTTCAAACCCATGCAAGTGCTGCCTGCCACAGAAATAATGGCAGGAGGCTTTTCCACAGGCAACCCAGAAGGATGAAGGGCTGATGTGGCAGTAGAAGTCGACCCCCCCACGGGAGGAAGACACAGGATCTGCTGTGGCCCCCGGAGGTGAACATGGCTCTGTAGTGGACCCTTCCCAGTCACGGTGCTTCTTATGTTTCTTTCTTGGAAGATGGCACCTCTGCAGAAGTCCCCTCTGTTGCCCTGGTCTGCAGCTCCTTTTCCAAGGTGGCCAATCTTTTCCTGAGGAGATGGGTGTCCAGAACCTTCTGGCATCTTTTTCGCGTGACCCGATTTAATGTTTGGCATGCTTCGGTGTCATGGTCTGACCCTAGGCAAATGACACACGTGGTATGGCCATCCTTTTCGGGGAGCTGCTTTCCACAGGCACACTTTGACCTGTGAGAGTCTGCAGAGGAAGTCGGCAACGACATGGAGCCAAAAGCGAACTATGATCACTAGAAAACAACAAAGAATACAATAAAGAAAATAGCTGTCGACTGTAGTACAGATCAGCAAGGTTTGATAAGTGCAAGTCAACTGTGGGAAAAGAACTGGGGTGTGCATGGGGGACCGCCCCTCTTATACCTGATCGGACATCAACGTGCCGACGTCAGGAGGCGGTCCCCCATTATAGACTGCTAGCTGGAATTTTTTGTGTGGTCCTGGTGCCTGGCAGCTAGGTCCTAACAGTGTTGCCTACTGCAAGAGCCCCTCAAAGTAAGATCTATTGCTTGCAGATTGTCTAGGTCAACTGTTAGAGAAAAGTAAGTACTGTAGCACAAGTCATTGGTTGGTTTTGCTGTACCAAAGTCTGTAATTCTGGAGATTCTTGCATTGCTATTTCTACATTGGCTTTATGAAATCCAGGACACCTAAGGTCTTTTTGTACTTAGAGATAAAGAGTGTTAATGGTCGGGTGTGGTGGTCCATGTCCCCCCCATTTGCTGGTTGTGTCCCATGTAGCACGTGTCAGGGAAGAAGGAATGCAATTTTAAAAGTCTGGGCAGGGAGTAATTTGACAGATCTGAAAACCTCTCATACTCAGCAAGTTTGGAGTGAGCCATCAGCCAATCCTGAAAGGCTGGTGAGCATTTGTGCACCATCTAAAGAGCAGCTAACGCCTGGCTTCCAAGGCAGCTGGAAGGATCCATTAGCGTGCACTGTGATTAAGGTGAGCTATCCTGTAGTTGTCCTCCCAAAACCCACACCAATGGGTCCTTCAGGAGGGAGACATGCGGACCCTGATGCAGAAGGAAATAATTGTGTTCTAGTAAGATGAAATGGTACATCAGACACATATTTTGTAAAGGTCTCACTTGTAGGTGCCCTGACAATAGCTATGATCGGGAGACTTTTGAAAAATGTTTTAATATATACTCAGTCTCACTCATATATTTATACAGTCAACAAGGTCAGTTTTACTGTTGTTAAAGTGGTCTCACTGACGTTCTTAGGGTACAAGAACTTTTCACCTTCAAATGGTTTGCAGTCCTCCTACCCTAAGAATGCACAAGATCACTCTAACAAGAATAAGAGTGGCTTTGGTGGCAATATTAACATTTATACAATAGGGGTGAGCAAATAACTCATTGAATAAAAACATGTATTCTCACTGCAGCAAAATAAACCATTGTGGTGACTCAAGTAAACCACTGAGATGTGAAATAAACCACCGTGGTGACATCACCACGGTGGGTTATTTGGAGCCCTGTTGTATAAATAGAATACATGATGGGTGAGTGTGGAACATGGGAAATATTTGCACTTGTGCATGGTGACCTCTAGTAATATCGCTCGTGGCTACACTACACTCCGCCACTCGTGATATTACTGGAGGTCACTATGCACTCATGCAAATATTTCCCATAATCTACAATTGCCCATCATGTATTCCCTATATAACATGAGGTCAGAAGGGAGTCTAGGTCCATCATGTCTTCCCTGACTTCATAAACAGCTATAAATAAGTGTGCTGAGCAAGCATACTAATTTACCAAGGGTATCAGGAGATTCCTTTGATAAGCAGAAAATTGTCCAGACTTCCCTTGAAGCCTGTATTGTAAGTAAATTATAATCCTGTCCACAGGTACATATTGTAAAGACAGAAACATATGATTTCATTAAAGGAACTCTAAGGAACAATGACTTGTTCTCCATGCAAATTTGTTTTGTTTGCAATTCATTTACCAAGGCTAGCCCAGCTGAGATGAAATATTTTGTTTCCAGTGGGGTCTTGCTACTTCCTATTTCCACAGCTGCATAGTGATAAAGATGTTTTCAGATCCAGAAGTCAGGAAAGATCTAAGCAAAGGAAATGTAATGGGAAACATCAATCAAGATCTAATGTAGCAACAAGCAACTCTGGAGCTAATAAAAACAGTGACTCGGAACAAGAGTTAACTGTAATTTTTAAAGAGCCCTCAACAAGTAAATGTGTTAATACCTCAAGAGATGGATAGAATGTAACAGAAGAAAAAAATACTCACCTTAGTAATTGTGTTTCTTCTAATGGAGTCTTGCTGTATTCTGACAATATGCAGTTAGCCCAAGCACTTGAACTGCCCCGGAGAGTATAGGGTTAACTCTAAGCAGAAGCATTAAACATTGAGCTCGAGCTCGGTTTTCAAACCTCTGTCTGTGGTGCTTCAGAGTGTAACGATCAGATTGTTATGAACTACTAACTAACTACACCTTTAATATGGAAATTGTAGAAATATAAGCCAAAGGCAACAACCTGGGTCCATAAGACTCAAGTCGAGAACCCAAGAAAAAACAGGTAGAGAACACATACATGAATATATATAGATAAATTCAAACAGAATAGCAAATTACCCCACCTTGGAAAGGGGGGGGGTTATAAGGGCACACCCCTGAGGTGCAACACTGTACCTGCCTGCCCACATCCCAAAAGCTAGGTTCTGAGAGGGAGGCGGGGAAGGGAGGTCAGAACACAGTAAGACTCCATTAGAAGAAACACAATTACTAATTTAAAAGACAAAGAACCTCTATGCGCAAACACTGAGGCAAGGGTTACCCCAAAGGGCATTTGGCTGAGAAGCCAAGTTTCAAGAAAATACAAAATCACACATGCCCACACAATGCAAAGCATCATGGGCTGCATATGCAAATCACCACAGAATGTTATGCTGGTCCAACTTTAAGCAGAATTGCATGGTGCCGAAAGGCCTCTCACACAGTTTGCAAAGGGTGCTAACAGACAATTACTAAGGTGAGTAATTTTTTTCTTCAAACAACATGAAGTCTTGCTGTATTCTGACAATATGCAGACTACCAAGCAGTTCCTGCATGGAGGGGGGCTACCAAACCTATTTTGGGAATAGGCTCTGCAGTACTGCTGTACCAAACCTGGCATCACTCCTAGCCTGGATATCCAGGGAGTAATGCTTGGTGAATGTATGTACTGTTTTCCAGGTGGCTGCTTTACAGATCTCTAACAAGCGTACAGCCAGCACTTGTTTATCCGGCTCTCATTTATCCATTTCTGTCATGTAGCCACCTTTGACTGCATGATTTTTTTATTTCCCATTTTGTTTACACTCGTTTATCCATCCCTCGCGTTATCCATTTCCATTGTCCATTCTGCCTGTTGTCTCCTATGTGGATCTCAATGTTTACTCTCAGATAACTGACTCTTTTCATCCCCAGTAGAGTATTGTACAGAAAACAACAGAACAAAGCAGGCAAGGCAGTCACAAACCACAGCAGCCATAGTTCAAACTGCAGACCAAAGCATCCAGTTTCCACTTAACCGTTTCTCTCAGATATCCATCACCTGACTTGAGAACAGAGGGCAACAGATATCTGAGTGCTGACTGTATATCTCTGGCAGCAGCCAGAGAAGCAGCTGTACCCCTAGTCGAGTGGACCCTCAGGCCTGAGAGAGGTGTTTTACCTAGCTTGGCATAGCAGAATTGTATACAAGAGACAATCCACCTGGCAATAGTTCTTTTAGTAGCAGGCCTACCTTTTCCCACTTCAGCATAAGTGAGAAACAATTGAAGACAGTCATTCCTGTGTGCCTTAGTAAGCTGTATGTAGTAGCTAAGTGCCCTTTTAACATCCAAACTGTGTAATCTTCTTTCTCCTGAAGAAGAGTGATCAGTGAAAAATACTGGAAGAGACTTAGACTGGTTCTGATGAAAATCTGATACCACTTTAGGTAAGAACCTCCTATTAGTTCTGCGAACCACCATATTTCTATGGAATGAGATAAAATCAGATTCAACTGAGAGGGCCTGTAATTCACTAATACACCTGGCAGAAGTAATAGCTACTAAAAACACAGTTTTCCAGGTCAAGTACTTAAGCTCGGCAGTAGCCAGAGGTCAAAGGGTGGTTGCGTAAGCTGAGCAATGCAGATATTGAGGTCCCAAGCCGGAGTAGGCTCTCTAAAAGGAGGGTTAATATGAACCAGACCTTTAAAAAAGTTACTGAAAACAGGTGAGATGTTAGGGAAGAGCCCTTCCCTGCTGATAGGAATGCAGACACAGCTGCTAAGTGAACTTTCAAAGTTGCTGGCCTAAGGCCTAAGCCACTGAGGTGAACCAAATAGTCCAAAACTGTAGCAATGCCTGCAGCCTCTCGTAGAATATCCTTGTGGGAACACCAAATGCTGAATCTTTTCCATTTGGAATCATAAGTTTTTCTAGCAGAAGGTTTCCTAAAACCATAAGAATGTCCAAAACTCCCCAAGAAAGATGCAGGTCTGCATATTCTAACTCTTCAAGAGCCAGGCCTTGAGATTGAGAGACTAGAGATTGGGGTACCAGATCCTCCCCTGAGAGGAGGTGAGGAGATTGTGTCTCTTGGGAAGAGACAGGGGGAGTGACACTGCCAGGGACAACAACAGAGGATACTAAGGTTGTCTGGCCCAATCTGGAGCCACTAGAATCACTGTGCAGGGTTGTGACCTGATCTTGACTAGAACCCTGCACAACAGGGGAAAGGGAGGAAAGGTATAAAGGAACCTGCCTTTCCAATCCAATATCAGAGCATCCAGAGGAACAGTCCCTAGGACTGGAGGTCTGCAGCAGAACAGGGGAAGTTGGTGGTTGTCTGGGGCTGCAAAGAGATCTATCTCTGTAGTGCCCCACCTGGTGAAAATTACTTTCAGGATGAGGAGATCCAAGACCCATTTGTGATGGCCCTAGGAGATTCTGCTCAGAGCATCTGCTAGCACATTGTCCTTCCCTGGAAGGTGGACTGCTGTTAGGGAAGTTTGAAGCGAGAAAGCTAAAGACCAAACTTTCATGGCCTCCATGCACAAGGCCGTGGACCGAGTGCCCCCTTGTTTGTTGATGTACCACATGGTGGTGGTGTTGTCTGTCCTGACCTGAACCACCTTGTCCTTGACTGAGTCCGAGAAAGCTTGAAGGGCTAGGAATACTGCCCTGAGCTCCAGAAGATTGATATGAAGGAGATATTCTTGTGAAGACCAAACACCCTGGGCTGTGAGGGCTCCCAGGTGGGCTCCCCATCCTAGGAGAGAAGCATCTGTGGTTAGGACCACTGAGGAGATTGACTGAGGAAAGGGACACCCTGTCTGAGATTGTCCTAATCCAGCCACCACTGGAGAGCTTGGACCAGAGTCTGAGTCACTGGAACCAATTTGGTACGAGAATCTTTTTTCTGAGACCAAAAAGACCTTAGGTGGAACTGAATGTCCCTCATCTGGAACCTGGCTCCTTGTACCACTGCAGTGGAAGCTGCCATGTGGCCTAGGAGCTGAAGAAAATGTCTTGCTGGATGAGAGACCAGAGGATGAAATGAGGAAGCGAGATCTGTAAGGGCCTTTACCCTTGCTAAGGGGAGGAAGGCCTTTGCTTGAGCAGTATCTAACTCTATCCCTATGAAAGTGAGAAGTTATACTGGTCCGAGAACTGACTTTGGCAGACTGAGAAGGAATCCCAAAGAACTGAGCAAGTCTTGAGTGACTTGTAGAGCTGACTTGACCTGGTCGGAGGACTGACCTACAATGAGTCAGTCGTCCAGGTATGGGAAGAGAGAAATCCCCTTCCTTCTGAGGAGGGCCACTACTACTGCAAGGCACTCTGTAAACACTCTTGGAGCCGATGTAAGGCCAAAGGGCATGGCTCTGAATTGATAATGGCCTGAAGGCAACTCGAACCTGAGGTACTTTCTGTGGGAGCACCTGATAGGAATGTAGAAATAGGCATCCTTGATGTCCAGGGATGCTAGCCAATCCCCTGGCCTTAGAGAGGGAAGAATTACTCCCAGAGTCACCATTTTAAATTTTGGTTTTAAGATGTGTTTGTTCAGATACCTTAAGTCTAGGATGGGTCACCACTCCCATCTTTATTGGGGTAAGGAAATACCTGGAGAACAAACATTTGCCCCTGAATAGAGTAGGAACTCTCTCAACAGCTCTGAGAGCCAGCAGAGAGGAAACCTCTGCTTCTAAAGCAATGGTTTCAGAGATGTTTGCAGGTGGAAAAGACCTGACCCTCATTTTGGAAACTTTTTGAAACTGAGGGTTAGTCTCTGGCTTACTACTTCCAGGACCCACTTGTCTGAGGTAACAGACTTCCAGGCCTGGAAGTAGTAAGCCAACCTGCCTCCTACTGGAATAGGGGAGTCGACTCAGGCTGACACATCAGGGTGTCTGCTTGGCAGGAGCCTTGGACTGGGAAGAGGATGCAGCCCTGCTCATCCCCCTCCTGCCTGTCCCTTGGAAGAACCCTCTCTGTGGAAAGGGAGTGGAGGTCTGGGCTTGGTAGAAAGGCCTGTGAAAAGGCCTGCCCCTGCCCCTAGACTGCTGCTTTTGAGGAGTGGCTTGCCTCTCTTTGGCCTGTGCGCTCCTGTAGGTGGTCCTGTACTCATCCATTTTCTTCATGTAAGCCCCTGTCTGCTCCCCAAACAGAAAGTTACCCACCACAGGGAAATCCATGCCCTTAGCCTGGGTGTCCAGAGAAAGGCTAGTGCATCTGAGCCAAGCAAATCTCCTGAGAGACACAGATATAGCCATGACTCTTGATGCCACATCACTGGAGTCCACAGCAGCATGGAATTGCACTTTGGATGCCTCAATCCCATCAGCAGCCACCTCCTCCAGCTCTTTGGCTAGATGGGGAGAGGCCCGTTTAGCCAGTTCCAGAACCATATCCCACCTGGACTTCTGGTACCTGGCTGTGTAGGCCATATAATTAGCCTGCCTGAGTCCCAAGGAGGATGCCAAATATTGTTTTTTGGCCATGGCATCCACCTTCCTGGAGTCTTTATCTGGGGTGTGTGAAGCCAAAGGTATATTAGCACTGTCACAGGCTGCAGCCTGCACTACCCCAACATGGCTGCAATGATTGTACAAAAACTCCGTACCCGAGCCTGACAGTGTATACCTCCTGTCCATTCTCTTATCCAAAAGAGGTAAGGAATTTGGTGTCTGTAGAATCTTTTTTGTCCGTTTCCCCCCAAAGATTTGCGGAGGGGAATAGACAACCTCTTGGACTCTGGGATGTCCATTATTTCAACAAAATCATGCTCTTCCTCTTCCTCAACAGCTTCTACCATAGGGAGCTGGATGGTTTCAGCCACCTTTTTGTAACACAAATAGTGAGATGGGGACTCGAAAAACCTGGGAGGGGAGACATTGGAGGGTCTGTCTGGGGAGACGTCCAGTTCAATGGGCACATCCAGACCTTCAAAATCATTGTCATCATCATCATCATCATCATCCAGTAAGTGTTCATCCCCCTCTCATTCCACTTCATAATAAGTGTCCGGATCACAATCCAATGGAGTAGGATCCAACCGAACCGAGCGCCTAACCGGCGGCGCTGGATTGGATGGAACCGGGCAAAGCGATTGCACTATACTGATCTCCTTGGCTACTTCTTCAGTGGTTGGAGTATGGGGTGCTGGATCCGAACTGGCTGACTTTTTCCATCTTTTTGTCGGAACCGTTGGCTCTCCTTTTGCCCGAGGACATCTCGCCCAGGTCAGTGGGCACCTCCTCAGGTTCAGTTGGAACCGAACCAGTCTGGCCATCTGGGTCAGCGGACTTCTCGGCATCCTTTTTCTTTAGCCTACTCAACCATTTTTCCAGAGTGGCCTTAGGAAAATTGTTACAAATTTGGCAGTCTATTCTGAGGTGGTCAAACGCTAGACAATAAACACAGATGAGGTGGGGCCATCCTTGGCAAAGCCTCCCCACTCCATACAGTGTTGAAACCCAGTGGGGCCATCTTTTTTTCTTGGGTTTCTCAGACATGGCCACACTAACAAAATTACCTTTTAGCTTTTAGCCAGGTAATAGTCCCTATCGGTTTACCAACGGTTACTGGTTGTGGAAAAAAACAGTAAAAGTCTGGGATTTTTAAACCTATAGGAATCAGCACACCACTACTAAAATCCCAGAATTTAAAAGTAAACACACGAGGTCGGTTCCCAACCGGCCGACCGATAAGAAACCGAAAGATTACAATTTCCACAGTAAAACAGAAATAACAGTCCACTACCTATCTACAATACTAAATATAGTGTAGACAGAGGCTCAAAACCGAAAATAAACAAATCGGTTGAAAAACCGACGCGTTTTGAAACTTTACCAAACCGAAGCGAAGGAGCGCTCTCTGGAGTGACTTCACAGTTAGGCGGTGTAAAGAATCTGATGGTTACACTCTAAAGCACCACAGACAGAGGTTTGAAAACTGAGCTTGAGCTCAACATTCTATGCTTCTGCATAGAGTTAACCCTATACTCTCCGGGGCAGTTCAAGTGCTAGGGCTAACTGCATATTGTCAGAATACAGCAAGACTTCGTGTTGTTTGAAAAGAAGAATAGGAAAAAAACAGAAGATGGAAGAAGACAACAGAGATGGAAGAAATCAATCATGAATGCTATGGAGCAATCAGAAAACACAGTAGTTAATTTACCATCATGATGCTTAACACCAAGCCAGCCTGTTGGCACAGCAGTAGCTACTACTTGCAGCGCTGATGACCCATGTTTGGGAATGAGCACAGAGCATAAGAAGGTCAGCCGGAAGGAGGTAGGATGAGCGTCCCATACAGAGCTCTCCTCCTTGGGGGGGTTGTGGCATCCCAACATGCTAGCGACACCCAGTGGACACCGACCGGAAATACCAAGCTGTGGGTGGAGGTGATGGCAGACAAATGTGGGTCAGGTGCAGGAACGCACATAACCTGCACTGATGTCACTACATGTCCTGGGGGACCCTAAGGGGGAAAACCACTGGGCCTGCAGCACAATGAAGCCCCTGGACCATCACCCAAATGACGCCCCAGGCGTAAGCCTTGGCTGGGGCCCGTAGGTTGATCTCGTTCTCTCCCCTCAGTGAACCCTGCCACACGAGGCAAGCTGTTGGCCTCCCAATCGTGCCAGCCTGGGGGGGAATGCCGGGTGGTGGGTCCAAGCGCTGATGAAGGGGGTACATCTTTGCCTGCAGCCCAAGAGGCATAAAGAAAGTTGAAAAAAGAATGAAAAAAGTTGCCTAACACCAGTACAGGAAAATGTTTTATGAAAAGGCTTAAACTTTCTAATTACTCCCCCCCAAGCAGATTCCAACTTGAGATAGAACTGTATAAACATTTCTGAAAGTTACTCTTGAAATATTATCATCAGCTGAAACCTAATCAAAGTGAAATAATAAATGACAGTGTTAGCATTTCCAAATAAAATTGAATTTCATATGTAAATTTTCCTTTTGTATTTTTATTTTCCGTTTCTTCTATTATCTCTAGTGGTTATTCCATAAATGGTCATACATTTTTCACAAATTCTCCATTTAATTTCCATTTACTCCTATTACACTTCATTTTTGTAACGTTTCAGAACATAAAGTTCCTTCAGACATGGAGCTTTATTTTTAGTTCTATGAAAAAAATAAAACATAAGGTTTATTTATATTTCTGCTGTATTTTTTTTTTCAAAATGATTCAAATGACTACATAAACTGATTCATGAACTGATTCACATAGGTGGAACTGACCTGTGAACTTGTAAATCATTTTCATAAAAGTGTTTGTCATGGGGTGGAGGTCCTTTGCCAAGTTGGAGCCTTTTGTTTGAGTCTAAGAAATAAAAAATACTTTTAAAATAAGTTTCAGAGCCAGTTTCTCATTTATCAGACCGTCCCAAATAAAATGTAAAAAGACTCAACATGTACCACATTCTGGTACTTCCTATAATGTCTCCTGCGTACTTTATGTCGGGAGGAAACTCTTTCAAACGCCTTTTCCTCTCTCCTACTTTTTTGTTTGTAAATGGATACACAAAAAACAAACACTTGTTTTTAAAAAAAACAAACTTTGCTATATTTAGCAGGTAACAATCAGGTATTGGGAGTGTATTTCTTTTATCGTTTCATTCTCCTACCTTTTCAAAAAGCCTCTGTGTTTGTTTCTCTACGGCTCAGTGTTTTAAATCCAAAAGGGCAAAGAATGCTCACACACTCCCACCGCCATTATCAAACCACGCTGAGTTTACTTCACTCTTTGTTACACCTTGCCAGGTAATGAGGAGAGGGGCCGGGACGCAAAGGTGTACACGCAGGTAGCGTGCTGACGTCACCAGTGACATCACTTTCCATGGCCCAGTTAAAATAGAAACTTCCAAAGGAATAGACCTGCATAGAAAGTCCCCTCAAACCTCAAAAGGTTCGCTGAGTGCTCATAATCTATTCATATTTGCTACATATGTGCCATTCTATTCTTTTATGGCAATATCAGGCCTTAATGACTTATTAATCTCTCAGGGTAGCTCACCAATATTGATTACATAGTCTCAAAAAATATATAAACATTACCTCTTGCAGCATTTTAAAGATTCTCAGAAATGGGTGGGACAGAGAGGGGAGGTAGTGCCGAAAGGAGGGGGCACTCAGCAGGTAATTCAACTAAACCGCTGCCTATAGACTTCTTTTGTAGAGACAACTGTTCCATTTGAAAATATGCACACTCAGATAAAGTTGTATGTGCAACTAACAATGGAAGGTGATATGATATTAGATTTATATTGACCTGTTCCAATAATTTTGTAATTTATGGCACTGGTGTGGATGCGGCATTGGGCAATATTACATAAGTAAAACAATTTGTGCAGTAAAATTGAGAATTCAAGAACATGTAAGATTGGTAAATTATGAGCACTGTGACACTACAGTAGGAAATCACTTTAAAAAAATGCCCAAAATGGAGATCCAGGCACACTGCAGTTTATGGTTGCAAACCATGTTCCTTAACAATAGAGAGTTAAAGAGCACCTTTCTCAGTGCTGTGCACAAATAAGAGGAAGCTCCCTTACCTCTATGGAAGCTACTCTGTAGTAAAAACAGCTTTTTTATTTTACCCCAAAGGAAGGAAAGGGATCATAAAGGCGTAATCCCTTTCCACTTCCCTGTTGCTGGCCATGCCCTCGTGCTCCATTTTATGATGTACAGCAGGTATATGGAGAACACAGGATCGCACTCCATTCAAGTCTGTGGAATATGATTTTAAAACACAGTTTTCAGCCATTTAAGTAGCTATTTGGCAAAACCAGAGCCAAGACTCTTGTTAATTGAACCCTGGCATTAGTTTTACCAAATGGCCACTTCAAGGGCTGAAAAAGAACAGTTACATAAGAACTTACTATAACAGTAGATCTTCGAGGGGATCTCATTCATAGGTAACACTGTAGGAACCTTCACTGTCAGTGAAGGGGAATCCACATCGAAGATTTTCATCAGTAAAACTGGGACCGCCCATGCCGCAATATCATCACTCAACCCTATAAAGGCGTGAGCAGCCCCGCTCCCTCCGCAGTTCTTTCCCCACATAGACAAAGGGAGCATAGCCCTAGCAATGAGAGACCGAGGACAGAGAGAGAGAGAGAGAGAGAGAGAGAGAGAGAGGTGCCCAGACCATGTGAAAGGCTGGATACACCAGACAGCCAGTTCCCAGACAAGAGCCCCAAGAAGGGGAATGGTGGGGGGAAGCAGATCTGATGACTGAAATCCCCTCAAAGATCTACTGTTACAGTAAGTTCTTACATAACTGTTCTATCTTCTTCAAGGTATCTCAGTAATCAGGTAACAGGAGTGAGTCCCAAGCAGTTAGAGGTACAAACAGATAGTCTGGGAGCAGGGCTCTCTATAAACTCAAGACAGGAGGCCCTGCAGCACAGCCCAACCGAAACCTGCTTGGGCTCTTGAGGCAATGTCCAGACTGTAGTGCTTGGTGAAAGTATGGACAGTACTCAAGGTGGCAGCCACACAGATATCAGTGGCTGAGACCCCTTGGAAACAAGCCACAGAGGTAGCCATGCTTCTGGTAGAATGAGCTTTGACAGCACCAGGCAAGTCTTTGCGGTACTTACTGTAGCAAAAAACAATGCAATTTGCCAAACATTTGGATAAAAACTGCTTAGAAACTGAGCACCCTCTCTGCCTGGGGAAAAAGAAACAACTGCTTCAACTTTCTACTCTCCTTGCTCCAAAGCAAGTAGTACTTCAAGGTTCTGTGCATATCTAACGTATGGAGCAGTGCTTCCCTAGACTATGCACGCTCAGGAGTAAGCAGGAAGGTGGATAGACTGGTTGGTGTAAACTCTTATACCACCTTAGGGAGAAATTTAGGATCTGAGTGTAAAGACACACTGTCTTTGTGAAAAATCAAATAAGGCTCCTCACACCAGATGCTCTGAAGCTCTGAAATTCTTTGAGCGAGTAATGGCAACAAAAATAATGCTTTCAAGAGAAAGCACAGATGCAATTGCAATAGGCTCAAAAGGAGACAGGGTCAACTTCTCCAAAATAAAATTCAAATCCCAAGCGGGACAGGAGAATGGATGGGGTTTCAGATGCAGGATGCCCCTGAGAAAGGTACAGGAGACATCCAGCTGAGCATTGTGCAGTCACCCATGGGCTCCTAAAAGGTAGAGATGGATGAAAGGTGCACCTTGAGAGAAGAGTACTGGAGACCTGAGTCAGACAGAGAGATCAGGCACTCCAGGATGTGGTTCACCTGGCAGGTGAAAGGGTCCGGACCATGTGGGCAGCCCAGATGGCAAACTGCTACCACTTTATGGCATACATGACTCGAGTGGAAGGCTTCTGGGTGGCCACAAGGACATCCGCCACTCTGTTCGAGACCCTGAACCTAGCGATGGCTATGTCCTCAGGAGCCAAGCATGCAGATGGAGGGACCTGAGGTTGGGATGGACCAGGGTCCCCTGATCCTGGGTCAGCAGGTTCTGCAGAGGGGAAGAGGGACTGGAGGCTTCTCTGCCAGCTGCTGAAGCAGAAGGAACAATATCTGCTGAGGCCAAAATGAAGCTACCAGAATCATATTGGCCCCGTCCAGCTGCAATTTAATGAGCACCCTCTGAATCAGAGGAAATGGGGATGGCACAAAGGAACCTCCGCTCCAAAGAGAAGGACAGCGCATCTTGCAGAAAACTCCAGGCTCTGGATCTAGTCAGCAGAAATTGGGCAGTTTGTGTTGAGTGGGGATGCAAAGGTCCAACTCTGGATGACCCCATCTGCCGAACAAGTCTTCTGTGACGGATGAGGTGAGAGCCACTCATGCATGCTGGACTGAGTCTGTCTGTCAGAGTGTTTAGCACACCTGGCACATGGACTGCCGAGAGAGTAAGGCCATGATCCAGCACCCAGTACCACACTCTCATGGCCTCCCTGCATAGGGGTATGACTGAGTGTCCCCACTTGATTGATGTCGTACACTACACTCAAATTGCCTGACTGCACTAGCAGCTGCCCAGGAACAAGGTGTTCCTGAAAAGCCTGCATAGCATGAGCACCTATCATCTCCAGGACACTGATATGCAGGGAGGTCTCCAGTTGGGACCAAGAGCCCTGGGTCTGAAAGAGCCCAGCTGTGCTCCCAGCCCAGACCTGAGGCATCCATGGAGGGATCTGCTACAGGAGGAGATCTGGAAAGAAATGGAGCAGATTCAAGAGGTCAATCCACCACTGCAGTACCTTGCAGACTGGGGAAGAAACCAGAACTGAACCGTCCAACTCATCCGTGCGCTGGTCCCACTGCACTCGAGGGTCCACTGGAGAACACACATATAAAATATGGCCAGTTGAACAGTGGGTATGGCAGCTGCCATCAGGCCCAACAGTCTCAGATACACCGCCTCTGAGGCCAGGAGATTAGAAGGTTGTGTGTGTGCATGTGTGTGTGTGTTCTTTCCCTACACCAGGCACTTGGGTTAAATCCCAATACTGACACTGTAGTGCAGCATGAGGGGTGCTGCACCTGAGGTGCTGTCTTTCAGAAGAGGTGTTAAGCCGAGGTCCCATCTGCCTGTTCTGGTGGATGTTGAAAATTCCATGGCACTTCTCGAAAGAGTAGGGAATTTTTATTAAAACAAACAAAAACAAAATCAAAACAAAACTGTATTACATCATACATAATCAGAATGAAAATAAAGAAAAAATCATAAATAAGTATTACATCATACATTAACCCAAGCAGAAAGAAAACATAGGTTATGGCCTCAGCCTTTCCTCCCTCCCCATCCCCTCCCCCCACTATAAGAGTGGGAAATGCTAATTGAAACTGTTAACCAAAGTTACTAAGAAATATACTTTCATATTAAAGGTAGAAGAAATCAATATAGTATAACCAGCCAACCTTCACCAACCTACAATATTTCAAAGGAATCTTTTACGAAAACCTTATCCTAAAAGGCTTCCCAATACCTCTCCCATGCTCCTCTTAATCAGTTTCCTTTCTTCTTCTTTAGTTTGTACTACGTTTCTGTTTATTTTTGATACAATTCCATTGGGGACTCTACTTTCTGTTGAGAGATATAACTACATCTTACTTGCCAAACCCAATAAAGAATAAATGCTGCTGTCATGTTCAATGTGCTTACGCTATACTTTCCCCATCCTACTGGAAACAAGCCATAAAATAGTTTTCTTAAATCCGATTTTTTCCATCCATGCTGTCTATACTATCGTTCCCAAATTTTCCAAAATTGTACAATATATGGACACTCAAAGTATAAATGATCCAAGGTTTCAATCTCCATTATACATGACTCCCGTAAATAATATCTCTCTTGTATTTGTTTATGTTTATGGTTCCCTCTTGTGCCGATTTTCCCATGTGCACTCAGCCATGTTATATCCCACATTGATTTGGGGATTCTATCATTTGTTAGTCTTTCACCTATCTTCTTCCTCTCTGCGTCTGAAAAATCTATAAAGGCCTCATCATGGAAATAGGAATCTAGCATAAATTAATACAGTGCTTTCCTTGAAAGTATCCCTACTAATTCTTTTGCCTGGATATTGTGGCAGTCACAGAAACATGGTACACAGAGAACCATGACTGGGATGTCAACATACCAGGATACACAATCTACAGGAGGGACAGGGAGGGTAAAAGAGGAGGAGGAGTAGCTCTCTATGTAAAGGAAGGGATCAAAACAGCAAAACTAAAGAGTAAACAGGGAGCAGATGAGGCACTCTGGGTCACCCTGGAGACAGGAAATGGCACCACAATCTGCATAGGGGTTGTATACAGATCCCCATCTCAGGAGGAGGGAATGGACAAGAAAATGACAGAAGGCATCCTTAGAATGGCAGAAAAAGGGGAGGTATTGTTGATGGGGGACCTGAATATGCCAGATATTAACTGGAGCACCTTTGTTGCAGACACATCCAAGAGCAGGGTCATTCTTGATGCCCTACAAGGGGCATGCCTCAGACAGCTAGTACTGGAACCCACTCGGGAGGGAGCAGTCTTAGACCTGGTACTCTCAAATGGGGACGGAGAAAGAATCTCAGATTTAGAAGTGGGTAGCCATCTGGGAACAAGTGACCATCAAACAGTGTGGTTCACGATTAACACAGCCATACAATCAAGCCATACAAAAGCAAGAGTATTGGACTTCAGGAGGCTGACTTTGGGAAAATGAGAGAGTGCCTCAGAAAAGCACTAGCAAGCAGGCAAGAAAGAGGGGTGGAGGAACAATGGGGAGTAATCAAAACAGCCATCACAGAGGCAACATGCCTTTGTGTAAAGCAAATCAACAAAACACAACGAAGGAAAAAAACTCTATGGTTCTCAAATGAGGTGGCAGGGAAGGTTAAGGAGAAAAGGATAGCATTCAGGAAATATAAGGAAACACAGAAGGAGCAGGACAGAGAACTTTATCAGTTAAAGCAGAAAGAGGCAGGGAAGAAAGTCAGAATAGCAAAGGCCCAAACTGAGGAAAGGATAGTCAACTCTGTTAGAAGGGGATAAGACCTTTTATAGGTAAATTAGGGGCGAAGAAAGACCAAAGGAGGGATACTGCGCTTAATAAAGGGAGGAATGTGGGCAGAGTGTGACAGTGAAAAGTAGGGATACTGAACGAATATTTCTGCTCAGTATTCACAAAGGAAGAGGAGTGGGAGGTACCTAAACCAAACAAGAGAAACACTCTGAAGGCAGGGGTGATACCAGTCCATTTACAGAAGAAAGGGTTCTGAAAGCACTAATAAAATTGAAGGTGGACAAAGCAATGTTGTCTGATGGGATTCACCCAAAATTCTAAAAGAACTAAAGGGTAGAACTAGTGACACGCTGACTATTCTCTTTAACAAATCATGGGAGGATGAGGTGGTACCTGAGGACTGGAGGAGGGTGGATGTGATTCCTCTTCACAAAAGTGGGAGCAGGACAGAGGCAGGAAACTACAGACCAGTTAGTTTGACCTCAGTGGTAGGGAAAATGAGGGAATCACTTCTGAAGGAAAGAATTGTTGAGTACCTAGAGGCCAGTGGGGCACAGGGCCCAAGGCAGCATGGATTCATGATGGGAAGCTCATGTCAGACAAATCTAATAGATTTCTTTGACTGGGTGAACAAAGTAGTAGACCAGGGAGGGGCTGTGGACATGGCCTACCTAGATTTTAGCAAGGCATTTGATACAGTTCCACACAAAAGATTAATACACAAGTTAGCCAGCCTTGGAATGGGTCCCAAGGTGGTAGCCTGGATAAAAAATTGGCTAGACAACAGGACGCAAAGGGTAGTAGCAAACTGAGTCCACAGTGAAGAAAGGAGGGTTACTAGCGGGGTACCACAGGGTTCAGTACTGGGACCTGTCCTTTTTAATGTCTTTATAAGTGACATTGCAGAAGAACTGGAAGGAAAAGTATGTCTCTTTGCAGACGACACAAAGATCTGCAACAGGGTTGATACACAAGATGGAGTGAAAAGGATGAAAAGGGACTTGGCAAGGTTGGAGGAATGGTCAAATGTATGGCAGCTCAGATTCAGTGCAAAGAAGTGCAAGGTAATGCACCTGAGAAACAAAAACCCAGGGGAAGAGTACACAATGGGGGGTTAGATACTGACAGCAGTAGAAATGGAAAGGGACCTGGGGGTAATTATATCAGATGACATAAAGGTGGGCAAGCAATGTAAGAAGGCAGTAAGGAAGGCTGGGGGGATAATGGGATGCATAGGGAGAGGCATCAACCGTAGAAAACAGGAAGTTGTTATCCCTCTGTACAGACAGTTGATGAGACCCCATCTGAGTACTTTGTGCAGTTCTGGAGACCCATCTCTGCAAGACATACACAGAGTGGAGGCTGTCCAGAGGAAACCAACCAAAATGGTGCAGGTTCTGCACCAGAAGACATACGAAGAAAGACTAAAGGAGCTTAATTTGTATACCCTTGAGGAAAGAAGGGAGATAGGGGCATGATAGAAACTTTCAAGTACCTCAAGGGAATCAACAAACTCCAAGAGGGTAGTATCTTTCAGAAAAAGAGATGTGTAAGAACAAGGAGGCACAATTTGAAGATAGAGGGGGGACGGCTCAGAGGTAATGTGAGGAAGTATTTTTTCACAGAGAGGGTTGTGGATGCATGGAACAGCCTCCCTGAGGAGGTCGTGGAGTCAAGAACAGTGGGGAAATTCAAGAATGCATGGGACAGACATAAGGCAGTCCTAGTGTGGGGTAGGAGGAAGTAAGCTGTTGGTTAACTAGGATCTGCAGCTTATCAGTTAGGTAGGAAAATGGACAGACTAGGTGGGCCAAGCGGCCTTTATCTGCCGTCAAATTCTATGTGTCTATGTTTGTAATCCCCATTTCTTAATCAGATCAAAGATTATTTCCCAATCTGTAGATCATTTATATTTCCTTTGTTTTTGTGTATAAACCACTATTCTGCCACTCCATCATTATGTCTTTTGTTTTCTACCTTACCCACCCATAATTGTTTTCCTGGCTTACAGATGGGTCTAATATTTGTGTCGAGAAAAACTGTAAAGAAAAACACAATTGGCTGAATCATCCTGACCCTCTTTGAAATTCAGATATAATATGTTCCTTTTAATTGGGTTTAGCGACTCCCCAGAAACAAGAAAAAACAGGTCTAAAATTGGTACAAAAAAAATGTTTAGGCAACAGAAAAATATGACTAACATATAAAAGGTAGGCAAAAGGAAAGATTTGATCAAAATCATTGTTTCTTCCCCATTGGCCACTTATTCCATCTACATACTTTCTCCCTTCCTTGGCTAAGTTTAATTTCCCAATTTTATTCTGCCTCATTCTGTACACCAAAAAATATCCCTAGAATTTTTTGTGGGGAATCTGTTATTTTTACATCCCAATATAGTTCTCACTTATTGTGATACCTGATAAGTGGAAACAAAAGCTTTTCTGAACATTTATCTCCGAAGCAATACAATGCAGTAAAGTAGGTAATACCTTACAGATCAAACCTCCTGTAATAGCATCTGGTACTGCTACACACAAATCATCAGCATAGCCAATAGTTTTCAACTCTCCTAGCCCTGTCCATGTTATACCTTTTAATAAGAGGGATTTATGTAATATTCTAATAACCAGGTCCAATGCTATTATGAACAGAATTGGGCTTAATGGACAGCCCTGTCTTACCCCTCTCGTTGTATAGCATTTCTGGCCTATCCAACCGTTAACATAGGGTTTCACATAAGCTAATAAATACATTATTTTCAACCAGTTAACAAATTCCACTGGAAATCCATATTCTGTCAAGGCTAGCCATATAAATTCTTGTGAAATATGATCAAAGACCTTGGCCTGGTTAAAACTAAAAAGGTACCCACCATTCTGTCTTGTACGTTCTTGATTGAACAATTCCCTTACTAATATCAAAGCATCTTGAATTGGTCTGCCAAGAATGGAAAAATATTGTGAAGAATGAATAAGTGTATCCAAAAATTTAATTAACCATTTCCCCAAGAGTTTAGAAAAAAGTTTGAAATCTGTATTTAAGAGTGTTATGGGCCTCCAGTTATTTAAATCCAGTTTATCTCCTTTCTTATATAAAAAGATCATCAGACCTTCATACGTTGTCTCCGTCATGCGGTCCTCTGTCAAGAAAGCATTAAAGATTTTTATTAGGTTATCAGGCAACATCTCCATAATTTTTTATATATTTCGGGGGGTAACCTGTCTGAGTCAGGTGATGTCATGTCTTTTAGATCCTTAATTACATCACCAACTTCTTCTCTTGAGAAATCTTTTGTTAATTCTTTTGTTGTTCCTTATTTAGTTTTGGCAGATCTGCTACTTTTAATAGTAACTCCATTTCTGTGGTTTCTGAAAACGGAGTCTCAAACCTGTGCTTAATGAATTCCTCTAGTGCCTGTATAATATCTAAGTTCCCTTTGACTATCTGACCAGCTAAATTCTTAATCTCAGATATTTGTTTACTGTCTGATCTGTTTTTACAGTCTTCATATGGATTCACATGATTCTTTTTACCTTGGGTCCCGTATTTTTGTTCAAAGTCTAAAGATGTTTGTCTATTATATTGAACCTGTGTTAGTTTCTGTTTGAGTTCCCTTATTTTTTCCTAACAATCCTTTTGTGTTTCTTGTTCTTCTGAAAATAAAGCATACAATTTGTCTCTCAATATCATGTATTCTGTATGTTTAGTATCAGAAAATAAACATGACTGTATTTGGGAAAAATCTTTTAAGCATTTTTTTGTGTCCTCCCACCATTCAATCTGTGAATCATATAAGAAATCAACCAACCTTCTGTCATTAATAACCTCTGTTAGTCTAAAAAAAAAAAATCTTTTTGTGTTAGCAAGTCCAACATTTGCTCTTCAAACCCCTTTCCCATTTGTGTCTGCTGGACTTGAAGATATTTGTATTCCTATTAGATTGTGATCTGATGTTTCGATAGGTAGGATTTTTCCCCCACTAATCTCTATGTTTTTAGAACAGAACCAATAATCAATCTGCGATTTTAATGGTCCTTAGAAAAGGTATACTGGGATTATTGACAATGATGCCCAATAAGTCAGCCACCTTAATTAATTTTTTAATTCCTGGGAATCACAATATACTCCCTTGCTTGGGGTCTATATTTGAATTAAAGTCCCTCCCATAGAATTATTTGACTGGTAAATAAATAGGGCTTTATTTTTTTAGTAATTGTACTTTCACTGCTTTTTATTGGGGTGCATAAATGTTTATAAACGTACAGTTTAACCCCTGCCAAACTACATCAAGCATCATAGCCCTCCCAGGTAATATTTCTATCAGCTTCTGGATAGTGTAATTACTAGAGGTAAAACAAAAATCAAGTCCAGCGCATAGGTCTTGGCCCAAAGACCATATAGAATGACCCAGAAACCAATCTTTTTTTGCTTGCTCTTGATCCCCTACCGTGTAGAGTCTAACATCCTGTAGAAAAAAAAATCATATGGTAAAGACTGTAAAACTGCAAATGTTGCTTTCCTTTTATACTTAGACTTGATACTATTTGCATTCAAGCTAGCAAGTTTAAGATAAAATGGCTGCAAAACCATGTCCAAGCATTAAGGAAAAAGGACACATGATGTTTTTCTTCCTAGTTCTAGTATTTCTCCTTTTGACTACAGTTGCCGAAACCTCCTTGTTTGTGACTTTACTCAAGTTGTGTCGCTCCTGTGGATTGTAAGGATATATCTGGGTCATCGCCATCCATTATGTCCCCCAACTCTGGAGAGGCTCATATTGGTTCTCCACCACCACGGATTTACCAGTTTGTCCCTCACAAGTTTGTTTGCTTTTGATCTTGTAGTCACAGTCTGAAAACCTGTACTCACCTCCTCTTCAATGTTTTTTTCTTTGTTGACACTTGATGTGGAAGGGGAAGGACTTGTGGGTGGGGGTTGTGGGGTGAGGGAGGGGGTCCCATGGGTTTCCACTGTGTTTCAAACCCCTGTCCCTGTCTCACATCTTCGTTATTACTCCTGTTTATCTTGGGGCATGTTAGATCTCCCTTTCTTCTCCCCAGACTGCACTGAAGCTGAGAGTTGAGTTCTTGCTGCTTTATTTATACAAAAGTCATGTTCCATATAGTCCAATGTGTTATGTGCCACCAATGGACAGGAGGCAAAGACATGGTTCTCCTTGCCACATAGGCTGCAGGTTGGGGGGGACTACACAAGTAGTGGAAGAGTGGCCTAACGTACCACAAACCGAGCACTTTAACTGCTCACAGTCTGAGTTCGAATGAGATGGGGACCCACACTGGTAAAAAGACAGAGGCTGTCCCAGGTAAAATAGAATCCCATGGTCTCTCCCAATATCAAAACAGTTTGGCAAGTGTTGAATGCCATCTTCTGACATTCTTAACTGTACTGTGAATTTCCAGCCCCCTGTCCAGAACCTGTTGTCATCAATCAAAGCTTGGGGTATACCATTTACACTGCAACATTTTTCTAGCCAATATACTATGTCTAAAACGTTCACCCCCTCATTACGAAATAAAATCGTAATTACTTTTGCCACTGGCCTCGTGATTGGGATTACTACAAAGAGCTTCCAGACAAGGGTATGTTTAACTTTGTAATAGGCCGTCCAGAATTTGTCTAACAGCCCAGCTGACCTAAAACATACATCGAAATTGTGGTCCCCTATGTGTGAATAAATGCATATACTTCTGTAGGGGAAAACTGCAGAGTCAATAATTAGTTTTCTGCCAACATAGTTGCGGTCTGGAGGCAACTTGAGACCCCCTTTGTAGTATATTCTAGCCACAAAACATCTTCTAGCTGGCTCTTCAGGCTTTTTGGATAAGTCTGCATAACTCGGAGGCTGTTTTGCATCTTCAGGCCTGCTTCCCCCTTTATCTGATTTTTTACCCTGATTCCCAAAGAGAAAGAATTATGCATACCTTCACTTGTACACTAGTCAGGGTTCTGTATATTTTCCCCAATGTTTGCTGCATCTTAATTATTTTTCAAGCTGGCACCACTTTCACCTTCTTGCAATTGACAGGCCGACTCTGAGTCAGCATCTGATGTAGGTTCATCAAAGGGATCGACCGCACCCTTTGAACCTACTGTCAGCTTGACATTTGCACCATATGATTCCGTTCTAGGTCCTGACTGCAGACCTTCTGGTTCATCCATTACAAGAGGTCTGGATTCATTAGCACTACTCCCTGGGAGAGGAATCTGTGGGTCAAAAACCCAGATATTATTTTATTTATTTAGACAGCAGTTTGGAAAACCTTTGAGCCATAGGCTAATTTACAAAGGTACCTTGTCACAGTAAGACAAACGAAAATACACAGTATAACAGTAACTTAAGACATAGATACAAACAAGCTGGTACAGGTAGGATTGATGCAAACAATACCGGAGTTATGTTGTCCTTAGCAGCTTAGTAGTAAGCTTTGTCATTAGTATTGAGTACGGCTTTGACTAGTGGCAATTACAGCTTCGGGTGTTAACAAGGTGGTTCCGTAAGGACGTTTTGAAGCACGATATAGTAGTATAAAACCCAACCCGCTTGTTCCAGTGCCAGCTCTGGTGACCAAGTTGCAGCCTGTGCTGTAAAAGGATAGGGACAGGAATCAAACATTTTCTTGCAACACCTGATCCAGTGGTACGTCTATTTGATTTTCACTAGTGTCAAAGTCCATCAAGCTTCTTTTCATGACACCTGTTGGAATTGCAGGGCTTAAAACTGTTCGTTTTCTTTTTTCCTCATCTTCCCCCACCACTTTGCTAATATTTGCAGTCTCTGTAGCCTGGTCTGTAAATTGCTGCTCCAGAAAGGGAAAGCTTAGCGAGGCATCGTCAGTCTCATGTAGCTCTTTAGCAGACATGGCAATACTTAATCCAGTGTCCATCCGATTCAGCTGTTGAATTTGCACATCCTCCCTCTCTGCTGTCTGAGACATACTGAGGACATTCACAGTCTTGATGACCAGAGGTCCATCTACTGGAAAGTAGGGGAATTTCCCTGGTGCCCTGGCCAAATTTCTCCCATTCACTAAAAGTACCACCAACAGCTTAATCTGGTTCAAGGTCAGTTGGCATTCATCTGTATCCCCTTCCCCTGGGTCGTGCCTGAAAATAGGCAGAATTTGCCAGGTCATGCCTGAAAATAGGCAGAATTTGTCTAGTGTACTTACCCGGTCAACAAAACCTAAATAAATAAACAAACACCCTGACAGGAATGTGGCAACACTGAGCGACTTTTTGAGCTTGGGTGATAAGGCATTCTGTCCTGTTTTGGGCAGGAAGGCCTTCCTTTGAGCCAAATCCAGAACTGCCCCCATGTACTGCAGCCTTTGGGACTGTACCAGAACCAACTTGGGCAGGTTGACGGTGATGCCCAGGAAGTGGAAAGTCTGGAGAGTTTGCTCCAGAGTTACCAAAAAGCTGTTCCCTGGGGACTTTAGGAGCCAATCGTCCAGATAAGAGAAAACATAAAGTCCCTCCCTTCTGAGAGCTGCTGCTACTGCTGCTAAGCATCTGGTAAAGACTCGCAGCACAGAGGACAAACCAAAGGGCAGCACTCTGAACTGATAATGCTCACCCTAAAACACAAAGCGAAGAAATTTCATGTGAGTAGAGAAGACTGAAATGTGCAGGCAAGTGTCCTGCATGTTCAGTGAAAATAGTCAATCCCCTCTTTTAAGGAGAGGCATTAGGCCCAGTAAGGTTACCATCTGGAACTTCTTGTACTGGACATACAGATTGCGGTCCTTTAGGTCTAGAATGGGCCTCAGATCGATGGTCATTTTGGGTACCAGGAAAAACCTGGACTAGAACCTCTTACTTCTCTGGTGCCTGGGAACTGGCTCGATGGTCTGCTTGTGTAGAAGGGACTGCACCTCCTTCCGGAGAACAGACAAATGAGCCAGGGTTAATTGGAGGGTGGAGGAGGGTTTCTGGAGGTTGTTCAATGAGCTCCAAGGTATGTCCCTTCTCTATGATCTGCAGAATCCATGTATCTAAAGTTGTGGTTCTCCATTGATTCAGAGTGAGAACCGACCTCCGACCACCACACCTTGGTCCAGAACCAGAAGAGAAGGGGTCTGGCAAGGAGTCAAGTGGTGGCGGATCTAGACGTTTGGGCTGGTCCCTCATTTCTGGGGTGCTGGCTGCAGCTCCAGCACTGGAATGGGTGGGCAAGGCAGCCGAGGCTCTGCATTTCCCTTGGGACTGGGAGGCTGCACCAGGCCTATTGAGCACTTTGCAAAGGGAGGCACCTACCTCTTGATTGGGTATGGTAAAGGAGTGGAACGGACTTGAGAACCCTGCCCGAGGCTTGCAGATCATTAATAATACCCTGGACATCAGGGCCAAACAGCTTAATGCCATTAAGGGGACATTAAGCACTTTTTGCTGTACATCAGCAATGAACAAATATCCTGAGCCAGGAGTGCCTAAGTAGGCATATGCCTGTGCAGCCACCCTGGCAATGGTGTAACCATATCACAGAGGGCTCAGAGGAGATACATGCTAACATCCTCAGATGCTTGAAGGCATTGTAGTGGCTCCTGCTTCTGTGTGCCATCTGGAAGGGTCTGTGCCACAGCCTTGCCCTTTTTCCAGTTGGTATTTTGGTATTTTACCACGTGAGACAGGTAATTTGCAATCCTCAAACCCAGGGTGGAGGAGGTATACAGCCTCTTGCCCCAGAGGTCAATTCTGCGAGACTCCTTGTCTGCGGGAAGGGAACTAAGCTGCTTTGGCACCTTAGACCTGTCATTAGCTGCCTTGATGACCACTGAGTCTGTCTCTGACTGGGCAGCATAGCAGGGGAGCCCTTGGGGGGCATGATAGAGTTTTTCCGCACTATGGGGCATAGCTGGCACCATGTCTGGTCTGTGCCAGGCTGCTGTGGTTGCATTCCTCAGAGCAGGGAGGATCGGAAGAATGATTTTTGGGGGAGATTCAGGGATCTCCAGGAAATCCATCAGCTCCTTTTTGATGGCATCCTCTTTCCTTAGTGTGGAAGCCCATGGCTGAGGATAGCTGCTTCATCACAATGAAAATGTGGGGTCCTCAGGAGGAGACCTGGGAGTATGCTTCACTGAGTCCTCACTGACAGAAGCAGTGGATCTGTCAGAGAGCAGGATCTCTTCCTCTTCATCATCAGGAAGAATGAGGTCTGGATGATATTCCTCCAAGAAGTTGACCTCTTCAAAGTCTGAGTCTGACATCAGATGAGCTGATGACGGTCCATGGGGAGCTTCCTGTGACTCACGGTAGGTGTCAACAGCGAAGCTGCCATCGATGGTGTTGGTGAGGATGGCCTAAAAGGCGCCCAGATGCTGTACAAGCACTTTAGTAAATTTAAGGACAGTTTTATTCAAGTAGACGGTGGTCATCGATGGGGAGGGGTTCAACAGCACGGGCAATTGACCCTCCTACTGGATCCTGAGAACCTGAAGACTGTACCCCTGGAGGAGAAGGGCAGGCCTCAATGGAAGAGTCACTGATGACGAGCCTGCCATCGATGAAGGAGGTCCGACCACCCGGAGGTCGAGGGCGGGCACCCTGAGAATCGTGTGGGCGGTGCTGTCGGTGTAGGTCTGGTGGGCACAGAGACCTGGACAGCAGTCTTCCTGGTTGGTGCAGCTGCAGCAGACAAGGATCCCCCAGAAGAAGGCGAAGAGGCCATCAGGGAACGAGATCGATGCCGGGGGGAGCAGTCACAGTCTCAGTCTTTTTTATGACTTTTCCCCGAGGATTTGTCTCAGGCCTTGGCAGTCTGGGAGCTTGATGATCCGGTTGGTGACTGAGAGGCTGGGATCCCGGAAGATCCCTGCCCAGAAGTGGCTACCTGTTGATCCATCAGGAAATTTTTTAAGAGCCTTTCTGCATTGCCTGAGGGTTATTTGGTTAAACTTCTGGCAGAGCTCACAGTCAGAAACTTCGTGATCAGGCCCAAGACAGCAGACAGACAGAGAGAGAAAACATTTGTCTGTGGAGACAATCTTCTTTCCACAGTGGCAGCAATGGAAGAGAGGTTGAAGGATTAACTCTTGATATAAATGAATTAGAAGAATCTCTTTAATAAAAAGATTTGAGGAAAAACTCCCATAAAAGTCGTAGGTGAAAAATGGCGTAAATACTGCATCAGAATGTCAGAGGAGACCCATGTGAGCAAGTCGATGGCAGGAAAGAACTGAGGAGAGAGCAGGGCTGCTCATGCTTTTATAGGGTTGGTGAAGTCAGCGGACGTCGATGGCGTGGGCAGCCCAGTTGTACTGTTGAAAATCTTCTGTGTGATTCCCTTCACCGATGGTGAAGGTTTCTGTGGTGTTACCTGATGACTGAGAATATCTGGGATTTCAAATTATGCTCCATAGACCTGAATGAAGCACACCCTGCACTGTCTTTATACCAAGTCATAAAAGTCAGAGCATGGCCGACATGGCCAACAACAGGAAAGTGGAGCAGGATCTCACTGCTAGCCCCTTGGGGGCAACTTATGATCCCTTCCCTTTATTTGGGGGTATAACAAAAAAAGCTGCTTTTACCACAGAGGAGCTCCTATGGAGGTAACGGAGCATCTTCTCATTTGTTTTTAATTTACAACGAGCAAGTGTCAGTGCTGAATGTTTGCCGCTGGTATTGCATTTGTAGTGGTCTTTCAATTTTTACCCAAAATTTTCAATGTAATCTTACTATGACCACTCCTTCTAAACATGGCATCTGTCATTTATAAAACAATGGCTGAAATGTCATTTTACACCATAAGTGTTAAAACATTTTGAGAAATGACAACTGTCACATTCACGAGGTGGTGTCAAAAAATGGCTATGTTGAAATGTTGGGGTCAAAATATTGAACATTACCACAGGTATGAGCATGTGTTGAAAAATTACAATGTAGACTCATAACTTTGTTGTTTTCTCATATTACTACCCAAATTTTCAAAATGGCCTTCTTATGACATTAGCCTTCTTATGAGCTCACATCATGAATAAAGGCAGAGAACATTTTCAAATCCTGCCCAAAAGGTGATTTCGTGCCACAAATGCGAAAACACATTTTGGCCAGGATTTGAAAAATGACAGCTGTCACATTCATGAGGTGCTGTAAAGAAATGGCTAAGCTGAAAATTTGAGGTCATAATACTGCAAATTAGCAAAGTTACGAAGCAAAGTTTGCATTCACAAATTTAAATGTAGGCTCATAACTTTTTTGCTTTTTAAATATTTTTTCCCCAAATGTTCAACATAGCTTTCTTATGACCCCACCTCATGAACAAGGGTGAAGAAATTTTTCAACTCCTGCCCGAAAGGTGATTTCACGTATTGACCAGAAAAAGCACCTTTCAGGACATATTTGCCTAATTTCACTGCCATTGTTCATGAGGTGGGGGTCGCAAAAAAGGCATGTTGAAAATCGGGGGCAAAACTATTCAAAAATGGCAAAGTTATGCCACTAAATTCAAAACCCCACTGAAATGCACACTTGATTTCTTCCGTTCGCAGTCCAGCTTTGAAGAGTGAAGATGTGTCAGTGATCCAAAGGATTACAGCATTGGATCCCAGTGAGTGAGTAAGTAAGGGCTTTGGGGTGTGTGGGGTGGTGGGTGCTGAGTGGGAGGGTCGGGTGGGGGGGAACTAACGGAGCAACAGACATCAAGGGACAGTTTTCTTTTATTTCAGATACATAAATTCCGACACTGGGATTGGGCACCACAGTGTTGGGCTTTTTGGGGAAAAGGGGCAGGTGACCTGGAGGGGAGGAGGGTCAAGGGGAGCGGTAACCTCGCCCTGGGCAAAATAAAACTTGACATTGTTTGCTGCTGCTGCTGTTGCTGCAAAATGCCACCTACTGGGCAGCTTGTACTGCTGCTGCTATGCTTTTTTAATATTTTTACTCATTTGGTGAATTTATATTGTTACATTTTGTTTGCAGGTCTTGTTATGCCATTGAAAACATTGTTTTTATCCAATTCCATCATAAAAATATTAGTACACCTATCTGACTGCTCTTTGAATCACAGCTGATTGTTACCCCTCTCCACCACTAGTAGGAACCAATGCTCATACTGGTTGACGTTTCTGTCAGACCGAGATTCAGAGATGGACAGTCAATATGGCAGCCCCATGAAGTGAGCACTAGTCTGACCGGTGTGTACGTTCCCTGCTGATTTATTTTTTAATTTAGTTTGAAACTACTTTTATCTCGTAAGGATGCAGGTTGTAAGATGTGGTGTGTGCGCTGTCAGAAGGAGTTGACAGTTCTGAGGTGGTGTTCCTACTGAAACGGAGAGGTGAGACTGACTTGAGTGAAACAGAAACTCAGTGCCAGGAAAGGAATCAAGATCCTATAGTTTTCAGAACTGCCGGAATGCTCGTAAAGTTGAGAGCCAGATGATCACCCACTCGCTGCTTGCTGGGTGGAAACTTTATGTACATCAAAGGACTGACAGTGGCAGGCTCCTGATGTTGAAAGCTGATCAGCTGCTTGCTGACCAGCTTCATGCAAAGCCCTTTCTGACTGGAGTGGCTTGGTCCTTTGAAGTACAAGAAGTTTCTGCCCAGCTAGCGGCGAGTGGTGTCATGACCACAGTGTGTGGTCACTGGTACAGACTGCCAAGCCCCTTCTACTCTGAACTACAGTGGGCTCGGCAATGACACACTCCTCAAAAGCCACTCTCTTGTAATAAGATGTTCACTGCTCAAGCGTGCATGGCAAACATAAAAATGTCAGGAAACATTCTTTTTTTTTTTTTTGCATCATATGTTTATTCAGTTTTTCAATAACAAAAAGTACAAACAACACAGTCAAACTGAGGACAAGACAATGACAGACAACAGTAATACATAACTTACAGTGGCGTGAAAAAGTATTTGCCCCCTTCCTGATTTTCTCTATTATTGCATATTTGTCACACTGGATGTTTTCAGGTCTTTAGACAAAATATAATATTAGATAAAGGGAACCTGAGTGGACAAATAGCACTTTTTTTTTACTTATTTCATTTATTTAATGAAAAAAGTTAACCAACACCAACTGGCACTGTGTGAAAAGTAATTGCCCCTAGTTAAATCAACCCAATTAAAGGGATAATTAGAGTCAGCTGATTGAACACAGCCAGGCTTGATTACAGCCAGCCCTGCTCAATCTAAACCTCACTTATTTTGGCCCTTACCATCAGAGTCACATTGCCAGCACAAAGATTCAACAAGCACATTATGCCATGATCAAAGGAAGTTCCTGAAAAGATCAGAAAAACATTTTGTTGCCCTCTATCAGTCTGGAAAGGGTTACAAAGCTATTTCTAAGGCTCTGGGACTCCATCGAACCACAGTGAGAGCCATAATCTCCAAATGGAGAACACTTGGAACAGTAGTGAACCTTCCCAGGAGTGGGCGGCTGCAAAATTACTCCAAGGGCGCAGTGTAAAATCATCCAAGAAGTCTCAAAGGATCCTAAAACAACATCCAAAGAACTGCAGGCTTCTCTTGCCTCAGCTAAGGTCAGTGTTCATGACTCCACAATCAGAAAGAGACTGGGCAAAAATGGGCTTCATGTGAGAGTAGCAAGGCGGAAACCACTGCTAACCAAGAAGAACATAAATGCTCATCTCTCATTTGCCAAGAAGCACCTGGATGATCCACAGGCCTTTTGGGAAAATGTTCTATGGACAGATGAGTCCAAAGTGGAACTTTTTGGACAACATGGATCCCATAATGTCTCGCGTAAAGCAAACACAGCATTCCACAGTAAGAACACCATACCAACAGTCAAACATGGTGGTGGTAGTGTGATGGTGTGAGGATGCTTTGCTGCCTAAGGACCTGGATGACTTGCCATAATTAAAGGAACCATGAATTCTGCTCTGTACCAGAAAATTCTTAAGGAGAATGTCCAGTCATCCTTCCGTCAGCTGAAGCTGAAGCATAGTTGGGTCATGCAGCAAGACAATGATCCAAAACACAAAAGCAAGTCCACATCAGAATGGCTAAAAGAAGTAAAATTAAAGTTTTGGAGTGGCCTAGTCAAAGTCCAGACTTAAACCCAATAGAGATGCTGTGGCAGGACCTGAAATGAGCAGTTCATGCTCAAAAACCTACCAAAAGTTACTGAATTAAAGCAGTTCTGCGAGGAAGAGTGGGTTAAATTCCTCCACAGTGATGTGAAAGACTGATATTGAATTATAGGAAGTGTTTGGTTGCAGTCATTGCAGCTAAATGTGGCGTAACCAGTTATTAAGTGTAAGGGGGCAATTACTTTTTCACACAGTGCCAATTGGTGTTGGTTAACTTTTTTTCATTAAATAAGTGAAAAAAAAAAAAAAAACAAGTGTTATTTGTTCACTCAGGTTCCCTTTATCTAATATTACATTTTGTCTAAAGACCTGAAAACATCCAGTGTGACAAATATGCAATAATAGAGAAAATCAGGAAGGGGGCAAATACTTTTTCACACCACTGTATATACATACAGATCCAAGTCACTAAGCATCACAGTCAAATAAATAAAACAAATTATCAAGTCAGTTATACAGGTTTGAAAATTACATAAGACAGAAGTTAATCTATTTTGTTCAAGCCAGTTGTGCACCATCAATGATCAAGGAGCAAGATAATGTTCTTCTTAATTCATCCCTTTCCCATCTATCACACCCAGCCCTCCCCCAAGTGTTAGGGTCTCTGCAGGTGACAAAGCCACTAAGTATGATTGCCAGGCATTATAGAATTGCTCCCCCCTTTCCTGCATTACATATGTAAGCCTTTCCAGGGCAAGAGCTTGCAGCATCAGTGTCTTCCATTGCTGGATAGTGGGTCTAGCTGCTGACACCCATGTGTTAAGAATGCAGTGCCTTGCCATAATTAATATGACTCTAAGCCACCGTGATAGTGGAGTCCATTCTGCCTCTCATATCCCCACCCCAAACAGCATCACCATTGGCAGGCAGTGTTGATCTACCTTAGAGAGTCTGCACTTCTTGGTTCACCTCCCTCCAGAACTCCTGCAGAACAGGGCAGGTCCAAAAGTAATGATAATAGAGGCTATACCACTCATGCACCTTGGGCATACTGGGAGACCTCAGGGTTAAACTTACTAACCATTAGCGGAGGCAGTATAGTTTGCGACAGAATTTGTAGAAGGGTTCTTTATACTTATTACATATCAGGATACCCTGATGCAACTGGGACATAACCTTCCAGGAGTCCTCTGTAATAGGGATCCTCATGTCTCTTGCCCAGAGATGTCTAGTTTTTGTGTCACATCTGGGAGCAGTTGCCTACCCACTTGCAACCCTTGTATGGTACCTTGAGGGTTTCTCCACCCATCTTGTATCAATTGTTCCACTTGGTCTAATATAGGCTCTGTGTCAAGTGTACTCCCAGAGTTTTGCAGTATGCCCTGACCTATAAATATTGAAAAAAATGCTGATGCCCCAAACCTGTTCTGGCTCGGAGATCCTCAAAAGAAACCATCCCTTCCCTGGTGTATAGGTCTCATAGGCATCTTATACCACTAGCCTCCCAGTCTTTAAAGCCAGAGTCAGCCAGGCTAGGAATAAAAAAAGGATTCCCCACCACCAGTAGGAGCAGAATTTCCTCCTGTGTCTTCCCTCTCTGTTGGGACATGTGTCCCCAGCAGTCCAACACTGATCTGACCAGTGGGTTTGGCCTAGACAGTCCTGCATATGACCTCCAGCCCTCCCAGATATGCGAGACCCTACCAGGACAGCCCCTCTCCTCAAGATCTAGCCATCCCACCTCTCAGGGTCTGCCCACCCGGTCCTGTAGGTAGCGACACTGTATTGCCAGGTAATAAATACCCAAGTCAGAGACTGCAATCCTCCTCGCTCAATCAAAGATTTTAAGCGGAAAGGCTCACTCGGGGTTGTTTTCCAGCCACAGAAAATCCGAAGATTTTTCAACCATTTGGTATCTGCTCTTGTTACTCCCATGTGTAGCATTTGCATAATGTACAAGATCCTGGGCAGAATATTCATTTTGAGCAAATTTATCTGGCCCAACCATGCAATAGGCAGTTTATCCCATCTAGCCAGCTCAGCCATAATCGTTTACAATAAAGGGGTATAATTTAGGTCCTATAGAGTCCTAATATTTGTTCCAGCTCTGATACCCAGATATACAAAGGAGTCCTGGACTCTCCAAAACCCCCAATCCTGGGTCTGCACACCTTCTCTGTCCTGGGTTTCCCCCAGACACATCTCCTCTGACTTGCTTAAATTCAACCTATAGCACGAAAATTTAGAAAACCATTCAATCAATTCTAAAAGTGAGGGCATAGATTGATTGGGCTTAGCCACATATAGTAGCATGTCATCTGTGTAGAGGGAGCACTTATGGGCCCTACCCAATTGGCCAAGGACACCCACTATCTCAGGGTGCATTCTAATTGCCACAGCAAGTGGCTCCAACACCAGGGTGAATAGGAGGGGCGACAAAGGACACCCCTGCCTAGTTCCCCTTTTGAGAACAAAACTATCAGTGGGTGTTCCATTAACCAAAACACGGGCTGTTGAGGCATGATACATCAGATGTACAAACCCTATGAATTCATCACCCAGACCAAACTGGGTTAACACTTCAATTAAGTACTGCCATTTGACCCGGTTGAATGCTTTTTCTGCATCCATTGATAATATGTGGACAGGTTCATATCCATTTAAGGCTCCCCAGATTACATTCAGAAGGGTTCACATATTATGATAGGAGTACCTGTTCTGAATGAACCCGGTTTGGTATGGGTGAATCAGCTCCAGCAAGAGCCTGTCCAAGTGACTAGCCAGGACCTTAGATAATATTTTAGAGTCACAATTAAGAAGGGAGATAGGCCTGAAAGAGGCACATTCAGGTAGGTCCTTATCCTCTTTAGGGATCAAGCAAATCATTGCCTCTTTCCAGGTTTGGGGCAGTGTCCCATCTTCTTCCCTAGCAGCACTGAATACTGCTTCTAAGTGTTCAAGTAGATAAGGTTTCATGGCCTTATAGTATTCTGCAGTGAAACCATCTGGTCCACTAATTTTCCCTCCCTTTAACCCATAACTGCCTTGGCTATTTCTTCCCTTGTTATCTTAGAACTCAACCAATCTCGCTGAGCCATGGACAGCTTGGGGAGGTCCAAACCATTTAAAAAAAATCCTGCATACTAGTCCTCACATCCCCACATTGTGTTTTATATAGTTCCTGATAAAACTTTTTGAACCTATCCCTTATGTGACTTTTGTCCCTTTGCAATGCACCATCCGGGCCTTTAATTGCAGCAATCAAGTGTGAACTCTTCTGCCCTCGTATTAGTTGTGCCAACATGGTGCTAGGTTTGTTCCCCCATTCGTAAAAGTGCTTCCAAACAAATGGGCACATTTTTCTAGCCTCCCCCAACAGCAGGTTGTTTAGTGTCTCTCTAGTCACCACCAGCAGGTGGGTGGCATCTTCCCCTCCCTCCCCCTGGGCCACTCGCCTCTCCAGTACCTTAAGGCGATTTTCTTCTCTCCTTAACCCTCCTTTTATGATATGCCTCATAGCTAATAATGGAGCCCCTCATAACTGCTTTCCCAGCGTCCCAGAAGACAGCCTTGGAGGGGTCCGTTTCCAAATTAGCCTGCACATACTGTTTCCACTGACCCTGCAAGTGTTCCTTAAATTCTTTACTAGCCCCTCTTAGTGATAGAGTTATAAGCACCATTGTATGATCGGAAACATGTATTGAGGCGATGATTGACCGAGTCACACAGAAGTGCCAGGGCCTAGGAATATACACATAGTCCAATCTGGACCATGTCCGTGTGGATGAGAGAAAATGTATATTCATGAAGGGTGAGGTTGGCTGTCCTCCAGCCATCTATTAAATCTAAGTCAACCATCCCTGTCTGCCAGCTATGGATAGCCTCTCTAGTAGTGCCTTACCCTCAGAGTGGTCTACTGTAGGGTTCATCAAACAATTCAAGTCACCACCTAATATCAACCCTGAAATTGTTCCGCTATTAGAAGCACCAGAGGATTTATAAAACTCGGTGTCATGTACTGCAGGTGCATATATGCTCCCAAAAGTTATCCTTTCCCCAAGGAGGTCACCCGTCACAAAGACATAGCGGCCACTGACAGAGTCAGCCACCACTCTCAGACTTGAAAGGTAACCACTTGTGTAAAAGAATGGCCACCCCTCTGTTGTGGGAGGTGTATGACGCCGCGTAACAATCCCCCACCCATCCTTTTTTTAATCTGGCATGCTCCCTCTCTGTGAGATGGGTCTCCTGCAATAGGGCAATGTTCACAGACTGTTGTTTGAGGGCAGTTAATAGCATAGTTCGCTTAACAGGGGTGGCTATCCCTCCCACATTCCACGAGGCTACCACTAGTTCTGAAGGACAAGCCATAATCTGTGCCACAACCCTCCATCAAAGCCTAGACCATCCCGGCCCATTTCACTTTCATTGGCAGACAGTGCATGTATAGTATCTGCATAGTATGACTGGATCTGTTAACTGACAGTGAAAAAATCAACACGCAATAAATAGTAACTATATACAGTCCCCCCTCCGCAACTCATTCACATCATTGCATTGATTGAGTTCCCCTCCCCATTGTAATGAGAATTGCATATAGCAAAATGTTACAATCCCAACCCATGGTTTAGTAAGGATGTCCCCCAAACACCTCACACAAACTACCTAAACGTTTTGAATTACAATCCTTTCATTAGGATACAATAAAACGTTAACTTTGTTCTCCTTTCCTCGTGCATCTTGATCACTATCTCAGGATGCATCATACCCATGTAAAATCACATTGATATCTGCAAGGAGACTTCAGCAGTTGAAAAGTCAATTATTCCCCATGAATGATAGAACAAATGATAAGGTCCATCAGAAAGCTCCAGGAAATAGAAAGAAAAAGGGATATCTGCTTCATGCTTCAGTCCCTTGATAAAGCAAGGAGAGTTCAAAATCCATGTACAATCAGCCACATGGCCCCTGCAAGTTAATTCACTTGCAACTAAAATAAAGGGGACAAAGCAGTCCTTCTATAAAGTCAGAGCAAGAACAGTTCCCCCGAATTTCCACAGTTCAAGCAGTCACATTTTCTGAAGTTTAAATCAAACATAACAGTACCTCAGTGCAAGCCCTCCAATACTGATCTGGTTCCATTCGCAGACCCAAGTCTGTCGTCAGAAGGGTACACCGCCTTTCAGCATGAAATCACATCACCCCACCTTTTTCTTAAGGTCCTTTACAAAGGCTTCTGCTTTTGACACATCCTAAAAAGAATATGTGGCACCCTCATGTTTGATTTTGAGAGTCGCGAGGTAAAACATGAAGCACTCGATTTGGGCCTCTCTCAACTGGGCCATTACTGAGTTAAAGGCGCGGCACTTTTTAAGCAGACGGGCAGAATAATCTTGTCAGAGATGGAGCTTGTGACCACCATATTGTAGTGAGGATGTATTCTGATAGGCTTTCAGGACCAGCTCCCTGTCCTGAAAATTATGGAATCTCAACACTATCTGCTGTAGTGGCTGATCTGGTGATGGCCTGGGCAGTACAGCTCTGTGGCCCATTCAAGCTTGAGTCGGACATTCTTAGGGGAGAGACCCAGGATTTCTGGCAGGGTCTTCGCACAAAATTCAATCTCGCTGACTCCCTTCAGCCCCTCCGGTAGCCTAGAAGCTGTAAATTCAACTTCCGCTGATAATTTTCCTGGTAATCAAATTGGTCCTTAAAATCTTCCAGCTCTTTCTGCAGTGTGGCTATTGGATCAGGGACCAGTGCAGTGGCATCCTCGACATCAGAGATTCGTTGTTCCATCTCAATTAAACATGTGGCATGTGAAGCATGCAAGTCCACCAACTCCTGTAGTTTGCGGCTGAAATTAGATGCCAGGCTGGTCAGTCAGGGCTTGAGGGCTGCTAAGACTTGCTGTGTAATTTCGAGCCCTAAGGCACTTACCTTCAGCTGCTGATAGCGAGACAGGCCGCGCTTTCCACCTTCTGAGGCCGGGGCTGCTTTCTCTGATTTTTCGCCGTGTCACGGGAGCCCTTTGCTGAACCAGATGCAAGGTACTCATCCATATTTCTTCCAAGCAGGCTGAGACTTAGTTTTTACAGAGGTAGTTGAAGAAAAAAACTGTTTTAAATTACTGTTATTTGTGGTAGCTTGTGGAGCGAGAGAGAAGTCATCCTCACGCTAGCTTGCTCATTAGCACCCCCACTGGAAACATTCTCTAACTTTAGAACAAGGGAGTGTGAACGGATACACAGAATGAACTCTATGTCCAAATGGCATGAATGCAGTTCTAAATATGTCATTGTTTTTGTAGATATGATTATTATAGAAGTAATTTTAATTTTGTATTCATACCCATTTTGTTTGTTTGATTTTTTTTATGTAGTTTATCCCACATTTTCACTCCCATTTTTTCCCAGCCCAGTCCTGGCCATGCATGCGTGTGGAGGCACATGCACGTTGCAGTACTGGGACGTCCTCCCACTGCTTGCCACCCGCTCACCTGCACTGCCCACGGACCTCCATCCGGGGGCAGTGGAACTACAGCGGGAGACAGAGTCCTCCCTGGAAGAGGAGAGCTGCTTTTCAGCTGCTTAGCCCTGATCCCTCCCTCCCACTCTGTGCCGGCTCTCTGATGACCCAGGCTCATTCTTGAACCCGGGTCACCGGTGTGACACAAGGTAAGGCATCCAGTGCCTCAGCCCTGGACACCACTGGGCCGATTGTTGTTACTTAATAAACTACTAAAGCCCAGGAACATCAAATGTACCCTATTTGCTTCCTCTGGGAAAAGAAGAAAGGCGACAGTTGGTTCTCTTCATTGAAAACCTGTCAAGATAACATGCAAGACTGAAGATAAAGACATGGCATCAGAAAAGACTGCAATTTATAAATATTTAAATCATAATCCTTGACTGTGCCATAGTTAAATAGCACTTCCTGACTGATTACTGTATAACCAACTTTCATTTTCATGTTTTATACAGAATGAACATATGAGTTTAGTACACCATATAATTATATACTAAAGCATATTTTCTTCTTAAGCCAGTGTGTGTGTGTGCGTGTGACTGTGGAGTTAATCAAGAAGTTGTTAGCAATATGTAGTTTGTTTACAAGAGCTAGTGGTTAATTAAATGTGCCACAACTGATTATAATGCACTATTGTTCATTTTTGTGGTTGAACATTTTTATTCAGTATTAAAAAACATGCAGCCAGTGAACACATTACAGTAATCAACAACAATGAAAACAGGTAAATATTCTTCTATTTGGTATTTTGGCCATCCACCAAGTCAGGGAGTACTTAAAGGGACTAGTTAGGAGTACAGATAATACAGTTTGTCAGTGCCTGGTTCAGGCCTACTGAGAATACCATTATGAAGGAACTACATTTTGCACTCAACCTGCCTTGCCTTCGAGTTTTTCCTAGGCTCAGTCTTCGAGGTAAGAGCCTATATCTTTGGTATTGAGCACAGGTAAGCATTGAAGCCCTTCAACGTGCGCTAATACACTTAGTTCCCTGGTCTTGTGTTCAGCCTGGGTATGGTGTTACAACAGAGTAAACAACTATTTATAAAGGTGGCAACCTACTAAGGGTTCCAAAAAGTATGTACTATGTGGAGGCTTATACTGGGGCCCTGGATCCCCAGGGTCTTTGTCAGGGCTGGTTCTCGCCAAGCCCTGGCAGGTATCCTTGCTTTAGTTCAAGGTGGGAGAGTTTTGTTGGTTGTGACAGGATGCCGGGTCAAGGAAGGGCTGCCAGTATCTGCCATATGTCTTGAGCGTGCTCTTAGCATAGCTGGATATCCTCTCAAAGGCAGCCACCTGTCCTAAGACCAGCAGAAGTTCTGAAAAAGATAGGCAGTGGGGTGTTTTCCAGTTGAGAAGAAGGAGTCTCTTGGCTAAGTCCCCAACCACCATGACACATTGGGCTCCAGGATCATATTTGGGGTGACCTTCTGGTGCACAACTGAGGAGCAGCATGGGTGCATCTGACTCCAGCTGAGGGATTATTGTCTGACACATATGTCGGGCCTCTGTACAGAATGGTTGAATCACTGGGCAGGCCCACATGATATGCTGTAGGTGCGGATCTGTTCGCCCACAACTCCAGCAGTTATCCTGAGGCAGCAGGCTCAATTTTTTAAGTTTAGCTGGGGTGTAGTACCAGCATAACAGGGTTTTATTCATGATTAGTCTGGTTCTTCCATCCTGACAGGACATATGGATTCTAGCCCAGCAGTTGGCCCATTGTGTGTCCGAGATTGGTACCCCAATTCGGTTTCCCATTGGGCCTTGGATGTGAGGGTAGGGTTGAGTGTTGCATCTCTGAGCACCCCATATATTCTGCTGGCTCTCCCTTTTTGGAGTTTCATTCATGTTGCAAGTAGTGATACATCCCCATTTGGGTCTGACCCATGGGGTAGGGTGGGAAAGTGTTGAATAGCATCTCTGATCTGCAGATACCTCCAGAGATGGCTAGAAAGAAGCTGGTATCTTCGCTTCAGGGCTTCAAAGGAGTCAAGAGTGTTGCTGCCTGGGATTAGCAGGTCATGCACTAGCCTGATGCCCTTAGCTTCCCACTTTTGGCAGTGTACTGTAGTTTTGCCTATGGTTAAGGTCTGGTTGTTCCACAGTGGGGTAAGAGCCCAAGGTGTGGAGGTGTTTGCACTACCTTAAGAACCTGTTTCCAATATTGTATCGAGATGGTGACTGAGGGTTAGGGCCTAGAAGGACATTTGTTAGAATAGAGAAGGACTGCCATTGTACTGGAGCCTGCGTGAGGTGGATTCCTTCAGACTCCAAACCAGGAGGAGGCTGGAGCCACTGAACTGTTTGTGCTGTTACAAAGGCTTTATGGTATCCTGGAACCATGACAGTCCCCACCCTCCTCTACTCCAGTGCTGGTGTAGCTTTTGTCTGCTGAAGTTTGGGAGGAGGGGGGATCCTTCTCAAAGGAAATGTCCCAATA
This sequence comes from Neoceratodus forsteri, assembly GCA_016271365.2. Lineage (NCBI taxonomy): Eukaryota > Metazoa > Chordata > Ceratodontiformes > Ceratodontidae > Neoceratodus > Neoceratodus forsteri. The sequence goes on along the minus strand of CM057450.1, from coordinate 1,198,852,885 downwards.
GAGTACCCACTTTTTGAAACCACTTTGGCAGGATCGTGCGGGAACATGAGCCAACAAATACAATACTTTCAGGGCAACCATTAATTTTATGGAGTCCATCTTGCCTGCCAGAGATAGACGAAGAGCCTTCCATCTCTCTAGGACTGCTTTCAAAAGCCTATCAAGGAGGAAAAGTTCAAATCTATGAGCTTCGATAAGTCCCTGTGCAGCGTTAACCCTAAGTACCCTATCCTTTGGGAGCCCATTTAAGGCCGAGTGAAGTAAATCCCTATTCTGGACATACTGTAAGTGGCTTAAGGGTAGTACTTCCATTTTGGACTGGTTGACCTGCAGGCCCGATACCTGAGTGAAGTGGGAGAGAAGGTTTAGGATGGACCGGATGGCCTGTCCTGTATATGCAGTGGTAACCAGCATGTCATCTGCATGTAGGAAAGTTTTAAAGGCGAGGTGATCTATCTGAATGCCAGGGATAGTGTGTTCCTCTCTTATGGCAACTGCTAGTGGCTCAACTGCCAGAACAAACAGAAGTGGGGAGAGTGGGCAGCCTTGTCTGGTCCCCTATTGGAGGTCAAAGGCCTTTGATTTAAGGCAGTATGTAAGGAGGAGTAAAGAAGTGCAATCCATGCCTGGAAGATCGAGTCCAAGCCCATCCTCTCCAGTGTGGACATCAAGTAAGCCCACTCAACAAATGTTGATGTTGTTCGAAAAAGTTTGTAAGTTGGTTACGATTGAGGCGGGGGGGTGGCATGGGGTTGGGGGGAGGGTGTTCAAGGGGGGAAGTTAAACACACAAGCAGGATACAGTGGTTAAGAACACTGAATGGTCTAAAGATTAATACTGAGTTAAAATGGGGCTGGAGCTCCCCTCCAGTTGCCACAGGGCCCTACATTCAGTGGGACAATTACTAATGCAGTTAATGTGGCCACTTGGAACATCAATGGCCTTAAATCAATTACTAAACGCAGACGTGTGACTGCAGAGATAAAAAGGAACAGAATCCAGATGGTACTTTTGCAGGAGACCCACATATCCACACAGAGGCTCTGAAGACTGAGAAAGTATGGGGGCAAGTGGCTCAGCTCATGTTCTCATTAATCTATCTTTAGACACTGGGAGAGTCCCAGAGGACTGGAAAAAGGCAGATGTGGTGACACTGAACACGGAGGAGGAGGAAAGGAGGAGCAGTAGTATCATCCAGTCAGTCTTACCTCAGTGGTGGGTGGCTGATGAGGCACTCCTGAAAGAAAGATTAGTATAGTACCTGCCCGGGTGGGGTGGGGGGCTGGCAGGACGACAGCCAGCACAGGTTTACAGAAGGAAAGTCATGCCAGATTAACCTGAATGAATTCTTGACTGCGTGATGGAGGTGTGCAATCAGGGTGGGGCAGTGGACATGACCTATTTGGACTTCAGTAGTGCCTTTGACACTGTCCCTCACAGAAGGCTGGTGAACAAGTTGGGCAGTTTAGGGGTAGGGAGGAAATTAAACTGGGTGGAAAACTGGCTTGAAGGCCAAGTTCAAAGGGTGGCTGTCAATGGGACTCAAGCCAGGGAGGAAAGGGTGACAAGTGGGGGTACCCCAGGGGTTGGTATTGGGACTGATACTGTTTAACATTTACATTGGGGATATAACAGAGGGTCTAAATGGGAAGGTGTGCCTATTTGAAGATGACACAAAGATCTACATTGGAGGTGTGGAGAAAATTAAGGAAGATCTGATAAAGCTGGAGGGGTGGTCAGAGAGATGGCAATTGTGCTATAATGCAAAGAAATACAAAATAATGCACATAGGGCACAAAAATCCAAAGGCTATGTACAAACTGGGAGGAGAGGAGGTTTTGGCAATGGAGTAAGAGAGGGATTTGGGGATTATCATATCTGATAACCTAAAGGTGGCAAACCAGTGCATCAAGGCAGTTGGAAAAGCAAACAAAATGCTGGCATTCATAGGGAGGGTATTACAAGTAGGAGAAGAGATGTGATCATGCCACTGTACAGGTCCATGGTTAGACCACACCTGGAGTATGGGTACAGTTCTAGAGACCTCACAGAAGAAGACATAGATATGGTGGAGAGGGTCCAGAGAAGGGCAACCAAAATGGTGCAGGGCTTGTACAAGAAGTCATATAAAGAAAGGATGGAGGAATCTGACCTGTACACATTAGTATCAAGAACAGAAAGGGTGGATATGATCGAAACTTTTAAATATCTGAAGGGAACAGGTAAGGGAAGGAGGCATCTTCAAGATGAGGGAAAACACGAAAACTTGGGGACACAGCTTAAAGCTAGAGAGGGTAAAGGAAATGTGAGGGGGCACTACTTCACTGAGAGGGTGGTGGGTCCCTGGAATAGGCTGCCTGAATAGGTGGTGGGGGTAAAATCAGTGGGGAAGTTCAAGAGGGCATGGGATAAATACATGGGCTTAAACAAAAACTGTAAGGGTAAGCATCCAGTTGGTATGCGGGAGACTGGAAGCTGTACTGGGGGGGCACAAAAAAGGGGAATAAGGGGAAGGACGGAGGTGCCTATTTGGGGGAAGGGGCAGACTAGATGGGCCAATGGGTTGTCTTTGCCAACAAATTTCTGTTTCTATGTTTTTCCACCAAGGCTAGAGGAGTAGCTATCTGGTTTCCAAGGGGCACCCGGGTTGGAATAAAGTGAATACTAGTGGATCCGAGGGGTGGGAATACGTGCTCACCAATGTCATGCTTGAGGGAGTGGGCATACGATCAGGCGGGTCGGTGTATGCACCAAATGTAGAAAACCCAGGTTTCTTCCAATGATTGGCAGTGGACATGGCATCCCTCCTGGTCCCCTGGATTCGATTCGGGGGGGGGGGGTTACAATTGTGTGTCTGATGTAATAGTGGACCAGTCCAATCTGGCCCCTACACCAATCTCAAAAAATGCTGGGGCACTGGGGAAGCTGGAGGGCATGTTTCACCTCACTAATGTGTGGAGGCACCAGAACCTGACCAGCCATGAGTACAGCTTCTTTTCACATACCCATCACTCTCATACCAGGCTGGATTGGTTGCTGGTTAGCGCTACACTTCTTGCCAACATAAGCTCCACCAAGTTCTCCTCAATACTGATATAGGATCATACCTCACTTACTCTATCAATGCCCTAGGGTCCCCGCCCACTTGTCGACCTTGGAAACTGGACCCTTTACTACTGAAAGTAGAAATTGTTTAACCAGGAAAGACACACTAATGTGAAGCTTGTTTCCAGGTGTAACCTGGGAGTACAAAAGTTAAGTGACTTGCTCAGGGTCATACAGTATGCAAGTGGGGCTGTGGGATTCAAACCCAGGTCTGCAGATTTGCAGCTCAGTGCCCTAAACCACAGTGCTATACTGCCTTCTTAAGATACGTTAAGATACTGCCTTTGTGGACTTTATGTTCAGGTCGATCCAAGAATTTCTGCATTATAATATTAGAGGTATGACTTAAAAGTGCAAGGTGGGAGGCCCTCAAGGCCTATGTCCGGGGCCTGGTTATTGCCTACTCAGCCCACAAGAAAAAAATTAGGAGCTAGAATTGGAGAGGCTTAGAGTTAAGATTGCGACCTGTGAGGAAGTGCATATGAGAAGGCCGCACTCCACCCTGTATGAGATTGTCCAGAAGTTACAGTAAAGTGGCGATTCAACCTAATGAGCAGCTCACAGGGAGAACGCTCTATTTTACTGTCACATGCGGGAGCGTATTCTGATGGGGATAAAGGGGGGAAATACCTGTCCTGGCAGTTGCACCGGAGAGAGGGGGAGAAGTCAATTACCCAGCTCCAGAATCGAATGGGTCAGGCCATGACCACAACCTCCCAGAAAGGAGAGGAATCTGGGGCCTTCTATAAGTCCTTATACACCTCGGAGGTGTCCCCCACCAACCAGCAGATGGATTTTTTTTTTTTTTTTTTGAAATTCAACATCTTTTTTAGTTTATAATATAGCAAGAAAGCATATGGTATACAAACCACCGGAACATACTACATTGACAACAAAATAGCTTGAGAATGGAATGACATCGAAACATCTTTGAGACAAAATATGCCTAAACACTAATAACAAAAAAAAAAAGGAAAAAAGCCCATCCACTCCACCACGCCCCCACAACCTTCCCCACCTCCCTCTCCTGGAGTGTGCCAAAGCAGATAGTAGAGAGACAAAAGAGCAAGGAGTACTCTAGCAATGACAAACATCCCAAGGGAAATAAAACAAACTGGAACGGTCAGAGGTCAGCATTACGTGGATCTTGATTCAGATATAAAGCATATAGTTTACCCCATTTCTGGTTGAAGGAGGCCATGCGATTCCGGGAGCTTGCTATTAACCTTTCGGTGTTAAAGCAAAGGGAGATTTCTTTTAGCCATTCAGGATATGAAATGACTAGCTGATCCATCCAGTGTTTGAGAACCAGCCTTTTGACTGCTATAGAGATTAAAGCCATATGAAGCCTACGCTCCCGGACTCCAATATTAGAGAACATCCCTAGTACACATATCTCTTTGGTAAACAGCTCCCCCAGTCCTAGGAGGGGGTTTAACTTGGTTTGGATTGTACTCCATAATGACGTCACCTTGTCACAATGCCAAAAATGTGTATCAGGTTCCTTCAACTGCTCCACACCGTGTACAGGTAGTCAAGGCAGTCTGCCAAATTTGGCCAGCTTAACTGGTGTATAGTACAGATTATTTAGGATATGGAATTGAATTAGCCTGTGCCTGTCTTGAGTGAGATATCTATGCATGTCTGCCCAAATCTGATTCCAGGGTAGAAGAGAATCTGGCAAGAGGGAAGCCCAAATCTTAAAGCCGATAAGAGCGTTAGGAAATTTGATGCCCAGTAGGAAGGAATAGATCCTGTAAATTCCATGGGGTTTATTTGTGCATTCCTGTATCTGTTCTAGAAAGGGCCTCGTTTGGGACAATGTAAGTGTAGTCCCAAAAGTAGTGGCCAAGAGGTGCCTCAATTGAAAAACTTAAATATATATTTCTGAGGGATATTCAGTTTGGTTATTATGTCGGTAGAGGAAAGAAGAGAACCCTGGGAGTACAGGTTTTCCACTAACACATCCTGTAATTGTGGAAGCCAGTCAGGGATCAGCGGAGAACTACCTATTTTGATATTAGGGTTTAAAATAAGGGGTTGCGCCTTATCCCTTTTAGATGAGATGTTAAAGAAATTCCAGCATTGGGATAGGACTTTTATGGAGAGCCCTATGGCCGAACATTGTACAGTATCCGGTAATGCGGAAAAGGTGTGATAAAAAATTCTGGGTGAACGGAGATTGCACATGTCCAACAGGTTAATCTCTAACTGCAACCAAATAGGAAGATATGTATCGGTCTGGACTTCTAACCATTGCCCCATTTTGGATAGATGACTCGCCTAATAGTATAACATAAAATTAGGGAGGCGAAGTCCTCCTCTCTCTTAGGTAAATTAAGCTTTAAAAGGCCCATCTAGGATGTTTGCCCACAAAATGAAATGGAAGACAGAGTGAAGCTGTTGAAAATAAGACCTTGGGAGCCAGATATTTAGTAAATTTAAAGGGTAAAAAATGCGGGGTAAAACATTCATTTTAATAATACTGATGCGGCCCCATAGGGACAACGGAAGGTTGCCCCATCTGTGGAGATCCTTCTGAATCCTCGTCACCAGATCGTCCAAGTTAAGTCTCTTGATAACCTCTGGGTCTCGAGCGAGATGGATGCATAGGTATTTGAGTGAGACAGGAGACCATCTCATACCAAACTGGGTAAAATTGGCTTGGAGCGTGGAAGGATTTAACAGGAATATAACTGATTTGGATAAGTTCAACTTATAGTTAGCTACTTGCCCAAACTGATCAATAATTTGTAAAACGTACTAAAGAGGATTCAGGATTGGTAAGATGCAGAAGGATATCATCTGCATAAACTGAAAGAGTCAGAGGTTTCTGGTATATTAAGCAACCTGTGACCTGGGGCGAGTTCTTGATACTCAATATCAAGGGTTCCAGATATAGGTTAAACAGATAGGGAGACAGGGGACAACCTTGTCGAGTGCCGGTGTACAGGGGAAACCGAGATGAAAAAACCTCATTACAATAGATTCAAGCAGTGGGTGACCTGTATACCATCTGAATCCACTGAATAAGCGTTTCGAAAGCCCATTCTCCTAAGGGTGGACCACAGAAAGTCCCAGTTTACTCTATTGAAGGCTTTTCGGCATCTAATGCAATTAATGCCATGGGGCCTGGGAATCTTGGGCAGCCTGAAAGATATGTGAGAGGGTTCTCAAATGATCGGCAGCAGATCTGCCTTGAACAAACCCCACCTGTTCAGGACTCAGTAATTGATGCCAAATCCGTTTGATTCTGAGAGATAGGATTTTGGTTAAAATTTTAATGTAAGTAATTTAATAGTGAAATCAGACGGTAACTGGCCGGCTCTGTCTGGGGTTTATCTGGTTTCGGAATTAGTACTATCGTGGCCTCTAACAAAGTGGGGTCAAGGGAATCTGAAGTGAATATATACTCAAATAATTTCAGGAGAAGGGGAGATATCTCCTTACAAAAGACCTTATAAAAGTTGGAGGGGAAACCATCAGGACCTGGGGATTTATCCAGGGTTAGCCCGTTTATTGCCTCCTCCACCTCAGCCAGGGTAATAGGAGGCCAAAATCTCATACTGGTGGGCCTGTAGGGAGGGAGAGTTCGACATCCAGAAAGCGTTCAATATTGGAGTGGGACGGCTGAGAAGTACCCTTGCCATATAAGTCCCTATAAAAAGATTCGAAAATGCGTGAAATATCCCGAGGGGAGGTTTTAATAGAACCGTCGGGGGAACACAGTGCAGGAATCAGTCTTGAACTTTCTGTCTCCCGCAATCTAAGAGCTAACATTCTGCCTGGCTTCTCGCCTTGATCGAAATAACGAGATTTAGTTTTAAGGATGGCGTACTCCACTTTTTCCCTTAATAGGTCTTCGTGCTCGTTCCTAAACCTCCATAAAGCCTCCAGATCAGCTTGTGAAGATAAGGAGGACAGATTATTTTCCTCGATCCTTATCTGATTTGACAACGAAATAATTTTAGCCTCTCTCTGCTTTTTCCTTCTAGAAGCTAACTTTATAAACTCACCTCTAATAAAACACTTAAAAGAGCACCAGATCAGGTCCTCTCTGCATGTAGAACCCGTGTTAAAATCTATAAAGGACGAGATCAAAGGTTTAATGTGAGAGATTATTCGATCTTCTTTTAGAAGTTGCGTGTTTAACTTCCACGAAGTGTCCCTTTGACCGTGCGGATCAGGGGAAACCGAGATCCATGCCAGAGAGTGATCGGATATGACAATTGGTTCTATACCTGTTTAGTGAATACCCGCCAGGAGAGTATTGCTGATTAGAATATAGTCAATTCTGGACCACGACTGGTGTACTTGTGAGTAAAAGGAGAAGAGCCGGCCCAAGGGGTTGAGCAGACGCCATGGGTCACATAAACCCAATAAGTCCATTAAATCCTTAAGGGCGATTTGAGAAGGGGAAAGGGATTTTAATGGCCTGTGGGTTTTATCAAGGTCTTGTGTCGGAGTAATGTTCCAGTACCCCCGATATTAGTAAGGAGGGGAGAAATCCACTCAATTTGTCAGCCAAATTCATGAGGAATTTTGGATCCTTCTACTGGCCCGTAAATTGCCCCCAACACCAACATTATTGAGCAGTCCTTTAACCATAACAAATCTGCCCTCTTGGTCTGTTAGACTTTCCTCTACCACCAATGATATATGTCTTTTGATCAGTATAGCCACCCCTCTGCTAGCTGATGACCCACCAGACACGAAGACCTGAGAGAAACCTTGCCGGCGTAACCCGTTAGCTTCTGAAGCCAATAGATGGGTTTCCTGCATGAGAAGAATGTCAATATTTAAAAGGGAGCAGTTTTTGAGAACCTGATATCTCTTGGATACGTCTCTGACGCCTCTGACATTCCAGGTAGCAATTTTAATAGGCACCATAACCATGTGACTTTTTGTTAAAGGTAAAGGAAACATGGACCATTAGTCCTTCCAACCAACCCAAATGGCACACTCCAAGCCCTCCCTCCCACCCCAACATCCCCGATAACAAGTAATTGGGGTACAGAGATTTCCCATCCCAAGGAATTTCATATAATAGTACAGGTATTAAAAGGATAAGTAATATTAACGTACCAATATTAGACACAGACGGGAGAATGACCCAGAACCCCCCCCCTCTAACCCCTTCAACATAGATAACCGAACAAGAAAACCCACAACAAACAGTTCAACCTCCTCCCCCATCCCCACCAACCCCTGCAAGGGAATGTGAATATAAAAGGATAATTTTCCCCCAAAAGCTTGATAAAACTTATGTAAGGTTATTACAGTGAGTAATAGCAATTTACCTATCATGAGCCTGGACAAAACGTCCGGTAAAAAAAATCTGTGACATCCACCTCCTCCCAACCCCCTCAAACTATGTACAAACAATCCCAGTGATTGAGGAAACAAATTTAGGGTTCTTTAGATCTACTGGTGAGGACCGACCCCCAAAAGCTGCAATCCGAGAGAGATCAACACTAAAGTGAACTGAGATACCCCAATCTAATTTAGTGAAATTTAACCAGTAACATCGAATCCTATTCTGATCTCTCAACCTCTCAGGTACTGCACCTTCCCCCCCCCCCCCATCTCCAGACCGCGAAGCAGTTCTCCCAGAGCTTGCTCCATCCCGAAGCCCTCCACCCACCGGACCCTGTAGGAAAACTTACATACTTGGCCCTAAACTAACGTAATAACCATCAAGCTTGTAAAAGGCTTAGGAAGTGAGAATGCATTGTGAGAAATTCCAAAACAGGGACACAGCATTTGCCACACCGATCTAACAAAACAAAGGACTATTAACAACATAAGTTTCATTAGAGGCCTGCTTACTCAATAGTTGTAAATCCGGAGGGCGACGCCCTGAAAGCTCTAATTAAATTCTTCCTCTATCCCCCCCATGGGACCTTCCGGCCTCGAGAGGCGGGAAGTAGCCGAGATCCAAAACCCAGTAGGACCAGTTGGTCCATCTCAACTAGAGACGTCCGAAACACTCGCTACACTCTAGGTTCTGCCGCCCCACCCCCAGAGCACCCGGGCAAGCCTCTGAAGATTACTCAGGCCCGCTAGGCCGCATCACCGTCTGCCGACCCCCCCAGCCATGACAGAACAGAGAAAAGAAGATGAAGAACATTTGACAGGTACAAATCCAATTCCCACCTCACAATAAGAGAAGCCTAACAGTTCTTGGCTAACGAAACCAAAGTTCAGCTTGATTTAAAAAGGTTAGGTAGTTTAGTGGTGAGGTCTGTGGCTGCTTGCTCCGGCGTTTCGTAGGAGTGCCAAACACCATCTATTGCCACCTGTAACTTGGCAGGGTAGTTCATTCTGAATCATATTCCTGCAGCAATAAGCTTACTAACAGTAGGATGGAAGGCAGCTCTCTTCTGGCGCGTCTCAAAAGGCAGGTCCTGGGCTTATCTCAGTTTGGCATTACCCCACAGGATGGCTTGGAGCTCCTTCGATTTAGCTAGCACATGTTGTTTCTCTAAGAAGCTTAGGAACTTCACTATTATGGGCCTTGGAGGTGCCCCAGGAGGAGGTTTTGGCTTCAGGGAGTGGTGGGCACTCTCGATGTGATATAGCAGGTTAAGGGTGGGAAGGACCCACAATCTTGTTGAAGAATTTCTGCAGGAACGCAATGGTGTCTGCTCCCTCCTCCACTTCAGGTAGGCCCAGGATCAACATGTTGTTCCTTCTACTTCTTCCTTCCATATCCTCCATTTTCAACTGGAGCTTGTTGATCTGTTGTCTTAGATGAATGATCTGGATCGATTTTCTCTTTCCATTTTCTAAAGAAGAGGTTCTCGCCTCTGAGTCCCCACTCTCAAAGATAGCGAGCTGAGATCTCCACGGACAGATTTTAACTCCGGAGATGTCTTCTAGGGTTTCTCTAAATGGCAGCAATTCCTGGAGAGCGATCCACAGTTAATGGATTCAGCTGAGAACCAGAGGTTCTGCTTAGGAGTATGCCCTCAGCTTTGGTACTTAGACTTTTTAGACGATTTTTCTGGAGTGGTCGGCGGGGTGTGTTTAATGCCGGCCTGCTTCATCTCTGCTTCCATAATAACTGCAGCACAAATTACACTGCTACCATCCAATGAAAAGCCTCCACTGCAGTCCAGGCTACTAAAATAGCATGTAACAATGTTTAGATCACCACTTTTGATGTTAGAAGGGCAAAAAAAAAAGGAGTGAATAGCGGTCGGTAGGCAGGAGCTCCAGATTAGTGCTGCTTCTAGGTGCTCTGCATCACATGACCGGCCCCCCCCATGGATGCTTTTTTTGACAGGGCACCTGTCTCCTCCCTGACTCCCACTGATTCTAAGGGCTTAGAGGCACCCTGCAGTGACAGAACCGCAGCAAGCCATTCATTCCTTGAAAGGAAGGAAGGCCCCAGCCGAGACAGCATACCTATAGACTTTTTAAAAGATTTGCTCTATTGCTCCTGGAACCACTACATGACACGCTAGTGGAGGGCTTGGATAGGGTGTTATGCTCCCTCCCCACATGGTCTGCCACAGTAACTGTCCTTCCAAAACAAGAGAAATACCCCACTCTATGTGCATCATATCACCCCATTTCCTTTCTTACAGCAGATTACAGGATCCTAGCCAAAGTTATTGCAATCTGCCTAGAACCTCTACTCCCACTGCTGGTGCACGTGGACCAGGTGGGGTTTGTACAGGTACACCAGGGGAAACAACATCCATAAGACCCTTAATATTATCCACTCATGGGGGAGGACAGCCACAAAGCATGGTGCAGCCATACTTGCCCTTGATGCTGAAAAAGCATTTGACCGTGTGGAGTGGGGGTACATGTTTGAAACCTTGGGGTGCATGTGGGTGGGCAAGACCCAGCTGAGTTGGATCAGAGCTATGTTCTCCTCCCCTACTGTACAGATTGCAGTTAATGGAGAGCTAACCCCTCCCTTCTCTTTAGGGTGGGGAACAAGTCAGGGTTGCCCCCATCCCCGCTCCTGTATGTCCTCGTTGGAACCTCTGGCTGCCGCTATCAGGAATCATGAGGCCATCCGGGGCTTCATGGGCAGGAGAGGACAGCATAAACTTGCTCTATAACAGATGATCTGCTGCTATATTTAAAAAACCTGCCTCAGGACTTACCAGCGGTTCGTGCTCTGTTGAGGGAGAATGGCACTCTGTCGGGTCACAGGGTCAACTGAACCAAGAGCGAATTATGCCCCATAGGACGAGCAGACAGACCCCAGCTAATTGGGAATCTAGGTGACCTAGTGATGATAGCTCGCCTCAAGTACCACTGGATATAAGTCGGACTATACAGCTAACAAACTGACCACCTTGTAAATGATAGGTGCACAATATACAAAACAGATAGATTTTATTAAAATAAGATAAAAGACACATAGCGTGTCCTCCTACTACTAGGCCAACATTTTAATGTTTTTCAAGGTGTGGCTTACTGGTGAACAGGTATTCCTTTTGAAATACCTGCTTAAAAGTGTAGTAAAACATTTTTTAAAAGTAGCCACATCAGCATAATGAAAAAAAAAAACCTTCATGCACATAAATACCCTAATGTACTATTAAATACATATATACATACACACACACACACACACACACACACACACACACACAAAGCAGGTATTTCAAAAGGAATACCTGTGCACCAATAAAAAAAACGCTAGAAAAAGCATTATGAGAAACACAAAACTTTGGCATACTAGTAGGGAGGACATGCTGTGTGTCTTTGTTATTTTAATAAAATCTATCTGTTTTTGTATATCATTTACAAAGGCGGTCAGTTTGTTAGCTGTGCAGACCGACTTATTGCAGAGGTACTTAATTTTTTTGTCCGGCTCCAGCATTCTCTTATGCAGCCACCTTCTGGAGTGTTTGCTACCTAGGGATATACATGTCGGTCAAACTGGGATCCCTGCATTCCTTAAATTACAGACCCCTGATCGCACGCCTAGCGGAGGACTGTGAGTGGTGGCAACCCCTACCTTTGTCATTATTGGGTTGGGTCAACACAGTGAAAATGATGATCCTTCCCAGATGCTTGTACTTATACCAATCCCTGCCCACCTTGGTCCCTCAAGGGCACTTCAGGGGTTTAAATTCCATCGCACCTAGATTCCTATGGAGGAGGAAGTCAGTACGAATAAGACAGAGTATACTCCAGCTCCCGAGTACAGGGAAGAGTTGGCCTTCCAAATTTCCTGCACTATTATCATGCAGCCCAATTGGCATTTCTACTGAGGGGGCCGTGAGGACCAGCCCCATCCTGTCTGACAATGGAGGTGGAGAAGCTAGGGGGTTTGCTGCGCTTCCGGCCCTTGTCATCTTCCTTGGGGTCCATTTCCATCCTGGACGTGCACAACCCCTTTTCCAAGACCACTCTCAAAGTGTGGAGTGCCTCCCACAAACATATAGGTCACCTTACCGCACAGTCCCACACTTGGACCTTAACATGGTAATAAAAGACAGGGGACCATACTCTGTTCAACTGCATCAATGATTGATGCGAATGGTGCACCAGATGGATTGGGGGCAAGATTACTGGATTTTGCTTCTCTTAAGCAGACCTGGCACATAGACCCTGGAGATTTTTTTGTACACCTAATAGAGCAGCAGAGACTGAAGGACACTTTGGACAGTGGTCACCATTGGGCTCCACCCTCACTGTTCAAAGAAGAACTTTACAGACCCCAACCTTGTAGGACACCATTTAAGACCTATTACCAAACCCTAGTGGAAGGGATAGCGAAGCTACAGGCCCCATATTTGCTAGATGGGAGCAAGACCTATCTATCACAATAGATAGACCTGGAAACATGGAGGCTTGCAGCTAAGCACCTGAGCTCCTGCTCCCATAGCAACAAACTGAGACAAATGCACCTCAACTTTATGTACAAAGCAAATTACAGCCCTAAAAGATTACATGCCATGAAGCAGGACACCCCCAGTAACTGTCCTAAATGTTAGGGGGAAGATGTAGATTTTCTTCATATGGCACTAACATGTCCCTGGGTGGCACCATTCTGGCATGAAATTCATAAAACAATGGTGGAGTGCTGGAATATAGCCCCAAATGTCCATTGAAGCTAATACTTGGAGGAACTTAGCCACTCCCAACACAGAGAGGTGCCCCATTATGATCCCTGGCATTGGTCAATGCTAAGAAGACCATAGTTCAAATCACTGATGTCGATCAATGCCCCAACAATCACACAGTGGGCTAACAACATGAAACAATGTTTAACTTTGGAAAGAATCCAGTTATCTGCAAATGTAAACTGGGGATTTTTGAGAAATGTGGAAACCTCTAATGGAAGCAATGGAGTGAATACAATTTCCCATTTGCTAGGGTTGGAGGGCATGCAGCACTCCACCTATACAGAGGCCGATGTACATATGGTATCATGTCAATATCACACATCTATTTCAGCATGGTCATTTGAGTGTTAGTATGCGCATGATCATAGTAACCGCATATAGCGCATTTAGGCGCATACCATTCCAACATACAAGCCTACAAGCACTGACTCATACAGCAGCCAAACAATAACAGCATATTCTGAAGCACACATATCAGACTACCTTTACTGTAGCCTACAGCACTGACTCATATATAACACAACAGCATATTCTGAAGCACACATATCAGACTACCTTTACTGTAGCCTACAGCACTGACTCATATATAACACAATAACAGCATATTCTGAAGCAAACATTATTCACATTTAGCAGCAACACAATAGCAGCATATCTGAAGCTCCTTATTGAACTACCTTTATAATGGCACAGCACAGACTCATATATAGAACAACGCAATAACAGCATATTCTGAAGCAAACATTATTCATATTTAGCAGCAATGCATTTATAACTTTTAAAACCTTTATAAGCAGCTGTTAAAGCATTGGTTCAACAACAAACTTCTCCAGTTTTATCTTGCTTCCTCTTTACCAACATGCTGATGTGTAGAAGTTTAAAGTGCAGTTCTGTAATCCTTATGCGATCCAAGCGCCTCAGTTTAGTCTAGTTCATTTATCCATATGCACTTCAAGCGCATCAGTTAAAATTGTATTAATTAAAATACAGTTCAAAAATACCAACTACAACTGCTACAACTTCTATTAAACCTGCAGTTGAAAATTAAAAGCGATGTCATGCAGATACTCTTAACTCCCCAATGGTACCGTAACCTTCAACCACAGCTGTAATCCTTTTTGAGGTATCTCTGTATTTTCTTCTGGGAGGAGGAGGCTCAATTCCTGTGAGGTATTGCTCCATCTTTATCTCATTTACATTTTGTTCCACATTGAGGGCTTTTATAAATTTCCACATCATGGGATGGCTGGCCTTAAAGACTATTGAAACACCTGTGCCACCCTTCAACTAAATTGTTTGTTCTAGGTAGTCCTTCTTTAACTGCTGCATCCATAATTCCACAATGGTATACTGAAAAGTGGTCTTCAGCGACTAGGACGACCAACTGGCCTCCCTATCCTAGGTATCCTCAAAATAATCAACTTGGGGGCCAGTTGCTCATCATGCATTGTATAAAAGTCACCGGATCTTAAATTTTCAAACACACTTAACACATCTTCAGTGGGGATATGTGCCAGAGCTAGCAGCATTTGAATTTGGCGTGCAAACTCCTCATCTGTCATGTAGTTCTTATATAACTCTGGTATTTCTTGTATTTTTCACCAGACCGACTGGCACAAGTGGAAAAAAACATCCTCTAGTGGTGGTCATTGGGAATACACTCGAGAATGCCTTAGCAGCAGCTATTTCAAAGTCTGTCATGACAGACACAGGGCCAAGTTCAGGGCATAGATTTTTTTAACTCTGCAAAAACACAAACATAGCTGCCATTGCTTCTATTTGACATTAAGACAAATACAGTTGGTATAACTACTGAAAAGCGAATGTCATGAATAGTGTAAGCTGGGAAAAAGGATTTGGCATTGCCATAAGTTCCATCAGCATACCAGTGGCTAGTCAATTTCATGTAATGAAGATTTTTATGTGTTGTGAAAATAAGAAATCTTTCAGGGTCTAAGCAGTCATGGTTGTGCATCATGAACAACTCCCCAATCTGTGCAGTTATACTCGGTGGTATTTGCAACTCTGCCATTGTGGCTGGCTGACAGGGGCTACTGCAGACTTTTGCCTGGCTCATTGAGTTATCTGCTTTAGACAAGGAAACAAAGGCAGTTTACCACTTGTTGCCTGGCTCAGAGCATTTGTCGCACTTGCCGCAACTTGATGCATGGATTCCTGACAACTCACTGCCCTCTCCTTGATGTCATTCAGAACCTTGCGCACCTTAGTAGTAGCGGCATCGGGGAACATGATTATGTTCATTTGAGAATGGCAATATTTCCGATTCAGATGTGTGGCAGTGTGCCCTTACATTGGAAAGCATCATATTGGAAGCATTTTCAGTACATCTTTGCCCCATACAGATGCTCTTTGCGGTACAAATACCCTTCATGGGATAGCAGCTGCTGCCCTCTGCTACTGAGGACAAAGTGTAGCAGCATGTCTGACAGGGAGTGCTGAGAGGAATGTTATGCGGCAGCAACAGCCCCAGCAACTAAGGAAGTCTCAGCTACTGGCCAGATGATTATATACATGTAAGCAGCAATGCAATTAGTTAATTAGTACATGTAATTAGATAATTGTACAACAGTAATTCCAAGGTGCTCGATATATGTACATTGATAGCAACCATTTAAGATTTTTTATTGCAGTGCTCTGATATTTCAAGCAGATGTTTAGTGTGCATAAGAGAAGTGCTCCAATATTTAAAGCAGTGGTTTGAGCAGTGACCTCTAAGAGACCGCTGACATTGACCGTGCCAAAATTGTGCTGCACTATGTAGGTGTGCGCCAAACTGACTGTGCTGTAATGTACCACAGTGAGTTTGTTCACATGGAATTGACATGTAACCTGTACATACAGCCAGAGACTGTAATTGGGGTGAAAAATTGCAACACTGTAAAAATGTGGACTGTTGTCATATGTCTGCTAGTCACAAAACCTTGTACAGACTTATGTTTTGCCTCAGCATGTACTATTTATTGTACTATTCTGTACCAATCTATGTATTATTTTGTATGCTCATACCACTATGTTGTTAATGTGCTTGCTTTCAATAAAAAGATGTTACAAAAAGAAAAGGCCACTTGACAGAGTTGAAGGCCTTCTTGAAGTTCACTGCAAGAACAGCCATAGGGTTGTGGCTAGATTGGGCCCAGTGTATTTAGGAAAGCAAGGATCTATGGTGGTCTGATCTTAACCTCCCTTTCACAAAATCTGCTTGTGCCGGGTGCATGATTCCCAGTAGGAAATTCTCCAGGCTGCCAGCCAGAACCTTAGCATGGATCTTGGTGTCCGCATTGATAAGGGAGATCAGTCGGTAACTACCGGGGCAGTGGGGTCTTTACCTTTCTTCGGGAGTACCATGATGATTCCCTCCCTCATCGTCGGTGGTAAGATTCCCTTATTCAGTGATTCCCTGAGAAGGTAACCAGACACTTCGCCCTCTAATGCTTGGTAGAAGTCAGGAGGGAACCCATCACCCCCTGGAGCTTTGTGGGGGTTCAGGGAACTTTTGGCCTTTCTAATCTTGGACTCGGTTATCAGGTCTTCAAAGGGTACTGGCCTGTTGCTGTGGAATCTGCAGGATGGGGAAAGATGTCAAGAAGTCCTCTATTACGGTGTTGCTGGGAGGAATGGGGGTTGCGTATAGTTGTTCATAGAACTGGGCCATGGTATTGTTGATACCTTCCTGCAAACTGGTTAAGGATTCTTTGGGGTCTTTCAGAGCAGCAGTTGTTCTGTCTGCTTGCCTGATTTTCAGCCGGTAAGGTAACAACCTCCTGGATCCCCCCCCTTCCAAGTATGAGTGTCGTAACCATTTTAGAGCCAAGTCAGCCTTCCTGGTAAGGTTGTCAATGAGTTGGACTCGGGTGCTGTTTAACTGGGCCAGAAGGGTGGGTGGTGGAGTCCTTAAAGCAAAGGATTTGTATTGGGATTCAAGTAGTATTAACTGTTTTTCCAAGGCGGCCTGTTCCGCTTCCCTTTGCTTCCACCTGTTTGAGGCGTAGGCGAGGATACTCCTCCTTACAGTGGCTTTAAATGCCTCCCATAATGTGGAGTCTGTCACCTCCCCAGAGCCATCGTTATGCCAGTACTCATGGGTCTCTTCCCTCACCCATAGTAAAAACTGTTGGTCTTCTAGGAGTGGAGGATCCAAGTGCCAAGAAGAGCTTTGAGGTGCATCAGATCCAACCTGTAAAAGCATTTCCAGGGGAGCATGGTCCGAGATAACTGTTGGATGTATCTGTATCTGGGAGACAGCCTCATATTGGAAATGTGAGAGAAGCCACATGTCTAACTGGTTGTAGGATCCATGCTGGGAGAGAAGAACATGAAATCTTTCATCCCTGGGTGTTTGGTCCTCCAGACATCCAAGAGTGAATGTTCAGTGGATAGCCTATTCAGCGCTCTAACTGCATCCCTGTATGGTTCCAGAGATCCCCTGCTTCTATCTATGGTAGAATTCAGAGTGAGATTAAAGTCCCCCCTTCCCATCACAATAGGTATCTGGCTGGGGTTGAAGTCTGTCAGCTACTGGTTAAGGTTATGAAAAGGCCAGGGTCATCTTGATTTGGTGCATAAATGTTCACCCAAATCAGAGCTCCTTCTAGGGTTGTCCTCGCTATCACCCATCTCCCTCTTTGTCCCCTTTAAGTCGTGGCATGATCCACTTTGAATCCTTGAGGAATATGAAACCCTCATTTATGGACGGAGGCTGTACTATGGAGTCCCATCCCACCCACCCCTGCTTGAGTTTCGAGCTTCCTCAGAGGAGAGCCTTGTCTCTTGGAGGAATGCAGTCCAAGGCCTCAGTTTTTTAAGTGCTTAAGAACTTGTTTCCTTTAATGGGTGAGCTGAGCCCTCGTAATTCCAAGAAATAAAGCTAGCCTCCGTGAAAATGTTTGAAAATCTGATGGATGATGAATAATTGCCATATATCCACCAGACCTGCCAAACTACAAGTTGTCCTGCCCCGAGCTCCCTCTTTGGAATTACTTTAGCAGCCTCTCATAACTCATGGTTGCCTTTAACATTGGAATAACCATAAACACAATGATCTAAACAGTAACATGAAATAATAACAGCAACAGTTTCCACCTACTGTATGAACTGTAATCATCTTCCATGCACTTGCCACTTATGCACCTATTATCAACCCCCTCACCCCACAGTAAAGAAACTAGCCACTGCCAAGTGCATCAGCCAATCTATGGCTAAGATCGCAGCAGTTGTGCTTGCTTTGGTAGGGTGGGGATCCCATCGGTAACACCAAAGTCTGACTTCCTTTACAGGAAAGCTCAGGGAGACAGAAAACAGTTTGCTTACAGTCGACCATATGTGAGTCAACTGACACCAGTCAGGAGAGCGCTAGCAAATGAAGGATACTCACACCAGTCTTGTGGGCCTTCTCGCGGTGGAGACTCATCCTGGATTGGTGGATGGGCCGCTTTCTCTGCCCTGGATTCAGCTTCCACCCAAGACCCTACCTGTGTTGGAGAAGGCTGCGGAGTCACATTTGCAGGTAATGGGAGCAGCGGGAACTCCTCTTGAAGATCTTGAAGTACTGCAAATTTGTTATCAATGGTGGGAGAATCCACTAACCCTCCTGAGGTTTCGGAGTCCCTATTGCGGCTCCGGCTTCTGGATCTAAGCCTGGGGGACTTGTCAAGGTGTTTGTCCTCCTCTGGGTGTTTCCTCTTATTGCGGCACTGGCTCTTTGGGGCCGGGAACCATGGGTTCTGATCCGCTGGTGAAGTCAGTCAGGTTGGAGACTCCCTGCCTGTGGATGGCTGTGTTTCTGCCCTTGTGGTGAGTTTCATGGGTGAGGGGAGACTTTCCTTACCCTGTGGTGGAAGAGGCTGAGCCAGTTTGCCCCAACTGAACTGCAGGGCTTGTCCTGTTAAGAAGTATTCCACTTCTTCTGGAATGTCAAAGGACCAGGAAGCTCCTATGACATTGATCCAAAGGATGGCGGGGTTTGGGAGACTGTACCACAGCCCCAGCTCGGCGCAGGCCCTGCAAGCTGTGGTGAAGGCTTTGTGCCAGGCTGAATGCTCCTGCGAGTAGTCAGCAAAAATCTGAATATGCTGACCTCACCAGAAGAGGGTTTTCTTTTCCCTGGCAGCAAAGAGAAGGTTTCCCGGTCCGGAAAATGCAGGAACCGGGTCAGGATAGGCTTCTGTCAGGCTACAGGTTTTGGCTTGGGGGCTAGTGAATGGTGGGCCCGATTAATTTCTAGCAGCCAATCTCGTTCATGCGACAACAGCCCTGGGAGCACTGTCATCAAGGCACAGGTCAGGAAGCATAAGAAGCATAGGAAGACCAGTAGTAGTTTCGTAAATAGTGTTTTATTTTTCTCAATAACAGCAAAATAAAAAATTAAAATTATTCAGTATAACTATTTACAAAGGCAGTACAAACAGAGAAAACTAAGCCCTTTTGCTGAGGATCTCTCTTAATTCCCAGTTTCATTCTCTCAGTCTCCTTGTCTCTCTAGCAAAAGTATTGGTCCCTTTTATAAGTCTTTGTCTGGGAACTCGTTAGAGAGCATGCTGCTCACAGAATGTTCTTTTAAGTTTCATTTATTGCAGGTGCAACAAAACAGTACATGGTGTCCCAGAACTGACCTCTTGTTCACAGCTCTGCAAAGGGCTTAAAACTGCATCTCACTGGCCCAGTGGTGCTGAGGGTTGAGGCACTAGCTGCCCACCTCACTCCGCCCGGCGACCGTGTTGAGGCGAGCGGGTTGCAGTTGAGTCGGCAGGAGGAAATGGATTGGCGTCCGAAGGACTGCTCTCCATCTCCGGGGAGGGGGGTTTCCAGTAGCCGGTGTTCGCCTGACCCCTAGTGGAGGCTGGGTCTCGGCGACATGGAGCCACACATCAAGGGAAGTGGGACACTGCAGACGCTTGACAGGAGTGCACACGGGAGCATGCAAGCACCTAGTCACCAGCGTCATTGCATGCTGTAAGCCCGCAGGAGAGAAAAGCGAAAAATAGGGAATCCCGTCGCAGCAGCTTGATGGTCGTCTGTGAGCACCTGTGCCGGCTCAAGGGGGGGAGACCACCAAGTAGGTGTGGATCTGTTCTAGGTGGGGGAAGTTGGCCACCCCCTACCACCCCACCACAGGGGGTAAGCCGTGAGGCAACTAGAGGTGGTCCCTCCAGGGAGTCCGGTGCAGGTCAGACGGTGGCTGGAGTAAAAGGAAGCAAAGACAGATTGGCCGACTGGAGACCCTAGGAAGAAATAAGCACCATTTAAAAAAAAAAAAAAAAACTGCATCTCACGTTAACCCCTTGAGTTCCAAATAACTCTGCAATCATTTTAACAGTATATATACAGTTTTAACGAAACAGATCCCAGTATCACATACAGTTTTACACAGAGATTCACATATATTTTTTATAATTGCAAATATGCAAGGGGGAAGAAAAAGACAGAAATAGCAAGGGAAGGCAGAAGATAGCAGTGGTGAGAATTACAAAACTGTTGGAGTGATCAGTTCCTAGGTCTCAAGAAAATTTGGTTGCACAACCAGACAAGAGACAGAAAAGGAGCGGAAAGAACAGATCCTTGCATTTGAACTCTTTCTGCATAAAATTGGGGCAGGGCCTTATTCAGCCCTGTCACAAGCACAGACTGGAGAAATGCGATTGTATTAGGTCCCTCACGTTCTTCCAGGAACCCCACACATCTAAAATTGTTCCTGTGGCTGCAGTTCTCAAGGTCCACAACCCACTGCCACAGGAGTTGAATCATGCAGTCTTGCTCTCGGATGTTGGCATGCAGTTTGTGGTTATGATCATCATTGTCTGCGATTCTTTGTTCATTGACAGGGCGATGGGACAGAGAGATAATGTCTGCCGATGTATTTTGTGCTACAATTTGTAATTTTCAGATTTGTTCCATCAGTTGTGTGAACAGTCCTTTGATTTCCAACAGGCTGGAGTCCTCCCCCCCCCCCCGGGGGGAGAAGACGACACCATCTCGACGTTGAGAGAGCAGGAAGGCCCAAACTCATGGAGATCATAGCAACCAAACTCCTGTGGAACAGAAGAATTCAGCTTCAAAAATCAACCTGAAGCATCAGTATGTGTCTCTTATTGTACCAATCTATCGGCTGGTACTTAGGGCAAGGGATGGCCTGGATTATTTCCGGTATATAAGAGGTGGTAGCCAGAGCTAAGATTTCAGGCTGCCATTTCCTTTGAAGGCAAGCCACACCCCCACTATTGTAATTTTATATATATAGCAGATGTAAAAATTATACATTTACTAAATGTGCTGTTAAGTTTAGCTTTCAGACTGTTTTAAATAATGTTGTTGCAATTTGTACCATTGCACCGTCACTTTTTTGTAAATCTTAACATTACGATCAATAATGAACCATGCCTAAAATACAAGTGTTTTATAGTTGAGAGTTTCACTAAATAAAAACCCATTAATCATCTGGTTTAAAATGGATCTGTACAGTATATGTAAAACTGCAAGCACTCAGATATTTAATCTAATTTATTTCCCATCTTGCTTATGGGTTCTAGAGATAGAGAAATTGTCAATCAGACTTAAATTGGGCTAATGTGTTCAACATGCCTCATATGGTTGGTTCATGTATATAAGCTTGCCATTGGACCAGAAAAGCACTCCCTGATGAAGCCTTTGTGATGAGGGAAAGCACCGGGCTGTTCTATTTTCAGACTGCCTCAGTGTTTGTACTGAGACACTACATATACTGTATCTGGTATGCACTGTTTTGCACAAGACTGTACTTTAAACATGTGCTTACTATAAGTGCAATATAATAATTCAAAATGCAAGAATGACTCTGTAAGCCTTTCTGAATTTGTGCCTGGGATCTGTTTGGGAGCATTGGGTGACGTGGAGCACCAAGAGGTTAAGTGACTTGCACAATGTCACATTGTGAGTACAGTATTTGGCTCTACTGGGGTTTGAACCTGCAATCTCCCAGTTCAAAGGCAGCACTCTAACCACTAGACCACACTACCTTATGAATAAATCTAGTAATGAACAACTTAGAGAAGGGAAATGCAAACAATATTATACAGGTAGTTATGGTCAGGTAGGCACTTTAACGTTAAATCATTATTTTCAGCCACTTATATTTGGGCTGTTCCTTGATTTAATTTTACAGAATGTTTAAAAGCGTGTATTCTGGCATAGGACCTCTTGATCTGCCCGTTTTGTGTAAACTTGGCTGAGTGGATTTTTGGCTAGGGGTGACAAAAAATTAGAAACATATCCAGACTGGCTCTGATAAGGGTAATACACGTGTCATGGCCTCTGAAATACTGTACACAGAACAACAGGCCGTGCATGAATTTAGACTTATCAGCACCACAGAGAAGCAGTGAATCTGCCATTTCTGTTACTTGGATGACCAGCATTCAGGAGCCCATTCCTTCCACTGTTGCCACTTGTCTCTCTTCCCCACCTCCCACTCCCACCCCCAGGTGCTAGCTGTAAAAAAATTTTCTGTTGGTGCTCCCTACCCAGCTAGTACCCTCTCAGCCTGCACCATTACCTCACCATCCCCATGACTTACTGCAGTTCCTGTTGCCCCATGGTGTACTCCCCATGGTGAGGCTGCAAGGAGTGGAGGGCAGATTCCTAAATAGTGACTACACTGACCAGCACTTGAGCCTGGTTGGCAGAAACAGAGCCTGTGAGGTGCAGGATTCATCCTACTCCTGGTCAGCATTTTCTTATTTTCTGCTACTCCACCCCTGAATCAATGACGTGAACGCACATCGGCAACCATGCACATGCGCAGAGCCAGGTGACTCACCCTTCTTCTGTCATCTGTACATGACACCACCCATGCAACCACAGGAGGTGCTCAAATGGTGGAACAAACAACTGCTCAACACCAGAGAGGGTGAGGGTCTGTTAGGATGCTCAAGCTCTCTGCTCCTTGCTAGTATTCTAGTGACTTGAGCTCATTATCGAACCTGGGTTGCCAGCATTACAAACAGTAGCCCTACTGCTGCACTGATGGTCTGGCTGCCAATTTTATATTAAAAATTACAAGGGGTTGGGAACTCTTTCCTAGCTCCAGTACTGTCACAGTCACCGCTGCATCTATCTTCCCCCACCATGACATTTCGCCACCAATTTTCTGTTTAATATTACTAGCATTTGGGAACATATCGCTGTCCCTGGTATTGTCCCTCCCACTGCATCTTTCTCTCTTCCTGCTCTTGCTAGACCCAGTTAAATGAATTACCCCCCCAACCTCTGGCATCCACCACCCTCATATATTGTGTCCCTCGGCAGGGGACTGGCACAGACCTCCCTCCACCTTAGCCAGCCATCATCTAACGTGTGAAAAGTACAGTTACATAAGAACTTACCGTAACAGTAGCTCTCAAGAGGAGCTCTTGCAGCAGGTAACACCTTTAGGACTGAAGCCAGAAGGCACTAGGACCCCATGGAAACTTTCTAGCTAGCAATACCAGGTGGGGTACTGCCCCCTATGTTGGCCCACCCGACGTCATGTACAGTATAAAAGGGGTGGTCCCCCAGCCCATCCCCAGTTCCGTCGCTGGAGACTGGTTATTGATAAATGTACAGAGGAGAACTGAGGAATGAAGATATTTGAGATGGAGAAGAAATTACTAGGGGGAGGAGGGTAGGAAAAATAGCCCCTGCTGCAAGAGCTCCTCTAGAAGATCTACTGTTGTGGCAAGTTCTTACATAACTGTATTATCTCACTTCGAGATTCACTCTTGCAGCAGGTAACACCTTTAGGACACAGTCCCAAGCAGTAGAGGAGAAATCCTAAGCAGAAGGGTGGGTGAATAAATCTCCAGGCCGGAAGGATGGCGAGTCAAAAGCCAGCTCTGCGTCGGGAAGCAATGTCCAGACTGTAGTGTTTTACAAAGGTGTGGACAGAACTCCAAGTGGCAGCTGTACAAATGTCTGCAGCTGATACATTTCTTAGTGAGGCAAAGAAGCTGCCATACTCAGGTAGAGTGACCCTTTACCGAGCCTGGTAAGGGTTTGTCATACTTGTAACAAAACACAATGCAGTTAATCAATCATTTGTATAAACACTGTTTAGAAACTGCAGCCCCCACCATCCAGGGTACGAAAGTCACAAATAACTGGTCAGGATGGGTATGCTCCACATAGCAACGGAGCACCCTGTAGACAACCAGAGCATGCAGAAGAGCCTCCCTTCAGTTTGAGTACTCTGGGTAGCATACCAGAAGGTGGATATCCTGATTCAAGGTAAACTCTGAGATCACCTTCGGTAAGAAATGGAAATTACGTACTTACCATAATTATTGATCTTCTTGGACAGTCTCCATCACTCATTCACACTTGTGGGATAGCGCCGGAGGTGCTAGGACCAAGCGGGAGCCTAAAGTTTTCGAAGGGTCGGCGCCAAGAGGGCCACGCATCGCCTTTCCTGAGACAGCTCGCGCCTGTGTAAGGCTATCTCGGCCGACCCTCCAACCGCCTCAGTACCTTCTCGACTGAGGAGGTGCAGCGTTACTAATGAGAATAACTCATCCTGAGTTTCTGGGCCTGAGAGGGCCCAGATGGCCTTGCAAGAAAGGCTAAGAATAATGTTCTCACAGTCCGAATCATAGGACCGTGAAGACCAGGAAAGAAAATGAGTGAACCAAGGGATGGTGGGTGGGTGTGTGAATGAGTGATGGAGACTGTCCAAGAAGATCAATAATTACGGTAAGTACGTAATTTCCATATCTTTCTGGACTAGGTCTCCATCACTCATTACTTGTGGGAGAGTACCAAGCTAAAACCAACAACCCTGAGTAGGGTGGTAGGAGATAGGGTTCACTCAGAAAGGACGGCCAAGGACTGTCCTGCTAATAAAAAAGAGCTGTCTTGTAAAGAGCATCTAGAACATAGTGTTTACAAGATAAGCGTTCGAGCTGTAACTCACCACTTTACAGACGACTGCAATGGGCACAGAATGAAAGTTTGCCAGGAAACCACTACCACTTTAGGAGAGCGGTAAGAACCTGGCCTCACAATTTGGTCTAGGACCAAAAGTAATAGTGTCAAAGATATATACTAATGTAATGTAAAGGACCCTCAGGAACTGAAAGAGTTGGAGGTAAAGTCTACTGGTTCAGGGAAGACCCGGAAAGTACAGATGGGAATCCCCACTATCCAGTATGGTTGACCTGTAAACAACAGGTCCAGAAGCACTTGAACCCCTTATTTGGTGAGCAAGGGGGTCCAGGTGGGGTTAGTCCATCAAGGAGAATGGTCTCCACTTAGTCACAGGATCTTCCTGATGGAAGGCCAAGCATGACTTAGAAGCCTCTCGTGGTGGTCTAGTAAAAACATATCCTACCCACTGTATATTCCAAGAGGAATAATTCTGCCCTTGTGTGTACAACTGTAGCAGCAGTCTCTGAACTCAGGGAAGAAAGGAAAAAGGTGCACAGGAGGATGTGTCCACTGTGGAAAAAAACATTCCAACAAAAACCAGGGGCTGGATTTCTAAGGTCAATAGAGGCAGATGTGCATCGAGGAGGGACACAGCCGGACCAAGTTAGGGCTAACCCATTTGTTGAAGTGACTGAAAGAGGCAGTGAGTCAATGTAGTGAGGCACTAACCACTCTGGCTTTCCTGAAAGGAGTAGGAAAGGATTCTAGTTCATTTGCTGAAAAAGAAACATCACCACTCCCTCTCACACTTGAAGAGGATAGCTTCGTGAACGACTGGCATAGACCAGACAGCAGGAACCGAAGGTGTGAATATTTGAGAAGCTTCCTCAGAAAAAGGGAGACCTACTTGACCATCCGTCAAGAAGGTGAAAATCGCCTGTTAAATTAAGCAAGCAAGGAAACAGGAAACTGAGTTCCGACTCTGTGGAGAGTCGCTTCTGCTGCTGTAAGGCTCTGTTCGAGAAAAGAAAGTCTGATAAAAAGAATAGGAATTAACAGTCTGGGCAGACGCCTAGATCTAGAAAATGTCTCTGAATGAGAGCAATCTCTTAGAGAAAGAGACGACCCATATCGTCGCCGGATCGGACTCCCCGTAGGGGAGGAAGAAATCAGTTACTCTTTACCGTATCCAGGAGGCGGCGCCTCAGGGGCTGAGGAGGAATCTTACCAGATCCCCCTCAAAAGGGGGACGGTAATTAGGCTAGGCCATGTGCTGTGATAAAAACCATATGATATAAATTTTTTTTTTAGTCCGAGCCAAAGAAGGCCTTCAGGCTGCTATTTTGAGGATTGTCTTGGTACAAAAGACGTAAGATGTTCTCCATCTGAGTGTGGAAAGAGCCTGAGTGTCCATACAAATCATTACGGACTAACAATCACAGCTGGAGAGAAGTTAACCACCTGTGCCGAGGAAGCCACTGAAGAGGCAATATCACAAGGGGGCTATATACCCCTATCAAAGGAGCGGAAGAGTCAGAGCGGCCCCTGACCATTAAATTAAAATGTTCCACAGAGTATAACTGTCTTGACGATTGAAAAAGTCTAGACGCAGAAGAGTATGGTCCACGGACGCAGTGAAATACTATAGTGGACCCAGTTACTGAGGAACTACTGAAAGGATTTTCCATCATGGACTCTGAAGATAGAGATGACACACCCTCCGGTATATAAAATGAGCTGTCCGCTGCGTTACTGACCAGAAGGACAGGGAAAGACTCATCTAGATACACCTCTACCCCAGAAAGACCTCCAAAAGAGGTCTAGGTCAGAGCCACTAGAGACTCCGCCATCAGGAGGATGTCGAGGAGCTTGATACCACGTAGGGGGCAGAGAAAATGCTGAGCAGAATGAGATTCTGCTGGCAGAACGGTACAGCAGGGTTCCAAAAGAAAAACCGCTGGATGACACAAGATCCCACATAGACCACCACTCACTAAAAAGTGTGGAAAAAAATAATCCGCAGAACAGGAGTTCATTCTGCGGTAAACATCCCTCCACAAGTTCTGTGGAATGAGTCTGAAAGGAAAAATGTGTCACTAATTCTGCCATACAGCACCCAGTAGCAACCGTTTGGCATCAGCAGCACTCGTGGCACAGGAGGGCACCAAGCAGTGTCTATGCCAACCTGGGCAAAACCCAAGGGCAGCCATGGCAGTATCCGCAGGTACTCCTGGCACCCATGTAGCAATGGCACTGAGGGCACCTCCAACGTCCATGGCACCAATGACACTCATGGCAAGAATGGCATCCGAGGGCACCAATGGCACCGAGGCACCAGCCCACGGCACCCATGAGTGTCAACCCGGTACCCAAGGCACCAGCGGCACCCATGGCACCTGAAGCATGCATGGAACCCATAGGTGCCCACAGCGTCACCCGCGGCACCCACGGGTGCTCCCAGCACCACCCCTGGCATCCGCCCACAGGTGCATGTCGCAGCTCGAGGGTGCACGGCACTACTGATGGCACCGACAACCAGTGGCAGGAAGAGAGAAACCACGGCGCCGCACAGAGTGACGGTGTCGACCCACGGCGCCGAGCAAGGCGCTGACCATGGCTCCGAGCCACGGCGCCGACCAAGGCACCGAGCCATGGCTCCGAGCTACGGCGCCGACCAAGGCACGAGCAGGCGCTGACCAGGCACGAGCCATGGCTCTGAGCCCGGCGCCGACTAACCGGACACGGCTACCGACTATGGTCCAGCCACGGCGGCCGACCAAGGCACCGAGGGATGGCGCTGACATCGGCCCGAGCCACGGCGCTGACCAAGGCATCGGCACGGCGCCGACCATGACTCCGAGCCACAGCGCCGACCAAGGCACCGAGCCATGGCGCCAAACCACGGCGCCGAAGGAAAATGCCAATGGAAATCCTGAAAAGGGGAGAAGGAAAAAGGTGGTGCCCGTGCTGGCCCCTGCATGGAAAAGGGAGAGGGGGTAGGCACGAGGGGTCGACACGATGGCAAAGGCACCCAGAGGGCACCTCACCATACGTGATCCAATCAATCCGGCTCCGGTCCAACGGCTCCGAGGCCCAGAGGTCCCGAAATCAGGAACAGAGCCAGGAAAACTGAGTCGAACCCCTGCTCCATAGGAGCAACCAAAGTGAAACTGCTCACCAGAACTCCAGCGAGGACAGAGATGGAGCTCAGAGTCGAAAGCAGCCGTATGAGCGGGGCCAAGAGGAACCCACCAAAGTCGGGTTCGGCCCATCACCCCTCCAGACGAACATTCCTCGTGCAGACATACCAACGGGCAACCTCGAGCGGCACCAATTCTTCTTCCCCGAACGAGGAAGAGGAGCTCGAGGTCAAGCGGAGCTGGATCACCGGAACCGTTAGATTTGTACTTTGGAGGGCTGTCCTCCCCCCGAGCACAGGACTGTCCGTAGTCAGACCCCCCCCCCCGTTAACTAGGGGTGGCGGACCGGACACAGCCCCTCTGCCATAAAAACTTTCAAACAAGTCCTCCTACCATCACCGCTACCGTCTAAGGACGACTCCGTTGATGGCAGGAAAGAAATTCTTTTTCTTCTTCGTAAAATAATAAATTACTACTTCAAAATATTAAAACATTAAGAGCTGTTGTCGTATAGACGAAAACTTCGACTCCGGCAGACGAGCGACGTCGACATCCAAGCGCACTCGACGGCGGGAGAAAAGGAACTGAGGCGGTTGGAGGGTCGACGCCGAGATAGCCTACACAGGCGCGAGCTAGTCTCATGGTGCTGCGCACGCGTGGCCCTCTCTTGGCGCCGACCCTTCTGAAAACTTAAGGCTCCCGCTTGGTCCTAGTGCCTCCGGCGCTATCCCACAAGTGTGAATGAGTGATGGAGACTTAGTCAAGAATTTTAGGATTCGTTCCAAGGACACCTTATCCCTGTGAAAACTAAATAAGGCTCCTTACGCATCAAGGCCTGAAGCTCGGAAATTCTTCGAGCAGAGGTAATGGCAACCAAAAATAATGCTTTCTACAACAGAAAGCGTAGCTGAGTTAGCAGCAGGTTTAAAGGGAGGCAAGGTTAGTTTCTCTAAGATGAACAAAAGGTCCCAAGGCGGACAGGGTCCTGGACAGGAGGCTTCAAATGAAGCATGCCCCACAAAAAAGAGTGGGAGAGGTCCAGCTGGACAATAGATTTGCCCTTGATAGGAACATGGTATGCGGGAACAGCAGACAAGTGTACCTTCAGGGAAGAGTAGCCGAGCCCTGCATCTGAGAGAGAGAGGGGACATACTCTAGAACTAAGTTCACTGGGCAACTGAAGGGGTCCAAGCTCCAAGCAGTGGCCCAAATGCAAAACTGTTTCCACTTCACAGCATAGGTTGCCCAAGTGGAGGGTTTCCTTGCTGCCACTAGGATGTCTGCTACCCTTGGAGACTCTAAATCTGGAGACAGCTAAATCTGGGGAGCCACGCATGGAGATGCAGATATCTGAGATCCAGATGGACCAGGAGCCCTGCTCCTAGAAGAGCAAGTCTGACCTGAGGGGCAGGGCACTGGAGGTTCCACCGCCAGCTGCTGCAAAAGAGGAACCAGATCTGATGAGGACAAAACAGAGCCACCAGGATCATTTCTGCCCTCCGACAGCAACCTGATGAGTACTTATCGCAGCAGGGAAAGGAGGAATGCATAAAACCTCCCCACCCAGGACAGGGACAAAGCATCTTGCCAAAAAGCACCAGGTCCTGGATCTAATGAGCATAAATTGGGCAGTTTTGCATTGGATGGGGAGGCAAATAGATTTCTGGGCAACCCCATTTGGCAAAAGATCTTCTGTCACTGCGGGCAGCAGTTCCCATGCATGGGCTCTGGACTGAGTCCAACTGAGGCTGTCAGCCAGACAGTTTTGCATGCCTGGAACATGGACTGCATCCTGCAATCGGGTAATGATATTGTATCTTCCCTAGATAATATCAGCCCTCTGAAGAAGGCATCCATAATCTTGGACTGGATATCCTGGGCAAACCCTGAGAATCTCAGCCAAGAGTATCGGTGGATGCAGATTGCAGAAGCTACGGCTCTGTCCGCTGCATCTGTTGTGTCATCTGGCCTGCAGGACATGGCTACTGACGTCCAAGCTGCACTTTATGATGGCCATAAGCTCTGCCTGTCCAGGTGAGTCTGGCATGGTCTGCATGAGTTCAAGCACCTTGTCCGACAGGGCATTCTGGTACTGGAACATGTGGGCAAGGAAATTCTGTGACTAGATGGCACGTGGCAGAGGAGAAAACTGTTTTAAAGTCCTTATCTGGTGGCTGCGTACTGAGGTGCTGCAGATGTCTGGACCTGTTGTGGGCAACATTCAGCACCACAGAGTCTGCCTCCGGTTGTTCCCTGTGGTAAGGGTTGTTGCTCAGCACATTCCACAGCTTCTTCCTGATTGGCTAATTCATAAATCTCATTACCATAAATTCCACCTCCGGGGCAGTGATAGCTACCTAACTGACTGCAATAATTACTGATGAGAAAGGACTCCAAGGGTAAGAAAAACAGGTTACTCCCCTGTAACAGTAGTTGTAGGAGTGGTACATGTTTGTCCACACGATCTGGCATGTCCTTTCCCCTTTAAAGATCATGTGCAATGATTTATTTTCAAAAATAAAGTCCTGCATACCCATGACTGTTTTAGCCAAAGTTAATTTGCCAAGATACATTTACTTTGTGCGTGTATTTTTCTTATATTTCTCAGTTTTCTTTGTTCCAATCTGGGCCCTGAATTGGCATGCTCACACTGTGCCTACAAGAGGGCAGTGGCCAGCGGTGATGCAGTGTTGGAGTAGGGAGGTGTTGCATCTGTGCTACGATCACTGTGTTACCTTTCCAAAACATGTATATTGCTCTGTTTTCAAAAGGTGGCTGTGATTACAATTATAAAGTGAACATATGATGTTCCACATCATAACCTGTATTTGGCAAATCTGTGCACGGTTGGAAGGTTATTTTCAATGAAAGTCCCTCACCTTGAGCATTGCCTTGAGTAATAACTGCTATGCATATAGAGCACTACATTTGCACACTTGTATTGATCTTGGGGCAAGTATGAGACATGACATTACACAAAGACTCCCCCCCCCCCCCACCAGCTCATCAGTGGCAGACATAACAGGAGATAGCACCCATATGAACAGGAGCTTCAGAACACAAATAATAAGCATGGATGCATGACACAATGGCAGACACAGTCACAGTTATTTCAAGGATAGTTAGGAGAGTCCCAGTGCATCTGTTCCCAACTCCTAATTATAAGCACTGCTATACTTTCTGAGCTGGCCTTGAAGTCAATATCATTTGGCATCACATTTAGTCTGGTGCACAGTGTGTTGATTTGTGTTGTGCTCTTATCTGTCCCCCTCCGACAGCAGCGGCTCCAATTGTGCACTTTTTTTTTTATTCAAGTTTATTGCACATTCAGGCACATTTACATATATTACATCACATCTCAGCTTTCTTAGTCGATTCCACTTTTAGTACATACGATTCAACATTAATCAGACTGATTTTGCCACAATTTCATTAGACAAGTTTTAGTACCTCAGGAGAAAATATAGGCCTTTAGGGACCTGTGTCTTGGTGTCTACAAACGAAATTTAGTTACATTAGTATTTTGAATCACTCCCCTTCTTTATCTTCGGTCAATCTGTCCTCTCTGATTCAACCCTCTCCCCTTCCCTAATGCAGCTGCCCCCATGTTCTTTCCATATCATCCAGAGAGTCCATCTGCTCACAAAATTATGTGTCCTGGAGTTGATTTTGTGGGTCAGTTCCAATTGTGCACTCTTGATGTTCCATCCAATGGTAGTCAGCCACCATTCTTGCATCAAAGGTGACCCCATACATAAATTAACAATAAAATTTAAATAATGTGTTGTGTTACTCACAGTGATTTTTACTGGCTCTAAATGGACAGTCTGCCTACTCTCACAGCTGCTTGGCACCTGCCTTGCGACCGCTCTTGCTCATCCCCAATAACCCCCCCTTCTCACCAGATGTTCCCTACATCGCTGATCTTCTTGCCCCCTATGAAAGTAAGCAATCTAGTGAAAATCTGGGGGCATGCATTTTGGATTGTGTTTGGATAGAACACCAGCCAGCACACAGCCAAATGAGTGCCCCACCAAGCAAATCGTATGCACAGAGGGCACTAACCAATTGCAACACGCAGTAATGTCTCTTGCAAACTACTGTGACAATGTACCCTGGTGCAAGAAGTAAAAATCAGTAGTCCAAATCATTGGATTTGGTCATTATTGGTGTTGGGTAATAAATCACACTTGTACACCGACTGGACCATGTTCGAACGGGACACCCAAAAAAAAAAAATTAATAATTATGGAGCAATGTCATGTTCAGTTTCATAGGAGCATAATATATGCCAGTTCACACACAGCAGGCCCTGGGGTACTCTCTGTCATATATTTGAAAGCACTGTCACTGTGCATGGCAGTTGATTAGTGCCCCAGGTGTGTGTCTTTTGCCTGGCGTAGCTGCCCATTCCTGTGTTGTACTATCTCCAGTTCAACGTGCTGATGGCCCACACAGACACATTTGTTCTCTAACACATTGGCACACACCCGTTGACAGTGCAAGCTATGCGTGAAGTGCCAGCTATTCAAAGTCTAAATTAGAGTAAGGGCATGCATGGCAGTGCTGAACCACATCAAGAAAGGTAGCAACACAAGTGCCTCCGCAGCTAGGATAAAATCAATTATTTATCATTGCTGAGTAATTCTAAGCAAAGTCAGAACACACACCAAGCACTGTAAATTTGGCAGCCGACTCTCTGTACAGAGTCATATGTGAGCTGATACTGAGACACTCAGCAGTTGAGTTTTGTGCAGCATGGTTTGGTATCGATGTTGGATGGGATCACCACAGTCGCCAATCTTGGTGGTTGACTGGGAGAAAGGCAGATGGATCAGGACCACACAAAACAAACTAGGAGGAACCAAGTAAATGCTCCTTGGAATGACTGCCACTTCTAGGTCAGGCATGAGACAAATCAAGCGCCACGAATGGGGAATATTGCTTGTGGCACTAGTTTAGTTAGTCAAAATGGTACTGTGCCATGTCATAATGATTTAGTTAGGATTGGCTCATTTCACCACTGGGTGTCATGTTAGAGTTTGCACGGTACCATACGGGTAGTGTGTTTATTTGTGACATGTGGCAATGGGGACCCTTCGTCAGTGTGCTAATATTCATGATCAGACAGCCTTTGAGACAGAGTCACAGCTGCCCACACTGTAGGCAGCCACAAGTGAGACTGCTTGCTGTGGACCCAGAAATGCATCATTTCCTGTCATCCCTTTACTGTTGGACTGAACGAGTACAGAAAAAAAAATTAATAATAATAAGAAAAAGAACCAACTGAATACATAAATACTTAAACCAGGTTGACAACATTTTGACCCAGCATTACCCCTGGACCTCTCCTTCTTTGCCTGCCCATGTTTCCCCTAGTTACCATTTATGGCACCATCATTTCTAAATCATGGCACTGAAGTGGCTGAGTAGATTGGGGGGGGGCGGCAATTTTCAGTGGTGATGGCCACATTGCTGACAGGTATGCTAGACCACCCCTTCAACTTGCAGTTCCTTCAGTATCTCTATGTAACAGGATTAGTCAACCTTTTTCACACCTGCATGCATACTCCTTACACAAGGTGGCAAATGACTTTCAAGTTGGCAGAGCAATTGCAGTCAAAGGCTGTTAGTAAATGGCACCCACTCTGAAGTAGGCAAAATGACCAGTGGGGTGCAGCAGGGGACAGTGCTTGGATTCGATAGTGTTCAATGTCTTTATAAGTAACATTACACTGTACACAAACTACTCTGGCAAAGGCAATCGGAGTAATACAATGAAAAAAAAAGGCAACAAGGGTGCACCATTTGCACTCACTAACAGTAACTCAGGCACTATATCCATGACTGCACAGTAAAAGGTAAAAAAAAGGGGCTGCAGAGCTTTGCAGTGAGTGTCACTGTGGTTGCCTTACTGTTGTGATCTCTCAACGGACATTCATAGCACTGTGACAATTACGTGGAACTAAGCATGTAACAAAGTTGGCTCTTGACAGTGAGTCGCATGTCTTGGTATGCACTGGCTCTGCTTTGGTGCTACCCCAATGTACAACATCACAATTGTGCCAGCTTCTGAACTATTTCAGGGAAGTGGACAAGCACGTGGATCACCATAGGCAGCACATTGGTTTGGGGATGGGGTGCCGGGGGCGAAATGGTGGAATGGAACCCAACACCATGCAAGTGTCATGCATACTGACATATATTGTTAGGTCAGCCAAAGAAAGAAATAATGCTGTGATCAGTAATTGCAGTGGCACAGTGCACAGATTAGAGTCAGATTCCATTGCGGAAGCTGTATGTAGTATGCTGCTCTACAGGTACACCGACATCACCGTCGCTCCGGGGACCATCTAGGCAGGAATAAGTTCGTCACGGAATAGTGGTCAGTATCAGGAACCGTGTATTGGCAGCAGTATAATCAGTGTGGTAAACACTTAGTGCCCCCACCCCTTTGTTATTGCCAGCATGATGCTCGCTACCGATGGATGATGGCTTGTGTGCGATGTGGCAATGATGAAAACTTCAGCAATTGTGCCCGATTTCAATGCTTTTACTTGGCAAGTGGAGGAGACATGCAGGGAGTTCTAAGAGCAGTGCTGGGGTGCCATGAAAACTGTGATGGACTGATTGGAGGAAGGGGGAAGAAAAAAGCGTGGTTGCAAGACTGGTGGGGCTGTCCCAGGGAGAACAATTATAATACCACTTCAGTAATGCAAATGCATTCACATTCATCAGTATTCATTTAGTTTCTTTGCTTGTGGCATTGTGCCCCATTCGGTGGTGGTCCTACGTATCTTGGGGTCAGAGGAGAGTGTGATACTGCACTACATAACTTGCAGGTATTGACAAAATGGGGTGATTGAGGGCCCAGAAACAATAACTGTACAACTGGGCAACATGTAAGTATGTGCCATGCACAGTGTATGGCATTTCATATTTAGATAAGAGCGCTATGGGTTACTTTCACACTGGGACTTGAAATAATTGCAACTGTGCTTTTCCCTGACTTTGTGCTCCAGAACTTGTTATTCTTGCCATGTGACTCTGACTGTGTTGTGATGTTTATTGGTATCTGCATGGAATAGCACTGACCAGCCAGCAGCGGAAAGAGCAAGCTGGGCATGTGGTGGTGGTGGTGGTGAGTTTGGGTTGCTGGTGGGAGAGATATCAAGCAGATCGTGGTGTTTTCAGCCTGGAAGTAGGCTGTCACCATGCTTTCGGTATGAACTGTTGTACTTTCGATGTCATGCATCACTGTAGCCGTCATCAACTGTGACCTCCATCCGCAGAATGGCAGGTAATGGGCAATGGGTTCGGCCAGCAGGATTGAGAAATACATTAATTGTCAGGGTGGTGGTTGGGGAGGGGCTGATTTAGCAACAAAAGTACCTGTCTAGCTAAAATAAGCTCAGCCTAACATAGCAAGTGAGATCACAGGGAACAAGGAAACAGTCATGCCATGCCTCTCTGACAGCAGTGGGCACACATCTCAGACTGGTGTGTCTGTGGGTGCGTGGGTGGGTGTGGTGGTACTGCACCATGTCACACTACAGTAAAGTGAGGAGATATGTAATTCTGTTCCCGGGGTTGACAAAGTGGAACATACAGGCAAATGACAGGGCTTACATAAACATTAGCAGGAGGTGCATGCCCACAGACCACTAGCTTTCACATGTGTTCGGGACCCCAAGTTCATTCATCGTTATGACTAACAGTACAAAGGGGGTGTACAAGACATCGTGCTGAGTGAGAAAGCGGCAAGCTGAAGCACTTGCTGGAAGCTGTGAATAAAGGCTCAGCACATTCGGTCAGCAATGCCAATGGTACTGAGGACTTTACTAGTGCCTCACAGTGCGGATTCAACACTACTATAAAGAATAATTGAAAAAGGTTCACTTGGTGAGCAAATTGAACACCGGAATGCCATGAAAATACACCAAACGAAACAATAAGTATCTACCATTCATCACCATGCCAGGCTCCTCTTCACTGCTCTCTGAGCTGTCCAACTGTTCAACTTTGCCAATTCATGTATGACTCAAAATCATCTCATAAGAATAGGGCTGATTGCCTGTGGTCGCTGAACTAGACTCAGTATCACTGTCCTCTTCAAAAGACATCGTGGCACTCTTTTAAACAACTGTCAATATTGGCATGTAGATACAGATGCAGCAATTTAGTAGTTGCAATTCCGTGCCACTCAGCACTGACATCACGGCCAATGGGGGATGTGCCAATGGAGCCGATGAGATAGAGAACGTTGGGGTGGAGCTTACAATTAAATAAATCAATAAATCTCAAAACCGAGAGCAATCAGGCATGGTACACAAGCACATTAAGAGACACAAACACACATTTCAAAGGAATATGTCTATTATCAATTTCAATTAGTTGAGCATAAACGACTTTGCACATGATCTTCAAGATCCGCCGAGAAGTCTTCAAGCTAGCTCCTCCACCCAACTGGGTGGCATATACCCTCGGCTCCGCCACATGGCGCTAGATTGCCAGCTGGAGAAGCAGAGTGTAGGCACGAGCCGGGAGGTCAGGTGGGTTTGAGTGAATGAACTGCATATACCACTCCTAGAAAGTGCAGTTACACAAGACTTTTGCTGTAACAGTAGAACTTCTAGGAATGTCTCTTGCAGTAAGTCATTACTTCTGGGAGTTCCGATAGGTGGCCCTCCAGCACGGAAGTTTCTTCCAGCAATCTCACACCAGGGACCACTCACACAACCTCACTTCTGGGCTGTACCTATAAAAGTGGGTGGTCCCTGGTAATCTCCGTTCCCTGCCGGTTTCAGCTCGGAAGCGAGGGACAGAGGGGAACTAAGGTACCAAAGCTTCCCAACCCTACATAGTTTTTCCTGTTGTAAAATGGCAGGGGGTTGGAGGGAGGGCAACTACTTACTGCAAGAGACATTCCTAGAAGATCTACTGTTACAGCAAACATCTTTGTGTAACTGCACTATCTTCTGGGAGATTCCCAAGCAGTTATCGAGCAGAGGGTGGCCGTGTATGACATTCTGCATTATATCTTAGTGTGGTCTTAGGACCGAAAGGGGCAGAAAACAGTGTATCAGCATGTAAAAAGGGATTGTGTAAGTAATCTATTATAACATTTGTTATAGTATCATGGCTGAAAGACAAGCCAGACTGGCTGGCAGGCTGGCATCATCAGATGTGTCTAAGGAGATGTAAACCTGATTAGGGTGTGGCACATCAAGTACTGTAATAGATCATAGGAAAGTCAGCCATATAATGGAGTAATCGGTGAATCTCAATGGCATGCACTGAAAAAGACAGTCTATGTCAAATCCCATTGGTTCTGAGTCTGGGATAGTATCCCAAATAATCCAATGTTATCTTGTAGTGTTACAATGTAGCAATTTAGTACAGTTTTTTTGATGGGAAACAATGTACCTATTTCATGAAGGAAGCCAGTGACACTTGAAGTTAGTGGCAACATTGTACCTGTTTTAGGGTAAGGACATAGAATACAACAAGTGATGTATTCAGTTCCATCGTGTGTTAGTAATCTCATTTGCAAGTGGGTCCCAAGTATGTCAGGGTCTACCACTTCGTCAGGCATAAACCTGAAATGTTAGTATGATGGGCCCTTTGTTGATACTGTTGGATGGACAGACATGAAAACAATGATCTGGATACTTACAGATTTAGGAGTCATGATCTCATGTGTGAGATTTGAAATGTAAGAAAATCATAAGGTTTGTAACCTGTCCATAGTTTGTTGTTCAAGTAGCGTGGATCAGCAAGTGTGATAAATCTTGCATTTTATACAGGTTTTATATATTCACCATGCCCAGTCTGTCCAGACAGTAGAAACTGTATCCATTTAGCAGTAATAGGATACTGAAGTAGCAGATAATGTTGCGAAATGAAACAAAGTATCTGTGACATAAAGGAAGTCAGTGATTTTTAGAATCAGCAGTTATAACCAATCTTGTAGGTGGTTTACAGAACATGTAGAGTAATAGAGCGATGTTGATATATCCATGTTGCATTAATAATCTTACTTACAAGGGGGTCCCAGGTATGTCTGGGCCTGCAACCTTGTTGGGAGTAAATCTGAAATGTTCGTATGATGAGTCCAGTATGAGTACTGTTTGGAAAACAGAAGCTAAATAATGAACAATA
Organism: Neoceratodus forsteri; assembly: GCA_016271365.2. Lineage (NCBI taxonomy): Eukaryota > Metazoa > Chordata > Ceratodontiformes > Ceratodontidae > Neoceratodus > Neoceratodus forsteri. Next base: position 1,198,814,490 of record CM057450.1, on the reverse strand, counting down.
TAATCAAAATCATAAGGCAGTGGATCTCATTTTTGAGATTACATAAACACATATGTGTATATATATAAAAAAAATTTTTTGACCAAGCAAAAAAGACATGGAGTTTTTAAGACTTATAATGTCTGTATGGGTACTCACCCTTGTTCATGGGATCTAAGTTCATGATCAAGGAAAGCAGCTTATAGCAGTAGAAAATTGAAGATAATATAATCCATACCAGGATATACCAATTGAGTCTCAGCATGTGAGTAGTAGTAAGTGGACCTGTTCATGGGAGGGACATGGAGACTGGCGCACAACAGGCTGAGAGGCATCCCGATGGAATGGCCATGATGGTCTGTAACAGTGATACCTTTGAAAAAGTGGTTAAATGTATAGAGCCTATTGAAAAAGGCCTCAGGTTTCAGTTGAAGTCTTTATTGAGAAGAAGAGGCACCCAGCCTGCCAGAGGGGTGGTCACGGGTTTAAAGGCTTGTAGGTTATCCAGTCTGGTTTGAGCCCCGGGGCCAAAAAGATGGTTGCCTTACAAGGGGCATTAGCCACATGCTGTTGAATATCAGGTGCTAGCCTCGAGAGTCAGAGCCATGCCTGACGGTGTAGAAAATACCAACTGCAGAGGCTCAAGCTAAAGCATCAGTAATGCTGCATCTTGATCTTTTTCAGAGGATGCAGGTAATCTATCTATAGGTCACCAGCAGACTTACTTACCAGACGCTTGTTATAGTTCTTGTATGTTCAGGTATGGCAGCACGGTTTTGTTATAGTAGGCCGTCATCACCGCTAGATGGTACAACATAAGGGGACTTATATTTTCTTGAATATTCATGAAGAGGCATGACAGGTGGGCAGTCCAGCCCTGTGCAGGCCAGTGTTGATGGAAGCTGAGACATAGTCTGTGATAAATGGTGTATGAGTATCATGCATGAGAGCAGATGAGGCTGGTAAGCCCCCTGCATTCTGTAGAATATAATTCTTTATTTTGTAGTGATGCAGCCCCATAGTATCTTTTGATGGATGTTGCTGAAAGTATTCATGGAAGTCCATGGTAAACTTGTAATAAGGATCCTCCATAACTGTATTATATACAGGTAAAGATGCTGGTCTATGATTCAGGGGCTGCTCCGTCGACGGTGGCAGCTGCCTCGTCGATGGAAGAGGAAGAAGAGAAGCATGCCTCATCGATGATGTACTATGTCTTATAGATGAAGGGTTAAGTAAAAGCATGCTCCGTCGACGGTGGAATACACTCAGTCGACGAGGAGGAAGATAGTACATACTCCGTCGATGGTGGGACATGCTCCGTCGATGATGGAATAGTGAGTACATGCACCGTCAACAATGGAAATGCTGTCTTCGATGATGAGAAGGTGAATGCATGCCTGTCGATGGTGGAGCTTTGAAGCATGTCCCGTATGTAGAGTGTGCTCCATCGATGGAGGAGGTGGAGTCATCGATGAAGATGTCTTGTAGAGCACTCCCGTCGACGGGGGAGCATACCCCATTGATGGGGAAAGTAGCAGGACCTCTGTCGTCAACGGTGAGTATAGCCTTGTCAACGGAGGAGCTGAAGAATGAAGCTCCATCAACAAGGAATGTTCCTTTAATGAAGAAGAGCCTGCTTGTCAACAGGGGTGAATGCCTATTAGTACTCTTTTGATGAAGTAGTGTCTGTTGTCGACGGGGGTGAATGCCCGCCGATGAGGAATGTCTTCTTGATGATCTCTGTTTTGGAGGTATGACCGCTGAAAGGCTGCCAGGCAGGACTTTAGGTGAAGGGGTTTCCTTCCCTATTTTAGTCATTGAATGTTGGCAGGGAGACATCCATTGTAGTAGTCTTATCTAGTACAGGAGCCTGGAGTCTTGTATGACGTCCAGGCATCCCAGGTGACAGTGTCAATCCACTTCGTATATTGCTGTAGAAGAGATGCTGCCAGAGCTGAACCCGGTGGAAAACTGAACGGAAATTACTAGGGATCACCCACTTTTATAGGTACAGCCCAGTAAGTGATGTCGTGTGGGTGGTCCCTGGTGTGGAGACTGCTGGAAGAAACTTCAGTGCTGGAGCGCCACCTATCAGGAACTCCCAGAAGTAATGACTTACTGCAAGAGACCATTCCATGGAAGATCTACTGTTACAGGTGCGTAACCTGTTTTTCTAGGGATGTGGATACATCGTTCTATCCACACTATCTCGCAGACTCCTAGCAGTTCTCTGGGAGGAGGGCGACAAGGTGCACACCCCCTATTTTGGGAACAGAGATTGGAGAACTGAGGCCCCAAAACCAGCATCCCAGTGTGACTCTAAGTCAATGTTTTAATGGGAAATGAAGGTGTGTGGTGACTTTCAGGTAGCAGCCCCGCAGATTTCCTGGATAGGACGTCCCTAGAAGCAGCCACCAATGGGTGGAATGAACCCGTAGCCCTACGGGGGGGGGGTGGGACTCCTACCCACCAACTTAGGGCAGAGATCGATGCAGGATGTGATTCACCTGCCAATTGTTCGCTTGGCTGCAGGTCTGTTAGGTGTAGCTTCAGCACAGGTGACAAACAGCTGGCGAACCTCTCCCTGAACTCCGGCCGTGCACTCTTTGTAATAGGCGAGCGCTTGCCTCAGGTCCACGGTATGGTGCCTGTATTTCGCATCAGAGGTGTGATTTGGGTAGAACACCGGAAGAGTTATCACCTGATTCAGGTGAAACTCAGATACAACCTTCAGGAGAAACTTTGGGCTGGGGCACAGGACAACTTTGTCTCTGTGGAAGACCAGGTAAGGAGACTCGACTGAAAGTGCCTGGAGCTCCCCAATCCTTCTGGCTGACATAATGGCCACCAAGAAGGCAGTCTTCCATGACAGGTGTGACATCTCACATCTCTGCATTGGTTCGAATGGCTTGCCCATGAGCTTTGCCAGTACCAGCAACAGATCCCATGGAGGTGGAGGTTCATGCACCGGAAGGGATATGTGATCTAAGCCTCTGAAAAAGTGCCAGACCACTGTCTCCTGGGCCACCGGCCGCTGACCAGCCCACACCCGGCAAGCATAGATGTTTGCCAAGTGCACCTTAAGGGTTGTTGGCCGAAGTCCACCTTTGGAGAGAGACCACAGATAGTCCAAAATGCTGGCCACCGGACAGGTCAAGGGGTCCAGCCCCTTAGCTTGACACCAAATGGAGAATCTCTTCCATTTGAAGGCATAGCATTTTCTGGTCAACTCCTTTCGAGAGGCCTCCACTACAGTGAAGACATCTTCAGAGAGATCCAAAGCCTGGAACTCTAGCCACTCAGGAACCAGGCTGTCAGGTGCGGGGATTGAAGGTCAGGGTGGAGTACCTTCCCTTGTTTGATTGAGAGCAGGTCCGGGTGTGCTGGAAGATGCCTAGGGAGCCTGAGGCGATCTGGGTACCAAAACTGGCAGGGCCAATACGGAACCACAAGGATCACCTGTGCCTTGCCCCTCTTGACCTTGAGCAGCACTTTGTGGATCAAGGGAAGTGGAGGGAAGGCATAGAAGAGGCCTGGGGTCCATGGCCTCAGAAGGCATCCCTGCAGACAGCCTTGCTGAGAGGGGTGGGCACAAAACAGCCTCAGCTTTGCATTCTCCTGAATCGAACAGGTCCACCTGAGGGGTGCCCACTGAGACAACAGACTGTAACTACCTCGGATGGAGACCACTCATAAGGCGCCTCTACCTACCCGGCTGGGCGTCCCCAACGATTGGAGGCTCCTGCCACATGGATGGCTAGGAGATCCGCCTTCAGGCTGTGCTTTTGGGTCCAAGTGCAGACAGCTTCCTCGCACAATGGTAGGTATGCGTCCTCTCCTGTTTGTTGAGCTAGTACTGTGTGGTGTTGTCCATCTGGACTTGAACCACTTGACCCTGAAAAGATGGAGCAAAAGCACTCAACGCCAGCCAAACTGGTCGGAGCTCCAGCAGGTTGATGTGGCATCTGGACTCCTCAGGGGTTCAGAGCCTATGGACTCTGTGTTCCCCTAGATGGGCACCCCAGCCCATCAGAGAGCCACTGGTCATCAGGATGACCATCGGCTTGGGGTGGACAAATGGGATCCCTTCCTGCAGATGTTCTGGGAGAGTGTCCCACATCCTCTGGGTCACCGTGACCAGCTGGTTGAAGTGACCTTTGCACTGGGACCACTGACTGGCCAGCTCCCACTGCAGGGAGCACATATGCCACCGGGCCCATCAGACCATGGTGGTGGTGCAGGCTGATATGTATCTTAGTAGGCACAGGAAGTCCTGGGCAGGGCGCAAGTGCCCAACCAGAAATGATCAGGCAAAGGAGGAGAGAACCTCCGCCCTGTCCACTGGGAGCCTGGCTCTGGCTCAGCATGAGTCAAGCTCTGCCCCAATAAAATTGATCACCTGCATGGGTATGAGTTCCAACTTGGCCTCTCTGATAAGGAGGCCCAGGTTGATGCAGGTCTGAAGGGCCAGATCCCTGCACTGCTCCACCTCCAGTCTAGAGGGACCTGCAATCAACCAGTCGTCCAAGCAGAGGTACACCCGGGCCCCTCGATGCCTTAGGTGGGTCGCTACCACTGCTATGCATTTGGTGAAGACCCCGGTGGCAAGAGAGGCCGAATGGCATGGCCTGGAACTCCCTCTGCTCAGAAGTGGAAGAACCTGGTGGGATGGACGGATCAGGACGTGAAAAATGCATCCTGAAAATCCAGAGAGCAGAACCACATGTTCTGCTCAAGAGATGGTATGATCTGGGACAGAGTTACCATCCTGAAGGTGCAGAACCTAAGCAACTTGTTCAGGTCGCACAGCTCTAGAAAGGGGCACCAGCCCCCCATCCTTTTTGGCAACAGGAAGTACCTGGAGACAAACCCTGGGTGTGCAGCAGGATCCGCTACTCTGACCACCACCTCCTTGTGGAGGAGTTGGGCTATGTTGTCTCGGAGAGCCGACTGAGTGTCTGCAGATACCAAGCCCTCCAATGGGGTGCAGGCTCAGTTTGGAGGGTACTGCTTGAATTCCAGAGGCAGACCCTGACCGACCACTTCTAAAACCCACCTGTCCATGGTAACAGCAGACCAGGTGGAAAGGAAGTGGTGGAGCTGACCCCCCTACAGGAGGACCCAGGGGAGGTGTGACGGGCATGAGGCAGCCCCCATCCCATCACTGTGCAGGCCTGGAGGAGGAAGAGGACCCACCTCATGAATTGCTGGGACCTTTATCTCTGGGCTTTTGGGGCACAGAAGCCACTGACTTGGGCCGGGGGTGCCAAGACTGAGCCTACTGCACAGACTGAAACTGGGCTGATTTGGCTGCAGGAGTGGAAGGCTGAAAGGGCTTGCACTTCTATAGCTTGGAGCCCTTTGATTCCTTCTGGATGGACTGGACAAAGTTCAAGATGGCACTGGAATTCTCCATTGCACTGGAGATAACCGTTGACTCTGGGCCCGAACAAGTCGGTGTCTAGAAAGGGTACTCCACCAATTTATGCTGAGTGTCTGCTGTAAAGGTTGAGATCCTCAGCCAGGCCCTACAGTGCATGGCGATTGTGGCCACCACCGAGCAGGCACAAGAATCCAATGTCCAGAGCTGTCTGGAGCTGCTGCTTGGCTACAGCTCAACCTTGATCTTGGACCTGTTTGACCGTGGTCTGGAGGTCTGCAGGAGATGAGGAAGCACCTCATCCAGGGAGCCCAAGAGGGCAAGAGAAAATGTGACATAATGACGGCCAAGCTAGCCTGGCAGAGACCGGCGATGAGTGGCATAAACATTGTTTGCAGAATAGTCCAATTTCTTGGACTCCTTTTCCAAAGGTTTATCGCGACGCCTAATGCCTGAGCACTGAAACACGGAATTGGTCATAATCCCTCAGCCAAGGGTGTTCTGTGAATCCTGAAAGGGAACCTATGGGCACCGATATTTGCAGGCCATACGGGCAGATGGGCGAGGCAGGAAGCAGGGTGCTGCCAAAGCTCCAAGGTCAGGCCGACAATGGCCTCTGCCACTAGGAAGGCCTCAGTCAGTGAATCACCTTTATCCAAAATGTCAGTAAGGGATAACGGGCCTGCTTCTGAATGGGCACTGGCATCCCGTGGACGTGGAGATAAGATGGAGGATACCCAAGAAGGTTGAGGGCCCTCCTCCGGAGAGACCATCCAGGCAGGGAGTGCAGCAGGAGTCATCGTCAGACTCGAAGAGTGCCCATACAGCGGCCGACCACCTGTGTCACCCTCGGCCCCCGGACAGTCGGGAGCGTAGAGTGACTGACAGCTGATGGGGAAGCCCTTTAGCTGCCAGAGACTCCTTAGATGGAGCCTTGGACGGTAGCTGCCAAGGTGGTGGCTCCACCAAGATCAGTGGAGACGCAGAGGGAGGCCTAGCCAGGATGATCTTCACTAGCTCCGCAGGTGGAGGGATGGTGTTGACTGGCTCCGAAAGAGTCTGTGTTGGCCTAGCAGGCGACAGCCAGGTGATGGCTGGTGTAGGGGCCAAAGGTTGGCTTCGGACCGATCATCAACTGCTGCCACATGAGGTCCTCATAATGTCGATGTGACTCATGCCAAAGCCTCTCCTCAGCCAATGAGGATGAGTAGTGGTGGTGCCGCTTCTTGTGGTGCTGAGTATGTCGCCGGCAGGATCTACTCAACCCACTAGAAGAGGAAAACAGAAACCCAGACCTCTTCCATTGGGAACGCTCGGAAGGAGCCAGGGAGAGCCTCAGCTCCCCTGGTTTGGGTCACAGGCCTGAAGGTCTGGCCCAGAGGGCTGGGTCGGCTCATCAGTCGGTAGGACCAGAGTCCTAAAAAGAAGCTGTTGGCCTCTTCGAGCGATAATGGTTCGACTGAGTTGAGAAACGTCTCGGCCAAATTATCGGCCCACTGCTTGGCAGGTTGGCCTGAAGGGGGCACTGTGAAGCCAGCGGCAAAGGCCATGGTTTGTTCTGGGGTTGAAACTGAAGTCTCCTGAGACCGAGACCGCTCTTGGTCCCAAGAACGTCGACAGTGAGTCTCTCCTCTTCCGGGGGGACGGGTTACATGGGCAGCAATGTCCACAAAGTGTTACTTCCCGTGGAAGCATGCGCGGTGAGGAGCAATGGCTCCTTACAGGGGGAGTCGGGGGTGGGGAGGGCACTGCAGATGCTTGACGCATGCCGTTCGTCTGGACATCAGTCCTGTGCATCAGTGCCCTCAGGGGGGGTAGGGACCAGGAGAAAAACCAAAGGCAAAAAATCTCCTGGTCTCGTGCAGAATGACACTGGGTCCACGCTACACTGGGGCCCAGCCGAAAAGACCTGGGAGAAGGACTTCCCCGGGGCAGAGACCAGGAGGAAGTAAAAAAAAATATCACAAGTCTGGGCATCATGCTTGTGATCCAGGCAGTAAATGCACGAGGCATGTGGGTCGGTACGAAACATCTTCTGTCTGCAGGGGCACTGGTGGAACCTGGGTGAGGACTTTTCCTCCATCGCGGTTGTGATCGAAGATAGAGGTGAAGACCAAACTCTAACGGGTTTAAGTTTTGGGATAAAATCCAAAGATCTGAACACCAGGGCCTACTCAATGTGGGAGTGGCAAGGAGGAAACCTGCTTCTTCCAGTGGAAAGGAAGATCTGGCATCATGGAGGTGGAGCTGAAGGATATATCATCCGGTGGGTGGAAGGAGCAAGCTTGAAGACTTTCTGGCCGAACCTTAAATGGGAAAGGATAAGCCAGATAGCGTGGACAGAACAACATATCATCGCCTCTAGAAAGGACGCCCCAGGCTAGCTTGTATCGAGTCCACCACTGGGGAATTACCATGGGGAGGGCATCCTTGTTTCATAGGAAGACAGCCAACCTCTTTCACTCTGGGTCGAGGTTCTCAGAGTCCCAGCCATTCAACTGTTGAATGTGATGCATAACGTCCATAAAGGAAGGGTCATCAGGTGGGGGCGCAGAGTGTTTGTCTGATGTCGGTTCAGTGTCTGAATCCCTCGACTGGAGGAAGAGGAGTAGGAGTCTGCTTCAAGTATTCTGAGTCAGATTAAGGGGTGAGCCGATCTCAGGGGGCCTGCGGGTCATGGAGACGTCAGGTCCTTGTCAGGCGCCAGCCTCCTAGGAGATGGGGAAGCAGGGATGGCCCGAGGGATCAATCGGCGTTGTTCCTTGGGGAGCTGGCTTAGCAGGGGTTGGGGGAACTTCTTTATCTTTATTTTTTTTAAAAAGTCCACCAGGCAGCTAAAAATTCATTGAGACCCTGTGGGAGAGTTGAGTTATCTGGCGCCGTGGTGACCAGTGTGGAAGGTCCCAGCATCAGGTCATCATGGCTGGGGTAACCCCAGCATCGGGGTAGTCTGGCCCCGACCCTCTGGCATTAAGGCCAAAGGAGTACCCGCAGGCATCGAAGGTACCTGACCCGACGTCCAACCACCTGTCGTTGGCTCCTCGGGTATTGGGTTGGTAGGGGCACCGGAATTAATAGTCATTTGCGGAGGCACCAGGTTCCCCCGTGTGGGCATCGGAGAGGCTGGCGCCGAAGTGCCTGATGTTGGCATAGGCCAGGCTGGAGAACTAGCTGGTGGATGCCTGGGTGGAGTCGCCTGCGGAGGAGGCATCACTTCTGGGCGGGATGTGCGTCAGCTGCTCCTGGAGGGAGAGGATGACTGTCCCGGGAGTCACTTCCCAGCATCAGCCCCAGTCATCAGGGTGGACTCAGCAGCACCTGGCCAGGAGGGCGACAGACAGTGGTCTGATGCCCAAAGAGCCACCAGCTGAGCCACTGGGTTTAGAGCTCCCAGGGGTGATAGACTTAAGGTCCAGTGGCTGAGGGGCATTGGAGGACTTCCCACACCCGAGGGCCTTTTTCTGAGACAGAGATGAGGGAGGAGGCTTCACTACTGGGAGCCTGGAGGCAAGCCCGGAGGATGAAGAGGTTGCCGATTTCTGCATCAGGGACCAGGAGCGACCTTCTGCCTGGGGTTTCTCAGTGTCCCTGTGTTTGTGTTTACCACTTGATTTCTTCTCCTTGTGAAGAAGATGAAGAGGGAGAAAAGGACTGCTCTTGCAGTGAATTTCCTTCTCCATGGCAGGTATCTGTTGTTTTAACAGGAAAGCCTCGAGGTCTTCTGGCACTGACACCTCATGCACTGGTTGAAGTCACATCAGTGCTGGCAGACCTCTGTGTTATGGTCTAGGCCCAGGCAGACCAAATGGTCATCCTTATCTTGAATTTGCCTGCCATGACGGAGCACCTGGAGAGGCGCCTCAATGGAAGATGTTGGAGATGAAGACGACATGCATGAAGACTTTACTAATCGCTGAAAATCAAAATAAAATTGGGCATTGTACAATGTGGTCAAAATGGCAGTTGACTAGCTGAAAGGCATTTGCGGAGGTCATACTTGCGAGGTCGATGGTGGAAAAAGAACTGGGAATAGGCTGGGGACTTCCTATTTTATACTATACGTGACGTCGGGGGCAGGCCGATCTAGGGGATGGTCCCCCACCTGGTACTGCTAGCTAGAAAGTTTCTGTGGTGTCCTGGCACCTGCAGTCTTCTGTCCTGAAGGTGTTACCTGCTGCAAGGGTGAATCTCTAAGTAAGATCCATAGTTTTGCGACCTCGTTCATTACATGGTGGCCAACTTAGGTGGAGGAGGGCTGTGCGGTCACATGGCAAGAAACAATTTATCCTTTTGTGGGTGGGAGAGTGTCAGAGGGTTATGGGTAGGTGCTCTAGTGGTAGGGTACTGACTTGGGAATCGGAAGATTGTAAATCTGAACCCCTGCTAGTGCCAAAATACTCATGCGTGGTTTTGGGCAATTCACTTAAAACTCAGTGCTCCAGTCACCCCAGCTGTGGAAATAGGCTGAAGCAAGATCCACTGAAAATGAGATGCTGCACCTCAGCTGGGCTATCCTGGTAAATAATTATATATATTTATTTCAACGGACATTGGGTAGGAAGGATTTACTATGAACTTCACTACGGTGGGGGGAATGAAGGTACTACAGTACTGTACATCCCAAATTTTTTAATGAAGGCAAATGGGGTGTTTCAGGAAGGGTGGATGGTAAGGGTAGATAACTCTGGCTGTGTCGGGCATGGGAGGGACTACATACCTGTCTAGTGAGTGAGGGATGTATTGAAGGGTGGAAGCACACTATAAGTTTGTCCAGTGCTGGAGAGGTCTACTGTGGAAAAGGTCTGGGATTTCTAGGGAATAGCAGAGGGGACAGGATCTAGGGGCAATGGTGGGCTAGGGTGTGAGATGCAAGTGTGAGGGGTACCAGAGCACAGATACACTACAGGCCAGAGCCTGTACGCAGGGCCCTGTGCTTTGAATTTATTTAGCATTTCAAATTTGGTCACTTGGACATCAACCCAGGCACATGAAGATTGCTAACTTGTATGACATCAACTGTAAACTCCTGTTAGAATGGGTTTTCACCTAATGTCGGGATGAAAAGGAGCAAAACACAGGGCACACAAGAGCAGGATTGCAGCACCAAGTAAACAAACTGACCAGCAAAACCAAAACTAAGTTTGAAAGAAACAACATAACCAATAAAATGCTGTGTTACTAGTGGCTTTATTTGGCAGTCTGAATAAATGAATCTCTAGGGCATCTGTCAGCATGCCCGGAAATAGAAAGGACCCACCGAATCCACTGCCTGCAACCCAAACCAAGGGAGCAACCATGACCCATGCTGGCAAGGTTCCTCTGCTTCCCAGAGAAAGAAAACATTCTTACCTTGGCCAGAGATCATGGTCCTCTCACCTGGCAGAGGCACAGGATACTTATTTTACAGACTACTCCACGGAGTTTGCCCAGAAGTGAATAGGTTTCCTGGGAGTCAAGAAGGTGCTAAAGACCAACAACTAACATCCACTGCAAGTTGCAATTCCCGGCCGAACTGAACATCAACAGGAATGGTGCATCCCATACATTCCAAGCACTGAAGGAAGCAGCTACCTATATTCAGAAAAACTGACCGAAGGGGGGACCACGTGATGCAGCGCTCAGAGTAGCAGCTCTTCAGGCCGGCTCCCATCACCCAGCCTTATTTTCTGGTTTTTATTAATAATCCCAATGAGTCTACACTATTTTTCGCTGAAATTTACCTCTTCTGACTGGGAAGATAAGACTTAGGTGTAGATATGGATGCTGAAATGCATCTAGTGCTGCCGAGACATACCCTCCGTCTCCCGGAGAAAAGTATTAAATGCTCCAAGGCCCAGCAGTGTTAGTGGTAAGCCATCTACTACAGCGACCTCCTCAATCCAGGCTTCAAGGCGGCTTTCCTCACTCGAGCAATTCCTTAAAGAATTCAGCCCATTTCGAGACGCACCTGAAATCACTGACTCACTGAACTTAAACAGATGGCATCAGCGCTCGACAATCTCTCCACCAGGATGGCAGATAATGAAACGCACCTCATCTCCTTGGAGAAACAAGTGGACCAGATGAACAATGACGCTGTTGATAACAGGCACAAAATCAAAAAATTGGAAACTAAAATTGAAGACTTGGAGGGGAGGAGTCGCAGAAACAATGTTGTCATAATCGGTATTCCGGAGAAGGAAGAAGGGAGCAACACTATTTTATTGATCCAGAAGCTGATTGAGAAGTTAGTAGGCCCTTCACCCTTCTGTGTATCCTATACCATTGAGCAGGCCCATAGAGCCCCAAGGCCAATGCCGCTTCCCAGCTCAACACCTCGGCCTCTTATATTAAAGTTTCTGAATTTTCAAGAGAAACAACTGTTTTTAGGAAAACTCAAGGAACTACAGGAGATACAGCAGGAGGGGACAAAAGTCAGGATCACTCAAGATTTACCAGCTTCGGGAAGACAGCGGAAAACTCAATTTCACCCCATCATTATGAAGTTAATAGCAGTGGGAGTAAAATTCAAGATGGGATATCCAGCACGTCTACAGGTGCTATTATTGGGATCCTGGGCCACATTTGAAGAGGTTGAAACAGTGCAAACTGCTCTTCAGAAAGCTTTACCAGACCTCTTCCATAACCATTGAAAGGGGACTGTAGGAACATTCCTTTTCTGACAAATGTAGAAAATAATGTGGATGTACTAAAGAAGGTAGTATCTTGTGGAAAGTAATATCCATCATGTTTGTAGGACTTTGCTGATCAGTGACCTGATCTGTCTGGACATAAAGGTGCAGCATTTAAATAAGTTGAAAGGAACTGGACTATCGCATCCAAGTGCTCACATAAAGAGCGTGGTGGATTGTGGCTCATACATAACACTTAGGGCCTGACTTTATTTTGGATTCTTGGCAATGAAATTATAAAAGATCTTTTGTTTTATTAGGGTGCAGGAAGACACTCTATTACAGATACTTATTAGTATCAGGTTCTGTTATTGTTCTTGTTAGTAAGAAACAGTAGCAGTTAACTACCACTAGTGGGATCTCTTTCCACAAGCTGAAATATGTCCTAACTTGGTTCTCTAAGAAATATGATGTGGAGACCAGGAAAAATATCTTCTTCAATTCGTTTCATCTGGTGAATCTCGACTTGAAAAAACAAGCATTTTATTTGTTTTGGTTAGTATCTTTCCCTCAGACTGACAGGCTTTAGATCCTGAATGTAAATCAGAGACATAAGTGTCAGTCTCTGTAGAATCCAGTTGGGTTACATTTATACTTAAAGGGCGTTATTTCTATATAGTTTAATAGGATAAGGAGGGTTATAATATAATAAAATTAGATGTAACTAGAGTTTGATAGGTTAATAACAATAGTGTTTAAAGAACCAACTCAATTGTGTTTAGTTCTTGTGATAGAATGCTGAACTGAGGTTGAAGGATAGTCTGTATAGCGTTGTAGAACAGTAGGGGGTGGGGCAGAGATATTTCTTGGTGTAGAAAGAGCATGGTCATGAATGGTCCAAGAAACAAAGTTAATAAGAAGAAGGGGAAGGGTAGGGAAGGCACAGCAAAATAATGATCAGTTTAATGCTAATACATACTGATTATTAATGTTTCCATTTTTCTATCTACAGGTTCATTATAGATGGAAAATGACTAGACAATACAGATAACTACATGGAATGTAAAGAAAGTAAGAAAAAGTCTAAATAGTATCAGGGTACTAAAGCATCTGAATATCCTATGAAAGAGATAGTCTTTATTCAAGAATCCTTGATGGACTCAAGGCATCTAGCTATGGAGGCAACAAACTGGTCAGATTTTCTCTGCTGAAGGCACATCAATAGTTGTGGGTGATGATTATTCATGAAAGCTTCCTTTTCACTGATCAGGGTGATTTAAATTTAAGGGAGTATAGATTTATCTTCATTCAAGCACAATTCTAATAGAAATTGTGTTGGGTGATATTCGATTCTTAGGACACACAAGTCCTTTACAACTCATTCAGTGTTAACTCCCATATCAACCCCAATGATCCTTGAGGAGATCTTAATCTAGTGATCCGGTTTAGACCATACGGTCAACGAAAAAGCCTTTAGCCTGCCCAAAGGGCATTAAGGAACTGATAGACCAGACAGGGTATGCAATATCTGGAGGTCTGCCCTAGATAGAATACCGTATCTTCCCTGTGCATAGATCCTCATCGATTAGACTATTTACTCCTTTCTCATTCTCTTATCCAGGTTCTTGACTCCTCCAACCTGGTTCTCTATCTGACCAGTCCCTTGTTTAAGTCATATATATTGTTGTCATTACCTGAAAGAGGGTCAAGATGGAAATTCAATGCCCATTGTTAAAGATCCTGGTTTAATTAACTTACCAGATCATATAGAACTGTTTATTGAGCTTAATCAGCTGAGGAGACCAGATAATTGCCTTTAAAGCTTACAAGAAATCCTAATAAATTTAGCCAATAGGAAAAAGCAACAGAACACATGTCCCAATTATTATCCCAGATGAGGTTATTGAGATAGATTTGTCTCCACATAACAGACTCCTCAGAAGAAATTAACAAAGTTGAGAGCAGCCTATTTGAAATTTTAGAGAAAAGCAGAATATACCATACAAAAACAAAGCCTCCTGCTCACGGACCAGGAAAGGCAGGACACACTTTGGCGCTTAGAATTAACAAATGGGTGCTTCCACTTCATGAAACGTCGTTCTCAAATTGATGGCTCCTTGAAAACCTTAGCATGTGATATTATATTTCGAAGATTTCAATTATTAAAAATCTATAACAAGCCCCAATGCCGATCAACCGAACAGAGTTTAAAAGAAATATTTGGATGAGGCTAATCTATCCCAGCTCATGGAAGAGCAACAGAAAGCTACTAGTCCCAATTACCATCAGGCACTGTCACAAAATAATTGGTGATTTACCTGAATAAAACACAGGGATGGATGGCTATTCAGCCAATTTCTATCAAAATTTAAAAAAAAATTATCCATGCTTCTTCCCTTATATCAACATATCTCTCCAGGGGTGAGTTGATCAACTCTTTGGAAACTAGTATTCTGCAAAACCCGATAGCATGAATTTATCTAAAATACTGCCAATCTCCCAGTCTGGTACTTTAAATCTGATCGGGAGAACAAGTTGGTTATGAGAAAGATCCTCATCGGATTACCTTGCACCCTGTCTCATGTTTCTCGGTATCCAGGGATGTTCCATTTCCTGCAGCTTTGGTCTCTCTGGATGCTGAGAAGGCATTTGACAAGTTGAATTAGCAATATCTGTTTCAAACCTTAAAAGCATTCAGTTTTCCAATAGATTTTCAAAACTGGATCCAGTCTTTGTACGGTTCCCAACAGCCCGTGTTTAGCGTAATGGTGTGACCTCAGAAGCTTTACGCTTCATTCTGGAATGAGGAAAGGTTGCCCTTATCCCATTACTCTTCAACATTTATTTAGAACCTTTAATTAAGTAAACTGCAAAGTTGCCAGGCCATTCAAGGTATTTCCATTCACCCTGTGAGATCAATGCCTCGGCTTATACGGACAACCTCCTCCTTCAACTTTCAAATCCCATCACCTCCATACCCCAATTCTAGACATTATAAATGCATTCAGTGAAGTCTCTAACTATAAATTCAACGTAGGCAAGACAATTATTTTTCCTCTTAATCATAAATTATTCAAACCGGATATCTCAGCTTTTGGACTCTTCTGGAAACATGATTCTCTAAGATATCTAGGTATTGAACTTACCAGACATCCAGGACATTCCCTTAAATTAAATCTAGACTCCCTGGTTCACATCATAAATCAAGACCTTAACAGATGGTCGTCACTTCCGATTTCAATTTGGGGTAGAATAAACTTGCTTAAAATAAATATTTTCCCATGGCTTTTCTATCCTCTCTCATTACTTAACATTTGGCTTCCTTCATCCTGGTTTAAAAAGGTTCATAACCCTTTTCACCAAATTTATTTGGAACAATAAAACCCCTAGAGTCACTTACCATAAGCTAACTGCTCCCAAATTCAGAGGATGGTTACGCCTCTCTTATCTTGGTCTTTATTTTTGGGCCAGTCATATTAACAAATGTTTAAGATGGCTCCCATTGGAGGTCCCATGCCATGCCCCATTCTGGCTCAAAACAGAAGCGACTCAGATCCGTTCTTGTGGCTTAGAACCAGAGGTCTTGTTATATATGAGAGAGGGCCTTCTCCTTCTAAGCTTAAAAATTCCCCTATAGCAATGTCCTAGATTCATTCCCAGCTGTGTCACTATCTTAAATCAGAACACATAATAGATCTTAACCAACCTTTAATAGGCAATCCTAATTTTAAAATAGATGATAAGATTATTTCTCCAAACTGGCTCCCATGTTTAGAGGAGTACAAATTAATAGTCTTATTAATGAAGGTGGTTCATGGCTTCTGGTGAAGGATCTCAAAGAAAGTTTAAGTTTCCAAATAAACTTACCTTTAAGGTTATTCAACTGAGACACCTTCTAATACAAGTTTTAAGTCAGAACCCTTCCTTAACAACTTGCCCTTCCTTTCTAAAAGAAATGTCCCATTTAGTTGGCTGTCCGAAAGTGGTGTCAAAGATTTATAGCATATTGTTTGACTGGAAATATCCCGATTGATTTGGTCCTACTCAATATTGGTCAACCTTATTCCCAAACCTTACTATTGATTGGTCAGTTTTATGGTATAATTGCCATAAGTTTGTAACTTAAGACAGATTAAGACTTATGCAGATGTATATCTTTCATAATGCATACTATTCACCACATAAGCTTGCCAAATTAGGTTTAAAACCCTCACCATTATGTGTCTGATGCCTCCAAGAAGAAGGAACTTTATATCATATGTTCTGGTCTTGTCCCAAGGTGACTCCTCTATGGACTACCATCCAACAGGAATCGTATCCTCTTTTGGGTCTGAAGGATCTGTTTACTCCTGAAATTTGCCTTTTGGCGACTTCTCAGGAATAAGGATCCTCAACCGAAAATATTACATGGCTCTTATTTCCATGTCAATTAAGAGACTGGTATTAAGACATTGGGTGGATCACAAGGATATTTCTTATAATGAGTGGCTTGCCGAACTGCTAGCAAATCTTAGAACTGAAAAAGCAATAGCAAATCTGAACAGACCGGGATAGTTTAAAAAAATTTGGGACCCTTTGTACACCTTATATTCTTTATAAGTTATTGTCCAGATGAAGTTTTGTATTGGCTCAACTGATCATGTCCTTCCTAGAACTGGCTGTGATGGTATGGCTATGGATGGGGTTGGGATTGTAAAGGAAGGGGTGGGTAAAGGGAGAAGGGTGGTGGTTTAGGGAGGGGCAGAATCATAGTGATATGATGACTCATGTAGCTTGTAACATGTATATATATCTGCCTTTATGTAATTATGAAAATATCCTAATAAACTTAAAATTGAAAAAAACTGACCGGAGAGTATGCTGCTGTTTCAACAGTTTTCCCCCGCTACACAGATTTGCTGGAGTATCAAACCTTGTCAGGGATAGAATCGGCCCAGCTCCCAGCCACAGCCTAGCCCCACGCTGCAGAAGATGTGGACTGGCAGACAACTAGGAGCAAAATGCTCAAACCATAGGGGCAGAGATCAGTACAGGTCCGGATATCCACTGGACACGCCAATCAGCAAGGACCCCAGTGGAGACTCCAGATGCTCTGAATCCAGCTCACCAGGAAACCGGCACCAAAGAGAGAAGGGATAACTCAAAACATCCTGGAGGTAGTGACACTACAAACCTTGCTAGAAAAACCACCTTGTTGCCCACAGCAATCAATGAAAGATGGGGACCCCTGAACCTAGGCTGACAGAAGTGCTGAACTGTCATACAGAGGAACAGTGCCCAGGACGGCGTGCTGGGGAAAAGAGACCACTGGACTTAGAAGTGGCCCTGAGGACATTCATCTATTTTCTTAGCTGAACTATCTTTGATGGACTGTTATTTTGGTTTGCATGCTACTTTTTAGATAGTGTGCAGTTGTCGAGAGATTTATAGCTGCAAATGAGAGACAGTACCTAGGTACTATTTTTCTGTCTACTTGTAGGGCAGTCTCACTCCTGCCCCCCCACCTCTCCTTTCCTTTATCCCTCCGTGGTTCCAACAGCCCTGCCATCACCCAGCCCTTGTCCAAGACAGCCATTCGGCTCAGTTCCTTCATAAGCTTCTGCTCTCCGATAAGGCATGGTTCCTAGCAAGATGGCAGTGATAGTATGCTAGACATGCTGTTTGTTTCAGTCACTGATGATTAATACACCATAAGGGTTGTCGGTAGGGGTGCCGCATCTAATGCGATGCTATCATCTCCTGCAGCCATCCTGAGACATGAACCTAAGTCTGCTGGAAGGGTGAGATGTAAGGCTTGGGGGGGGGGCTACCTAAAGACTGGGTTTTGAGCAGGGACTGATGGTCTGCATCCTCTCCTCCCACCACCCAGCCACTTGGTCCCATCTTTTACTTAGACTGTAATATACCAGCGGGTAAACACCCTTTCACAACTGTCAAAAATACGCAAGTGTCTGACAAGGGATGCACCTTTCACTCAGGTCAACCTGCTGGCTCCTGCTCGCGTGCCATCTACAGGACTGTCTGCCCCTTGCTGCAAGATTCGACTGTCATATTTCAGCAGCACTGCGATGGTGCAATCCTGCGGCAGTGCGATGGTTGCCAAGCCATGTGAATATTGCCTGTGCAAATAGGAAGCTGGGTCCTCGACTGGAGGGGTAGGATTACCATGCAAGGCCATTATTACATGGTCGGTTAGCCATGAAACTCAGGACAAACAATGGCTGTACTTAATTTTAGCAAATGCTGGCACCTGACCCCATATGGTCTACTCCCGTGAGCCACAAGTTTATACTCCAGCACCCATATAACCCGTTCCCGCATGACTCACTCCTTAGGCTCAGTTACATGGCCAGCTCTCTACCCACCAATTTCCTTGAAAGGGAGAAAGCTCTACTCCATCCCTACATACACAAAGTGATGTCAGACACTTTAACTACAGCCATAAGTGCCTGTGTCTATGACCTTGGCACTCCCTCTCCATACATTTTTACTAGGTCCCATAGACTGGGGTCCCTCTTTCTTTTTTTTCCTCCTCTGTGGGTGGCACAGACAAGGTCCAGACTCGTGAGATAACCTACCCTTCTGGTGGGAGCACACAGACAATGAGGGGCTCTGACTAGGGAGTTTTGACCCAGAGCAGGCTAGCGCCTCTCCCTAAGGCACAAGGTTACACAACACTCACTAGGGATAACATAGTTCTTTTGCAATTGTTTTTCATCGGTTTTATGAATGTTCTAGCATGTATAAACTGATTTCACAGGTATCTTTGTCGTAAAGGACAGTCAATGGGTGCAGGGGCTTGGAACTCCTGGTCCAGCCTAATGGGCACAAAACATACCACTTTAGTAATGGTCTTTTATTCTCATAACTCCTTCACTGTTACCCTCATCTGAAGTGTCCAACCCTCTGGGAAGATCAATATCCAATTTAATATTTGTGATTTGATAATCCCTCTGTTCTGCTATCAGAATGACTAATGGAGCGGTTAAATGGGCCACTTGGAATGTTACAGGGATTAACTCCCCCATAAAACGCAGAAAGATTTGAAATAATCTGTGAAGGGCTGGGATTGGGATTGCTTTCCTGCAGGAGACCCGCCTTACCCCCATTGAGATTACCAAACTGTGCATGAGTTGGGTCTCACAAGCATCTGGCATCTTTTTTAACTGTAAGAACAGAGGGGTTGCTATACTGGTGAATAAGAATGTTCCCTTTCAGGAAGAGTGGGTGGTTAAGGACCCAGAAGGTAGATGTTATTATTCAAGGTGTACAACATGGAATGAAGGTAACTCTGTGCAACCTATATGGTCCCAATAAAACAGATGATGCCTCTTACCTTTTCATGGCCCAAACACTTGAGACCACCCTCCAGAGCTACTTGGTCTTGGGAGGGGATTTTAATACTATGATGGATGACTTCTTGGACAGAAGCACCGCGTCAGTAGGTCCCTGCACCCCAGCCATGCAGGCACTCACCAGCCTAGCTGAAAAGTTGCACCTCACAGACATATGGCTGCTGGTACACCCCAGGAGGCATGACTACACTTTATATTCACCATCTCACCACACATACTCTAGAACTTATCTGCGGCTGATCCCACATCAATGTGTGTCGGAGGTTACAAAGACAGACATGGGAGTGATAATAATATTGGACGAGGCACTAGCCTTATTCACCCGAGTGCCACCTGGTTCAGATTCCTTTTCAGTGATGCCATGGTGGTTCAATGCATCCTTTCCATAGGACCCAAGTTTTGCTAAAATCTCCAACAGGACAACCACAATTTCTTGGACCTTAACTGTTCAGGGGATACCACTGCAGCTGTCTGTTTGGGCACCTTGAAAGCAGTCATCAGAGGTAGGTGTATAAGCTATGCCTCCCACACCAAAAAGCAGAGGCTCAAGGATCTAGAGGAGCAACTAGCTGCCCTTAAAAACCTAAGGGAGCAGTATAGAGGGAGTCAGGCCCTCCTCTGGGCCTCTTAGCTGATACTCCAGGCACCTGATATAAAGTTAATCCCCACCTGCATCAGAGGGCTAAATTTTGCACTATTTAAGCTTTGCCAGTCCTTTTGAGAAATCAGATGGAAAAGCTAGGAAGACTCTTTGCATACCAGCTAAAAGAGACAAGAGAAGTCCAGCATAGTGGCAATTCATGACACTGCAGTATTCTACAAAGGGAGCTGCAGAGAGTTAACTAGGCCTGCAGAGGCTTTCTACTAAAATGTGTACAAGCAGGAACGAACCCAATCTGGGGAGCAAATGGCCACCTTCACAAAGCTCCCTCTATAGCTACCAAACCTTAAGGAGGAGCTGGAGACACCCTTTTCACTAAGGGGGCTAGAAGCTGCCTTAAAAGCATGCCAGCCAGGAAGGCACCAGGGTAGGATGGTATCCCTGCTGAGCTCCTCACAGCCTTCTAAGACCTATTGCTGTAGCTACTAGCTGATGCTCTGGAGGAGGAGGTGTGTCAGACTGTGACAGTCCCAGGATCCATGCGCACAGCCACAATATTCTTGATCTCTAAGCCACATAAAGACTCAGCCTTATGCAGGAGCTACCAGCCTATATCCCTAATTACAGTTAACTGCAAAGTCCACACTAAAATACTTGCCCTGAGACTGCAGAAGGTCATTCCCCATATAACATATAAAAGACCAAGTAGGGTTCATGTCCAGGAAGAAGGGTACTGACAACACACAAGATAGCTCATTAACACCATGTGGAAGGCCTCCTTCACGGAAGACCCAACAGCTCTTATATCACTGGATGCAGAGAAGGCTTGACAGGGTGGAATAGGACTATTTTTCCACACCCTGGAGGTATTTGGCTTTGGTGAAACCTTCAGTGGGAGTTTTTGCATGCTACACAATGGAGCTGAGGCAAGAGTCACCACCAACACAGTGTCCTCCTGCCCTTCCTCTGGTAGAGCCACTAGGTAGGGTTCTGCCTATCCCTCACCTCTTCATGACAGCCCTAGAACCACTGCTACAAGCAATTCTGCAAACCCAACTATTCATGGCAACCCACTGAATGGATCACATAAGGCTCTTGCCTATGCTGATGACATAATGCTGACTTAACCCAGCCAGAGGAGTCTGTGCCGGCCATCCTTGCCCTTCCAGACACAATCAGCACTGTTTTTGGATTCAAAACCAATGTGGTCAAGTCTCTCAGCCTACCTTCTGCTGAAATATGCAGGAAATCTGGGTTCCCTTTGGGGTCCCCAAGAGGCAGAGAGATCCATCAAACACTTGGGCATTCACTTTTCTTGGATTCTGAAGGACATAGGTAAACTTAATTCTCTCTCTCCCATCCCCCACGACAGAGTTGGAGAAGGACCTTGCTAGAAGGAGCCATCCCCACCTCTCACACCGGGGTACAGTACGTGCCTTCAAAATAACTGTAGTACCTAAGATACAATACCTCTTAGATAATCTACCTATTAAACTCCAACCAACCCTGTTCAAGCACGCACAAACAGATGCTAGACTTCTTCTGGGGGAAGGATCCCAGATGAGTAGGTTTTACAAAGTTTGATAACCCACTTGCAAAGAAAGGGCTCAGCCTTCCTAACTTTGCACAGAAACATGCAGCCTACTTGCTGTACCAGCTCTCCCAAACCAGTGCACAATTACCTGAAGATGCCTGGCCCAAAGTAAGACATATCCCCTGGGTAAATCCCTGTTGCAGGCGGTGATGTTTAGGAAAATTCCAGCTAATCTGGCAACCCACCCTACACTCTCACATGCTGCCAGGGTATGGCAGACATAAGCAAAAAAGGAGCATCGGGACCCCGGAGATTCCCCAGCCTTCCCTCTCTGGAACAACCCTGACCTTATAGTAGGGGGATAACCAATCCTTTGGCCCCAATAGAACAGTGAGGGTAAATTATCATTGCAGTATCTCCTTGAACAACTGCAAGGCCACTTTAAATCTTTCAGACAACTGCAAGCTGAATTCCACCTTGAGATCCAGCAGTACCTCCAGCTGAGACATGCTCTTATGTGCATTCTGGGTCTTACTCACAGCCACTTCTCTGAACATCATGGACACTTTTTAAGCTTGGTCATCATTCCACCCCAAGGCCAGTCTATCTATAAAAACTCATAGCCTGGAGGGGACACACAGCAATCTCGGAGAGCCTGGAATGCAGAGTTGGGCATGGAGACACCAATACAGGAACAGGGACATGTTGGAAGAATCTAGCAAAGGCAGTAAAAGAAACTAAAAAAAATTGGTTCACACAACATAAAATATTGCATTGCTGGCACAGAACTCTCCCAAAAATTTAAAAAAATGGGGCCTAACCCCAACAGATACACGCTGGAGGTGCCAGGTAGAGCCTGGGACCACTATCATTTACTGTGGCCCTGTAAGGCTCCAAACACGGGTTGGGAAGGAGTCTAGCAGATCTGTCATGCTGTCCTTGACCCCAATCTTGCCTTTCAAGCTACACTGACTGTGCTTGGTAGACTGAGATGAAGGATTCCTCCCCCACTACCCTATGATACCCAAAGATGGCTGCAAGGGCTGTGATCACTGCTTAGGGGTCATCTTGCACCATTGAAAACCCCTGCCCCCTTCAGTCTCAGAGCAGACAGAAGAGATGGGGAAAATGGCTTGCTATAAAAGTGTTCTTCACAAATCTATGAATTTATTGTGAAAATACATGGACATTTGGGGCTCATACCTATACTCTCAATACTGCAGTATACCACGAGGTTGCTACAAACCTCACTATCTGTTGAATAGCCCAACCCATATATTATAGACAATGGGGCGGTACACACGCTGCCTCTCCCTCTTTGTACGGACTAGAATATAGTCATCAGTTCCCATTTTCATTTTAGAAAGTTAGGTCCTCTAGATTATGATAGTTTGGTTGTTTATAGTTATAGTGCTGTATAGTATTATGACATAATATATCTTTTTATGATTTTCTTAAGATTTTAAAACTCTTTTAACCTGTTGATCAATTACTGTAGCGTACTTAGATTTGGTTGACCACATTTAGAGTTGTACCTCCAAGAAGGATATCTCCTCTGGCTAGGCTCTTCCTTCCAGGACTACGAATTTCTACTGGTGGTCATGTCTGTATTGATGAATTTCTGCTTTTATAATCAATAAAATGCTTTTTTTATACTCAAACTTTATTGAAGATACAATAAAAGAAACAAATACAACCAGAAACTTTAAACAATAACAAACAACCTAGATAAATATTACATCAAACAGAACATGTCTGAAATAGATCACTTCTGATGTTACAGACCGGTAGATAAACAAAACTATAAGGAGCTAGCTACTTATCCAGATAATACAGAATTAAACAAAACAACTGACAGTACACTAAGAACAAAAAAGGGTCCTAATGAAATCTAATAAACTATCACATAAACCAGAGATGTTGACAGTGGGGTAATAACAGACATTAAACTACAATAACCCATATGGAAACTTATAGTTAGTTGATTACAGCATCGAGTTGGTTCATAAAAAAAATCCGAAGGTTAACAAAAATACATGTGTTCCTCAAGAAATACTAAGAACCCGGTAAATCCCATTGCATCCATCTATTCTGGAAGAGGGGAGATCTCTGTTGAAGTGAAAAAGTGATTTTCTCGAGCTTATTAATTAAATTGACTATATCTATCCAATCCAATATCGTAGGAAGGGTAAGTGAGAGCCATTTCTTAGTAATGGCCTTAAGGGCTGCTGCCATTAAAATGAACCACAGATATTTGGCCTCCTTACCATATACCTCTGAAGGCAAAAGGCCTTTTAGAACATGCTCCGGACCTGAGAGCATAGCCAAACCAAAGATATTTCGCAGATGGCTTCTAATCTTGAACCAGTAAGGTTGTAGGGCGTCACATAACTAAAACATATGAGCTTGAGTGGCGGGATCTACACCACAACCCCTCCAACAGCTAGACGGAACAGATGGATCCCATTTAGAGACCACTGCTGGGACTCTTAAACAAAACAAAACAAAAAAAAAAAACAGATTCGTAGCTTCCAGAGAAATTCTCTTCACACAGTGGAGAAAGAGGTCTGCCAAGTATTCTGCCAAATCATCAATCATTGTCATTCATCAATGTTAAGAACAAGCTCTTGTTCCCATTTACAGCGCATTTTGTCTGTAGTTTGGAGAATATCTGTCACATAATTAGAGTACAGTAATGAAATGGCCCTCTCATCCAGCCAAGACTTCCAAAGGAGCTCAAAAGGAGGACCTGGCAGGTCCCACCCCCAAGTTGAAGAAGTTCTCAAAAAGCCATTTATGTAACCCCAAAGCTGACAGTATTGAATTCTGTCACCTTCCTGTCATCCAAATTTAACTTGAGCTTCTTCAAAGGAAATGACAGCATTCCTAGAGAGGAGTTGTCATGGTGCATAAACACCTCTATGGGCCATAAGAAAAAGACAAAATTACTCACCTTAGTAATTGTGTTTCTTCTAATGGAGTATTGCTGTATTCTGACATATGCAGTTAGCCCCAGCACTTGAACTGCCCTGGAGAGGAAAGAGTTAACTCTATGCTAAAGCATAGAATGTTGAGCTCGAGCTCGGATTTCAAACCTCTGTCTGTGGTGCTTCTGAGTGTAACCGTCAGATTCTTACAAGCAACTAACTAACTACCCTGGTGTGGAAATTGTAAACAATAAAACTAATAGTTAAGAAATTTTCCTGGAGACCCAAAAAGACTCAAGTCGTGAACCCCAAAAAAGAAAACATAGGTAGTGAACAATATATATATATATATATATATATAGTATTTTAAACAAAACAACACAATAACCCACCCAATGGTGAGAAGGAGGCAGAGGAGGTCAGAATACAGCAAGACTCCATTAGAATAAACACAATTACTAAAGCGAGTAATTTTTTCTTCAAACAACATTAAGTCTTGCTGTATTCTGACATATGTAGACTACCAAGCAGTACCTCCATGGAGGAGGGTACCAAACCTATTTTGGGAATAGGCTCTGCAGTACTGCTGTACCAAACCTAGCATCACTCATAGCCTGGATATCCAGAGAGTAATGCTTGGTGAATGTATGGACTGTTTTCCAGGTGGCTGCTTTGCAGATCTCTAGTAAGGGTATATCTCTGGCAGCAGCCTGAGAAGCGGCTGTACCTCTAGTCGAGTGGGCCTCAGGCCTGAGGGAGGTGTTTACCTAGCTTGGTATAACAGAATTGTATACAGGCTATAATCCACCTGGCGCTAGTTCTCTTAGTACCTGGCCTGCCTTTTCCCACTTCACCATAAGTGAGAAACAGTTGAAGACAATCATTCCTATGTGCCTTAGTATGCTGTATGTAGTAGCTAAGTGCCTTTTTAACATCCAAACTGTGCAATCTTCTCTCTCCTGAAGAAGAATGATCAGTGAAAAACACAGGAAGGAACATGGACTGGTTCAGATGGAAATCTGAAACCACTATTGGTAAGAACCTCCTATTGGTTCTGAGGACCACCTTATCTCTATGGAATGAGATAAGATTAGGTTTGACTGACAGGGCCTGTAGTTCACTAATTCGCCTGGCAGATGTAACAGCTACCAGAAACACAGTTTTCCAGGTCAAGTACTTAAGTTTGGCCGAAGCCAAAGGTTCAAAGGGGGGCTGCATAAGCTGAGCAATGCAGATGTTGAAATCCCAAGCCAGGGTAGGCTCCATTAAAAGAGGGTTGATATGAATCAAACCTTTAAAGAACTTTGCAAAGACAGGGTGGGATGCCAGGAAAGAGCCTTTCCCTGCAGACAGAAATTCGGAGACAGCTGCTAGGTGAACATTTAAAGTAGCTGGCCTAAGGCCTAACCCATTTAGGTGAACCAGATAATCTAAAACTGTGGCAATACCTGCAGCATCTGGTAGGATATCCCTCTGTGAACACCAAATGCTGAATCTTTTCCATTTGGAATTGTAAGTTTTTCTGGTAGAGGGTTTTCGAGAACCCTTGAGGATGTCTAAAACTCCCTGAGAAAGATGCATGCTTGTGTACTCTTAACTCTTCAAGAGCCAGGCCCTGAGATTGAGAGACGGGAGATTGGGGTACCATATCCTCCCCTAACAGGAGGTTAAGAGATTGTGTCTCTTGGGAAGAGACAGGGGAAGTGAGACTGCTAAGGACAACAACAGAGGATACCAGGGTTGCCTGGTCCAATCTGGAGCAATCAGACTCACTGTGCAGGATTGTGACCTGATCTTTATTAGAACCCTGAGCAACAGGGGAAAAGGAGGGAAGGCATAAAGGAATCTGCCTTCCCAATCCAATATAAGAGCATCCAGGGGAACTGTTCTCATGACTGGAGGCCTGCAGCAGAACTAGGGAAGCTGGTGATTGTCTGGGGCTGCAAATAGATCTATCTCTGGAGTGCCACACCTGGTGAAGATTACTTTCAGAATGAGAGGGTCCAAGGTCCATTCGTGATGGCCCTGGGAGATTCTGCTCAGAGCATCCGCTAACATATTGTCCTTCCCCGGAAGGTGAACTGCTGTCAGGAAAGTCTGAAGGGAATAGGCCAGAGACCACATTTTCATGGTCTCTGTGCACAAGGCCGTAGACAGAGTGCCCCCTTGCTTGTTGATGTACCACATGGTGGTGGTGTTGTCTGTCCTGATCTGAACCACCTTGTTCCTCACTGAGTCCGAGAAGAACTGAAGGGCCAAGAATACTGCCCTGAGTTCCAGAAGATTGGTATGAAGGACAGACTCTGCTGGGGACCACATCCCCTGTGCTGTAAGGGCTTCCAGGTGTGCTCCCCACCCTAGGAGAGAAGCATCTGTGGTGAGAACCACTGAAGGAGTTTGCTTGAGGAATGGAACACCTTGCCTGAGATTGTCTTGGTCCAGCCACCACTGGAGAGCTTGGACCAGAGTCCGAGTTACTGGAATCAGTTTGGAAAGAGAGTCATCTCTGACACCAGAAGGATCTTAAAATGGAACTGAAATGTCCCTCATCTGAAACCTGGCCCCCCATACCACTGCAGTAGAAGCTGCCATGTGGCCCAGGAGTTGAAGAAAATGCCTTGCTGGACAAGAAACCAGAGGATGAAAAGAGGAAGCGAGATCTGTAAAGGTCTGAACCCTTGCAAGTGAAAGGAAGGCCTTTGCTTAAACAGTATCCAACTCTATCCCTATAAAAGTGAGAAGTTTCACTGGTTCGAGAACCGACTTTGGCAGGTTGAGAAGGAATCCCAGGGAACTGAGGATATTCTGGGTGACCTGCAGAGCTGACTTAACCTGGTCGGAAGACTGTCCTACAATGCGCCAGTCGTCCAGGTAAGGAAACAGAGAAGTGCCCTGCCTTCTGAGGAAGGCCACTACTACTGCAAGACACTTTGTAAACACCCTTGGGGCTGATGTTAGGCTGAAGGGCATAGCCTTGAACTGAGAGTGGCCTGAGGGCAACTTGAACCTGAGGTACTTTCTGTGGGAGCACCTGATGGGAATATGGAAATAGGCATCCTTGAGGTCCAGGGAAGCTAGCCAGTCTCCTGGCCTCATAGAGGGAAGAATTACTCCAAGAGTCACCATTTTGAACTTTGGCTTTAAAATGTGCTTGTTCAAATACCTTAAGTCTAGGATGGGTCACCACTTTCTGTCTTTCTTGGGGTAAGCAAGTATCTGGAGTACAGATCTTTGCCCCTGTGTGGAGTAGGAACTCCCTCCATGGCTCTGACAGCCAACAGAGAGGAAACCTCTGCTTCTAAAGCAATGGTTTCGGAGATGTTTGCAGGTGGAAAAGATCTGACCCTCATTTTTGGAAATCTTTTGAAACTGAGGGCCAATCCCTGGATTACTACCTCCAGGATCCACTTGTCTGAGGTAACAGACTTCCAGGCCTGGAAGTAGCAAGCCAACCTGCTTCTTACTGGAATTGGGGAGGCGATCTGGGCTGACACATCAGGGTGTCTGCTTGGCAGGAGCCTTAGACTGGGTAGAGGATGCAGCCTTGCTCATCCCCCTCCTGCCTCTCCCTCGGAAGAACTCCCTCTGTTGGAAGGGAGAGGAGGCCTGGGCTTGATAGAAAGGTCTGTGAAAATGCCTGCCTCTTCCCCTAGACTGCTGCCTCTGAGGAGTAGCTTGCCTTTCCTTGGCTTGAGCACTCCTGTAAGTAGTCCTATATTCATCCATTTTCTTCATGTAAGCCTCTGTCTGCTCCCAAAACAAAGAATTACCTACTACAGCGAAATCCATGGCCTTAGCCTGGGTGTCCTATGAAAGGCTAGTACATCTGAGCCAAGCAAATCTCCTAAGAGACACAGGTGTAGCCATGACTCGTGACTGCACATCATTTGAGTCCACAGCAGCATGGAATTGTACCTTTGATGCCTCAATCACATCAGCAGCCACCTCCTCCAACTCTCTGGCCGGGGGGGGGGGGGAGGCCTGCTTAGCCAGTGCCAGAACAGTATCCCACCTGGACTTCTGGTACCTGGCTGCATAGGCCATATAGTTTGCCTGCCTGAGTCCCAAGGAGGATGCCAAATATTGTTTTTTGGCTATGGCATCTGCCATCTGGAGTCTTTATCTGAGGGTGTGAAGCCAAGGTGTTTTAGCTTTGTCACAGGTTGCAGCCTGCACTACCCCAGCATGGCTGCTATGGTTATAGAAAATCTTTGTA
Organism: Neoceratodus forsteri; assembly: GCA_016271365.2. NCBI lineage: Eukaryota > Metazoa > Chordata > Ceratodontiformes > Ceratodontidae > Neoceratodus > Neoceratodus forsteri. The sequence continues at coordinate 1,198,785,884 of CM057450.1, read as the reverse complement.
CCCGAGTCTGACAACATATACCTCCTTTCCATCCTTTTGTCCACTGGAGGTAAAGTGTTTGGTGTCTGAAAAATCTTTTTTGTCTGTTTCCCCAAGGATTTGTGGAGGGGAATAGACAGCCTCTTAGACTCTGGGATGTCCATCATCTTGACAAAAATCAGGCTCCTCTTCCACTTCTACAGCTCCTACCAAAGGAAGCTGGAGAGTTTCAGCAACCATTTTGTAGAACAAATAGTGTGAAGGGGACTCAGAAAGCCTGGGAAGGGAGACACTGGAGGGTCTGTCCGGGGAGATGTCCGGTTCAATCGGCACATCCAGATCTTCTAAGTCATTATCATCTTCCTTGTCTTGTTCTGGATAGTCTTTGTCCCCCTCCCACTCCAATTCATAAAAGACATCCGGATCATAATCCAATGGAGCAGGGTCCATTCGAACTAAACACCTGGTCGAAGAAGTCAGTTCGGACGGAACCGATCGAAGCGACTGTACAATATGTATCGCTTTGGCAATCTCATCAGCAGTTGGAGTACATGGTTCTGGATCAGAACCAGCTGATTTTCTTTTCCTTTTTGCCACAACTGACCCGTCCGGGTTGGATCTCCTTTTGTCCGAGGAGGTATCGCCCAGGTCAGTGGGCACCTCCTCAGGTTCAGTCGCAACTAAACCGGGCTGGCCATCCAGGTCAGTGGACTTCTCGGCCTCCCTTTCCTTAAGCCTACTCATCCTTTTATCAAAAGTGGCTTTGGGGAAATTTGTACAAATTTGGCAGTCTGTTTTGAGGTGGTCAGACCCCAGACAATAAACACAGATGAGGTGAGGATCAGCTTTAGCATAAGCCTCCCCACACTCTCCACAGTGTTAAAACCCAATGGGCCCGGTTTTCTTTTTGGGTTTCTCAGACATGGCCAGACTAACAACAATTACCCTTAACAGCAGTCACGCCAGGTAATACTATCTGATTGGTAGCCAACCGTGTTATGGGTTGTGGAAAGAAACCGGTAAAAGTCCATTTTTGGGGGGAACCGATCAGAACCGGCACACCACTAATATCCTAAAAGAAAGAAATTCAAACAGAAACAGTTGGTTCCCAACCGGACCGACCACTAAGGAACCGAAGAATTACAATTTCCACAGAAAAAAAAAACAGATCACTACCTACTACACACAGAGACTTGAAATACCGAAAAAATAACAAATCGGTTAAAACCGACACTCTTTAGAAACTCTACCGAACCGAGCGAAGGAGCAATCTTCCGGAGCGGCTTCACAGTGAGGCAGAGTAAAGAATCTGACGACTACACTCTGAAGCACCACAGACAGAAGTTTGAAATCCGAGCTCGAGCTCAACGTTCTATGCTTTTGCATATAGTGAACTCTTTCATCTCTGGGGCAGTTCAAGTGCTGGGGCTAACTGCATATGTCAGAATACAGCAATACTTCATGTTGTTTGAACCAGGGATCTGTATGGGCAGGGAAAAACTTAGGGTCAGACAACCAACCCCAGTACTTCAAAAGGAAAAATGTAGTAACACCCCAGTTTAAACCTTTACGGCATCCCTCCGACACAGCCTCTGTGCCTGAGAAAGGAGAAAGATCCCAACTCAAGGGTTGAGTAGGGGAAAAATGTTGAGATATTAATTGAGGAAAGAGGGGCTAAGCCAAATCTGTCTTTTTCCAGTGGGACTGATAATTAACATGCCCTAGTAATATAGCAATATGTATCTGAGCTGCCGTCCAATACCCCATTAAACAAGGAACAGCCAAACTACCCCCATTTTTGGGGGGGAGGTACAGAATCTGCTGAGAGAGCCAGGGTCTTCTGGACTGCCAAATGTATTTCATGAAAAGCTGCTGCCAAGCTTCTAAGTCTTTCAAAGGAACTGTACATGGAACACATTGAAAGAGTAATAAGAAAAGAAGCAACACATTCATTTTTAAAGCCTGAATACGAGAATGAAGGGGAAGAGGCAAAACCTACCAACACTGAATGTCGGATTTTAAACATGTAAGGAGAGGGGAATAATTTAACTGATACAACTGGGTAACCTTAATGATAGATGAACTCCCAAATATCACAGATACAGGAGATCCCACCTCACTGGGTAAAGTTTCTGAAATTCTGAGGGGACTGCATAATTAAAATTTAACACTTCTGTCTTGGTAATATTTAAAGTATAACCCAAAAGCTTTGTAAAAGTAGAAATACGTTCAAATACTGCCGAGAGCGAAGTATCAGGGCTAGTTAAATATAATAAGACATCATCCACGTACAACACTAACTTATGCGGTCCTGTACCCCCTAGAACCACCCCCTCAATTGCAGGGTTCTCCGTATACTCTGTGCCAAAGGCTCAATATACAGTGCAAACAAAAAGGGGACAGGGGCAACTCTGATGAGTGCCTCTCCCTAAGGTAAAAAATGAAGAAACATTTATTTATTTATTTATTGAAATGCTTATGAAAGGCACACTGAACAAGGTTCGCTTCAAAAGCGACCTGGAGACTGTTAGACCTGATGCAACCAACCAGTTTTATAGTACAACAAATAAAAATGAATAAAATCTTCTGAAACCAAACCTGGTAAAGGATTCCCACAGAAAGGTCAAGAAACCTTATTAAAGGTTTTTCTGCATCCAGACTAAGGAGTGCTGGTTGTTGTGACTTCTGTCAATGATCTAGAATATGTACATTCCTTCTTAAATTATCTTGAGCCTGGCAGCCAGGGACAAACCCTGTTCTTCTAAACTAACTAAATCAGGAATCACCTGTTGCAACCACCGAGCTATTATAGAAGTAAAAATGTTGTAGTCTGTATTAGGAATGGATATGAGCCTGTATGAAGCACACGTAGTAATGTCTTTACAGGTTTGGGTATGACAGAAATAATCGCTTGGGACCAAGGAGGAATAGTTGCTTCCTGTGTCATGGCTGCCTGGTAAACCTTAACCAACAAAGGAGAGATCTTATCCTTATATTGTTTATAAAATTCTCCAGGCAACCTGCCTGTCCCAGGACATCTGCTAGACTTAAGCGAACAATTTCCACTAAGACCTCCGTTGCCGATGTGGGGCTAATCAAAATCTGATTTACCTGGGAGGATAATGATGGAAGAGATGAGTTGCTTAAATACTGGGTTACTTGAGCTAAGTCTGGGAAGGGGCCTGAAGTGTACAGATCAGTATAATATACCTTAAAGGCCTCAGTAATTTCTGGGGTAGAATGAAGTAATTGATGAGTAACCGGATGCTTTATAGCTAAAATAGTTGCCCTAGCTTTCTGAATCCTCAATTGACCTGCCAGGAGTCTAGTCGCTCTGGGGCCACCCTAGTAATACTTTTGTCTTAAAAATAAAAGATTTTGTTCAACATAATAATCCAATATATTATTAAGTTTCTTCTTCAGAATTACAAGGTTCTTGGCCTGCTGTTTATTAAAGGAAATTTGTTGCTGAGCCTCCAAATTTGAAATCTACTGACTTAATTCTAACCTCCGCGCTTCAAGCTTCCATTTTTATAGAGTGACAAAGGTATAAATTTCCCTGCAAAATAGCCTTTACTGCATCCCATAAAAGGGCCAGGGAAGTATTTGAGGAAGCATTATCTAATAGGGCCTGGTCATAAGTTCTTGAATTGTTTGCTGCACTTCTTGGTCCTGTAGCAAAGACAAATTAAAGTCTCCAAAAAGTATTACAGCGAAATCCACCCAGCGTCATGCCAAGGAAAAGAGGGGCATGGTCGGACAAGACCATATCTCCTACCCAGCACTTTTGAACACAATTTATGGTTTCACTAGGGAGAAAAAGATAATCAATCCGAGAGAAGATTTTGTGTGGGGGTGAATAAAAGGTATATACCTTTTGTGGTCAATGAAAATGACACCAAGCATCGCCATATTTTTAATTCCTCCAGTAACCTAGCAACCTTCTTAGAAATTCCATATTCTCACCTCAAAACTGTGGATGTAGAATCCAACTGGGGGTGGAGCAAAAAATTAAAATCACCCCCACATATCACCTCCCCTTCTGCCCATTGTTGTAAAGTAAGCAAAATGGTTCAATAAACCTGAAAGTCTGAACCTGGGGAAACATAAACGGATGCTAAAGTAAGTACCCAACCGAGGTAACTACCTTTCATAAAAACAAACCTACCATCTTCATCTGATATTGTATCCAACTGCTCAAATGGGACCCGAACAGGGATTAAAATGGCAACTCCTCTCCTTCAGCCTTTTTTATAGGAAGCAAAAGCTGAAGCACCAAAACCAAAACAATCCAGTTTTGTGTGTTCCTGAGGAGAGAAATGCATTTCTTGCATAGAATCAATAAAATGTTAATTACAAAGAAGAACCCTGGCTGGTATCCTCACAAAAGGGGCACATCACTCAGAGGACCTCGGTTACATCACAAAAGCAGTTGTTCACAATATAGTACAATAAACTGTAAAAAACTGAGGGTTTCCAGTCCACTGCCCCAGTAGTAATTTTCCACCCAAACATAGGGTGCTAAGGCCCCATCCACAAAACTCAAACTAGAAACTATAATGTTATGATTTATTTATGGATTTTGCATATAAAGCAATATACATACTACTGAAAAGAGCACTGCAAAATTTGATATTCAAAAAGTGATACATTAATACAGTGCAGTACATATATGTTAGTCACTACCGTAGCAGTTATAGTATATAAATGATGGAGGATTCTCTACAAGTTAAACTTGTTTGGCAAAGACAGATTAGTATTTCAGATTGGTTAAAATATTAGCACCCATCAAATGGGCTACACTAGTCAAACCTTATCCGTATTATAATTACTGGTTAACCTTGTTAATGCGCCGAGTTCAAGAGCTGTAAAACTCCCGTAATACATGAGTATGATGTCCTACACACGTACTATGTAGCTTCCAACCTTGCACCTATTACCATCCACTGTCATAAAAGCCTTCATTTAAACTACAAGCACAACAAAAAATATTTCTATATAAGAACTTATCTGGCTGACCGGTCAGGTCTAGTTTTCCCCATTCTGACTATGGTGACATAGTCTACAGTGCCACCCTGAAGTCCTCTCTCTCCAGAATGGATATCCTCTGTCACTCCTTCTGCTGTTCTGCTCTTAACTGTCCTCCCCACACTCACCACTGTGACCTCTATATGTCCCTCACCTTACCCTCTTTTCCCGACAGACGCCTTGCCCGCTGTGTCAAATTCACCGCCAAGTACTGGTTCGGATCCTTGCCCCCTTACCTAACCTCTATCCTCCCTCATGCTCATCTTCCTATTCCCTTTGTAACCTTAGGTACTGTACCGTTGCCCTCCGTTCCAGGTCTCCTCCGTTGGCCAGTCAGCCTTCTCTTACCATCTTCCCAAATTTTGGAATGGCCTTCCTTTCACTATCTGCTCAGCCTCCTCCCCTTGCTCCCTCTCCTTCAGAGCCTTACCTCTCCTTTGTGCTCTTGCTTCTACCCCCCCATTCTCTAGTGCCTCAGCACATAACTTCCTGCACCTCCTCTCTGTCTGTGGTCCCATATTGTGCTGTAATGCAACACTTATCACTTCTTGAGTACTGTTCTGCCATACTGTAATTCACACTTTTATTGCACTGTTATTGCCTTCTTGTGTATGTCCTGCAAGATTATTCATTATATTGTACTGTAATGTATTGCTGGTTGGTACTGTATATTGATTTTGTATACTCCCTCGTCCCAGCAGCCCTGCTCAGTATGCCTTTCCTGGTAAAATGTTTTAAATAAATAAATGTAATATATCATATAAAAACAAACACCGTACTGCTCTTTCAGCTGCTTAGTAAAAAATCCAGAAGAATCACATGAAGTTCAACTTCTGTTTTTATCCCACATCACTAATTAACTAAATGCGGCAGGATCACCCAGATACGTTTTTATAGGTCTTAATTTAGTCTACTTTGTACCCAAAGCAGAGAAGAAGTGTTCTAGAGAGGTGGGGTGGGTGAGTGAGACACAGTTTCTCTGTAAAACTAAAACCAGCAATTATAAAACTACGCGAAGTGGTGAATTTTTTTTTTTTTTTTTTTTTTTTTTTTTTTAAACACACCTTTTGAGTGTAACGACTTACTAGTTTGTTCTAGTTTCACATCGTGATTGGGCTCATACCATAAACATTGGCACCTCTTACGAAAATGGAATATACTGCAATATTCTGAAAAATATGCATTAATGTACATCATTACACTGAGAAACACATTGTCCCAATGTAATATACTATATTTTTAAATATACTGACATAATATATTTCTAATTCACAGTACACAAAAATATATGTCACTATTTTAAGAAATATATTGACTCAATGAAATATAATACACAGTGTATTTCAGCATATACTGAAACCATAGATTTCTAATTAAAGAAATTGTAAATGATCTAATGTATTAAAAGAATACATCTTATTAAAAAATGAAATATATTTCTGTAACTGAAATTATTTTAAGTATGTTAATACATTGAATTGATGAAAGACATTAAACAATATATTTCAGAAATATATAATCATAATGAATTTCTACCCTTTGCATTGCTTGAAAGCATGCCAAACTATTTAGTAATACATTGTCTGAAATACATTATTAGTACATTTCAAAATATATACTGTATTCTTTGTATATATTATATACGTTTTAGAATAGGTTACATACACATATATATTTTATATAACACAATTGCACATACCCTAATAATGCAAAGTATCATGGGAAACATATGCAAATCCCTATGAGAGAATTTGGACTGGCTCAACTTTAAGCAGAATTGCATGGTGCCAGTAGGCCTCACAGTGCAATCAGCAAAAGCTAAGAACAGCAGACACATACACGTGTTTCGTCCTCATTTGGATTTATCAGTGTGCCATATCTGTGTCTTAGCCCAGGGAGTGGGAGCCAGCCACCCCTTAAGGGGGATGGTATTTGTCTGGGTCATGGGGAGCCCAAAATAGAGAAGGAAAAGAATTACAAAAGAACCACAGAGCAAATGTGCTGAGGCATGGGTTATCCCAGACAACACTGGCTGTACAGCCAAATTTTAAAGAAAACACAATTGCATATACCCCAATAATGCAAAGGATCATGGGAAACGTACGCAAATCCCCATGAGAGAATTTGGACTGGCTCAATTTTAAGCAGAATTGCATGGTGCCAGTAGGCCTTACAGTGCAATCAGCAAAGGCTAAGAACAGCAGACACATACACGTGTTGCGTTTTCTTTAAAATTTTGTTTTCTTTAACATTTGGCTGTATGGTCAGTATCCGCTGGGATAACCCATGCCTCAGCACATTTACTCTGGGGTTCTTTTGTAGTTCTTCTCCTTCTCTATTTTGGGCTCCCCATGACCCAAACAAATACCATCCCCTTTAAGGGGTGGCTGGCTCCCACTCCCTGGGCTAAGACACACATACGGCACACTGATGAGTCCAAATGAGGATGAAACACGTGCATGTGTCTGCTGTTCTTAGCCTTTGCTGATTGCATTGTGAGGCCTACTGGCACCATGCAATTCTGCTTAAAGTTGAGCCCATCCAAATTCTCTCATGGGGATTTGCATGTTTCCCATGATGCTTTGCATTACTGGGGTTACACTGAATAACAATCAGTCTACACGGAATAACAGTCAGTCTACACTGAATAACAGTCAGTCTATACTGAATAACTATCAGTCTACACTGAATAACAGTCAATGTATACTAGCAGAAAAGAGAGTATAATGCCACTCTACATATCACTGGTCAGCCGCATATGGAATATTGTGTCCAGTTTTGGAGCCTGCACCTGAAGAAGGATATCAACAGACTGGAGAAGGTGCAGAGAAGGGCTAAAAAAATGGTACAGGGTTTGCACCAGGAGCCATATGAAACCACACTGGCTGACTTACAGCTGTACTCACTTGAACAGTGAAGAGGCAGGGGGGACATGATCAAAACGTTTAAGTATATGAAGGGAATTAACAAGGCATGGAAGGAAAACCTATTTCAGATGAAATCAGAGAGTCATACAAGAGGCCACAATCTATGACTGGCAGGAGGTAAATTTAGGAGAAACATCAGAAAGTACTTTTTTTCTAAGAGGGTGGTTGGCCTTTGGAATAGCCTACTGCAAGAGGTAGTAGACTCAGAAAATGTAAGGGTATTCAGATTTGCATGGGATAAACACTACGTGCAAAAAGGGTAATAGTCTAAGGGGGGGGGTAGGTTTTCTGGGCAGACTAGATGGATCAAGAGGTCCCCTTCTGACAGCAAATTTTTGTCTTTAAGTTCTTATTATTGCAAGGTTTCTTAAATTTTTCCTCTCAATATTATAAGTCTAAATACTGTATATAAAATGACTAATAAGATAATGGATGTGCACCAACGAGCATGCATGGACCGCTGCGCACATTCTCGTGTGTCTGCAAGTGGTTCCAGATCTCTGCTCCTCTAGCCCCAAAATAGTGCCTATGACAAGACTACATTGAGTGGAGTGCATCACAGACCAGGAAGGCAACTGTGCTGCAACCCTACAGTAAATTGTTGAAATTGTTGTTCGGTCGCAGTGTGACTCTTTTTGTTCGCAGAAGATGTCTGCAGGGCCCAATGTAGCCCTAAATGGGAAATGGAAAATATAAAAATGTAAAAACATAGGCATGTCTCACTAATTTAACAAATTTCTCACCAAGAAATAGGGATATGAAACTACCACAAAATGGATCTATATATTGAACCTGCATATCTGCAAGTTGCACTGAATGAATGAAAAGCTGATCAGAGGTCATTCTCTGGGCACCCACTACTTGCAGCATGAGCTGAGCGGACATTCATTTGGGTGCTGGTTGAAGTCACCCCCTTGCACACATTGTTGTCTCTAATCCAAAGTTAAACACATAATGTCAAAGTGCTTCTCTTCTCCTCTTATGCCTGTCTCTGCTGCCTCACTGCCAGAGTCTGGAACATAGACCGTGGGCCAGATTTTTGAAGGCTGACACAGGGCTTTCATCAACCCTGTGTCAAACCCTTAGAGTGCTGCAGCTGCACCAGAGCTGAATGCCACAGTTGTACCTGATTTTATCATCTCAGCACAGTTGTGACAGTCGATCTGCTTTATGGCAGCTTGCAGCAAAGTTGGGCCACAAGCTGCATGTGAGGAGTCCCCAGGAATGACTAAGGCTAGACCAAAGAACGTTGCTGTAGTGAGCCTCTAGACCATTTTCAGGCACAACCCAAGTCATGAAGATGGCACACAGCAGTACAGTAGGAATGCAGTACATACAGGGTAAAGATGATTACAAATTGAACATCCATACAAGATAATATAACTGCATACAGTAGCCATCAGAATTAGCAAGGCATTAGAAATTAACAGATAAATACATACATACAATTAACATTGCTGCAACCTCTCCTGCTGCAACTCACATAGCTGCAAGCAAGGTTCAGTATGAGACATTGTGGCAGAGGAGGCATTCACAGGCAGAGTCTGCCAGAAGAGCTGCTATACGGTGCATTTTGAACTGGGAGTTTGATGACAGGGAGCACAGAGAGCTAGGTAGGCCATTCCAGTGGGTTGGAGACTTCTTCAACTTGGCTCCAAATCTCTATTCCACAAAGACACATTCATTGTGTAAAGAATAAAGTTTATCCAGATAAAAAGCAACAACACACTCCAAACAGCCAAACATTTTCACCCAACTCAGGGGCTTTGTCTGAACAACCTTTATCCTTTACACAATGAAAGTGTCTTTGTGGAGTGAAGATTGTGAGCCAAACTGAAGAAGTTTCCAGTAGCTTGTTTTGCTTTGGGCTCAAGTTCAGTGCCATTTTTTGAAGCCACCTACTTGCTGTGATTCCAGTGTGGGTTGGGGCAATAACCGAGAGGGCCTTCTGACCCATACAAGTAGCAATAGAAGATATTGCCAGAAGCAGGAGAGATAATGACCTGAGGCCACAGTGACAAAATTTGAGACTAAGATGTTCAGCAAGAGGGGGGGGCCCCTTATCTCCACACAGATATAAGACAGCTTAAGAAGAACAGTAGCTCCAGTCAATGAATTAGAATTAACTTAGAGCAAGTGGTGTGGTGAGTAAACAGTAAGTTAGCAAAGACCAGAAGGCTCCAGTACAGCACAAATAAGGAAACGGAGCATTCACAAGGGAAAAATAGCCATAGCAAACAGAGTTTTCTCCTGATAAGGACCCAGTGCAGGTTAAAGTGCTGGAGCATTAGTCTTAGGCTTACTTTTTCCACTTCACAGAAACACAGAAACAGAATTTGTTGACAGAAAAGGCCTGTCTGCCCAGATGTTCCCCACCAGTTCTATCTCTGCAGACCCTACCTGGTCTCCAGTGACCCTCCCAGCCTATTTACCAGTGTCCCTATGCCTATCCCATGCATGCTTGAAGACCCCACTGTTTTTGTCCTCATGCCTCTGCTAGCAGACTGTTTCAGATGTCCACCACTTTCAGTGAAGTAGTCTTTCTCACACCTCTTAACCCCCACTCCCCACTTTTGAGTTTCACTGCATGCTCTCTTGTTCTGGTGCACTTCTTCGTTTGAAATAGACTCCTCCTGCACCCTGTTCACCCTTGTGAGGTACAGGTAGGTTTTATCATGTCACACCTCTCCTCCTGTCCTCTAGGATGTAGATGTTGAGAACCCTCAGTGTTTCCTTGTAGGGCTTCCCATGCAACCCCTGCACCATTTAGTACCCTCCTCTGACACCTCTACCCTGTCTATGTCCTTTCTGAGATGTAGCCTTCAGAACTGGACACCATACTCCAACTAGGTCTCACAAGCAGCCTATACAGTGGTCACACTACCTCCCTTCTCCTGTTGGTGATACCCTTCCGTGAGGCTCCATTATCCCAGTGGCTATGCCTATTGCCTTGTTCTGTTATCCCACCACTTTGAGGTCACTGGATATTATAACCCCAAGGTCTCTTTCCTGCTTAGTTTGGGTGGTCTGCAATAAATGTGGATTGTGGCCTACAACTCTGTTTTGTTATGGTAGTTTTTTCCATGTGTGCGATCAGTTTCCTTGCTTGTTTGAGTTTACCTGGTTTTCTGCTGAGCACCAAGCTACCTGTGAGTGTGCACATCTCATCTCTGCTTTCTAGTACAATACACTAGATCAACTTGTTAATTTAACATGAAAGGCCATTCTTACTACCAGTGAACAGAATCAAAAGCAATAAAGCAGCTATAAAATGGGTAAACTTGCCACCAGTTAATGTACCATTTAAATGCAACATTATACTGTTTTTTAAGTATATACTGTAAAATGACGTTTCAGGCTTGAATGCCAAGCTTTATCATTTGGGGCAAAGGCACAAGAAACCCAACCCTTTGATTTAAGAGAGTTCCTAGATATTGGGGTATCAGCTAAAGATGTGCTGCTTCTTGGGCGGTATAATGGCTGCCCAGGAAAACAAAACAAAACAAGTAACCAAAACACTACTGAGTTGCCTTTCACACAGCTGGGTCATGTCCAGCACTGTGAAAAGGTAGTCTTGCTGGAAATCTCTCACTGTTGTTACAGCCTCTAGAAACAGAGGTCCCTGTGCAACAGGGACACTGCAAGAGTGAGGATAAAACCACGAGAGGAAAAGTGAGTTGGAGGAGGTCAGATGATGTGAAAGTATACAGGTCATCCAGAATATCTGAATAATATTTAAAGCAAAATGAGTGATATGCAAGCAACTCAAAAACATATTGACACGAAGATGGTTTACATTTATGATGGTCTGTTCCTTGTAAAAAGATAACAGTTCTGCCAAATTTTACAAACTAGACTTATGAAAATATATAACTGAATGGCAAAATGAACAAACATTAAACATGTCAAAAACAGATGAATCCTACATGTCTGTTCAGAGTATCTGAAAACGGCAATGACGTCTGGAAGATTTTAAGAATATTGAAGCGCTGTGTAACCTAGTCAACATAGAGTTACTCCCCCCCCCCAACCCCCAAGGTTTACAACAATCCCACGGTATAATTAATGTGTTTCTGCTGACTCACTTATCACATTATGAGCTGCAGGAGTTTCCTCCCCAGGGGATAAAGACAAGGGTTAAGCACTGATGGACTGCCTAGTCTTCTGTCATAAAACCTTCCGGTTAGCCTAACAAATGAAAATGCTTTAAAATAAATTGCAATATTTAAGAGTCTGACTGTCTGGAAAGCAAGCTATTTGTTTTATTTATGTAAGTATTTTTCCACACTGGGATAGCTGCATTTTGGTGCATCACCTAGTCTGCTAAGGGTGCCGAGAGGACTTCACAACAGCAAAGACAATGTAGGTTACATAAGTTACACTAGGTACAATGTAAAGACAAAAGTACATATAATGTTTGCACAACCAGTCCAAATCTGCTGGAAAACCGTTTTCAAACTTAAGGTTCATTGTCTTGCTAGTCCCCCATAACCACTTTCTCTAGATAAACACACATCACCAGTCTTGGAGAAATGGCCACAGCCATATGTTTATTAAACCACATATTACACTATTGGAGTGACGTGCAGCTTGGGAAGTCTTGCCAGTTACCTCAGTAACCTCCACACCCCTTCTTGTGAAGAGCTTTATTGATGTGCAGACCGAGGGAAAGATGTACCTCTCTGAGCTGGAGTCCAAACCTCAGTGTGTGTGTGTGTGTGGGGGGGTCATGTGGCCAGATGGCAAGCGACCACCCCCATCTGGTGGCACTGCACCAAAGGCAAGCCCAATGAAGTTGGGCCATGGGCCCCCTCCCCCCAAATGGGACTCTTTTCCAGAGCTAGTATACCCAGTTGCTAGTATAGCACACATTGATTAGTTTTTCTGTGGAAGCCAAGCACAAATCTGAACATTTTGCTGAAAGCAACTGTGGTTTTATTTCAGATGGTGGAGATGGCTGCTGTGTACACATCACTCCCATATTCCGGTGACTGCAGTAGGTAGGACTGGGCAAAATTTATCTTCCTCCACTGAAATTCTGACAAAATTCTGATTTCGCTTCCATGAAAGTTTGTGAAATTTCTGTGAAAAGTTTGTGGCATTTTCGTAAAAATTGAGATTGCAGTTATTTCTGTCTAATTTAAAAAGTAGTTGTCTGAACTGCACCAATTTTAGCATGATGACTTCACAGATGCCCTTACAGAAGTGTCTCAAGTTTCAGATCCTCTATCTTTAAAGGTGACTGAGATATAAGCCTCTAAAAGTTCAGAATTTTTTAAATTATATTTCACAATTATGTAAACTTCAGAATTTTAAGCCCCAATAACTTTACAACTAGAGAACAGACTATTACTAATTTTGTTAGATTCATTGACCCTAAATATTAGGCCTTGAGGCCACCCCCATGGCAAAGCAGCAGAGCATCAGGCTGCCATGCTGATGACTCAGGTTTGGAAGTGAGCCTGGAAAGTCACCTTAGAAGTCAGGTCATGGTTGAGACAGCCACTGCTTAACAGTGCATCTCAGTTGAGGAGGGTTGGCAGCAGATTCCACCAACACAGTGACCCCTGCGGCTGGGCCAGAGAGCTTGCTCCTGCCTCACGGGAAGTTGTGGCTGTGCAACGCTGACAGAGGCACCACCCCTATCAGGGAGACAGGAGGGGAAAAAAGTGCTGGAGAAAAACTGAGTGGCCAACTGAATGATGACTGGGTTCAGCCTGATCAGGGTATGTCCCACTAAACAGATTACATCCCTGAAAGATGAGCTGCCAGCTAGAAGAAAAAATAATATGGAAAAAAGAAGTTGTGTGTGTGTGTCAACTCTCTAATCTGTTGCTCAAAGGCAGGTCAAGTTATAAGCAGCCAAAGATTCCAAAAAAACATCATGAGCTTTAATGATTTTTTTTTTTTTTTTTGTCGATTATTTTTACCCTCTCCTCTTTCTCTGGAGCTCCAGACTCTCTCCGGTGGGATCCCCAACAAACCTGTTCCCACCCACCTGAAATCCCCAGCCCACCTACTGGATGGTGGCACACTCGCTCCCGCTCATCCCAGACCACCGACCCCCCGTATCCAAGCCCCCCAAGGCGGGACCACCACTCCTTACTGGTGACCTTTCTGGAATCAAGTGGGTGTCCAGGATTCTTACATGAGGGAGCATCCGGAGGTAGGCCGCAGGATCCGGTGTTGGGCATGGTGATCTGCAATCCGACCCAACATCACCTACCAGGACTCCAGGGTATTTTCCTTGTTTCGAGACACCCCTTGAGTATGGATGTGCAATGGCTCCCATGCCTGTGTGTAAGGCATCCGCACTCTCTCACCGTTGTGGGCGTGCTGCAAGTTGTGGCGTCCCCCAGCCACCACTGGGAGCCTCTCAAACTGCGGCAAATAAACCCACCCTCCGCTAGAAAAGGAGAGCAGTCCCCTAGATGCTCAATCCTTTCCTGCCTCTGCTAACCCCCGACAACCCGAGTCTGTTCCCGAACCCGGGTCACCAGCGTAGTGCGAGGTGTGGCATCCAGCGCCTCAACCCTGAGTGCCACCGGGCCGGCAAGCTTTTATGAAATTGTAGACTGTTGTGATACTTTTGCCGAAACCATGTCCATACATTTTACGCTGTCCTACATTTGAGTTGCCATTGTGGAGGAAGGTAAAGTGGCAATAAGGTAGCAATCAAAGGAGGCTCCATAGTAAAAGTGCAGTGATGCCAAGTGCCAGGTCACTGTCTTGAGTGATGAACCATGAAGAATAGTCATGGACATCACTGTGCGCTACCCTGAATTCTTGCAATATGCCAGATAACCAGTACAGCGCACTGACTTAATGACATGTGGAAGTACATGCACCTGCAGTATTGTTTCTGCACAAATCCACCTGCTGACTTTTTAACAACCTTGTAGATAACAAAGTATATTTTTACTATTTGAAAACAGTGGCACCAAGTGACACTTAGCCTTGCAACTAGTTGTGACTTAGGCCATTGTGACCAAAGTATCTGAATATCTTTAGTCATGATGGAGCATGATGCTGGACATCACTGTCACAGAAGTGTTGGAGGGGTATTGCAGGGCCACGATGTCAAGGTAAGGTGATTCAATGATGATAAGTACTTCGTGAAAGTTAAATTCCACAAGTGGAATTCTAGTGGCATTACCTATTATGCATCCATGAATATTTGAGCAAATACTGCTAATTAATTTCTGAAGTATCCATAATAAAGTTTTACCTACTAAACCACATTTATCCAGCTTAATTAGATTCCAGGGCATATTTACTTTGGTACGCATGGCAAATCGTGAGTGTATACCTGCAATAGCAGTGGAACTATAAACATTTAAATATTTTGAAATTTTATGCACAATTTAACAAATAATTAAATTGTGAAATTTTGAACTCTTGCAGCTTACAATTTACACAACCATTTACCTCTTTATTTAGCGGTTTCTATGACTTTTCTAAGAAAGTATGCATACACATTTTCAATTATATAGCTCCAAAGGTGGCTAAGTTGTAAGTATAGAAATATTTTCAGAAATGTTCACATGAATAATAAATTGTGAGACTTTGGGCCCCTATATTATCCACACCCCTCATCCAAATGTCAAGAATCTTGGCATACATTTAAGTACTCTTCCAAACAATACGCATTCAGAAATTCAAAGCTCTAACAATAATACTGACTGAAGGCCCTATGAATGAATAATATGCAGTGTGCACACCATGCACAGTTCGCATGTATATGTCTGTACGTGACTAATGCATGCATGGCAGTGCTAGGTGCATTGCATGAACCGCATGCAGAGGCATGTGTATGCAGCCTGTGCAGAGGCATGCACCAGCTGTGCAAGGCACATGCAGGGGTTATGTCTGTGTAGCAGCATGTGTGCCACCCCCGTATGCACATGCACAACTGCAGCTATGTCTGCCAGGTGCATGCCATTGTACGAAAGGCACTATGGCAGGTGCACCGCTGCCATAAGCAGCTGGGTAACATAGCTAGATGCCGTACCAGACAGTGGAGGTGCACAGGGATGGGGATGGACTGTCAGAAAGTGCCAGGGGCAGTGACAGTGACAGGATGCAACCCATCTCACACACACTGCAAGGGAGGCACTGGACATGGATGGCAGCACTGTAGTATGTGTACCCAGGGGATGTGTGTGCCAATAGGAACCAGAGCCCCACCAGTGTACCCTGAGGATGCCCCTGACTGTCCTAAAGGGCATACACTGCATAATGTAGCATACCCACTGTGCACTGTGTGTAGACACCAGCTGTGCAGCAGACACACTGTGCACCAACACCACCTGGCACAGTGGCCTGTGGGTTGCCACCGGTGCTGCACAGGTTGTACTAGGCAGTGACACAGTAGTCACAAAGCACACATGGAAAACAGGTAACGGGCCCCCCATCCAAATTTTCCCAGCCACTGATGGCATGTCAGCTGCACCATGGGTAGTGCCATGCATTGCTACCAGCCACAATGTGGGAAACATTGTTCAGGAACACCTGCAATGAGGTGTGCCACCTACCTGTACTGAACAGCACAGTGGAACTGCAGGTACTGAAGGGCCATAGCCACCCACTGACCACACACACATGACAGCCCTACCTACAGCCCCCTCCCCACACAGTGCACAGTGCAGCCCCCCCCCAAAAAAAAACAGAAGCCCATCGGGGGTGTGGCTTCACTCCAATCATGATGGCCACCTGATTATGGAGCTCTGCAGACCTGGGGAGTACTAACTGCTCATTTGCACCTTTAATGTATATTTTTCTACCGGCTGCATACAGATCCCAGCTCAGTTACTACTCAAGAGTGTAAAAATCTAAATATTACCTCTCACCACTGACTCTTTGTCCCAATCTACCGATGGGATAATCAAGCCTTGCTATGTTGCAGTGCAACAGGCCCAAGGTGCCCAGGGGCCTATTTACCCAGCAGATTACAGAAATGTTCACTGCACTGATGCAGTGTATGACAGAGGTGACCTTGGCTTCTAATAACACAACCTCAGCCATACAGCAAATGGACACCAGGATGTAAAAACAGAAGCCCAAGCAAATCAGAACTCGGACAAAATTGAGTCCCTTACAGAGCTAGTGCGAGGACAGAGCACACAATACATATTTCGCAGCACAAAATGGACAACACTGAAAACAGAAGTCGCCGTAACAACATCCATTTTCTGGGCTTCCCCCAAGGGGCTGAAAGGGGGTAATCTGCAGACTTCCTATACGAGGTACTACTGGAGGTACTCTGACATGACCTCCCTCCGGGCTTCATGATCGAAAGAGCCCACAGGACACTAAACCCCAGGCTGAGGCTTGGTGAGCGGCCTAGGCCCCTTATGGCATGAATACTTAATTTTGCAGATAAAGAATGGGTCTCTTCATGGGCCTGAGAGCTTGGGGCTCTATCATGGCAAGGCTATAGAATCCTCATCTTCCAGGACTATTCTAAGGAACTGGCTGCAAAATGTAAAGAGTATACTGAATGTCATCGACTGTTGCATGCAAAATGTATTCAGTTTTCATTATACTCACCCTGCTATCATGATGCTGGAGGTGAATGGGGCATCACTATCTTTAACTACCCCTGAGGCCCTTAAGGAGTACCTCAGTAACACACAGATCAGTACCACTGCTTCTAGCTATAGTAACAACTCGATAAAGGTCAGTCTGGTCACCCAGACACTCTACAGTGAGGCGAGACCCCTGGGCAGCTACCTGTTTCAAGGATCCTCTCAAGGCCTACCAACCAGGTCCCAGAAGAGCCAGCAGTCTGGAAAGCATACCAGAAGGAGCCATCCTCATTACCGAAGCAGAATCAAAACACAGAATACCCAGTAGAACGTCCTTGTGAATCCACCCCGAGAAGTTTGCATCACTGAACTGACATGCAGTCCTCATGCCTGAGGAGCAGTCCAATACAGCTGAATTCTCAATACCCGAGGAAGAAATGGTGCATGAGGCCTCTATGTCTGAAACTGTCTATACTTGTACAGTTGTGGAGGATCCTAATAGTGCACCCACCTCCCCATTTCAGTGCCAGAAGCAGAATGTGGACCTTGGCCCAGACAAGCCGGCACCCTCTCCAGCACTACAGACTTTGCCTCTCCCAGTGGAAGCCCTGGTGGACTGAGTGTTCCTTTTGTTCTTTTTCCGAGGTAAGGGTAGGGGTTTGCACATCGGGGGGTGCTCCCTATAGCGAAGTGGGTAAGCTCAGGTTCATTAGCAAAGCTTTTTTGTTGGTCCCTCGTCCTAGTACCCTTGCCTTGTCACCTGAGAAATAATGTCCGGGACACTGGAATCAGTGTATTAAAGTGTATTATGGTTGAAAGGTAATTTAATTTACTTTGAGATTTATAGAGCACAATTTTAAATGCTGTACACAATAGTAGTGCAGAGGAATGCTGCTTTATAACTCATTTCCTATGCAGATGCCCCTCTTCAATCCCCACGTACTCCAACTGGGAAGAATTCCTGTACTGGGAAACTCCCCCCCTCCCCCGAATTCAGGTAGGCAATGTCCATGTGGACAGCTGGACTTTATATAAGGGAGATCCGGCATCTCATGCTGAACAATGTGCCACCACTATTTTGTCTGGTCAATTGATCTGTTGCTCCCAAAGGCTTCAAAGGCCCATCTGGTAGATCTGTATTCTGGACCCGGTACCAGTTAAGGTGTATTCCATGAATTTCCTCCCTTTTCGATACTCCCACCCAGGTTTGGCCAGACCAGTGCGGATTTGGCATCATGCTCTCTATCTGTTTCTTTGCTACCCAACTCAATTCCGGGAGCATTTTAACTTCCATCTACCCACCCACCCACCCCATGGGCAGCCGGTTTGAGCCAACAAGAGATGTATATTCCCAGCTCAGCAAACCAACCTCTGCCAATGTGCATGTTGGCACACTGTTTGTAAATAGTTTTTGTGTTTTTGGTTTTATAGTAATGTTATTGCTGCTTTTTCACGCACAATATGCTGCAATTTCTCTGATAGTTTAACTTATCATGTTGTGTATCACTGAGAGAATCTCCTTAAAGTGTTAGTACCCTTAGGCATGTAGGAATTAATTCTGGTCCCACCTGGTACCTGTGACCCCTTTAGTTCGTCGATAGTTTCGAGCACAAGTTTCATGATTTTCCGTAGACCCCTAGACTATGGCTGAAATATTCTTCAAAACTTGGAATGTCAGGGGTCTAAACACTCCGATAAAGTGGAAGAAAGTGCTGACACATTTGAAGAGATTAAAGGCCCAGGTCACCTTCCTACAGGAGATAAAATTAACCAGACGTGACCATGCACAATTGTTAAGAGATTGGGTGGGGAAAGAGATTCATGCAGGTGCCCCTACAAAAAAGGAGGTGTAGCTATCCTGTTCCATAGGGCTTTGCCATGGAACATATTACAGAGTATTTCTGATCCCCATGGCCGTTGGTTCATAGCTCGGGTTGATACCCTGAACGACAATATCCTTATGGTAAATATATATGGTACAAACGAAGATAACCCTCTTTTCTTTATGGACCTAACTGCTAAGACACTGCAGAGACCATGAGTGCTCCTGATACCCCTATTATAGCTAGTGGAGATTTTAATCTTACTCTGATCCCTATACTTGACAGAAGTGATTTGAGTAAAGAAATTCACAACCGTGGGTCCATGCCATCCACAACCTATGTCTAGAATACCAACTGGTTGATATTTGGCTCTCACTCACCCCAAAGAACGGACTGTACATTTCAATCTGGAATTCATGGCTCTTTCGGCAGACTGGATTTATGACTGATTTCACAAAATCTAACCCATTCAGTCATTACCTTATGTATTCTCCCTACAGTCATTTCTGACCATGCCCGAGTCCATCTGCCTATAGCCTGGGGTGACCCTGCTCCTAGATCTCCTCCTGGAGGCTTGACCCTCCTAATGCAGGACCCAAACTTTTAAGGCCACAAATCTGAAACTGAGGTCTTTCTACTGGAGAATCCTATCTCAGACACCACAGCACAGAATACTTGAGAAACATACAAAGCTATAATGAGGGAAAGATTATAGGGTATGCCACTAACAGAAAAAGAAAGAGAAAAAGAACTGACCAGATTAGAAAGGAGCTTGTACTGGCTGAGCAAGCCTTAAAGGCCTGCTCATGCCCCACCCTTCAATCCCACCTAGGTAGACAGGTTCTAACCCTCAGACTTAGGACCAACAAGTTCCTGTCCAGGAAGGCAGATCTAGCCATGCTGAGAGTCTGGCACACTTATTGGAAGGGAGGAGACAAAGGTGGAAAAATCCTTGCTTACCAAATTAGAAAGCAACAGGCAGCTAGATTTATTGCTAGCCTGAAAGACCCGGTGTCCGGAATGATAAAAACTAAGGCACCCGAGGTAAATAAGATCATGACTAATTTTTATGCCCAACTTTATACCTCCTCCTCCTGTCCTGAAGCAAGGTCAGACACTCAAGCATTTCTGGACAAACTAACCCTCCTAAACTATCACAAGTCCAAAGGGAAATACTAGATGTCCCTTCACCTCAGGAAATAACAACTGCCCTATCAGCTTTAAAAACTGGAAAGGCACCTGAGAGGACAGATTCCCAGTGGAATTTCTACAAGTCATGGCCCCAGTGATTACCCCCATCCTAGGCCAAATGTTTGCTGAATCCAAGGACAAAGGAGTGCTGCCACCCTCTCTTAGGGAAGCTATCATAACCATATTACCCAAGAAAGATAAGGACCCCACTGCGGTCTCTAGCCATCATCCTATCTCCTTAATAAATTCAGACAGTAAGGTATTTGCTAGGGCTGTAGCTAATAGATTAAATCCTCATCTCCCTTCTCTGATCCACCCTTCCCAAGTGTGTTTTATTCAAGGCCGATACAGCACTGATCATACCCGAACCCTTCTTAACCTCATTCACTTAGCCAAGCAAATTAATACCCCATCAGCCGCCTTAGCAATTGACTTTGAAAAGGCATTTAATTCTATTGAATGGGACTACCTGCATACCATACTGGACTACTTTGGCTTTGACTGCAGTTTTGAGAACCAATCCTTACTATCTGATCCCTTCCCGCTCCACAGAGGCACCAAGGCTGTCCTCTTTCCCCTTATTATTTGTCCTGGCAGTGGAACCCCTGGCCTCAGCCATCCATCAAGCTGACAATATTAAAAGGATCCAACTGGGAGACCTTTTTCACCACTTTAATGTATGCTGACAATCTGCTAGTGACTCTGGCAAATATCAGTACATCCATCTCCTCCTTGCTATCCCTTTAGATCAGTTCATAACATCTCTGGCCTGAAAGTTAATCAAACCAAAACTGAAATTCTCCTCCTAAACTAAGCCTGTCACTTGGGGTGCATCCTCAAATGGGCCTTAAATGGTCCCAAGACACCATTACATACTTGAGGGTTAAGCTAGGTGCTAATATTGACAAATGGTGGGACAATAACCTAAATCCTTTGATATCAGTGCAAACGGGATCTGGAGCACTGGACCGCTCTGAATCTCATTATGGCTGGGAAAATCGCAGCATTCAAAATGTCCATGGCACCAACATTTTCTATATCCTCGTATTCCCACCTTTACCTCGACATTGGTACCAAAATTGGATAAGATGGTAGGCTCCTTCCCTGGGGCCCTCTTGCCCCTGCTTTCAGCCTAAATGCTCTCCGGCACACTGGAGTCTAGGGGAGTGGGGCTCCGTGGATGGAAGGACATAAACTGACATATCAATGCTCTCAGACTTTAAAATGGTTCCAGCCCAGTTCCACCAGCTCCCCTTAGTGGTAGAAAATAGAACAAATGCTTGGCCATACATCCTTGTTAGCCTCCGTACTATGATCCCCAGAAGTCATTCTTCTCAAACACTCCCACCATAGCTCCCTCTATCCACTACTGGGAAGTAGTTCATAGGAAGCTAAAGATGCATCCACATCCCCTATCCCACACCCCTTTATGGCACAACTCCCATATACAAATAGGTGGTTGCCCAGTATACTGGTCGACCCTGCTTATAAAGGTATACACTTGCTGTTATCTTCTGCTCCTCAACACTGAGACAATTGTGACTTTTCAATATATGCAGGCTTGCTGTACCCTACCCAATTCAGACTTCTGGTGTTATCTACAGTTACGGACACAATTAAATCAATTATAACTGAAAGTAACCTCTGAGTGGATGAAATATCTCCTATTCAAAAATGGGTCCTACTAAAAAAAGAAGTGGCCGGAGCTATCTATACCTCGTTAAGAAACTCCTTACCAGTCCAGCATCCCTACTTAAGGCTAAATGGGAGGTGGTCTTGCACATTCAAATCTCTGACAGCCAGTGGAAAAAATGTTGGAATACAGCCCACACTGCCTACAGAGACACTCGAAGTAGACTGATCCAAAATAAAATCATACATTTTTGGTATAGAACCCCCTCAGTACTCTGTAAGGCTAAGGTCCTGCCTCGGGACAAATGCTGGAGATGTCTCCAGCCAGGAGGAGATTTAGTTCATATGTAACCCCTGGGTGGTGCTACCCCCAGTGTCACACCCCTGCCTACTACCCTAAACATAGGCTGAAGGGTTTGGGTTTGCTATCTGATAACCCTAGTTTAAAACCTTTGCACAGTGCCTCCACTCAGGGTGCTTTAAGTATGTGAGCTAGTACTAGGTGCAGCCCCCCGAGATGCTACACCACCCATGATAACCATTTACTTTCCCCAGACATGTCCCAATAAACATTTCCCCACATTTCAACAGCTTGATTTAAAGTCTCTCTCTAATAATATGCTCACGCCAAATATTTCAACAATAAATAAGAGATTTATTTAGGGGTAAAGGAGTTAGGAAGGGGAAACAGGAGGAGTAGAAGTTATGCAGATCTCTATTTACAAAATGTACAAGGTTGGTTTAGGTTTTGCTGGTGAACCCTCCAGCTGGGTGGCTACATACTGATAGGCAGAAATAAATCACATTTTACTATATCGACTTATGATACCTAGAGCCCTGGCTATCTAGCTGCTGACAAATCAGATGGCACATAATAATTATATTATTGCCCACACTGGTACCAGTCCCAACTATACGGAACCCCGCAATCCCATATCATACTGAATAAACAGATACCACAGTCCTAGATGTTGCAGGCCTGGTGGACGCTGCAGCTGGCTGAGTTGGCCTGGTATAGATTTGAGGTGGGCAACTTGGAACAGATTCTGCAAAGTTGCACATTACTATTTACAACAAAGGCAGGGATTGCCCTGCAATTAGAAGATGAGCAGGAATTGACCCTCCTGGACACAACAAGCCAGGGATTGCCCTGCACATTACTAAATGACAGGGATTGCCCTGCAATTAGTAAAAGACAGGACTGCCCTCTACTTGCAGACTTCCGAACATTCCAGGACAAGCTACTTGGATTTAACATCCTGAACATTCAGCACAATATTTGAAAATCCAATCCAGAGTACTTGGTAGGTGATACTTCTATCAAGCATCCAACATTCAATTGAAACATGGCCATATCCAGCACATTTGTACACCAAAAAAGGCATGCATCCAATATAAGCAGAAGCTACACTTTTTCCAAGCACCCTATATGTAGTTACATAAAGTCACATCCAGTACATTTACATAACAACAACAGCACTCGTTGGCAAAGTCCCATCCAGTATTTCTAGACATGTTACACTTATGACAAGCACTCTCAGATGATAATCCGGTAAGACAACAGTAATATTTCTCTCAGAATAATAGATACAGTATGCTCTAGGGCCTTCTGTCCCTGAAGTGAATGGCTGAAGCAGCGGCAGCTCCACGGAGGCAGGACTCTAACCCATAGCTACAACACTTGCAACACATTTATATGATTCACTAGCCAGGCATCTTGCTGTACCTGCAATTTAGCCATTGGGGCCACAGACAAGATGCATCCATTTTAACTTTCACTAGACAGTCTCTGATTGGGTTAGTAGCCCAGACTGATAACTTCAACAATTTCAGAATCAACAAAACATATCTGTTAGCGGGGTTTGGGGTCCACAAGATTACTTGTACAGCTTCTCCCTCACACTGGGGGGGTACGAGGGTACTCACTCAGGTCCTCCATTGGTCTCATCTGCAGTCGAAGGTATCCTGAAGACTCTTCAGCTCTCTCTCACCGCTGAGGCATGGGTAGATGGCTTCTTGTTCCACATCTTTCCCCGACGTGGGAGGGAGGGCTGGCCTCTGGAGGACATATCTGGCAACCTCCAGACTAGCTGTTGCAGAAACTAAAATTTACTTTAACTTTTAAACCGGATACAGAAAATAACAAATGCCCCCTGATGACTGGAGGGGTGTAGCTAAGTGGCCCAGGCCTGCTGGCAAGGCAGGAGCCTGAGCCCCCACCCCTGTGGGGGCTCCCAGCAGGCTGGAGCCAGCTCTCCTTCTCACTCTGGCAGATCTGAAGAAAACCGCAGACACTGTCTCTATAGAACTCCTAGTTCTGACTCTGATTGGCAGCAGAGATGGGGTGACAGATCTCTAACTGACTAAGGGACCTGTCAATCAGAACAATCGAGGCACAATTGATTGGAGAATTGGCACCTAAAATAATGTCCCTGTAAGTCCCTCATGAACACTTGGGTGGTTACCCATGAGGTGTAGTGAATGTCTCACAAGCCCTGGCTTTTTATTCCTGGCTCCGATTGGCTGTGGCTGCTGGCAATGGCTGCTTAACCCACTGTCTCTTATAGAAGATTAGATACAGTCCTGAATAAAGTCCTGTGCAGTCAGAAAGAATTAGTTAATTTGCACCAATGTGCCACAATTCAGTAGCCCAGTTGGTGCACTTGCAGTTGCTACACAGATGAAGAGTGTGGCTCCTACAGTTTTCCTGTCACCACTGCACTTAGTAGAGCTCCCCTGCAGCAGCTGACAGGTTGATACCCAGGAAAAGCCTTTATTCCAAACTTAGATACTTTCCCCCACATGTACAGTCAATCCCCCCTATGCAGCAACAAGTTTCATTTTTTAAAACATTTAATTTCTTTACTTTTCGGCAAAAGCGGAACATAGCTGCCCTGGAGGCAGCCAGGCACACTGTTATTTATTATTCAGATGATCTGGGCCCTTCTCAGGCATGCTCAAATGAAGCCCCGGTCAAACTCTTTAAATTTAAAAGCAGGTGGTCCCCTAGCAGGCAGTCCGTGCTTACCGGGTCCCAATTAAGTGGAAGGGATCCTGAGACCCATGGCACAGTCCCAAGGTGACCGCAAACTGAGCGGTTCCACTTCAAAGCACTTTTCGCACCATCGAGAGTCCCGCTGCCCTGGAGGCAGAACTTTTAACATGGCCACTCGCAAGTGGCATTTTTAAACCCCAAGGGGCTGGATTTCAATTAGGCTGCAGGCTGGGGCACACAGAAGGGCAAAGCAGACCTGGAGGACCAGAAAAAAATTGGAGGTCAAATCGGGAGAAGCCCGGGAGACAGCAGGAGGAGAACAGAAGAACAGGGCTTAGGTAAGCCCAGGCTGGCAATTTAGGAACCCCCATTTGCAAGGGGGTTACACATATACTGTGGGAATACCCTCTGATATCACCTCTCTGGCTAGGTGTAGCACAAGTAGCCAGTAAGATCTTAGGACAAAATATTTTACCCTCAGCTCCCTTGATGCTGCTCGGACTGCAGCTCACTACCCCACATCTTCCCATCCCCCATTTTAGATGGCTAATGCTATTATGCATGCTGGTAAAATGTTCTATTCTATGAAACTGGAGAAGCTCAACCATACCCTCCTTGACAGACATCTTATTCTCTCCTATACCCCTGTATGAATTAAACTGGTGCCCTCATGTATCTTTAGGACAAGGGGGTAAACTACATCAGTGCTGGGCCCCATACATGGCATACCTAGACCCCAGAGCGGATATAGGGTGACAGCATGTACTCAGAATCCTTTGTTTACCCTGTCTCATTGAACCAGCAATGATTTACTGACTTCTCTTACAACAGTAAGTTTCTAGGTGCAGCAAATGTTAATATGTGTTTTGCAAATTATGATATAAAGCAGATGTGTATATAGTTGTCATTAGGACACTTTAGTATGGTATATGTTTTTTGCATTCAGGCACATAAGCCTTGTATTTATTATATTAAAGGCCTCATTACTCTGTGGTGATCTTTTCCAATTTCAGAAGGTGCCACAATGACCATTGGAAGGTACTACTTTCTGAACATCGAAAGCCCTGTCCAATCTCAGTAGCAGTACTTCCTACTTGGTCCAGATTATACAATTCAGAGCAATGAGGTAAGTAGTGCAACAGCACACCCCAGATTATGTATACCCTCCTTACCAGTGTTAGGCACTTACCTTGTTCAAACTATGATATACTAGGTATTTGTGGTTTCAAAGAATGAAGTATCATACCAATACTAGAACTGTGATATTTTATGTCTACATACATTTCATCTATGAAGGATACTTTAACTAAATTGCTATGAATGCTTTATTGTACCAACTACAATTATGTATGTTCTGTTTTTCTTCTCTCTGTATCTGTTTTTTTGTGTTTCCTCCTTTTGTTTATGAAAATTAATAAAACATTCAACTCAAAAACAGAAGCCCATCTGTGAAGGAATGAATAGACACAGGTGTAAGAAAACAAAGCTTTACTAAAAAAAACAGGCAGAGAGGTATACATACAGCAATACAAAAACAGTGTAACAAAGCCCATAAACAGGGCATACAAGCATGCAGTGTGCATGGCAACCGAGGCAGTAACATTAAGGGAACCAGATGCCAGATGGCAGGGGGCAGGGGCAGGGGTTGGGGGCTGCATGAAACTGGCCATCCACAGGAGCTGAAGTACACTGTTAGTCCTCCTCCTGGACCCTGGTGGTATTTACAGTGTCCATCCTCTGGGCAGCAGGACAAGATGGTGTAGAGGACCCCTGTAGCCTGGCAGTGACAAGAACACAGAGGGAGGACACGCATGAGTGGGATACACGTGGAGGGCCTGACTGTCATCTTAGCAATACACAGGTAGTCAGCACCACCAGCACCTACCTTAGAGGGTTCTGCCACCATCCACAGATCACCAACATTATCCTTGTAATAGATATTTACTGACCGCACCCACAGGGACAGGAAGAATGGTGCCTTCAGCCACCACTTACTCTTCCTCGGTGACGTGATCATAGAGCTGACCCCATCCTGCTGCTCCTGTTTTGTGACCTTAATCTGGTCCGGGAGTCCAAAACGGTCCTGCAGGGAACAAACATATAAACAACTGTAAGTGACACAGCAAACATGACCCCAACAATGCACACCTCCCCACTCTGCAGGTAGCACATATACCTATACAGGTATATCAATATTCCAAAAGGTACTCCCTTTGTGGTCGTCCAAAGAGAAGCCCTCCAACACCTTCTACAGCTTTCTGGGGCATTCTCTTAGTCTTCCGATGTGTAACACACTTAGGGAGGTAGGTACAGATGTGGCTTCCATCTTCAGTTGTTCCTATACAAGTGTGTCCAGATGACATCCATGCAGGTCCGTCACCGCCCGTGGCCCAGCCACCAATTAATGTTGCATTCAAACACTGTGTGTCATTTTACATGAGAGATGGCTACTTACCTGTTGAGAGGTGACTGGAAGGTGAAGGTCGGATGTGTCCTGGCTTGTTAATGAATGTCCTCCTGCTGGAGGCTGAACAAGAACTGAGGCAGCGTCCAGGTCCACAGCCACAGGTATTCAAACTGCACCTGGATGCCAGCACATTGTGGAACATACACTGCGTTGAACAATTCAGGCTTGACTGGCATGATAGCACAGCGGAGTGACATCATCCAACCCACAGTGGTACAATACAGCCGGCCATCTCAGGCGATGTCAGTGGAGACTAAGCTGCTCTGTGCCCTTTCCTATTATGTGTCAGTGGCTCAGTAGGTAGCACACTAGCCTCTGAGGCCAGAAGATCAGAGGGCTGTGGGTTCAGTTCCCACATCTGGCACTTGGGTTAATATCCCAGTACTGACACTGTAGTGCAGCATGAGAGGGGTGCTGCACTTCTGAGGTGCCGTCTTTCGGATGAGACATTAAACCGAGGTCCCATCTGCCTGGATTGGTGGTAGTTCAGGTGGATGTTAAAGATCCCATGGCACTTATCGAAAAGAGTAGGGGAATTGTTTATTGCAGAAAACCAAAAACATCAACACAAAGTCACAAAGAAAATTAAGAAAAACACGTTACACAAAAAAAAAAAATCTGTACAATCATGTAGAGAAAAGGGAACAAACCCCATCAAATCCAATAAACATGTTTCCAATATTCATGAAACAAATGAACCATCAGATGATGCAATTCAAAATCTTTTTGAGTTCTTAATGCCGATTCAATATGATGTAAAATAACTGCACGTAAAGTAACAGTATGTTGTAAAGAAAATAAGCACCTTGCTTGCCACATATAAAATTTAACACAGGCAAAAATCACAGAAACGGTGCTTGGATGATATCTGGAAAGAAAAACGGAATAATCCCCAAGAACCAAGCTTTCATATGAGACAGGACAAGAGGAACCCCAACCCCACTTGATAAGCAAAACAGACCAAAATTGACGGGCATAATGGCATGTAAAATAAAAGTGTGACAAAGTTTCTTCCAAGCCAGCACATTCTACCCGAATACAATGTCTTTCAGAAACATCCTCATGCTTTAGGTTACCCTTAACCCACAATCTACCATGACAACTGAGCCATGTCACATCCCACATCCGATCAGGTATCCTTCTATCTGCAAGAACTTTTAAAGCTAAAGATACCTTAGTAGGAAAACACCTAGGAAAATCCACCTGTACTAAGAAATTAGTGGACATAATTCTAATATATAAACCCTTTCGAGAGAGCCGATGAACCTCGCTCTGAGCCAGGTGCCACTGATATAACTTAACGGCTACTGAATGTAGAAATGAAGGTGCCCCATAATTCGACTTAACTATCGCGCCAGAAATTTCTTAAGTAAAAAAATGTCCAGAAGTCCCAAGGATGGGAATGATACTGTGAAAATTCTTTAAATGTAGCCTTAATAAAAAAAGAAAAGTAAAAAACCACCGGGTTTATCATTCCAAGTCCGCCCCCCTTAACCGGTAAATACGTAAAATCACACTTGACCGGGTTCAATCGGCTCCCCCATAACATTTGAAAAAAGACACTATAAAGACGGGTTTCATAATATCTGGGCAAAGGAAACACAGAACTTAAATATAAAAATAAAGATAATAAAAAAAATTTAACAATCAAAATACAATTCTTTTTAGAAAAAGTCCAGGACTTCCATAGCTGAACCTTTCCCTCACCTAATTCAATGCGTGGTTTCAAATTAAGATCAGCTAGCTCGCCAGTCCCAAAAAAACAACCCAAAATTTTAATCAGCCCCAAAGAAGTAGCTATTTGTCCGATATAAGGTTCAAAAGATCCTTCCACCCAAAAAAATTCCTGCACTCTTATCATAATTTATTGAGGTCCCTGAAATAGAACCAAACTGTACTAATATGGACAAAGCAAAAATACCTGAATCAGAATCTCGTAACATAAGACACATATCATCAGCATAAACAGCCAAAGCCTGAGGAGGAACATCTAAGGCAGGCGTCAGACCCATGATACGTGGATGATGAAGAAGTTCCCGTATTAAAGGGTCCAGTACAAAAGTATATAGTAACGGGCTAAGTGGACATCCCTGGTGAACCCCTCTACAAAAATCAACCCCCTTCCCCAAAATACCATTAACCAGGGGAAAGTTTTGAACATTATTGTACAAAAGCCCCACTCAAGTTCTAAGACTATTCGAAAAACCATATTTTTGTAGAACTTGAAATAAAAACCCATGGGACACCTTATCAAACGCCTTAGCCTGATCCAAAGAAAGTAAATACCCTGATAACTTCCTCAGTCAACTACACTCACAAATATTTCGTAATAGAATCAAATTCTGATGAATATGCCTTCCAGGGATAGAACATGTTTGGACAGGATGTATCAGAGAGGGAGGCAAACATTGAAGCCAATGACACAAAATGGCAGAAAAAATCTTGTAGTCAGTATTTAACAAAAAAATTGGTCACCAATTCCCAATAATGTGTTTATTGCCTTTTTTAAACAAAAAAATCATCAAAGCATCTGCAAAACCCATAGGTAAGGTAGGATTTCATTAAACACCTTCATCAAAATACTGCTCATATTGTCCAAAAAAATGTATATAATTCATTAATAAGGCCATCAGGACCAGGTGAAATTCCACTTTTTAAACGATTGATTTCTAGCCGGACTTCATCCTGGGTCATGGGCATATCTATAGTTTGTGAATCAGTAGGTGACACAGTGGGCGGCTGGAAAGAAAACAGCTCATCCCAAGTACCTGTGGGTTGAAAGGCCTGACCATGTTGGGCCTTCAAGAAGTGCTGCACAATGTGCAATATATCTATATCAGCGGATTTCAGAACACCCATAGAATCATAAAGGCCAGTCATGAGCTTTTTATCCAAAGCTTGTTTACAAGCTAAAAAGGGTCCGAAACAGGGGAGAACTTCAAACCATAAGACAATTCATCATGTATGCGGCAAGCCTTCCCATTATGAAATTGCCTCATTTTAGTTTTAAGTACAGCAAGTTGTCCTTGGATCCGAATATCTGATGAAGTGGGAAGGGAAAGTAATTTATAAAATTGGGATCGATGGCCTAAATAAGAAATATAATCCTCTGTTTGAGTAGTGGTGTTAAAGAGAGTGCAAGTGCGTTTAAACTCAAGCTTGGTTTCCATCCACCACTCTCCCCAGGAGTCATACAACCTGGCAACTGGTCGCTGCCGGTCAAATGCCTAAGACAAAGCTAACTGAAACCGTTCTTGAGACAGTAATATGGGATTTAACTTCCATCTTACAGGAATGGCAGGAAAATGAGGTGGGATACTGGAGAGTGAAAAGCATACCAGCAACAACATGTGATCTGAAAATTCACAAGGATGCAAATGAAATGAAAATGGTAGCAAATAACGGAAGCAAAAACAAAATCAATCCTAGTAGCAAAACTGCTATGTCTATAAGTAGGCCCAGGATCCGAATAAAGCGCTCTATAAACATCTGTTAAAGAGGCTTTCAAAATTATGTTCTGTAGAGCATCGGAATCACAATACACCTTCTGTTGTATCTGGTCTTTAAATTTCAGATCTAAGCTGCAATTAAAATCACCTTCCCCCCCCATATGATGTGTCTAGGGGAAAAGAGATATTGCTCGATGTCACGAAAAAGATCCATCCTGGCAGATTTAACTTGGGGAGCATAAATGTTTATGAGGCGGAGGGAATGACCTTTGAACAAGCAATCTAGGAGCAAAGCTCTACCAGGAACCAAATCCACCATTCTGTGAACTTGTACGTTGGTGTGATAAAAAAGTATACCAACCCCATTTGCAGCATCAGAACCATAGGACCAAAAAGAAGACCCATGAATCCACAACTTCTTTGTATAATTTACCTCAGACAAAGAAGTAAAACGTGTCTCCTGCAGGAACAGAATATCTGCAGGTAAGGACTTACAAAAATGTAGGAGCCCAAGACGCTTCCTGGAATTCTTGATACTGCAAGTATTTAGGGAAACTACAGTTAAAGAAGCCAGGGAATCAGATTACAGTTTGTCCTTTTTACGCTTTCTACCCGACTTCTTCTTTGACTCCAATAAATCAGGTCCCCCACCTCATCATCACATTCCATACCTGAGAGAGACCCAGATTTAACTGATATGTGAGACTCAGAATCCCCATCCTGGTCCTGCAGCACCTGGAAGGAGTTGTGCGTAGGAGGGGTAGTTGGTTTAAGAAGCAGTTTAGTATGAGATCGAGTCACCCGTCTTGGGTGAGGTTTCTGAAACTCCGGGTCTGGGGGAATAGGGAGGGCATGAACAGAAGAAAGTGGACCAGGAGGTAAAAGCCCTGAAACCACAGGGGGTTGTGGATTTGAAAACTCCGCAGTGTCAGTAGGTTCATCAGTGGGCTGAGATACACCACCCTCAGGAGGTGCCATAGGAGAAGGGCCTGGGGCAGAAGGATCAGAAGCAGGAGGAGCAGTATCCTCAGCAGTAGGCCTAAACCGATCTTGTGCTTCAGAAATTATGGTTTCTTTATCCAGACCCCCTGAATTATTTTGGCCAGCATATGGACACTGATGGTACGCATGACCCTGGGCATCACAGAGGTTACAGTGAAAAACATTAGGGCAGGTGCCACTGTCATGGTCTAGCTCCCCACATAAAGGATATTTTCTTTTGTCACAAGCACTACTCAAATGACGAGCACTACCACACTTGTAGCAAGCCTTGGGCTGACCGGGGTATAAACACACTCCCCTATCTTTCCCCAAAAAGAAGCTGTTAGGAACATGCTGAACTGTATCCCCTATAATGTGCAGTTTAATCTTAAATTTCCAGTTTCCAGTCCAGATTCCCTCCCCATCAATAACAGGCTCTGGAGGCCCCAACACAGTGCATTTAGTCTCTAACCAGTGCAAAATATCCCCCCACATTAACCCCCTCATTATGAAACATAATGTGGATGGTTTTAAACAAAGGCTTGGTAATGGGAATAGCCCAAAATGGAGTCCATAAAGGAGTGGATTTTAACGATTCATATTTCTGCCAGAATTTGTCTAGGCCAGTAAAGGACTGAAAGCTAATATCAAAAGTGTCCTCTCCATGAATATTAATAAGTGCATATATGTCGGAGGCCTGAAAATGCATAGAGTTCTTAAGCAGCCTTCTGGTGACATAGAAACAATCAGGATGTTCCTGAAGACCCCCAAGTACCTGATCCGTACAGCATTGCACCTGGAAGCCTGATCCAGTCTATTATTCTGAAAAAGATCTGAAAAGCAGGGACCATCATGGAAACGTTCCCGACGGGGGGAAGCATCTGGTAAATCAGTAGTAGACTCTTCAGTAACAACTGGGGCAGAAGAAATCAAAGTCTTACCCCCTACAGCCAAAGCAGATTGATCTGGAGGTTGTAGATCTGTGGACTGATCAGTCAGAATAATCCCATGCATCTCCGTTGGAGTAAAAGTAACCCAATCCTAATCTGGAAGCCATCACCCATCCTGAAGCATCCAGCCTGCATCCAACAAAGCCAATTCCTTACTCCAGTCCTTTGTAGGAAAGGAGCCAGCAGAAGAGTTCAACTTCTGCATTCCTGAATGCTGAGTCTCCGACGCAGGAGTCAGCAGTTTCTCCTGTACGTCACTGCTAATCGAAGCAGCCGCTGTCACAGACATAGGGTCAGCAAGTAAAGCTGCATCACTCATAGCCCCATCAGAAGTATTTGGTACCACAGAGGAAACCGAGGGAAAATCTCCAACCAGCAAGCCTTGGTCAGGCAGTAAAGCTCCCGCTGCACGGATCGCACCGTGCACATCTCCAGGCAGCTCCAAAGGTGCAGTATACAAAGAAATCCCATCTCGGGATTGTTCTAGCTCAGGTACTTCACAAGAACATTCCAAGCTCTCAGTAGGAAGGACGTCCATCTCTGTGAAGAGTTCAGCACAGTCTGCCATTCCGAAACGCAGTATCAGCAGTTCCCCCTACCGCCAGCAATGCAGAAGGGGAATTTCCCCAGTGGCCTGGCCAAACTTTTCCCTCATTCACTAAAAATACCACCAACAGCTTAATCTGGTTCAAGGTCAGTCAGCATTCATCTGTATCCCCCTCCCCCGGGTCATGCCTGAAAATAGGCAGGATTTATCTAGTGCACTTACCCTGTCAACAAAAACTAAATAAAAAAAAAATGCTACAGGATCATTCCAGAGAATGGCAGAGGATGTCATGGGTGTCAGCCAGTCCTGTGTCCAGGGCACTGGTGCAGGTGACAGACACCCTGCTGACCCATGTCCATGAGCACATCTGATCCCCCACAGTGGACCCAGACATAGAGGCCACCAAACAGGCATTTTATGCCATGCATGGCTTCCCAAATGTACTTGGGGCAATAAACTGCTCCCATGTTGGGATCATGTACCCACCTGAGTGTGAGAAGGCTTACAGGAACAGGAAAGGGTTCCACAGTATAAATTGCCAGGTGGTGTGAGACACAGGTAGCATCATCACCAAAGTCTGTGCAAAGAACCCAGGCTCATGCCATAACTCATACATATTTGATAGTTCCTAGCGGTGTGCCCTACTCACTGGCCACCGGGTTGAGGGGTGGCTACTAGGTGAGTATCCTCATACAGCACATATGCTACACATGCTGCTGTGTCCTAGAGCTCCCGATAGTGTCTGTTCTGTATCCCCTGCATAGATGACAGCAGATACCCACTACAGCCCTACCTGATTACACCATTCCTGGTGCCACATGGTGCAGTGGAGGAAGCATACAATGATGCCTGCCAGAGGACACATGCCATTGTCATGAGGACAATAAACCTACTTAAGATGTGGTTCCGGTGCCTGGATCAGATGGGTGACACAATGCTGCTGGCACCTGGGAAGGCATGCAAGGTGTTCACTGCATGTGCCATGCTCCACAAAACAGACGTGTGCCCTGGTGTACTAATGCTATGGGACGGATAGAAAGATGTGCCACCGGAGGTGGACGGGGGTGATGTGTGAGAAGGCAAAGCCACTGAGACATTGTGTAGCTGTGCGGCACAGGATGCACTGGTGCAGGGGTCCTTCCACTGGTAGGGTAGTGGCCATGTGCCATGGGCTGCAGAGATGGAAGAGTGCCATGTTTGCCATGGGGGGGCACTATGATGACATCTGGCCCTGAGCACCCCTGATCTGGGAGGGCTGTATGTTCAGTGGCATGTTGTGGCTAGGGTGTGTGGGACATATATGGGACGTTGGGCTGTGCCCAGGCAATGGGTGTTCCATGGCCCAGGAGTGTGTGTCATGGGTGTGCATGTCATGTCTGTGTATGGGGTGTGGGATGTGGCTGGGGCACTGTGCAGACGTGTGTCAGCAGTGTCCCCACCTCAAGGGGGGGCTTATATGTGTACTGCAGTAGAATGTACAGGGGTTGCATGCATTGTGCCCTGCGCTGTGCTGCTTGTGTGACTTGAGAATGTGGAGGTGCTTGTGTGCACCTGTCCCATGCTGGCAGTGCATGCTACTGCCATCAGGTTTTTCTGCATGGTTTAGTATCCAGCCATATGGAAGACCATGTGCCAAGCTTCCTTTGTGGCACAGGCATCTTGCCATCACCGCAGGGCCAACGGTTGGTCTGTGTAGATTGTCCTGTTAGGGTCAGTGTGTTCACCTGTGCCAGCTGTGTGTTGCTGTCACTGACTACTTGTGTCTCCATGTCAGTGGCAAATCTCTCACTGCTTGTGGGGTCAGGTGGTTGCTGCTGACCTCTGGTGTGCAGCAGTGTCAGGGTTGGTGGGGGGACAGGGGATGTCAGCTGGTCCACTACAGTATCCTGTGCACCTACAGGAGGGAGGCTGGTGGATGACTGCGGTGGGCTGGCACTCAGATCTGCCAGGGGTCCTGTATGGCACAACAGCGATGACTCTGATGTTGCCTCATGCTATTGCATGGGTGCCATTTGGATGCTGGTGTGCAGCCAGGCTATCAGCCACTCAACTAGGTCACTCCCGTGATCAATGCCATGCTGCATTCCATGCACCTCTGTTGTCAGGCCCACCATTGCCTCTATATATCTATTCTGCACCTCTAGCCTCTGCCTCTCCAGCTGGTGCACCTCTGTGTAATAGGTGTGGAGCACACCACATGTGCGGGGCCTCCATGGCCAGCCTGCTGGCTGTGTGGAGGGGCCCTCATCCCCACTGCCACAAGGCAGCACAGGAGTGGTGGACTGTGCACCCGTGGCGGACATGGGTGGCAGATGTGTGCCTGTCTGTGCAAGCTAGCCACTCTGCTGTGCATGGTCGGTACTGGTGAACAAGTGAGTGGGGGATGGCTGACAGTCTGAGATGACACTGTCGTTATCCTCCTCCTCCATCATCTAATGGTCCACACCTGTGTGGTTTCCTGGTCTGTCTGCATGTCCACAGGCACCTCTGCCTCCAGCTCTGTACCCGGGGGGTGACATAAGGAACATTTGGTTACTGCCACTGCCCTGCTGAGGGCATTCTGTGCTGTGGTACATGTGCTCTGGGTGTCACCCACCTCCATCTTCCTCCTGTCCAATGGCCATTTTGTGTCTCATGTGCTGCAGTATGATCTTGCTGGAGGCAGCTGTCACCCCTTCAGGGCTGTGTCCAGGTGTCACAGCACCTGTGGGGTAAAACACATGGGAGATACACTGCCAGGAGGTACTGATCCCCTCTGCTCATGTACCTACCTGTTGCTACAACTGGCACTGTGTCCATGCCCTCAACCTCCTGGTGCAGGGCCACCTCTGTGAGGGTTTTGGTGACCATCCTCTCTAAGGGGGTTAGGGTGTGTGCCTGTGTGGATGGCCCTCCGCCCGTTCCATGGTGTGTCCTGTGCCCGGCAGTAATATTTTCATAATGGCTGCCTGCAGGTCACACCACTTGTGCTTGATGGTGGTGAGTTTCCGTGGCTTCCGACCAGCTGCATTCACAGTGGCCTGTATCTCAAGCCACAGGCAGGCCTTGGTCTCTTGGGGAATGGACCAGGACTCTGCACCACAGAGGATGGCATAGTGGGCCTGGATATCACTAACCATGGCTGCAACCTGTCCACCCATGAAATTGGTGGACCATGTCTGTCTCCCACCCTGGGACCAGTCTCATCCATGCTACACTCTGGCACTCTGTGCTGCCCCTTTGGACCCCAGCTGGGCATCAGGATGTTGTTGCGCCTCTCTCCTGTTCTCCACCATTGCCTCTGCACTGACTATTATCCAACATGCACTACCCGTATCTGCATGGGGTGTGGGATTTCCCATAATACATTAAGGGATCAAGTGGTGAGACCACATATTCAGAAATAGCCCTGTATGTCCTTCATGGGGCCCTTGGTCCTGCTCCCATTCCAGCATGTCCTGCTTGCACATTAATGAATAGCACATCCACTGGTCACCTTGCACACTGCACAGCTGTGCACCTGTGTAATTACTCTTTTAGGTGCACTTTATGCCCCTTCATACCTAGAGCCCTGGGTTATGAACGCTTAAATAATTTTGGAAATTTCTGAAAATTCTGCAAAATCAGAATTTGCTAATTTGCCCAGCCCTAGTAGTATAGCTTGAAGAAGAAGCAGCTTTCTAGTACTGCAATCACGACAGCTCCAATTCTGATATACTAGGCAATGTTTCTGGTTAGGATAGCTGGCCGTTATTGTAATGTGCTCAGTGAAGGATAATCTTGGATCAAGCCAAAGCTCAAAGTATGGGTGAGACCCACCTGGAGTAATGTGTACAGTTTTGCAGGCAGTTCAGAGAAGGGGAACTAAAATGGGGCAAGGGTTGCACAAGACACCCTATGAGGAGAGACTGAGGGATCTTAACGTGTACACCCTGAGACAGGAGAGTGAGAGGTGATATGATACAGACCTACAAGTACATCACAGGAGTGAACATGGTTCAGGAGCAGAGCCACTTTCAAATGAGTAAGAGCACCAGAACCAGGGGATCTAGGATGAGGCTGGGGTGGGGGGTTTAATAGCGATGTGAAGAAATAATTTTTCACCAAAAGGGTGGCTGATGCCTGGAAAAGACCAGCACCAGAAGTGGTGGAGGTGAAAACATTTGGGGGCTTCAAGCATGCAAGGAATAAATACAGGGGTATATTAGAAAGTAGGCATGGAGGAAGGAGGGTTGCTGGAGACCAGTTAGGGTCTGCCTAGACAAATCAGACAGGGAACTTCTGGGTAGACTGGGTGGGCAAAACAATTCTTACTCTTACATTCCCCACATTTCTCCTTCCTTCTTTTTCTGTTTATTCTTTTATTATGCATTACCGCTCTATGGCCACTGTTATACTCCACCCCAGCACCGGCCTCCTTCCTTCCTTCCTCACTACCCACTTACACCCCTTCCCTCTCTCCTTCTCTTCACCCCTGCCTATAGCCTCTGATAAGGCCATAATACGTCTATCTCTACTACCACCTGTCCCTCCTTGTAATACCCCCCAACTTACCTCTCCCCATAGAAACACCTTATCATCTGCCCAGACCATGCATCATCCATTTCCCAAACCTCTGTCAAATCCCCTGATACCTCATACTTTAAACCTTAATCCCCACATATTCTCTCTTCAACCAAATAAATGAGCTGCCTATTCCCTAATCTATGTAAATATGTAAATGGTGTTAATTGCTTCTTGGCTCATTTTGTTTTGTACCTATGTACTATTATCCTTGAAGCTATTGTATATCCTGTATATGCTGTTCCTCAATGTGTGTGTACATTGAATCGTACTATATCTTTAAATTGAACCTTGACCTTACCAGGTCCATCTTGCAAATGAGCTCTGCTCAATGATGTTCGCCTGGATAAATAAAGATTTGATTGATTGAATTCTTTTCTGACAACAAATTCTGAAAGGTATTGTACTGTCCAGTGTTGAAGTCACCAGCATGGCTACAAATACTGTATTCTTTTCCACAGTATGGTACAAGAGAATTAGACCAAATGGTTGTTTTAAATGATAAAAATCAGCTTTTTGGGGGCGGGGGCAGAGTCCAACAATGGAGACTGTTTTTAAATAAAAAAAAAATGTAAAAAGTCTTAGAATTATAAGCAGGCCTGTCGGCGTAGAGGTAGCAATATCGATTGTGACACCAGCAACCTGGGTTCAGGAAAGAGCCTAGGTCATTGAGGGCCAGTGGGGGGAGGAGGATTGAGAATCCCAGAGGATGCTCTTTCCTCATTGGAGGGAGGGTGCCGCATCCCACTGCAGCACTGCCTCCTGCAGATGTGTGAGTGTTAGGCACCCAAAACGCAAGGAGGAAGGGACGTGTTGCACTGTGTATTGCATGAGCTCATGCTGGGGGCGATGTCCCAATTCCAGGGTCCCTATGGGGAGGGCTATGCAGAAACAAACAAGGGGAAGAGAGGTGTAAAACACCCTGCCCGGCAGGATGTTCACTGACCCTCTGCAGGCCCCACACCAGTGACTCATGCACCTTCCAGACATCTGGATCCAATAATTGGCTTGTAAAGGGACTCCCTGCCACCCTGTCATGGAAGGCAAGCAGTGTGGGGGGGGGGAGGCGGGAGAGGTAAGCCCAGAGAGAAGCCAGGTTATGGGGATTGGAAAGTCGGTGAGAATCAGGGCCAGCTGGGGGTAGGAGGAAAAGCTGTAAAAAAAAAAAAATCTTAGAATTGTAAAAAGAAGACAAAATGGACTGAAACAACTGAGACACGTTATTGTTTTAATAACATGCTCTCTACTAAATTACAACTGCTAAATAGAGAAGATTTATGAAATTATAAAGTGGATGCCAGCTCTTTAACTTGACTCTGATGTAAATACAGAAGAAATGTATTGTAGCTCTTTTTAAACAAGGTCATGTTTATAAAACAGTAATTTCTTTTTGTTAGGAGTTTTACTCTTTCATTGGGGAGCAGCTAGCTGGTCAGTCCATCTCCTACGTAAGAAAACAGATGCCAATAGCGGTAAATGAGCAGACAGTAAGCACACAAGTAGAGAACATTTTTATCAAAGGATAATAAAATTAAGTCCACACTTTGAGTGCAGTGTTTCTTTTCATTTCTTGCTAGGTAATTCTGCTCTTTCTGACTATTGAAACTGGGTATTGTAGACTGAATTGTTTACCCCCTAAGGATGTATGCTATCTTTCATAAAGCTACACATTGTAGCCATCAGTGAAACCTGGTGTAATGATAGCCACAACTGGGAGATGGCCATACCTGACTACAACATATTCAGAAGAGACAGGGCACGTAGGAAGGGAAGAGGAGTGGCACTGTATGTGAAAAATGACATAAGGGCCACAGAGATCCAGAAGGAACAAAATGGGGGAGAGATACTGTGGGTTAAGCCAGAAAGGAAAATGGGGCCAGCCATCCACACCGGAGGAAGAAACAGATAGGGAGGTGATGTTAGCCATACAAAGGATGGCAGATAAAGGTTAGGTAGTACTGGTTGGAGACCTCAATATTCCAGATGTGGACTGGAGCATCCCAGCAGCAGCATCAACTAGGAGTAGATTTATCCTGGACTCCCTTCAGGGTGCCTTCCTTAAGCAACTGGTCAAGGAACCAACTTGGCAGAAGGCAATACTGGACCTTGAGCTCACAAGCATGGACAGTGTGATGGGGTAACAGTGTAGGAGCACCTGGGGAACAGTGACCACCAGTCATTGTGGTTTGAAATCACAGAAGAAACAGGACCAAAGCACACAAAAACACGTATCCTGGATTTTAGGGGGGCAGACTTTGGGAAAATGGGGAGATACTTGAAAGAGGCATTAAGGGGAATGGGGCAGGAATCAGGGGTTGAGGAACAGTGGGCAGTATTTAAAACGGGGATTACAAGAGCAACAGAATTATGCATAAAGCAGGTTAGCAAGAGGAAAAGGAAGAGGAGATCATTATGGTTTTCCAAAGAGGTAGCAAAGAAAGTGAAAGCCAAAAGATTGCATTCAGGCAATACAAAAAGACACAGGCAGAAGGGGATAGGAGAAGTACCAGGAGAAGCAAAGGCAGGCAGGGAGGTCAGTAAGGAAGCCAAAGCTCAGACAGAAGAACACATTGCAAAATCAGTGGGTAGAGGAGACAAAACCTTTACAGGTACATAAGGAAAAAGAAAAGCAAAGGGAGGGATAGTGAGACTGAAGGGGAGGATGGGGCCACGTGAGGATGACAATAGTAAAGCTGACATATTGAACAGGTATTTCTGCTCAGTCTTTACTTGAGGAAGAGGAGGGTAATGGGTCTGAAGGAGTACAAGGGTGAGAATGGTACAGAATGGACACAAGACCCTTTACATGAGAACGGTCCTGAAGGAACTGGAAGTAATAAGAGTTGATAAAGCAATGGAGCCAGATGGGTGCACCCATGGTCCTTAAAGAACTAAGAGAGTGGTGTCTGAACCTCTGGCTATCCTGTTTGGCCGATCACTGAAACAGGGGAGGTACCCAAAGGCTGGAGGATAGCAGATGTAGTCCCCTTATACAAAAGTGGGAACAAAGAGGAAGCAGGGAACTACAG
The DNA here is from genome assembly GCA_016271365.2 of Neoceratodus forsteri. Taxonomy (NCBI): domain Eukaryota; kingdom Metazoa; phylum Chordata; order Ceratodontiformes; family Ceratodontidae; genus Neoceratodus; species Neoceratodus forsteri. The sequence goes on along the minus strand of CM057450.1, from coordinate 1,198,744,817 downwards.
ACCAGTCAGCCTCACCTCGGTAGTGGGGAAGATCATGGAAACACTACTGAAGGAGAGACTGGTGGAACATCTGGTTGTCAGTGGACTACAGGACCCAAGGCAGCATGGTTTCACCAGGAGGAGGTCATGTCAGACCAACCTCATTGAATTTTTTGACTGGGTGACAAGAGAGGTAGATCAGGGGAAGGCAGTGGACATGCCCTATCTGGACTTCAGCAAGGCCTTTGACACTGTGCCACATAGAAGACTATTACACAAACTGGGGAATATGGGTGTGGGCAGGACAGTAGTGTGGTGGGTAGGTAACTGGCTGGGTGGCAGGACACAGAGGGTGGTGGTAAATGGCTGTCACTCCACAGTGGGAAGAGTGACCAGTGGGGTACCACTGGGATCAGTTCTGGGACCAGTCCTATTCAACATCTTCATCAGTAACATTGCATAGGACCTAGAAGGCAGAATTTCACTGTTCGCTGATGACACAAAGCTCTGTAACAGGGTAGACACACCAGAGGGTGTAGACAGAATGAGAAGGGACCTGCAGAAACTTGAAGAATGGTCAGGGGTTTGGCAGTTGAAATTCAATGCAAAGAAGTGCAAGACAATGCATATGGGGCACAAAAACACTGGCATAATATATCAGTTGGGGGGGTGAGGATATAGCATGCACCAAGCAGGAAAGGGATCTTGGGGTTATCATCTCTGAAGACCTCAAGGTAGGGAAACAGTGTAACAAGGCATCAGGAAAAGCAAATAGGATGCTAGGATGCATAGGCAAGGGCATCACCAGCAGGAAAAGGGAGGTCATAATTCCACTATACAAGACACTAGTGAGGCCCCACCTGGAGTACAGTATACAGTTCTGGAGACCTTACCTATGTAAGGACATAGACAGGGTGGAGAAGGTTCAGAGGAGGGCAACAGAGATGGTACATGGAATGCATCACAAGTCCTATGAGGACAGGCTGAAGGAATTGAATATGTACTCCCTGGAGGAGAGGAGGGAGAGAGAGGACATGATAGAGACATACAAGTATCTTACAGGGAAGAACAGGAAGCAGGAATACACTATTTTTAAGCGAAAAAGATGTTCCAGGACTAGAGGGCATGGGATGAAGTTGGAGGGAGGACGATTCAGAGGAAACATGAGGAAGAATTTCTTCACAGAACGGGTGGTGGACACGTGGAACACCCTGCCAGAGGAAGTGGTGGGGGCTGAAACAATAATGGGATTTAAGAATGCATGGGATAGACATAAAGGAATTCTGGAGGTCAGGGGTAAGGGGCAACAGACTTCTAGGAAAACATAAACTGAACTTACAAGCTTAAATGGGCAGACTGGGTGGGCAATAGAATAGGCCCTTATCTACCGACACTGTCAAAGTATCTATGTATGTACACACTGGCACATGTATCATGTTATTTACCAACTAAATATTTCTTCACCATTCGTAAGTTAAGGGTCTTATTACCACTCACCAGTGGAGATAAAAATGTTATTACACTGCAACCCATTGTGTATGTTAACAGAGAGAATCTGTTTATTTGGGAGAACAGCATACAAATTTCCAATATAGAGGCAAAAAACAGTCTTTGGCAGCCTACAACGATACTGAATGGTGTACTACTCAAGTATCTGCTTCAAACCCCAGTGGCCTAGTTAACTCATTTGAGGATATTAAGCTAACAGGTTAGGTCCCACAACAAACACTTGGAGGACCTAAACATGTACATGCTGGAGGACAGGAGAAAGAGGGGTGACATGATTGAGAAATTCAAGTACTGTGCTTCTGTGGAATAAACAAAGTGGGCAGCCGTTATTCACCATGAGCAATATTCAATTCAATTCAACTTTATTTATAAAGCGCCTTTCAAAGTCAAGGCGCTGTACAAATTTAAAAATAATAAAATCACAACATTTAAAAGACTGCAACAACTAACAAAGATACACTAATCCAAAAAAGATATGTTTTTAAAGCAACTTTAAAATGATCAACGGTTGGACATTCTCTCAACCAACGAGGTAGAGAATTCCACAGGGTCGGCGCTGAGAAAGCAAAAGCACGAGATCCCAATGACTTGAATCGGACCCTGGGAATCTCCAGCAATCCCTCATTGGCGGAACGGAGAGGGCGGAGAGGACAATAGGGAATCAGAAGATCTTTCAGGTAACCGGGTCCCTGGTCATGTAGGGCTTTAAAGGTTAGTGAACCAACCTTAAAGGTGATCCGCCACCAAACCGGCAGCCAGTGCAGTTCGCGGAGCACTGGCGTAATATGACTGGTTCTAGAAGTCCCAGTCAATAGCCTGGCTGCCACATTCTGCACCAGCTGGAGGCGGCGGATATCAACCCCTGGTAGCCCTAGGTAGAGGGAGTTGCAGTAGTCAAGACGGGTGGTGACAAAGGCGTGGACCAATGTTGGAAGGTCATTCGGGGGGGAATCAGATGTTTCACCCGGGCGATATTCTTCATATGGTAGAAAGAGGATTTGACGACAGCTGACACCTGAGATTTCAGGGTTAAACCATCATCAAAAATAACGCCCAGGTTTCGCACCTGTTTAGAGGTAGGGAGTGGTATACCACCAAGTAATAAACCTGATGGTTGCCCAACACCCACACCCAACCCCGGACAACCTGGATCCACAACCAGCACCTCAGTCTTATCCGGGTTGAGTCTCAACCAGCTCGAACTCATCCACAGTCTGATCTCATCAAGGCAACTGTTAAGTACGGAGAGTGCATCACCTTGACTGGGGAGGAAGGACAGATACAGTTGAGTATCATCTGCATAGCAGTGAAAATCCAAACTGTATCACCTGATGATTTCTCCTAATGGCAGCATGTACACTGCAAACAACATGGGAGCTAAGATGGAGCCCTGTGGTACCCCACAAGGCAGGAAGTGAGTGTCAGAGGAATAAATTCGGTGACAACTCTCTGAAACCTGCCCGTGAGGTAAGAACGAAACCATTTTAGGACTGTACCAGACAGTCCACGAAAAACCCGAGAGGTGATCCAATAGCACTCCATGGTCTACTGTGTCAAATGCAGCAGACAGATCGAGAAGGACCAGAATGGTACATGCCTTTCGATCTCTGGCCATCAGGAGGTCACCAATACCTGGACAAGGGCAGTCTCTGTACTATGTCTTTCCTGAAACCAGACTTGAGAGTATCAGACATTGTGAGATATAAGGTGATCATCCAATTGTAACGCAACTGCCTTTTCAATAACCTTACCAACAAATGGCAGGTTAGAGATAGGTCAGTAGTTAGCAAGACAATCTGGGTCCAAGAAGGATTTTTAAGGAGTGGTCGAACTATCAGCTTCCTTAAGGGGTCAGGAAAGACCCCTCTCAGGGACATCCAGACAATGTCTGCTAGGTTTGGGTAGATAACTTCCACAACTTACTAAAAGTGGTGTAGGACCCGGATCCAAACTACAGCTAGTTGGTCGCATTGTTTGGATGATCTTCACAATGTCCCCAAATTCGGCCGTGAAAATCTGACCAGATAGACTGAGGGCAAGCCACCCCAATCGACCATTACAGTCCCCCTAGGAGGATCAGACCGATGCCAGACCTAATGCCGGCAACCTTATCCGCAAAGAACCGAGCAAACTCCTCACATCTTAACTGAGAAAACGCTTCTCTAGGCTGAAGACAGACTGGATTGCACAGTCTGTCCACAGTCCGGAAAAGCTGAGCCGGTCGGTTATGTGCGGCAGTAATCTCTCTGGACAGGAATTCTGCCTTCTTACGATCGATTTCTGACTGATAACTATCATAATGGGCTATCAGTCTAAGCCTGTCGGCATCACAACATGGGTTAACATGTCAATAACATGGGTTCCAGGGGAAGCTCCCTGAGATTGGCTGGAAGAGGTTCAGGAAGGATGTCAGGAAGTACTTTTTTACATAAAGAGTAGTAATGAACTGGAACAATCTTCTCAAGGAGGTCATTAGGGCTGAAAAGTGAGAGGGATCAAAAGGGGATGGGACAGGCATGTGAAAAAAGTGTGCAAGGGGGCAGACTGAGGGAAGGAATGACTGACAATGACACAGTCTCAGAAATTAGACAGGTTTGTGTGACTGAATGGGTCACTAGGCCTTTATCTGCTGTCACTTTCTATGTTTCTACTAGGGCTGTGCAAATACCAATCCCCGAATATTTGTCCGAATACTAAGTATTCAGAGCCGAAATATTCAGTATTCATTATTCGAGTGGGCTGGGGGGGGGGTATTTAAAAATAAAAAAGCACTGCCCCCCGGCCAGCATTAAAATAAATATTTTATCCCTGGTGTCTAGTGGTCCCACCCAGGCCAATCGCCAGTCCAAAATGAAGAATTCACCTCCCACCAAGACTTTTACCCATACCCCAGTCCCCAAATGTATAAAAAAAAATTCCCTCATTTCCTTGGTGTCTAGTGGACCCCCCCACCCTGTCAAGTAGTGCCGCTCACCCTACCCACCCACGACCTGAGCAAGCCACCGGCACAGCCCTCCGCTCACCTCCATGGCCGGCAGGCCAACTAAGCATTCAGTGAATGAGTGTGTGCTTGTACAAGCACATGCTCATTCACTGACAGATTTGGCCATCTCTTACACTAGGTATCACTACCAGAGGGGCTAGAGGGGAGGGGAGGGGAGAGTTGTTCGGTCATTGGCAGGGGGTGATGGGGAACGGTGTTGTGGACCCCAGAGGGTTCCACACGTCGCTCCCCATCCCACCACCCTCGCTGAACCAGAGCAGCTCCTCCTCTCTAGCCCTCTGGTAGTGTACTAGTAGTAGTGAGAGCTGGTTGAATCCAATGAATGAGCGCTGTTGACAATAACACGCTCATTCATTGCAAGAGCAGTTGGACTGCCGGTCATGGAGGTGAGCGAGGGCTGTGCCAGTGGCCTATTCGGGGTCGGGGAGAGGGGGGACACTACTTGACAGGGTGGGGGGTTGGGGGTCCACTAGATACCAGGAAATGAAGGAATTTTTAAATTGTTTATACATTTGGGGACGTGGGGTATAGATGAGAGTCTCGGAGGGTGGGAGGGTGGATTCTTCATTTTGGACCAGTGATCAGCTGGTGGGGGAACCACTAGACACCAGGGATTAATATTTATTTAAAGCTTATCAGGAGGGTGGGGAAGACTTTTTTTTCTTTTGTAACAACCCCACGGCTGAATACCGAATACCAGCTGAATAGTGGAATATGCGATATTCGGCTCCGAATATTTGGATAGCCCATTATTCGTGGTATTCGGAACATAATATTTGGCTGTTGTACAGCCCTAGGTTCCACGTATTATGTGTGAATAATTTGATCCTGGTAGAGTTAACAGATATAGTATCTTAAAAGTTCTCCTTTCTAACTACCAGGGAATGCATAATCTTATCAAGCCAAATTCCTATGTGGGCTATATTAATAAGAGTGATTATAAAATGTTTTTTTCAAAAGTCCTGGAACATGAGTGACTGAGGGTCATCTTCAACAATGCCATTATCTCAGCACAACAGCATCATGTAAAGATACAAAGAAACACACAGACTGTGCACTGTCACTCAGGAGGTGCTGCTGCTAGAAAAAAACGTATGACAGGAACAACACAGGAAACAGCAGTGTACAGAGGAAGAAAAACAGCATGTGCAAAAATGTCTTAAAAACCAGGAAACAGCCAATGCCCCTTGCTGGTTTTTAATAAACTTCTGCACTTTTCGGCCCCATGGTACTGAGGGTTGAGGTGCTGGATGCCACTCTTCACGCCACGCTGGTGACCCAGGTTCAGGAATGGACCTGGGTTGTCAGGGGTCTGCAGGAGAGGGAGAGGACTGAGCATCCAGAGGACTGCTCTCCTCTCCTGGGGTGGGTTGTAGGGGATATCTGGTGCTGTAGCGGTCTCTGGTGGAGACCGGATGCAGCACACGTGCATGGGACATAGAAGGGGCAGGACAATGGCAGGCTCCAGCAGCAAGAGGTGTGGTGGGAAGCTGTGCAGTAGTCATTGCATGCTTCATACTGAGGGGGAAACACATCAAGGAAACTCCCTGGTGGACTAAGGGAGGCGATGGAGGCCCCAAGAGCCCAGGCCCACATCCCATCACTGGACTTGCTGACCACCAGCTCTCCCGAGGCCCTCAACCTGAATCCATACCATCCCTCTAATTTCAGATAGGCTGACAGGTAGGTAAGACAGGCCCTCCCCTGGTGGGGGCTGGATGGGACTGTGAGTTTGGAGGGGGTGCTCAGCAACGTGTCTCACGATAGCATGGAGATTTCTGGCTGGGAGTAGAAATAGTGGCTGAGAGGGCACTCCTGAGAGATGCCCTGGTCCCCAAAGTAGAAATAGACCGTACAAAAAAAAAAATTCTGCACATGCTGTTTATTATCTTCTGTGTGCACTGCTTTTTCCTTCGTTGTTCTGGGTAAAGATCCAGCAACCTCTTCACAATAAAAGCAATACTAACCACACATCCTTGCATGCCCTGACAAACAGGGTGAAGATCTTTACTCACTAAAAACATTCAAGACCCTAGAAATAAAACTGACATAGAAATAAAACTGACATTTTAAACAATAATTCAATGTTATTTGCCCACATAATCCTCTTCCTACACACATAAATTATAAAATGAAGTACTACATCATTTAGTTTTAATTGTTGATATTTCCTTGCTGACCATGAAAAAATCCCACTACTGTCTTTACCTAGAGAATTTATGATGGAAATCTCTGCTGCTCAACTTGCCCTGGTTCCATGGCCTTCTGTTGTGTGTGTAGAGGGGGCCATTCTGCCAGTAGAGCTGAGCAAGGACTAGTATTCTTGCATTGTATTGTAAAAACTCCATCTATAGCGTGTAGCAAAGAAAAAAGGGTGGGGAAGGGAAGGCAATCATACAGTATAAAGAAAAAAGAGAAAGGTATGGAAATTGGTAAGTGGGATGATGGGGAAATAAGAGGTTTAAAGGCTAATTTAAAGCAAAATGTGTGTGTCGCTGAGCATAAAATATTTGAAACTGAGATGGAATGTCAGTGCCAGAATTAGTGCCGGTTATCAAGGCAGATCAAACAATTAGACCATTTGGTTTTGGCAGAGACTTGCTACTAGTATGAGGCTATGAACTGACTCGTGTTTCATTGGAAAAGGCAGTGCCAAACACAATTTTTAAATAATCTCAAGAGAGGAAAGGTGTGAGTATGAGTGGTGTGCTGGCTGGCTGCCTAGTGGGGATGATTCATGACTGATGCAAGCAATGCCAGTGTGCACAATGAAAAAAAAATTAAAAGTAGCCAAGCCAGCTAGCTCAGCAGTGCAGCCCCTGCTTTATTTCCAGCTCACCTGCCCCCTTCAGTGTGCAGCCACATGGAGTTAAACTTGGTTACTGATAAAAGCTGCCCACCTTGCTGTCCTGTGATTGAAGGAGCGAGGAGTCTCAGGTCGGGGATGACAGACTCAAGCTCATACGCTTGTGCATTTGGAGGTGGAAGACTAGATTTGCTGGCAAAGGCACGTAGCTTCACCTGAGCTCTTTTCTTCTAGGTTGCTTGTAAGGACAGAGCAAGGAACCTTACCAGAGCAAGGAAAAGGATTAAGGCTTTTTTTGGCTAGGCAGATTTACTGTGTGTTGTTATTATTTTTTTTGTACTCACAGGGGTTGTTACTGTTTGTTGCTAACATTTTATTGCTTTATTTTTCTCTGATTCAAATTGTTGTTGCTGGGTATACTTTCTGCTGCATTATTACAGGGTGTGCCTACAGGTTTGTGCTTACAAATTACTGCTGCAATTTTCTGATTCAAATTGTCTTTTGCAAGGTATATCTTCTGTTACTGCTTTATCTTTCTCTGTAGCAAAGTGTTTCTTACAGGGTACATCTTCTGTGAAATTATTACAGGTGGTGCTTTACAGGTTTTACAGTTTTATCTGTCATTAGGATAAGTTTTCATGGCTACTGCATTTGTTGTTGGTTGATTGTTTCTGCTCTTACCTCCTTGTTTCTTTCATCCATGGTTCTTCTTTTTTGGCAAGGGAAGGGCCCAAGCCACCCACCCCCATCCCCAAGACCCCAACTACCCCATAGTACACTCCTTTTATAGGGTAGCACAGTCGGGACATTTCCTGTAGCCAAGCAGGAAGGGGCGGATCAGAGGGGAATCCACACAGTGACCTCATTTACAGGGGCACAAGTAATTTAACTTGTTATAACAAGTTATATAAAAACAAACAAACAAAACACATAATCAAACTTTTGCTTTCATTTTCCTCCTTCTAATTACTCTGACCAGGTTATAAACCCAGCAACTTATCTGGAATGGATATTATTAACTGCAGGTACTGCAGGACACTTTTCAAAAGGGCAGTTATACAGGATTTTGGGCACTGTCCTACATGCTGGGACATTGGAGATCTAAGGGCTCAGCTCCAAGCAGCATGGGCAGAGACTGCGCACCTCAAAACATATATTGAGGAGGAAATATATTATATGAACCTCCTGCCATTTCCCCAACATCCAGCAGAAGCACCTCGACCACAGAGGGTAGTCGGTCCGGCAGGTTGGCAGGTGGTTAGGAGGGGCAATTCAGGTGCCCTATCACTCAGTGCTCTCCAACATATCACCTCCACAAACCATATAAAAACTACAAACAAGTATCGCCTCTATCTCCGAAATCAAACAAAGGGGCAGAGGACACTGCAGAGCACAACACTGCAGCACAAGAGCTAGCACAACAAAGCTCGTCCAAAACAGGAACCAAAACAAAAAAGGCAAAAAGAAAATACAAAACACTTCAGATCATAGAAGACTCCATGATTCAGGGAGTTGATACGTATCTCCAGCCAGGAGTAATGGTCAGATGTCTCCCAGGTACATCAGCGTGGAAAGACACTGACTGCATTTCTAAAATTGTACAGGAAGCAGGAGAAAACATCAACATCCTGGTACACATAGGGACTAACTATCTCGCCAGCCGGTCAGTTGTGGAGACCAAGGAACACCTGACCAGGCTGGGTGACAAACTATCATCCATTTCGTCTGGTATCTCCTTCTCTGAGATCCTGTCAGTCTGGGAGAGGGGGACAGATGGACGGAAGGTCAGCGAAGGGGAGATAGGGGAGCTAAACATGTGGCTCAAGGGCTGGTGTCAAGAAAAAGGACACAAATTTGTAGGTAACTGGCAACAGTTTTGGGAGTGAAAGTTTTTTAAATTCAATAGACTGCATCTGACAAAGGAGGGAGTCAGTGCATTGGGGCAGAAGTTTGATGTCTTTGCAGAATATTTAAGCTAGCAAATGGGGAGAGGGGTGCAGCACCCGATACGTCAAATGGGAAGAGTACCCCTTCCCCCTCAGCTAGTGATCAAACAGGAGTTCAGCATGTTTGTAGTTCATTTGCATCATCAGGTAAGGATAAAGGTCCGACTCCCCATACAACACACAGGGGAAATGCCAGATCTCACCCAACAACTAACACACCCATACACACCCATACGACACACAGGGGAAATGCCAGACCTTGCCCAACAACTAACACACCAAAATCTGGCCAATGGAAAATCATGTACACAAATGCTCGCAGTCTGGGAAACAAGATCCCAGACCTGCAGACAACAATGACAGAGGCTAAACTGGACATAGTAGCCATTAGCGAGACATGGTTCAGCAGTAATCACACTTGGGAGACTTTAGCAGCTGGCTATGTCCTGTTCAGAAGAGACTGAGGTGCGGGGGGGGGGGTGGAGTGGCCCTTTATGTCATATGAAAATATCAAAGCTACAGAAATTCAGAATACACATAAGGAGCCAGAAGAAATGTGGGTCACCCTGGAAACAGGAAATGGGACAGCCATACGAACTGAGGTTGTCTACAGACCTCCAGATCAGGGGGAGAACATAGACACATTACTGTTAGAAGATATACAAAACATGACAGCTAAAGGGGAGGTTCTGATAATGGGAGACTTCAACATGCCAGATACAGATTGGTCAATACCAACAGCAACATCTGCCAGAACTAGACACATAGTGGATTCCCTGCATGGGGAGGGCCTCAAACAACTGGTACAACAACTCACAAGAGACAGGGCTATCCTAGATCTAGTACTGACTAACAGGGAAAGGATCACAGATCTCCAGGTAGAAGGTCACCTGGGAGCCAGTGACCATCACATGGTATGGTTCAGTTTGGCCACTAGAACTAAATCATCCCATTCCAAGGCAAAAATATGGGACTTCAGAGGAGCTGACTTTGATAAGATGGCCAACAGAGTTAAGCTAGCCCTGGCAAGAAGAAAAACAGGTGAGGGGGTACAGGCAAAGTGGGCAAGCATTAAGGATGCAATACTTAAAGCAACATCCCATTATGCTAGAGAGAAAAGGAAGTGCAAAAGAAGAAGGAAACCACTTTGGTTCTCAAAAACAGTAGCAGAAAAGGTCAGAGTCAAAAGGCTGGCTTACAGGAAATATAAGGGAACGCAGCGAGATGAAGATAGGGAGGCATACCAAACTCCCCTAAGGGAAGCAGGGAAGGCAGTAAGGCAGGCAAAAACCCAAACCGAGGAAACACTAGCATGAACAGTAAAAGAAGGGGACAAGACTTTCTATAGATACATTAGTGAAAGGAGAAAGTCCAGAGGGGGTATTGTTAAGATCCAGGGGAATAAGTGTGAGGAGGAGGACCATGGAAATGCATCTATCCCAAATAGATACTTCTGCTCAGTATTTACTGAGGAGAATGTGTGGCAGGGCCCACAGCTCAGCACCATGGACACAGGGGGGAAGGAGGTGTGCACTAGTCCCTACACAAAAGAAAGGGTCCTACAAGAGCTCGATAAGCTCAGGGTGGACAAGGCAATGGGACCTGATGGCATACATCCCAGGGTACTAAAGGAACTATGGGTGGAACTAGCAGAGCTATTATCAGAACTGTTTAGTGAGTATCTGAGCACAGGAAGGAGAGGTCTCAGAAGACTGGAGAAGGGCTCATGTGATCCCGCTCCACAAGTGTGGTAGCAGGGAGGAGGCAGGGAACTACAGACCAGTCAGTCTTACCTCAGTAGTGGGCAAGATTATGGAGGCACTCCTTAAGAAAAGGATAGTGCAACACCTGGAATCCATAGGAGCACAGGATCCAAGACAGCATGGGTTTACAACAGGAAGGTCCTGTCAAACTAATCTCATACATTTCTTTGACTGGGTAACCAGAGTGGTGGACCAAGGGGGAGCAGTTGATGTCACTGACCTTGACTTCAGCAAAGCTTATGATACTGTCCCACACAGAAGAGTGAATAACATATTTGCACTTAACAAAGCATGCCGGCTCCTTACCGGCTCAGCCTGTCAGTCCCATACCTGTGACATGTACGCTCAGGCTAACTGGCTCCAATTCAAAGGTAGACTCATGTTCCAAACATGTTTACTGTCCAAAAAAGTAAGCTCAGGCAAAATGCCCCCAGAGTGCAAAAGCTTATTATCCCCACTATCAACCGTCGTTGCATCAGAAGCTCTACTAGCCAGATTTTTAATATACCCAGCTGTCGCACTTCTCTGGGACAAAGGTCCTTTGCCTACTGTGCCCCGCTATGGATGAACTCGCTGCACCATGACATCACTTCAGCATCCACCTTGGGCTCCTTCAATGTTAAACTTCAGCAACAGCTAGTTGCTGATGCCAATTGTGACTGCTTCCAATAACCTTCCTTCTTGTGACCAGCACTTATTCTATCTAACCTTATGCTATCCTGACCTTATGCATAACTGTTCTCAGCATGTAAATAACTGTTCTAAGTTGCTAATCATTCTCCTTCACATTTCCTCTTGATCCCTTCCACTCTTTCCCCTCACCCCTCTATGGCTTTCCCACTATCCCCCCTCCCCTCTGTTATATCTCCTGAGCTCCCTTGCTCACTTTAAAATGCTTTGTCCCATACCTTCTCACCTCTGACGAGGCCCTATTGATGCCATCCTCACATGTGATTATTAGACATTAGGCTGAGTCTGTTCTCATTTTCCTGTAAAGGGTAATTTCATAAGACCCCATCCCCTCTAATATGACCCTTTGAATTCCGGGTTTTAATCAAATATGCACCATGGCATACATTGTACAATGCCACATGTATTGGAACTTCTCTAGTTATACAGTCTTGTAATGTCTTGTATAATTCCTTGTTTTGTTTGTTCTCCATATCATACTTTCTCGATATGTATTGTTCGTCTGACATGGAACCTATGAAATGATCTTGTTCTCAATGGTGTTATTCTAAATTTCAATAAATAAATAAATAAATAAATAACAAGCTGGGTAGGCTCAGGGTGGGTCAGAAGTTGGTCAACTGGGTGGCAAACTGGTTGACGGGCGGAAAACAGAGAGTGGTGGTAAATGGTATTCAGTCAGAAGAGATGCAAGTCACAAGTGGGATACCTCAGGGATCAGCTCTGGGGCCAGTCCTCTTCAATATCTTCATCAATGACATTGCAGATGGACTGGAGGGTAAGGTTTGTCTGTTTGCAGAAGACACTAAGATCTGCAACAGAGTAGATGATCTAGATGGGGTGGGCAGGATGAGAAGAGATCTGGATAAACTGGCAAAATGGTCAGAAGAGTGGCAACTGGGGTTTAATGCAAAGAAGTGCAAGATCATGCACATAGGGAAGAGAAACCCTGAAGCTACCTATAGGTTGGGAGGGGAGTTGCTGGCAGTCACAAGGGAAGAAAGAGACGTGGGCATCATCATCACAGATGACCTGAAATCATCCAAGCAGACCACTAAAGCAGTAGGTAAGGCTAGGGGGATGTTGGGGTGCATTAGTAGGGGTATCACAAGTCGTAAGAGGGAGGTAATAATCCCTTTTTACAAGACACTGGTTAGGCCCCATCCGGAGTACTGCGCGCAGTACTGTTGGCCACACCTTCACAAGGATATTAACATTTGTTCCCATAGGCGCCATATGGCGTCGGAACCATCCATTGCTGGAATGGACCCAAAATGGCCACTGGGAACAAATGAGTTAACAAAATGGAGGCAGTCCAGAGAAGGGCAACTAAAATGGTGCAGGGACTGCAGCAGAAAACATATGAGGACAGATTAACGGAGCTCAATATGTATACCCTAGAGCAAAGGAGGGAGAGAGGTGATATGATTGAAACATTCAAACACCTTAAGGGCGTTAACAAGATGAAAGAGTCTCACATGTTTCAATATAAGAGAAATAGCAGGACAAGAGGACACAGTATGAGATTAGAGGGAGGCCGATTAAGGGGTAATGTGAGGAAGTTCTTTTCCACAGAAAGGGTGGTGGATGCATGGAATGGCCTAACTCAGGAAGTGGTGGATATGAACACAATGCAGGGCTTCAAACAGGCATGGGATAGGCATAAGGGAGCAATACAGATGAGTATAAATAGATAGGCCACTGACAGAGTAAAGGCCTATGGCACATTCATAAGGTAGAAAAATAAATGGGCAGACTGGATGGGCCTTGCAGACTTTATCTGCCGTCAACTTCTATGTTTCTATGTTTGGTTGCACTTGATGTCTGTCTGTGCAGCGTACGACAGTGAGGGTTATGTGACGGCAGTTGTGGCAATTCAAGTAAGTATGCCACTGTCACTGATTGCCCACTAACCCTGCTGCATGGTTTACCATGATGAAAGAAAGGCTGATTATGTGGTTGTGGTATATAAGCCCCTCATGTCAGCACAGCAGTATCAGAGCAACATGGCATGGTAGTTTGAAAGGCTAAGTGTCTCAAAGCAGCAGCATTGCACATTGTTGAGTGTTAGCTGAGGGGAAAGCCAACAAAACCCTGAACTAATAATAACTGCCTAAGCTAATAAAAAACAAAAAAACAGTACGTTAGTTTAGAAACTTTGTTGTGCAGTCAACTGGAGACAGAGTGCACAATGCAGCACAGCAGAAGCGGAGGGTGAGGGAAGGCACTGACTGTAAAGCAGGGCTGACTTTATTGTCACTGGAATGGCTGCACAGTGTATGCATTTACAATGTACATGAGCCCCGACAGCCATTTTGTTTAAAACCAAAAAATGAACTTTGTTGGCAGGCTAACTCAGTTCAAGGGAACATAAACAATGTTGCTCACTTTTTTAATACACTTGTGAATCTGGACATGTATGTAGTCTGTTTAATCACTCCAGAGTATTGGTTTGTGTATTTGTTTTGAAATAATCCTAAACTTCCTTACTTAAGGACCTACATATATGACCAGTATTCATTTTTGTGTTTGCTTGCGTGCATGTTCAAGCAAACATGTTGGTACCAGTCCAGGAGAGTAGTAGCTGGGTAGGTGTGTGTTATAAGCAGCCAATGCACCTGAGGCAGCAGGAAGATGGCCTGTGTAAACCTGATCCTGACAAGGCTGCTGATGTTCGCTGATTGGAGGCAACTTCTCACATATGAAAGGATGCAACTGCACCAATCACAGTGTGGTTGCACCATTTCATATGGCCTCTGCCAGTGCAGCAGTGTCCCCCTTCCCATCTTCCCTTCCAACAAGTGGGGTGCTATGACTGCTCATCTGCCATCAGTGGCTGTACTCAGCTCCCAGGTGTGACACTTTTCTTCCCCTCCCATGACTGACCTGCTCAGCAGAGCCAGGCAGTGACACACTTTTACTTTTGGCCTGCTCCTTGCAACTCTCACATCATTTGGCGGTGGGCATTGTCTGGGAGCAGGAAGCTTGCTTGCCTTGTGTGTGATTTTAACATGTCGCAAGTGAGTGAGCCAGTCTGACTTGGAGGGGTTGGGGTCCAGGAGAGCACAGAGTAGATAGAGTTCTGCTCTGCACTGCAGCGACAGAGTCAGATGAGATGACTTGGTTGGGCAGGCGCATTCAGCTGCTGGGAGAGTGACAGCAGGGTGGAGGTAGATGCACGACATGGCTGAAGGCAGGCATGCAGTACAGTGTAGGTGTGTGGGCCATGAGTGAGTGAGTGAGCCAGTTGGACTTTGAGGGGTTGGGGTAGAGGAAAGCACAGAGCAGACAGAGCTCTGCGCTGCAGTGAGAGAATCAGGTGAGATAACCTAGCTGTGGCTGGAGTGGTTAGCCGGCTGCCGGACAGAGTGAGAGCACGATGATGGATGCACCATGCAATCGAGGTGCATGCAGCACAGTGTGCTGTGTGAGTCATCACTCACCAGAAGACAGAGTCAGAGACCTGCTGTGACCACCCTCCCTGTGATCGCAAGTAGGCTTCAGCAGGTGGCCAGTCAGTAAGTCAGCCACTGTGGTGACAGACACAGTCGGGGTTGAAGAAATTTTCCAGACCAGGCAGCAGTCATCAGCAGAGACAGGCATCTCACATCTCTGAAGTTGGCCAACATCGGGAGAGAATGAAGATGTCTTGCAATCTTGCTATCAGAGCAAGGAGGCAGCTGACTAAGGCAGCTAGAACTTTTCTGCTAGGACTTTCCTGACAAGGGGTAAGTAGACAGATACTTTATTAGAAATGTAGGGTTTGCAAGGTAAATGGAGACATTCAATTAGGGTAAAAACAAAAGCACAAGAATTAATGTGCTAGTCTGAGTTGAGAGAAGGGAACTGATAATCATCTTTGCAGTTAACTGGGTCAGGAGGAGAAGTATAAATTGGGGTGAGTGGCTTAGGCAGAGGTGAAGCAAAAAAAAGTGTAGTGATGTGACAGGGTATAGGTGAAACACCATATCTAGGTAGGAGTAATTAAGGGTTTACCTCGGAGGTTGCCCAGAAGGAGGAGCAGCTGGACAACAGAGGGTGAGGGTGGTGGAGCATAGGTACATCCCCATCTGGTACCCGCAGACCTAGAGGCCACCAGGGCAGATGTGAACCTAGACATAGTAGCAATTATCAAGTCCTGGTGCAATGAAAACTAGGACTGGAATGTAGCCACACCAGGGTATACTCTGGTAAAAGAGGAGAAGGAGTGGTTCTTTATGTCAAGAACAACATAAAAGCTGCAGAAATACAGGGAGAGCAGGAGAAGCTTAGGTACAGTGGGTTTCCCTGAAGATACGGAGGGGGACGATATTCACACAGGAGTGATCTACAGACCTCCAGCACAGGAGGGAGACGTGGATTAAGATATGAAGGAAGCAATCCAAAGGATGGCACTCAAAGGGGAGGTGTTGCTGGTGGGGATGTCAATCTACCAGACGTAGATTGGAGCCTACCAGTTGCGGTAGCAGTCAGAAGTAGGGACATCCTGGAATCCCTGCAAGGGTCATTCCTCAGACAACTATTTAAAGAATCCACTCATGGGGGGCAATACTGGACCTAGTACTGACAAACAGGGACACTTTTGCTGATACCACAGTGGGTGGCCACCTGGGGACCAGTGATCACCATACGGTGTGGTTCAATATGAGAAATGGATCAGAATCAAGCCACACTAAGATGAGGGTCCTGGACTTCAGGATGGTCGATTTTTAAGAAAATGAGAGAATGCCTCAAGGGCACCCTAGGAGGGAGAGGAAACTGGGGGGAGTCAAGGAACAATGGGAAAAAATAAATGGGGTCATTGAAAAGGCAAAAAATTTCTTTGTCAGGCAGGTTAACAAGGACAAGAGTAAAAAGAGACCGCTATGGTTCTCTAGAGAAGTAGCAGAGAAAGTAAGGCAGAAAAACTAGCATTTAGAAGGTACAGCTAGACACAGAAGGGGGGGATAGGGAGATTTATCAGAAGAAACAAAGAGAGGCATGGAGAGCAGTTAGGAGCACAAAGGCGTAAATGGAGGAGAATACTGCCCTGTCAGTGAAAAAAAGGGATAAAACATTCTTTAGATACAGTATATAAGTGAGAAGAGAAAGACCAAAGGAGGGATAGTGAGCCTAAAAAGGGAAGGAGGGGTTTGAGAGGAGGAAGACCAAAAAAAAGCAGACATATTGAACTGTTCCTTTTGTTCAGAATTTACAGCGGAAGGCATAGGTGTCGGGCCAAAGATAAGAGACAATGGCATTAAAGGAAGGGAGGTGGACACTAGTCCTTTTACAGAGGAGAGAGTCCTCAAGGAACTAGCACAATTAAAAGTAGATAAGGCAATGGGATCTGATGGGGTGCACCCTAGGATACAGAGGGAGCTCAAGGAGGTGCTGGAGGCACTTCTGATAGCTCTGTTCAACCTATCACTAGAAACAGGGGAGGTTCCAGGGGTCTGGAGGAGGGCAGATGTGATCACACTACACAAAATTGGAAACAGGGAGGAGGCAGGAAATTACAGACCTGTTTTGTCTGAATTCAGTAGTGGGTAAAGTAATGGAATCGCTACTGAAGGAAAGGATTGGGGAATACCTTGTTACCAGTGGATTACAGGATCCGAGGCAACATGGTTTCAGAGGGGGAGGTCTTTCCAGACAAACCTGACTGAGTTCTTTGACTGGGTGACCAGGGAAGTGGATCAGACAGGAGCATTAGATGTGGCCTACCTGGATTTCAGTAAGACCTTTGACACCGTTCCACATAGAAGACTGGTGAGCAAGCTGGGCAAACTAGGAGTGGGTCCAAAAGTAGTAAAATGAGTAAGAAGCTGGCTAAGCAATAGGAGTAAGAGGCTGGTAGTAAATTGGGTCCACTCTGGAGAAGGCAAGGTGACTAGCAGGGTGCCACAGGGGTTAGTATAATACTCGGTCATTTCCATGTCTTTATTAGCGACATTGCAGAAGGGCTGGAATGGAAAGTATGCCTGTTTGTGGATGTCACAAAAATCTGCAACAGAGAGGACACACCAGGGGAGGGGGGAGTGGAAAGAATGAGGGATGATCTGAAAAAATTGGAAGAATGGTCAAGGGAATGGCAGCTGGGTTTCAATGCAAAAAAGTGCAAAATCATGCATTTGGGGCACAGAAACCCAGGGACATCATTCCAATTGAGTGGGGAGGTATTAACAACCACAAGAACGGGACCTAGCAGTAATCATTTCTGATGACCTGAAAGTAGCGGGCAGTGTGATAAGGCAGCGGGGAATGCTAGCAGGATGCACAGGTGCATAGGGAGGGGCATCACCAGCAGAAAGAGGGAAGTAGTACTATCCCTGTATAAATCACTGGTAAGACCCCACCTCGAGTACTGTGTCCAGTTCTGGATGCCCCACCTACAGAAGGACATAGATAGGGTACTGTAGATTGGCAATACAAAGAAGGGCTACCAAAATTGTGCAGGGCCTGCATCAAAAACCCTATGAGGAAAGACTCAAGGAAGTACATATGTACTCTCTTGAGGAAAGGAGGGATATGATAGAAACATTCAAATACGTCTCAGGTATTAATAAGGTACAGTAAGGTAGAATTTTTCATAGAAAAGGATGCTCCAGGACAAGGATCACATTATGAAGCTGAACGGGGAGACTCAGAAGAGATCTGAGGAAATACCGCCTCATGGAAAGGGTTGTGGACATCTGGAACAGCCTCCCAGCAGAGGTGGTAGGTGCTAAAATGGTAACAGGATTCAAGCATGCATGGGACAGACAAAAGGGGACCTTAGAAGTAAGGCAAGGGGGGAGAAGACTAGAGATCGAGTAGTGTCTGTGGTGGCACAGTAGATATGGAATACTATAGGGCAGACTAGGTGGACCAAGAGGTCCTTATTTGCCGATGACTTCTGTGCTTCTATCATTGGGGAGGAAGGAACAGGGACTAAAAAAAAAATAGAAGATGAGTCCCGACATATGTGTGTCAGTGACGGGTTGGGGTTTGGTTAGCCTACTGGCCTTTTGTTGTTGTAAATTAGGGAGAGCATGGCAGAACCTGGAGGGGGGCTTCACTAGCAGTTAGTGGCCTGACTGGGGTTGCATGGCACTTGCCGGCAGGCTAGCTGGTGGCACTGTTGGTAGATCACAGGAGGAGACAGTCAATTTAAGGAAACAAGCAACCACAAATGTTATGTATCAATAATTTTGTGATAATATTCACAACTGCAAATCATGTAGTACAAAACTTACAGATGGTAAAAAAAATCCCTCGTACAGAGTAAGAAATGCAATCAAAGTCTAAGCTTTCTAGATTTTATCATTTGTAACCCGTAAGGGGCAGCACTATGGGGTTTATATTGAAACTCTAAAGTTTCTTCAACGTAAGTGGTCAATAATGATTAAAAAAGTGTCTTCTTTAAAGGTTGCTGAATTACAGTTCAAAAACAATTAGTTTATCAAAGTGTCAGAAGTATGAATGGAAGGGCTGGCCCGTAGACACAATTCAGCGCTACCACCCATAGTGCTGGTGACCCGAGGTTGGGAATGAGGTTGAGCTGCCACGGGGTGATGGGGGGGAGATCAAGCATCCCAGATGATGGTCTGCCTGTGAGACACTGTGCGACTGACACCTAGATGACCACAGGTGGCAGTGTAGGCAGGCAGCAGACTTGGGGGGAGGGTCAGCTAGGGCTTGCAGAGGTACGCACAACATGCACATGGTAATGCCTCCTAGTGTGCTGACATCCCATAGGTGGGGCTTAGAAGGGGAATAAAAACTTGTGTACCATGAACTCCCCACACACTCAGACCCCAACCCCAGCCACTGTCCTTCACATGGGACACCCAGGGAACCTCCACCTCCATGGCACTGGAGTAGGCTGCAGATTGGTACTAGGTCAGTTGGTCCTACCACCAGAGGGCAAGCTCATGGGGTTGGAAGACTCTTGAGGGTAAGGGGCAGGGACTTTGGGGAATGGGGCTGCATCTGCCTTGGGGGGGAGTCAAGCTGTGTAGAAAGAATGTAAATAAAAAGTAGGAAAGGATATAACTGATATGCAATGGCATTGGTGATGTGGCTTGGTTGAAGGCAAAGAAGGGACCCAGATTTTTCTTGGTCCTAGGGTCCCAGATTACCTCAGTCTGGTCCTAGTCACACAGTCCAGTCAGATAAAAAAAAAGAATGTGAGCAGCATGAGCACTGAAGTGGGATTGGAGGCTCCCCTAGCTGGCAAGGGCCCTAAGCCTGGGCTTTGTGTGCCTATGCCTTAATTCAGACTGCTCCCAACTCCACTGCCTGCCTGGAAGTTGACACCGGCAGCTGCACTTAACTCCCAACCCCGCTGCATGCCCTGGGGTCATGGAGCAACTGTCACTCATTTTAAATTGCACCAAGTTATCACAGTCAGCCATGGCAAGATGTTACTATGCAGCTACGCAGAGCTGGCAGAAGCCCAAAGACTAGGCAAGCTGTCACTGACAATGATTGTAAAAACCTGCTTTACACAGTTTGGAATGCATTGTTGTTATTGTTAGTACAGATGACATATATGTGTTAGTCCTTTTTATGTTCACCCTTGCACTTGCACAAAGTGAACATATTGGTATGATAGTGGATTTTAAGAGGTTTGTCACTGTCGGTCCAATGCAAGGCAGTCTGCAAGAGGCTCGATAGTGTCAGACCAATCATCAGCCAGGCTGATCATGACACTGTTCTGGTCTTGCTGGGTGGAAACATTGTGTAGTTCAAAGAAAAAAGCCACTCCAATCATACAGCGACTCTTTTCTTTGATCTGAATAATGCTGTCAAGCAAGCAGAGCTGATTGGCATCATGATCAGCCTGCTGTGATCCTCCTCCCAATGTAAAGGCAATCCCTTCTAACACCGGGGTGGTGTGCCCATTCCCCGATGCTGGCCAGTACCTTCCACTCATCTTTTTTCTGTGTGTGACACTAGTAAGCCCACTTCTAGTGCTACCAAACATAACACCAACACTGGAGTGCCCAAACCCGTGTCAGTACCTGAAATAAAGAATACTGTACCTCAATCCCTCCCAACCCTTCCTTCTTAATTTTCCAACACAGGGATGCCCAATCCCTGATGCCAGCTACTACCTCTCACCCCACACATTTTCACTGTGTAACACTGGGGAGCCCACCCCTGGTACCGCTAAAGATTAGAAAATCATCCCTCACTCCCTGCCTCCCCTTCCTTGCTAATTTTCTGTGAGTGCCCAATCCTTGGTGCTGGCTACTACCTCCAACTCTGCCTGTTTTCAATGTGCAACACCAGAGAGCCCACCCCTGGTGCCACCAAGTATAACACCAACACTGGGCAGCCCAATCCCCTTTGTCAGCATTTGAAATAAAGAAAGCCATCCCACATAGTCTTTTTTTTAAATTTTTATACACCCTATAAAAAGAAAAACATTCATCGACGTCTGTTGCTTCCGCTGGGCCCCACCACTGTTACCCTCTCCACCCACTCAGTACCCCTCCCCACCCCTTATGTGCCTAGTGCGGGTCCAATGCCATAATCCTCTCTGGGCCAGAGACACATCTTCACTCTTCAATGCCAGACTAGGAACTGAGGAAGTCAGGTATGGGTTCAATATATGTCAATAGGTTTTGAACTTGTACTTATAACTTGGTCGTTTTTTAATATTTTCTCCCCAAATTTTCATCATGGCATTTTTGGGATCACACCCCATGAAGTGAAATTATGCAAATCTGTCAAAAAGGTGATTTTGTGGTCTCTGCACGAAATCACATTTCAGGCAGGATTTGAATAGAGAATAATGGATAGGTAAGTGTGTGTTATGGATTTTTTTCACACAACCGAGGTGTGTGATGACCCATAAACCTCGAGAGTGAATGGAGGTTTAGACTGTATTTCTAGCAGCTTGAAAGAAAAAGGCATTTTTTAGCTAGAGTGTAGTTTTATTTTTGAAGAAATTGAACTGTACATGACTAAAACACAGTTGAAAATACTGCAGTTGAAATACTTTTTTGTGAAACAATAGAATGCAACAGTTTTAAAGTCTTTTCTTTGGGGAATGTCATATCAACCTGATTTCAAGTTATTATGAAGTGTCATATCAACCTGATTTTGGGTTATTATTGCCTTTAGAGCATAATAACCTGAAATACGGTTGATATGCATTTATAATTACTGGCAGGTGCTTTTTCCCATAGGGAAACCCGGTTATAATTTGCCGATATAACCAGCTCGGCTGGTTATAACGGCAAACACGCGCCAGGTTTCCCTCTGATCAAGCATGCGCCAGTCTCAGTGTTCTTTCAATAGGACGTTCATTGTCCCGAGAAGCAACGCCGCTCGCTGTCAGTTTTTTTTTTTTTTGTATTTGAAAAAAATGGACTTACTCTGGGGAACAAAAGCAAACAGAAAAGGAACACACCGTCCGGTTTCCCTCTCCACACACGAGAGCTGGCGGGTCTCTCCTCTTCATACAAAAGAACACCGCAGCTCCACAACCGCTGTTTGCCGTAAGTAAGAATACCGGAAACAAACACAAAATATACACAGTTACCCTTACTTTCTCCACTTCTTGTTGCCTCACATAAGCGGAGCACTATAACTTGTCAGACTGCAGAATGCTAAGACTTTTACTGGTCCGTGGTTGCCTGAAAATGGATCATTTATTTTGTATGATTGCTGAGGCAAAAGCAGCACATGCCAGCAATTATAAAAATAAAATAGGAAGTGCTATGTAAACTCAATTTTACACACCTGGTTATGGGATGCATTTGAAACCGGCTTCGCCTCGGGTTTATGTAGCATCCTGACAACTCGGTGTGTGTAAAACTCGCTACACACACCACCCCATATATTATTCTCTATATAATAACTGGTCAGCATTTCTCTCAATGTACTGACCAGGTTGATATTTTCCATAACAACTCGCTGGTTGTTATGACATTCATGAGCCATGCCAGTCAAACTGTGCTGCTGCCTCATTGGTCAACATTCTGTATGTGGGCGGGCCAAACAGTCTTACAAACTGCTGGAGAAAAATTGCTGGTCTGTTATTATAAAAAATAAAGACAGGAGGGTGTTTCATATGAAATTTAATGCACACCCTCATTGTGGGATGCTTTGATAAACCCCTTGGGCTTTGCCCTCGGGGTTTATGTAGCATCCCACAACTCGGGTGTGCATTAAATTCTCATATCAAACCCTTCCCCATCCATTATTCTCTATTTAACAAAACGGTAATCCGGTTGATATTTATGGTCACCAGTAATTATAAATGTTTTCCACCCTTGTTCATGAGGTGGTGTCATAAGAAGGCTATGTTAAAACTCTGGGGTAAAAATATTATAAAACAACAAAGTTATGCACATACATTGAGATTTTTCAATGCATACTCATAACTTTGATAATTTTCAATAATTTGGCCCCAAATGTTCAACTAACCATTTTTTCACACCACCTCATGAATGTGACAGTTGACATTTTTCAAATCCTGGCCAAAATGTATTTACACACTTGCGGCATGAAATCACATTTTGGGCTGGATTTGAACATTTTCTCCACCCTTGATCATGAGGCAGGGTCATGAGATGGCTATGTGGGGTAATAAGAAGGCTATGTTGAAAATGTGGATTAAAAAAACAAAAAAAATGTGAGCATAGGTTGACATTTTTCAATGCATTTTAATAACTCTGATAATTTTCAGTATTTTGACCCCGAATTTTAAACGTAGCCATTTTTTCATACCACCTCATGAATGCATAAGCTGTCATTTTTTGAATCCTGGCCAAAATATGATTTGGCACTTGTGGCTTGAAATCACCTTTCTGGCAGGATTTGAACATTTTCTCTGCTCTTGTTTAGGAGGTAAGATCATAAGAAGGCTATGTTGAACATTTGGGATAAAAATATTAAAACAACAAAGTAATGGGTGTACATTAAAATTGTCCAATGTGCACTCATAACTTTGGTAATTTTCAGTATTTGACCCCAAATTTTCAACGCAGCCATTTTTTCACACCACCAAATAAATGTGACAGCAGTAATTTTTCAAATTCTGGCCAAAATGTGTTTTCACACTTGTGTCATGAAATCACATTTTGGGCAGGATTTGAAAATGTTTCTCCACCCTTGTTCATGAGGTGGGGGCATAAGAAGGCTATGTTGACAATTTGGAGTAAAAATATTTAAAAAAAAACAAAGTTACAAGTGTATGTTGAATTATTTCAATGCACGCTTGTAACTTTAGTAATTTGCAATATTTTGATCCCTTTTTTCACTCCACCTCATGAACATGACAGTTTTCATTTTTTCAAATCTTGGCCAAGGTGTGTTTTCACATCTGTGGTGTGAAATAACGTTTTGGCCACTATTTTATAAATGAGGCCAGTCATGTTCAAATGGAGTGGTAATAAAGTGACAATGTTGAAAATTGGGTCACAATGCGATAAAAACAACTAAGTTATGAGAAATGTGAAAAAACAACTAAGTTCTGAAGAAACATTGAATTGTTCCAATGTTTACTCATAACTTTATTTTTTCAGATTTGGCCCCTAATGTTCAGCAAATCCCTTGTGTTACCCCACCTCCTGAGCATGACAGGTGCCATTTTTATGTTGGCTTGCACGCACACGCAAGCAACATCTTGTGGTAGTAGCATATTTCAGAGGTGTTTCAGTGTTGTGGCAAATGCAGGGCATGCTTTAGTGGGTGCGTCCCTCAGCCGCCAACCAGTAAGCATGCTGCCAGTGACAGCAGTTTCAGAGGGCCACAGAGTTGAAACGAATCTGCCACTGCAATCAGAGACAGGCTCGTCATTGCAGCAGCAGATGACATGCTTCCATTACATGCCTTTCCAGGTGAAACATTTCAATAAATATGGCAGCTCTTGCCATCCGCCACACATTCCCCAGAAAGCCAACATCAGGGTGCCCAATCCCGTGTCAGCATCTCCCCTCTTAGTGTGTCTTTCCTGGTTAAACAGTTTCTCCTTTCCTTTCTGACACCAGGATGTTCATTCCTGGTGTTGGATGTGCACCCCCCCACTTGTCTATACGCCTTGCCGACATCGGGGTGCCCAATCCCCATGTCAGCATTCCCCCCAAACAGTGGCACACTGGGAGCCCACCCCAGTGTGCCTATTTTTTTTTGTGTGTGTAACCTGCAAATGAAGAAAACCTTCCCTCGCTGTCTTTTTTCCCCCCTGCAAACAAGAAAACTCCCTCTCACATCCCCACCCTCCCTCTGCGCACCCACCACCCCACACACCCCCTCACCCATACTTACCCTCCGGAGGTAGGGAGCCATGATCTTCTCTGAACCGGGCATGTTCGCACTCTTCAAAGCTGAACTGCGAATCAAAAGAAATGACAGTAAGCTTTATAATGGGAGGCAATGGGGGGGTTTCAACTTAGGTTGATAGCTCAGCCATTTTTTGGGATTTTGCCCCAAGTTTTCAACATGGGGTTCTTGGGACCCCTCTCATGAACATGTCACTGTCATTTAGTTTCTCGGTCCCGAAAGGTGATTTTGCAGTCGCTGCGTGGAATCACCTTTCTGGACTGATTAACAAAATGACAGTGCCACTGCTCATGAGGGGAGGTCCCAAAAAGCCCGTGTTGCAAATTTTGTGAAAACATTTCCAAAAATGACTGCATTACGAGCGTGTATTGCACCAATTTTTTATATTTTCTCACCAGATTTTCAACATTGCCATTTTTTCACACCACCTAACGAACAGTATAGCTGTCATTTTTCACATCCTTCTTAAAATGTGTTTTCACACCTGTGGAACAAAATGGCATAGTCACTGTGGGAAATCAACTTTCATGATTGAGTAATGAAATGATAGTGCCACTGTTCATGAGGTGGGGTCACAAAAATCCCATTTGGAAAATTTGGAGCAAAAATACCAACAAACAGCCAGGGTGTTAGGGTTTCCAACGATAATGCCCTACTCTGTAGAAACTGACAGGCGTCAAGGGTGTGACTTGGGATCGTCAGCCATAATCCTGATGCCATTCCATCCCCCACCCTGCAGCCAGTGACAGGCATCAAGGTGTGCCTTGGGGTCTTCGGCCTCAACGTTCACCCCATTCTTCTATACCACACCCATCTCAGCATATTTCCTTATGGCATGGGTTGAGTATAAGGTCCGAAGACCCCAGGCACACC
Source organism: Neoceratodus forsteri (assembly GCA_016271365.2). Lineage (NCBI taxonomy): Eukaryota > Metazoa > Chordata > Ceratodontiformes > Ceratodontidae > Neoceratodus > Neoceratodus forsteri. Next base: position 1,198,718,987 of record CM057450.1, on the reverse strand, counting down.
ACAACACCTATCAGTGTCTGCAGGGTAGGGTGAGGTGAAATGGCATGAGCATTATGGCTGATGACCTAAAGGCACACCCCCAACGCCTGTCAGTCTCTGCAGGGTGGGGATGGGGTTGACGTCAGTTCAGTGCTTCACTGCCATTCCTATTATGCATCTCTCTAACTCCTGCACTACCAATGCCAATGCCAGCAAGCCAACATTTGGCATTGACAAATGCTTGTTTAAATCCCCTCTGAAACTGATCAAGGGCTTTTGCGTTTGATTTAAAATGGAACAAGAGAAATCAAAGGGGCTATAACTATGGGGGTGTGCCCAACAAGGAGCACTGCAGTTTTAAGAAGATAAGTTACCTTCATGTCACCTGTCTCCCATTCCCCATACCTGGAGTCAGGGAGGATGGTGGATAAGGGAAGGAGGGGCATTCGCTGCACTCAAATGCTGTAGGAGGATGGTCAGGAGGTGAGACACTGAAGGCACTGGAGTGGGAAAAGACTGGATGCAGGTCAAGACAATGGGAAAACATGGTAAAGGTGTTTTTCTTGTCCTTCAAAGTCCCACTTCATGGGTGTGCTGTAAAACTGAAGAATGAGAATGCATCAGTGCCATAATGTGGAGATTCATGTGGTAGAAATGTGTGTCTGGGGGAGTTGTAGAATCCTGCCACCTATCAACTCATCCACCTTTTGGGCGAGGGATTGACAAAAATGTACTAAGGTGTAATCCATGGAATTTTGTAGATTGCAGTTGGGGTGATGGGGTCAACAAAAGTTTTTTTTTATAGGCCTGAGTTTATACAGCAAGCTATTTAGGCACAGTAAGTTGAGATGCAATGATTTGTTTTCACTGGAACCCTGCCTTTGTCCAGTTTTCCAGCTGGAAGAAGAAAATTAGAAGGATGTTGAATGAATTGCTCAGGGTCATCCATTGAGCCCATGGCTTTGGTGGATTTGATCTTGGGATGTTTCATTTCACTAACCTGACCTCTAAGCAGTGGGATTTTGGGAAATCTCTACCAGTGACCTTTCAAGCACTGCTGACTCCGAGCAATCTACTTACAGTATGTTACAGCATGTCCATCTGTGTGGAATTGGAATTTTGTGTTCTTTGATTGTTGTTCTGCTATGAACAGTCTGCTAACAGAAGGGAAGCTGTAAGTAATAAGCCACGAAATGGAGTGCATTAGACATTTTTAAATGCACGCTGCAGGGCCATGGTAGGAAGCAAGACTGAAGGCTGAGTGTCCTTATGCCCCTGGAAAGGGCATTGGAATCCTGTAATGCACACCCTGGAGTAGCATATTGCACTTATAAAATGGTTTGCTCCTATTTATTTATTTATTTCAAAGATTTACCAGAAAAGACATGCTGAGCTGTTAACTGCTCATTCCTAGGTGTGTCCTGGGGGTGAGGGGTAATGAAGATATTTAAAGAGGAGAAAAAAAATGAAAAGTATTAACAGCATTACATAAACAGAAGTCATGTATAGTACATCAATACAATATATCAAAGGAGCATAACTATAAACATTGCAAGGCTATGAGAACAACATAAGTTATTTTTGTGGTGCAAACTGCTTAAAACAGTTTAATAGAAAGGATTAAGTTGTAAAAGCTTTATAGCTTATTGTAGACATGGTAAAGTAGTGCAGTAAGTTTGTCCAGTTTACAGTAGGTGGCACTGTGGCTCAGTGTGCTGTTTTAGTTTTTTTGCTGTCTATTTTGCTTTGAGAGATGAGCAACCTCGCAATCTGCAAACACCACTCCCCGTTCCCACTGTCTGCCTGCTTGCTGGTCACTTTGTATGGAGATCCTGGTGGCTATCCAATGTCCTAGCTGCTTATCAGAAGTTTAAATATGCCAGCCACCTCCCCCATACCACTATACTGGAATGCCAACTCCTCACTTCCACTGCAGATGTTGGCCTCCACTCATGTGACTTTTGGGCATAGTTTCTGGTTTGTGGTTAGTGCCACTCCCCTTTATTGGTTACAATGCAACAGTTTTAGTCCTTTTTGGAGACTGCTGGATCCACTTTTGCTGCCACACTCAGTCACAGTGTACCTTCTCAACTTTCATGTCTCCTGTTTGTGATGGTGAACTAGTATGGCTGCATTTGTAGCACCTGAGGTAGGAGCTCAGTTCCCCCACTAGCATTCCTCCCTTTCGCCTGACCCAGTCACTCAATAACACTGGTGGTGGGAGCCTAATCATGCCACAGGTTTCACTCCTCACAGCCAATCCATTTTTCAATAAGTTTAGCGGTCGGGTTCTCAGCCCTGTCACCAAGACCCCCCCCCCCAAAGTCTGACAGTTGGGTGCCTAATCCTGCTGCCAGGGAATGCCAATTACCCCCCCCCTTCACAACGTCTTATGATTGGGTGCCCAACCCCTGTGCCAGAAACCACAAAAACCTCCCCAAAGTCTGGCAGTCAGGTGCTCAACCCTGTAACCTGAAACCACAACAAACCCCTCCCTAATGTCCAGTGACTGGGTGCCAAACCAGCCACTAACAAATGCTGTCCTCCCCAACAGAATGTGACACTGTGGTGCCCACCCCACATTCCCCACTGTCAGTCCTTGTAATAAAGAAAATTACCCCTAGTTGTCCTCTTTGTTTTTGTGTTTTTTAACCTGAATCAAAAAAAAAAGGTCCATCAACGTTCTATTCCTCCCACCCTGACCACCCCCTCAGCACCACTTGCACCTGTCACTTACCTATCCAGTCCAAAGCTGAACTTTCGAGTGCTGAATGTACTGCTGCTAACCAACGCTGACCACCAAGTGACTGAAAACAAGGAAAGTCCTGTTAATGCCTTTTTAATGCATTTTGAACTTTTACTCATAACTTTGTCATTTTTAACATTTGCCACAAATTTTGCACAAGTGAGGTGTAATTTTTTAAATCCCATCCACAACATGTTTTCTCAGTTCCCGTGCAGAAGCACCTTTTGGATGGGATTTAAGAAAAGTCCAACTTTCCTTATCGTAAGTTGGGGTAGTAAAGACTATGTTGAAAATTTGGGGTTAAATGTCAAAAACCAACAAATTTATGAAGAAAAGCTTGATTTTTTCCAGTGTTATTCACACTCTAACTTTGTTGTTTTTACAGATGTTGGCCCCACATTTTCAACATAGTCCTTGAGTTACCTCATCTCATGAACATGACAGGTGTCATGTTTCATAACTCCCCCCCCCAAAAAAAAACACATTTTTGCATTCACTCCATGAGAGCACCTTTCAGATGGGATTTAAAATATTCCACCTGTCGTGATCATAATGTGGGGTCCTGAAAAAGACTGTGTTGTAAATCTGGGGTAAGAATGTCAAAAAAATTTTAAGTTATGAAGAAACTGTGAACTTAAAAAGATGTTCTTTATTCTTGTCACCATTTTTTCAGCTCTAGGACCCCATATTCAAATGGTCAGCAAAGCATAAACCAAGTTACAAATATACAAAAAGAGCAGAAGACCACCCAGTCTATTGTGTCTGCTTGGTAAGTGACACAGGTCTGGCCTTACAATTTACACCAATGACCCTGTCCCCCCATCTGTCCCTCCCTCTCTTCCCCCCCTTCCTTTGTCCCAAGGGTTCCCTTTGTGCTTGCCCCAGGCTTCCTTGAATGCTCCCACCATCCTTGCTGATACCACCTTCACTGGCAGCTCATTCCAGGTGGACACCACCTTCTCCATATAGAAATGCTTCATTACATCCCTTCTGAACCCCCCCCGCCCATCATCAATTTTAGTTGTGCCCCCTAGTGGTGCTGTTGTCATTCATTTTAAAGAAACCATCCCTTTTCACTCTGTTAATTCCCTTCATGTACTTGATGGTCTCTATCATATCACTCCTCTACCTCCTTTCTTCCAGGGAGTACATCCCCAGGGTTCCCAGCCTCTCCTCATAGGACTTATCCTGTAACCCCTTAATCATCTTGGTTGCTGTCCTCTGGACTCGCTCCAGCACACTGATGTCCTTCCTAAAGTAAGGATGAAAGTTCCTCACCCCATATTCTAAATGTGGTCTCATTAATGACCTGTACAATAGTAAAATAACCTCGCTCTGCCTACTACTGAATCCCTTTGCAATACACCCCAGCATCCTGTTAGCCTTCACCACTGCCTTTGTACACTGAGAGGTGTATTTCAGGTCACTCACAGTCACTACCACTAGATCCTTTTCCTTTTCAGAAGCAGTTACCTGAACCCCTCCTATGTAATATTCTGTCCTATGGTTCTTGGCCCCTATGTGCATCACTTTGCACTTTTTGGAACTGAAATTAAGTTGCCAGATTCCTGACCATCTCTCTAGTCTCACAAGGTCCTTCCTCAGGTTCTGTATCCCCTCCTTGGTGTCCACTCTCCTGCAGAGTTTTGTGTCATCTGCAAACAGGTAAATTTTGTCTTTAATGCCTTCCTCTATGTCATTTATGAAGACATTGAACAACACTGTCCCCAGCGCTGATCTCTGCAGGACCTTGCTGGTGAGCTCCTTCATGCTGGAGAACTCACATCAGACCACTACTCTCTGTGTTCTACCATCCAACCAGTTTTTAACCCATCTAACCATGTTCTTCACCACCCCTAGATCCCTCAGTTTCATTATCAACCTTTTGTGTGGTACAGAATTAAAGGCCTTCCTAAAGTCCAGGTATAGTATATGATGTCCACCTCCTGGTCCACTGCCCTCAGGACCAATTGAAGAACTCAGCCAGGTTCGTTTGTCATGATCTGCCTGCCACAAACCCACGCTGTCTTTCATCTTGTAGACAATTCTCTTCTATGTACCTCGCCAGCCTTTCATTTAGGATGGTCTCTATGAGTTTACATTCTATTGAATTCAAGTTGACCAGCCTATAGTTACCTGGGTTAGCCTTGGGTCCACTCTTGTGGAGTGGCACCACATATGCCATTCTAAACTACAGTGGCACCACTCCCAACTCCAGAGATCCATTGAAGAGAACAGCCAGTGGCCATGCCAGATCCTCCGTTAACTCTTTCAGCACCCTGTGGTATATTTCATCTGGCCCTGGAGATTTGTCCACCCTCAGGGCCATCAGCCCCTCCCTCACTCTTTCAATCCCAATTACCCTTACAGCTTCCCCCACCTCCCTCCTTCTCCCTGCTCGTGGCACCGTTCCATCCTTTGCCTATGTAAAGACGGAGCAGAAGTATTCATTTAATACCTCTGCTTTGTTCCCATGTTCATCAACCCAACCATCCCCTTCCTCAGCCTAACAATGCCGTCCTTCTTGTCCCTTCTTTTGCTTATGTAGCGAAAGAAGGCCTTCTCTCCATTCTTTGGTCCTTCGGCTATTTGGAGCTTTTTCTGTGCCTTTGTCTGCTGCAACTCCCTTCTTGCCACCTTAGCTAGCCTCTGGTATTCTTCCTTATCCTCCTCCTTTGCTGTTCTTTTGAATTTTCTATAGGCTGCCCTCTTTTCCTTTACCACTCTGGCCACCTCCCTGATAAACCAGCTTGGTGGTCTGACTTTTGATTTCTTCCTCCTCGTTTTTTGACTTTCTGTTTATCTGCCTACCCTACCCTCGACCGTCCACTCCTTCAGACCGGTCAACCTCCCAGACCACCGTCACAGAGTCTGTCTCTAGAGTGCCAGGCTTCTCTATTTACTTCTTTGATGCCTGGATAAGCCCCTGGGTGGGGTGAGGAAGGACCCGCTTCCTCAACCTTCAGAGGAGAGCCTGCACAACAGGGTCTGCCCAGGGGATGGAGGCTGGGAGGCAAGGATCAGTCAGCTAGGACCGATGAGGGTTTTTTTCCAATTTCCTGTGATCCCCTTCCACCCCTGAGGACGCCGGCTTGGGTAGGCAATGTGCTGATGCATGTCGCTACTAAGTACTTATCAGCATCCTCCCCTCCTTGACTCCATCCCCATGGGAGCTGCCAGAAACCCAAAAGTCGGTGCTTCCACCGACCCTCAGGGATGTCAGGTGCCTGAAGCACCCCTTGAAACCCACCCTGATGGAGGAGAGCAAGCATTGGGATGCTCAGTCCTCTTTCCCCCTGCTGACTCCCAGTGACCCGAGTTCATTCCCAAACCCAGGTCATCGGTGTGGTGTGAGGTGTGGCATCCAGCACCTCAACCCTCAGAACCACCGGGTCATCTTCCTCCTCATTTTGATGCCACTGATTGTGGCCTTTTGAATGACACCCTAATGATGGCCCATAATTGGTCCACACCCACGCCCTACTCCACTCTCCAGGTTTTCCCTTACCACTGATTGTGGCCTTTTGAATGACCCCCTAATGATGGCCCATAATTGGTCCAAACCCACACCCTACTCCATGCTCTCCAGGTTTTCACTTAGCACTTCTTTCAACTTTTTAATATTTGCCCTCCTAAAATCCAGTGTTCTGGTCTTTTTTTTAAACTATATTTTTATTGTATTTTGATGGTACAAGCATTGATATAACATATCAAATAGACACAGTAAAGCCTAGCAGGATGAAGCCCAATGCTGCAGAATTCTGCAGTAGAGTTACTGCAGCAAACAATGCAATTTCAATGGGAGTTAATCCCTTTTGTCATGCAGGAAACCTGTGACACTGTGTTTCATCCTGTCAGGCTTCACTGTAAGTGCAACTGGCTTCACAATATTTACAACAATCAATATCCACAGGACATATTTCCTGGCTCATTATATAATCTCTTAGGGGGCGACAGGGTTGGGCACATATGAAAAAGAAAGATAAACCAAGAATGGGGGTGTTGAACAATCTGAGGGCCTGTACCTACACTGTTACACGTTGGGATTTCCCAACTTGGGAAATAGATGAAATGGGCTGACTAGACATTTGGGGATTATACATCCTCTCCATTCATCTATAGCACTAGATCTGGTCCATAGGAGGCCATATAAGTAAACCACGTGGTCCATCTATTCATAAGGATAGGGGTTCTGTCATGTAGCTTCACCATCATACTCTCCATTCTGTATATATCATATATTGTATCTTCTCAACTCTTTATGGTTGGAGGGGTGGGCTGGAGCCATAGTCTTGTAATAACCTTCTCAGCTGCTGCAAGGAGAATACTGACTAAGTATACCTGATGTCTCTGTTTGATCTGTTTAAGTAAATGTAATAATATAGAGATCTCAGGTTTTAGGTGGCCAAGATTGGAGAAAATCTCTCCCAAGGCCCTCCCCACCTCCCCCCAAAAACAAGAGAGCACAGGGCAAAACCTAAAAACATAAGCATGAGTAGAGACTTTGCATCTACAATGTCTCCAGCAGGAGGATTCCCCAGTTGTCATATATTTGGCTGTAATTTCTGGGGTACAAAACCACTTTCCATCCAAACTCTTTCCTACTGTAGGAGCCCGTTGTCCAATACTGCCTTTGCCATATCTGGATCCAGCCCTCCGGTATCAATTCTAGCATCAGTTTCGCCTCCCAGTTGGCATGGACTCCATCCAGCAGTGTCACTGGAAGGTTTGTTATGGCCCTATAAAAACGGGATATCAGGTGTCGTGGGGATGATTCCCTTTGTAGCTACATGAGTAGTGTGAATAAAGGAGGGACTGTCTTGGAGGTTATGTCTAGGCACAAGACAGTACTTAAATAATGGCGTATTTGCAAGTATCTATAAAAATCCTTCTGAGGGAAAAAAAGTTCAGTTTGGAGTTATAAAACTTATTTAAAAATACTGTTGCAATAAAAGTGATATGCATGAATTAGGCCCCCCCCCCCCATGCCACCTTAATGTTCTGGTCTTAGTGGGGATGTCTTCCTTGGTGAAACCACCATGTGGCGGTGTGACCCACCTAGCACCAGTAATATAAAGAAAAACTCCAGGAGGCCTCAAGCTCCAAAAACCTAATGAAAAACTAGCAAACAGAACTGAAGACAATGAGACCCACTCACCGATTAGGTTTTAGTCTTTTTTTATTTAGTACCACAAAAGAAATGATTAATCAGCATTTTGCAGTGCACTCACTACTTCTTCAGGATCTAAAAATTAATCAATAAATAAAATATTTTTGCTCTGTCACTATTACATATCGCTTTCATCATTAGTTACATACAACTTAATGGACTATAAGATGATATATCAACTTTAAACTTTTATAATAGTAGGCAAAATTTTAAACTTATAGCTTAAATAGTTTCTATTTCACATTTAAATAGTGAAGAAACACATTCCAGAACTTCTAACTATGCATCATCATAAAGTTCACTGTATTTTCTATATATACTTATTTTTCAAACTTTAAGTTTTAAAAGAAAATTCTTTATATACCAAAATAAGAATCCCACCTTGTTGTAGTAGTATAAATCATGTATTCAACTCCTTGGTGTGTTCATACATCTACAGTAGCTGTAGCTGCATAAGAAATACATTCTGTGTTATAGTTTCCACCTATAGAGTTAGTTAGCAGTTTTTATTAAGTTGTTTTAACCCATGTTACAACATTTTTACTAATCACCACTTTTATTTCAAAGGGGTTCTTTAGTTTTTCATTCTTATTTTTATAATTAAAAGCAGTTGTTATTTGTACTATCTTGCTTTGAGTAGTCACAATTACTTTCTAGAGTTTACAAGTGGACCAACTCCATGCAGTATTTTTAATATTATGTTCCAACTCACGGCAACACTTTTGTAGCTAGTTATATAATTTAAACCTTTACTAGGTGTGGCCAAGGTAGAAGCAAGCTTGCTTCCCTGAACAAAACTAAAATACATATGTAAAACAAAACCGATTATTGTACAGTTCCCAGATTGTTAAGTAAGATGAAAGTAACTATACAGGCTGTCTTATAACTCTTTTTACCTTACCAGAATAAATAATTGAAAATTGTATAACAAGAATGAAAAACTGAAGAACCCCCTTGAAATAAAAGAGGTAATTAGTAGAAATGTTGTGACGTGGGTTAAAACAATTTGACAAAAACTGTTAACTACCTCTGTAGGTGGAAACTATAACACAGAATGCATTTCTTATGCAGCTACAGCTAGATGTATGAACACACCAGGGAGTTGAATACATGATTTATACTACTATAACAAGGTGGGATTCTTATTTTGGTATAAAAATAATTTTCTTTTAAAACTTAAAGTTTGGAAATTAAGAATATATAGAGAATACAGTGGACTTCATGATGATGCAAAGTTAGAAGTTCTGGAATGTGTTTCTTCACTATTTAAATGTGAAATAGAAGCTATATAAGCTATAAGTTTAAAATGTTGCCTACTATTATAAAAGTTTAAAGTTGATATACAATCTTATAATCCATTAAGTTGTATGTAACTAATGATGAATGCGATACGTAATAGTGACAGAACAAAAAATATTTTATGTATTGATACATTTTTAGATCCCGAAGAAGTAGTGGGTGCACTACGAAACACTGATCTGTCCTTTCTTTTGTGGTACTAAATAATAAAAAAAGACTAAAACCTAATCGATGAGTGGGTCCCGTTGTCTCCAGTTCTGTTTGCTAGATGTTGTCCTTGCCCATGTCCAAGCTGAACCACACTGTACTGAGGTCGCTTCCACCCAGGGGTTCCCTGACTTCAATATCCTATACATGCTCCCTGTTAGTGAGCACTAGATCAAGGATTGCCCCTTCCTGGTGGCATCAGTCCCACACTGAGTCATGACGCTGTCCTGGATTGCATTTAGGATTTTTTGACTTCTGGCACAGGATGTGGCGGGAGCATCTCAGTCCACTTTAGGCAGGTTAAAATCCTCCACCACTACCAGCTCCCCTTTTCTGACTGTGATCCTCAACTGGGAACACAGCTCTATGTCTATGTCCTCACTCTGGTTGGGCGTTCTGTATACCACCCCTATCCTGATCTTCCTTCCTCTGCTAGCCTGCAACTGGAGCCAAAATGTTTCTATGTTCCTCTTTTCCTTTTCCTCATCCCTCACACAAATTATTCCCTCCATGATGTATACTGCCACCCCCTCCTTTGCCCAGGTCTCTGTCCCTTCTGTATAGATTGTACCCTGGGATTGAGAGATCCCAGTCTTGGTGTGTTGTAGCCCAGGTCTCAGAAACTGCTGCTATATCCACTTTACCCTCTGCTATGAGGGCATGCATTTCTACCATCTTGTTCCCGAGACTGCAGGCATTCAACAGCACCACCCTCCACTTTGCCCCTGTAATATCTTGGCTCTTTCTTTCAATAACTTTGTTCTGGCTTGCCCTCCTTCCCCTTATCCTGTTCCGCACTCCTTAGCTGCCCCCTCTCCCCTTCGCCTTTTGTTGTTATTGCCTTTGTGGGGGGAGGTCTACCAACCTTCCTTTTTCGAACTGTGTGGGCCTTCCAGACCCCTTCTCCCCCCCCCCTTAGCAGTTTAAACCAAGTTCCTTTCCCATATATTCCCCCAGCCTGTCCTTTAGTATTTTCCTCCCCTCCCAACTACGATGCAGTCTGTCTGGGCAATAAAGCCCCTTATTTGACCCCATGTCCCCTCCACCCCCCATAAGACCATACCTCTCCTCTTTACACCAAACACCCAGCTACTCGTTGAATTGTGCTATTCTCCTTTTCCTAGCTATACTAACTGTGAATAGTGCCAGCTGACAAGGCAGGGGGCCATATTCAAAGGCCCCCAATGCCCTGCACTGATCTGACAGCACAACCATGCAGAATAGACCACTGCAATTATGCAAATGAGGGGTTCAACATGCATACTGGGCACAGCAGTACATTCAGTGATTTCAGCAGCACTCCACAGCCTCCATTGCAGCACTGTTTAATCTTTCCAAAGCCCTGTCTTTATCCCCCATTGTCAACCCCTTCACCTGTCCTGTAGCTGTCTTGCATATTCCCACCATTCTAGTAGTCTTCCCATCCCCTCATCACCTGTCCTGTTCCTGTCTTTAATATTTCTAGTGATCTAGTGGTTCCAGCACCCCTGATAGCCAGTCTTGTAGCTGCCTGTAGTATTCTTAATGGTCCCCCATATGGGCATCTGGCTCCTTCTCAGCCCACCTGCTCAGGACCCTTGTCTCAACACACCCCTTGTCCCGGTTACCTAAGCTGAACTATGGCAGTACAGATGGTGAACCCCCAGCCCTCTGCTCACCACCTCAGGCAACCACTGTCTGACTGTCATTGAGCCATCTTGAGTACTGTAGGCAAGAACAGTTATGTAAGAACTTACTGTAATGGAAGATCTTCAAGAGAATCTCTTTCATCAGGCCACATCTTTGTAATTATACCCACATCAGTGCTAGGACCACATGAAAACATTTGTAAGCAGTCAGCCAGGGGCCAACCATGATGATGTCAGGCATCAGCATTTACATAAGCGTGGGTGGCCCCTCCTTTCCTCAGTTCCCCACTGGAGATCATGCTCGGAGGACCTTACTCTAGGGAACCAGGTGAGACCCCAGCACTCCACATACCCAGTAAGACATAGTGCTGGAAACATTAAATTGATACAGCAGTACAAAGTTTCATTGTCACATCCCCTGAGGGGGAAGGAGGGTGGGACGGCATGGCCTGATGAAAGAGATTCTCTCAAAGATCTACTGTTACAGTAAATTCTTACATAAATATTCTATCTTCATTGAGGATATCTATTTCATTAGGCCATACCTTTGTAAAGAGTCCCAAGCAGTACCAAAAGTTAACAGTCTGGGCACCTGGTGCCTATAAACTTATGATACTTGGCCTTGTAGCATAGTGAGACCAAATCCAGTGCATCTACGTGAGACAATGTCCAGACTGTAATGCTTAGTGATGGTGTGGACAGTACTCCATATGGCAGCTGCAAGTATCCATGCTTCTGGTGGAATGACCATGAACCACACCAGGAAGTTCTTTACTGTACTTCCTGTAATCAAACATAATACAGTGTGCTAGCCATTTTGAAAAGCACTATTTAGACATTTGGGCACCCTCTTTTCTGGGGTGAATGAAACAAAAAGCTGTGAGGACTTTCTGCAGTCCTTTGTAAGGTGTGTATAGTATCTGAGTATTCAATGCACATCTATGGAGCAATTCTTCCCTTGGATTGGCATGCCCTGGATAACAGACTGGTAGGTGGATGGTTTGATTTAAAGTAAACTCAGTCACCACCTTTGGTGGAAACTTAGGATTAATACACAATGACACCCTGTCTTTGTGGAAAATCAAATAAAGAGACTCACACATTACAGACTGGAGCTCTAAAATCCTTTGAGCAGAAGTGATTGCAACTAAAAATAATGCTGTCCAAGAAAGAAACGTAAGCCGCAACCCATGGCTGCCTCAAAAGGAGCCAAAGTCAGCTTTTCCAAAATAAAATTCAGATCATAAGCTAGGACTGGGTTTTCAATGGGAGGCTTTATGTGTAAAATGTCCCAAAAGAATGTACAGGCAACCTCCACTTGAGCAACTGTATGGCCATCCACAGGCACATGAAAAGCTGATACAGCAACCAAGTGCAGTTTGATGGAGGAATACTGTAGGCCTGAATCCAATACAGGCAGCAAGTATTCTGGAACCTGACTGACTGGACAGGTAAACAGATCCAGGTTAGGGGAAGTGGCCCATACAGCAAACCGCTTCCTTTTCATTAAGTAAGTGTATCTGGTGGAGGGTTTTCTAGCAGCCAGGAAAACATCCACCACTTTCTGTGATACCCTAAAACACACTATGGCTATGACTTCAGGAGCCATGTGTGTAGATGTAGGGACTTTAAGTCCAGGTGAACCAGGATTCCCTGTTCCTGTAACAACAGACCCTTGCACAAGGACAAAGGCACAGGGGGGTTACACTGTTAGCTGTTGCAGGAAGGGCTACCATATCTGTCGAGGCCATGGGGAGCAATGAGTATTAGAGTTGCCCTTTCCATCTTCAGCTTAAGTACTACTCTCTGAATCGGTGGGAAAGTAGCGAAGGCATACAGAAACCTCTCTTTCCAAGAGAGAGACAACATGTCTTGCTGAAAACCTCCAGGCCCTGGAGTGAGCGAGCAGAAACGTGGCAGTTGTGCATTGTGCGGGGACTCAAAAAGGTCCAACCCTGACCTCATCTTTCAAATAGGTCATCAACCACCAAGGTTAGCAGTTCCCACTCATGCATCCTGGACTGTGACTCACTTAGTCTGTCTGCCAAAACATTTTGCTCACCCGGAACATGTACTGCTGATAGTTCTAAACTGTGTTCCACAGCCCAATACCAAACCCTCCTTGCTTCCCTGCACAGCAGGTAAGAATGAGACCCCCCTTATTTGTTGATGTAATGCATCACAATGATTTCCATCTGCATTAATAGAGGAACTGGTGTAGACCTGGGCACCCCCACAACCCTATACTCAGTGCAGCAGATGGTACGCATACACTTATTCATGATATACTTAGCAGGGTAGGATACAATACAGAACTATGTGATATAGTAATAAGACATGTGCATATGATTTTTAGCATGGACTGCTGGTAAAGACCAGATCCCAACCGGGCTATGTGCTAGTAACCTCTGGCCCTAACAGTATTATCATTGCTTATGCAGGCCTTATGGCACAGTTCTTTTTCTTTGCTGCACGGCTCCTATTTTATATCACTAAGCATTTTGTGTATTGTTACCCAGAACTAGTTTTAACTAGTTTAACTCTTATCAGAGAGTACATGAAGAGAGAGCAAGAGCTAACTGTCCTCTGAGCTGACCTTCTACCAATGAGAGTTCTGTCTTTTGTGGTTTCACCTTATTTGGCACACCATTACCTAGTAATATGTATTTCTTATCTAAGAGTATATGAATGACAACAAAGTTGTATTTCGCTGAGTTTGAATCCATTCTGGAGGGATATCATGATATCTGGGGTCCTGTTCCTGAGTCCCAGCAGGTATATGCTGTATTTCATGTTTTCTGGTAGTAAACTAGTTATTCCTGCCATATTTTTAGCTCTGTGTCATGTTTTGCCATCAGGTCTAGTTCTGCTAACAAAGTGGTGACCGAGGAAGGACCTGTTTAGCTGGAACCAACACCAAGATACTGCAGGTATTAAGGGATGGGATAATGACAGGTGTGAACAACCTTCACCCCTCTTTGGTTTGCAGGACAGTCGTTAGTGGCCTCCACTGCCAGAATGCACTGCTGGCTGACTGCCAACACTGAGGTGAGTCAATATGCTTAGATCTCTGGTCAGTATAGTTTACAAAGGGAAGACCTCTATAAAATGGCCAATAATTCTGAGCTCAGTGTGGACATCCCACAATATTATACCTCCTATGGAGGTTGGAAGGATTTTGCATCTGATGCGAATCACCAGACTGACCTGGTACAGTATGTAGGAAAGCTATATACTGACGCCAAGTTCAAAAGTAAGAAACATGACCAAAAGGGTGTATGATCGCTGTTTTATATCCTTAGTGTCAGACATTGGAATCTGAGGTCTTGCTTCTGAAGAAGGAGCAGAAGTCCAGATTCAATGCAGTGTGTAGGGTAAAGGAAGAGAATGAGAAGGTTAATGAAGTGAAAAATAGGGAAATTAGTAAGTTGCAGGAGGAGAACGGGAGGCTACAGCAGGATACAGTACAGATGTTGCAGATGAATGGTGCGCTTACGAGCATGAATGAATCATTGAAAGGTGAGTATGAGGAGTTGGAAGATGAGTTTGAAAGGTGTCAAAAAGAGTTAGGAAAAAAAGAGATAGAGACAAACTGCGAAGTAAGTGGCACGTACAGAATGTTGCAGGATAATGTTAGAAAGGGAAAGCTTCAAGGAGGTGTGGATCATACAGAATGTACCTGTAGAATTCAAATTGCAAAATTACATCAGCAGCTGACAATCCTGAAGAGTCATGTGAGAGCAATGCCATCAGCACCACCCATCGTCACGTTGTCCTCTGACTAGGATGATGATAATGATGATGTGTTTTGGATACAGGAGGATGAAGGCACCACCCACCAGTGGCCACCCTAACCAGGGAGGATAAAACTGTGATAGAGGGCCTGATTGCTAAGGTCATAGACAAGAGTGCATTGATGGACAGACAGGCAACAGCTTTACAAAAGGCAGTGGCAGATGCTCTGAAACAGGAAGTGGAAAGACAGACACTTATCCAGGGCATGGCTATAGCCACAGTGGAGGCAGTTGCTAAAATCATTGTCACTGACAGGAATCTGGAACTCCAGTCGAGCTACAGTGCTCTACATTCTGCGTAGTCTATTGAAAGCATCACAGACAAAATTGGATGTATGGCCCAGGTGACGACTTGAGTTGCCACTTGGAGAAGGTGCAATAGCACTGCCAAATGCTCAGCTTACTGCCGGAATACCAAGTCCTCAAACAGATGGTTGAACCCATGTTGTGGGCAAAATTGCCAGAAGGGGTCCAGAGTGACACCAGTGCCTCTTTGAATAGAGTGGCCACCCACTTTCTGGCAGCCCATGATCCAAACATGGTCAGTGTAATGCTGGATACGAAGGTGAGACAGCATAACAAGGAAATGCCCATCTAGTATGACGGACAGCTATGGCTTGTATACAGTACTGGAAAAGCAATTACCAATGAGGAGGCAAACAAGGACTAAATAGAGTACAAGTGTCTCCTCTTACAAAACCTTCTCCCAGCTATTCGGAAAAGGGTAGAAGCCTTAGTTTTCCCTAAAAGGGACAGTTTGGGCCAAATCCTGGAGTGGGTGGAGCACATTTACCAGGTTCATGCCAAGGACCTCGGTTTGGGCTCTAAGCCCAAAGTCACTGCTGTGCAAAAAGGCATGGAACCACCTTCTCAGTATGAGGTGGAGGGAAAACCAAAAGATTCTCAGCAGAACTAATCCTCATACTCATACAAATAGAAAAATCAACAAAGGTCGAATCAATGAGGGGAAATAAAGGCCAGAAACAGCAGTCTGGACCCTTGTACAAAGATTTGTTAGCTGAGGGAGACCAACTTGGGGCATACAAGTCCAAAGTCAAATCAGCAAAGGCATCAGCAAAGGTTGTAGCAGCCATCCCCGGATCAAATATCAAGTCTGGGGAGGGCAGGCAACCAAAGATCCTGTATACCAAAGTAAGACAGGAACTTATGCAATGGATCCTACACTCTATGATGCCTTGCAAAATCATGATGACTCAGCATGATGGTGTCTGGCTCCAGTCTACATACTTACCTCTTTGGTAACCAACTCTGGTCGCCCGTGAGTGGAAGTGCTGGTTAGGGGCCGCCAGCTTGAAATAGCTCTAGACACAGGAGTGGCCATCTCAGTCCTACACCAGACTGACCCTCAACATTCTTCATGGTCAACCAAGAAGTCTATTTCCACTCAAACCTTTGAGGGGACCAAAGTGACAACTTACCGGTCTATCCTCATACCAGCCATTGTCAGAGCCTTGGAGGCAGAACACCGCTTTGATCTTATGTGCCTTCCATATCATCAGAGTACCCTGGGGATAGATTTTCTCTCTCAACACAGGTGTGTGGTGGATTTAGCCAAGCAGCTGCTCCCCCAGGCACCAGGGCTCCATTGCATGCTGTTCATTTCTGATTCGCATGTCATGGCAGCTGTGATGGCAAATGACATGGAATATGACATCATCATCATGTTCCAGCACCAACCCTTTTTGATAGGTTGAAGCCTATTCTGGAGCACTACAGGGACACCTTTTCTAAACACAAGCATGACTAGGGAAGAATGGACACCCTCATATGAGTTACTGGTAGGGACCCGCCATGTCAAAAGCAATACCCCTTCCCAGCAGATGCAATTCCATCTCTTAGGGCTACTATTGAATCCCTTTTAAAGCAAGAAGTCATCAGACCTTGTGTCTCCACAGTCAATTCTCCAATTTGGCCAGTGAGGAAACCCAATCATACATGGAGACTAACAATTGATTACCGAAAGCTTAATCAGGTGACACCCTGCTGTACACCGACCATGGCTTCAGCCCCGGATATCCTCAGACTCCTGAAGCCTGAGCATAAGTGGTTCAGTATTATGGAAATTTCCAATGGCTTGTGGTCATTACCATTGGCTCCAGAGAGCCAATACAAGTTCACCTTCACCTCTTAGGGACGTCAGTTCAGTTGGACATGCCTTCCACAGGGTTTTCATAATAGCCCTTCCCTCTTTCACATCCACATGTGGGATGCCCTCCAGGGCTTCTCCACACCCCAATGTCTCCTACAATATGTGGATGGTCTTCTGTTGGACACCATAGAACAAGAGCAGCACCTGCAGTTGCTTGCAGAACTCCTTGTACTCTTGCAGTGCACTGGTTTCAAATGCAACCCTGCCAAGGTTCAACTTTGCCACTCTAAAGTATCCTTTTTGGTCCTGTGAATTACTGCAGAAGGGAGGAGCCCAGCCCTGGACAAGGTGCAAGGTATTCAAGACTTCCCACTTCCCACCAGTGTGTCCACTCTCAGACATTTTTGGGCATGGTAAATTACTCTAGGGATTGTATTCACAATTTTGCTGAGACCACTGCACCATTGTACGAGGTAGTGAAAAAGAATGCCCCAGGAGTTGGAGCCTGGAACATATCATAGCAGTTACCACTTTAAAAAAGGCCTAAGCCTCAGCCCCTGCTTTGGTAAACCCAAACCCTGATTTACCTTTCCATTTGGAAACTGCCACCTCTGATATGGCTATGTCAGCTGACTTGGCACAAAAGGTGCATGATTGCCTTAGGCCTATTGCCTATGCAACTCAAATGCTTTCCCCAGTGGAACAGAAATACTCTCTTTGTGATAGAAACTGGCTGGCCACAGCTTGGGCTGTAAGAGACTTTACTTACATTATTGGACTCAGCCCCATTGTGCTGTACACCAGCCACACTCCTACTAATTTTTTATTATCAGATTGAGTAAGGGATGGCAATGTTTTCAATGCAAGACTCACCCTTTGGTCACTCCTCCTACAGGATAGGGATATCACTGTATACTCCACCAAAACCCCTCCATTCTAGCTCATGGCCTCCTTTATAATGGAGACCCACATGAGTGTGTAGTGGAACACCCTTTCTTACTGGAACTCAGTCCATTCCTGCATGCCACGGACGTTGTCCTGGTGAACCCCCAGGCATGCCCTGTTTTCACAGATGGTTCCTTGTTTTACCATGAGGGACACCAGGTAGCATGATTCAGAACTGTGGTCCTCTGCTGGGGGGGACTGTGGACGTAGCCAGGCACTGTACAATCAGATCCTCACAATACACAGTACTGGCAGCCATTGCATATGCAATGGAACTGATACAGGAGAAACAAGAGGGGGACACTATATTTTTTTCTGATTCTTCATGGGTGTGCTACTCCCTTACAGAATTTCTGCAGCAGAAAGAGGTGTCTGGTGACAACCCCCTGGAAAGACATCTCAACCACCTCTCCCTCTCCCTCTCCCCAGATCAAAAACTTGTTTTGTATGACCAGGGGGACACTACACTGTGGGTGGTCCCTAAAGACCTTCAGTCGGAGTTCATCCACCAGGTACATGACACACCAACAAGTGGACATCAGGGTGTAGACAAGACCCTGCAGAGACTGTGAACAAGAGGGTGGTGGTCTGGTCAAACAGTAGATGTCCAATGTTACTTAGACAACTGCATCACCTGTGCTCAAAACAACCCAATAGCTGGCAAGAAAAATGCCAGATTATTGCCACAGAGACAATCTGGTCCTTGGAATGCTATCCAGATGGATTTCATAGGACCTTTGCCTACCACCAGTAGAAACAACAAGTATGCATTGGTCATCACTGACCTGTTCTCCAAATGGGTCAAGGCCTTCCCTTGTAAGGCCAATACTGCTAAAGCCACTGCAAAAGTTTTGGTGGAACTGGTATTCACCAGATGGGGCCTACCTCTCAAGACACACTCCGATAAAGGTACGAGCTTAATGGTTAAGTTGTATAATAAGTTCTCAGCATGTTAGGGGTAAGGCAGAAGTTCCACGTAGCTTACTATTCTCAGTCCTCTGGTACTGTAGAAAGAACCAACAGACAGAAAAAGCAAGGTTGTCAAAGTCTGTCAGTGAAAATGCAAAGAATTGGGATACTCTGTTGCCCTTACTCCTAATGGCAATTAGGGCTACCCCATCAACATCTACCCAGTACACACCCTTTGAAATGATGACTGGCTGGCAAATGAGGTTGCCAGAACACTTATGGATGGATGTCCACACCCCTACTATGGATAGATTGTTGACTGATACCTATTTTATTTTTTTATTTATTAATTGAAGGCTCTGATTACAACCTTTGAGCTACCAGCTCATTTACAAAGGTTCCATGTCAGAAAGAAAAATGCAAATGTAGAATCATAAAGCACAGTTTAACAAAGAGCATAAGACAATGTCAAAAGCACTATGACTTAACAGTGTACCTGGGAATAGGAAGTGTACATTGACACGCAGACAGAGTCAGGGCTGAAGCAGAAGTAAGAATGAGGGGAAGGTTATAGAGTGAAAAGGGGGTGGAATAGAAATAGGTGTACAGCAAGTGGGAACCTCTGGCTAGGGCTCACCCTTGTCAGGAGGTGTGGGGGGTGGAAAGGACAAGGGGTAAGAAAATGGGTGGAGGCATAGGCCCCTGGGGAAAGAGGGGGGAGAGTGGGACTAGGACAGGGGGCAGGGGGAAGGTATGTAGAGGATGGTGGGGGTGGGAGTAGCAGGTGGAAGTGGTGCAATGGGTGAGTAGCATAAGTGCACATTTGGTGGGGTAGTCAAACAATTTGTACAAGGTGGTTGGTCAGGTAGGGCAGGTGCATTGCCTTTGGCCGGACAGGTGGGATCTAAGTGTGGATTTGAACAAGCCGATTTTGTTAATGGTGGTAAGTTCCAGTGGGAGTGAGGTAAGCCATAGTGGGGCCCGGTATTCGAAAGATCGCTGAACTTGGGTGGTGCGACGATAGGGGATTTTGATGGAGATCTTGTTGGATGTCCTCCTGGTCCTTGCTGGTGCAACCTGGTGTATGAGGGAGCTGGGCCCCAGTGGCAAAAGGCCCAAGGTGTCTTTTTTGGCAAGGAGACAGGTTTGATAACGGGCCCTGTCATTCAGATTTAGCCATCCAGTTTGCTGGTAGAGGTGGCAGGTATGAGTCAGTCGCGGGCTCTAAGCGCAAGTCTGCAGGATTTGTTGAGCATGGTGGTGAGTTTCTTGAGGGTGCTGTCAGGGGCTGCGCTGTAGATAGCAAGGCCATAATCAATGGTTTAGAAGACCAAACTGGTTATGGCAAGCTGGAGAGCTTTGTCAGTGAGGCAGTTGAGGTGGTTGTATAGCAGGCCGAGCTTCCTGTTAGCTGTAGAGACCACATGATCGATATATGAGGTGTATGAGAGGGAGCTATCAAGGGTGAGGCCCAGGTATTTGAATTTGGGGACCATTTCAATGGGGATCTTTTGTAAGTTTTGGATGTTCAGGGTTGCAGCCCTGTGGCAGCTGTGCGCTAGCAAAGAGCATGGATTTACCTTTTGTGGTGACTAGGTCGTCAGCTTGTTAAACGAGTCTTCCACATTGTAAAAGTCCTGTTGAAGACACTGCTCCAGTGCAATAAGGTCAGAGTGACTGGTGTAGATCACAGCATCATCAGCGTAGAGAAGAATTTTTTGGTGGCAAGCTAGCAGAAGGTTGTTTAAAAAGAGGCTAAAGAGGAGGGGGCCCAGGATGGATCTTTGGGGGACTCCGGTGGACACCTGGAGGGGGTCAGAGAGGACATTGCAAATTTTTACCTGCTGAATGCGTCCAGAGAGGTAACTCCAGAACCAGCACAGTAAGTCTGAGGAGAGCCCAGTTACCTCTAATTGGGCCAGCAGAAGGTCATGGTTGGCCATATCAAAGGCCTTGGTGAGGTCTATGAAGGCTGCCCCCACCAAGCAGCCCTGGTTGAAGGCACTGTGAATGTAGCCCATGAACTCGAGAAGCGTGGTGGTGGTGGTGCTGTGGTGTTGCTGGAAGCCATGCTGCTGCTGGCATTGTAGCTAGTATTTTTTAAAGGTGTTCCACCAGCTGAGCATAGACTATCCGCTCGAGGGCTTTTGAGATAGATGGGAGGATTGAAATTGGCCGGTAGTTGGCATGGTCGGTATTACTACTGGCTTTGTGGATTGGGGTGACGATTGCTGCTTTTCAGAGTTCTGGGAAGGTACCTGAGGTGAGGGACAGATTTATGATACAGGTCAGTGGGGTTAGCAGTTCGTCGCGGGTAAGAGAGATTAGTTTTAGATCAAGGCACTCGGAGCTCTGCCTGGACTTACCAAGGACTTGGGAGAGATTTTTTTTACCTCACCTTTAGATAGAACTTTAAGGTAGAATGGGGGGGCTTGGAACGTTGGGGACAAACTTTGGGGGGTGGGCTGGTTGGTACTGGCTTGGAATTGGAAGCTGGGGGGAGCACAGAGCTGAGGTCCATAAAGGCTGTACTGAAGATATCTGCGATGGATCTGGGGTCCTGTGTTAGGGATCCATTGTGGCTCAGCATTGTGGGTGCTGAGATATCACGTTTCCCTATGATAGCGTTAATGTTATCCCAGAAACGGCGGCTGTACCCCCAGGTGGAGTTAAGCTCGAGTCGGTGGAAATTAGCTTTTGCCTGCCAGATTGCGATGGTGCATTTGTTCCATGCAGCCTTGTAGTTTTGGAAATCCTGGGCAGAGCGAGTATTTATGTGCTTATACCATAGGGGGTCCCTGGAGCTTAACATGGCAAGGAGGTGAGTGGTTATCCATGTTTTATGCGAGCCACTGATTTTCCTTTTAGCTAAGGGGGCAAATATGTTGCAGGCTGCATTGAAGATAGCTATAAATTTACTCAGTGCTGTGTTAACATCATTGGCATTTAGGATAGGTGCCCTGTTCAGTTGTAGGAGGTGTTGCTTAAAGAGCCCTAACAAGCCCCTTTTTAGTATGTGGGATGTAATCACCTTGGGGGGCGGTTTCGGAGCCTTGTTGGACCAGGCGAAGATGTCGGGTGAGTGGTCACTTAGGGAGTTGGGGAGCACTTTTAGGCCAGAGATACGTTCTGGGTGGTTAGTTAGTACCCAGTCTAACAAGGTACTGTTTCCTGATCTGTAGTTTGAGTGGGTAGGTTGGTCCACTAGCTGTAGGAAGTTACTTGAGGAGACCGCATCCTTATAAGTGGCAGAGTCATGAGACAACCAATTAATGTTGAAATCACCTAGTACAATGACTTTGCTGCTAGAACAGATGTCAGCAAAGTGCTCATGCAGTACTCTGAAACCCTCGGCTGCTTCCCTGGGGGGTAAGTAGGCTGAGACGAGAGTAAGGCCTTTGCCCTGGGTGCCCAGGGTTAAGTGCACAGAGAGTATCTGAATGTTTTTTTCCCATGCTTAAATGTGGGAGAGCTATCCCCTGCAGGTGGTCTTTTATGTAGATTATGCAGCCACCTCCCCTCCTGCCTAGCCTATCGTGGCGGAAGGGGGTGTACCCATGGAGCTGGACTTGACTGTCCTGGGTCCTAGGGGTGAGCCATGTTTCAGTTAAGGCCAGGATGTCTGGGTTGTGTTGCACTACCCAGGCTTGCAGCAGGTCAAGTTTTGGCAGCAGACTGCAGATGTTAAGGGATGCTATGGTGATCAGACGACTCTTCCTGGTTTGCCCTGTGGCATTGTGGCAAGGGCCAGGGTTGGGATGAATATTACCCGACAGCATTAAGAGTAGCCAGGCTACTCTGATTGTGAGGAGTTTGAGTTGCTTGACAGAGCAAAGTGGAGCACGTCAGGACCGGGTTGATACCTAGTGTTGTAGGCAAAGTGATTTCTAAATGTTGTGGGTGGCGGGATAAGGTAGTGGTGGTCTACGGTTAGTGGGCACAGTAACCCTGACACCAGGGGGGCATTGAACATTGGGATACAAGGACATGCTGTGGAGTTAGGGATCCCTTCTCTGTAAATAGGAGGTGGTTCCAGTGCTATATTACAGCAGGCGGGCGGCAAGGCAGTAGGGAGTAGTAGGAGGGTCATGTGAGATATTACTAGCCAGGCTGCACGCAGCAGCTTTGCTGGTTTTAAAGTGTCGGGCATTGCTGGTTGGGGCGGTTTGGGCAGAGGGAGTATTTTGTCTTGGTGCACCCTTTAGCAGCACACTAGGTTGTGTGGGGTGCGGGTACTTTTCTGGTTGGTTTGGGGTATGATCCTGGGAAAATAACCATAATTGGAGATAGTACGTAGGTTCCTGGGACTAATTGGAAGCAGGCCCACCCTTTGTGTAAGCAATCTGTAGGTGGTGCAACCGGCGAGAAATAGGACACAGTTTGGCTTTAAGGGGCAGAGCCTGCTATTGGTGAAATAACTCTGTAAGAGCAGGGGCTCTGTGAGGAGGAATGGCAGAGAACTGAGTGGGAGGAGAAAAAGTGTATTTAAAGGAGGCCTGGGGGGGCCGGAAAAACAAACCCCGGGGCTTTACCAGCAAACAGAGCAGGCTGGGGTGCCAATCGGTGATGGCTCTGAAAGGTGGCCATCCAATCGGGATTCGCCTGGAGCCTGCCACACCAATCAGAAGCATTGGCTCCTTTTAGTCCAGCTGGCAGTAGTACCTGGGGATGGGATCCAAGGTGGAGAACCACAGGGGCAGCCTCAGCAGATGGAGACTGGTCGGTCGGGCGGCCGTAGATTCCACTTGTGGATGCCGCCTTTCAGCAATGTTGCGCCGCTTCAGGCATGGGTCTCTGGGGGGAAGAGGGAGAAAGCACAGGTAGTTATAGAGACAGAGACATGGGGCGGGTGTGTCTGGCTGCTGTTCGTCAGATGGGTGTGGGTGGTTTACTGGGAAGACGAAGGCAGGAGAAAACACCGAAAGCAGATGGGAGGAGGTGTTGGGGGGAGAATAAAAGATAGGGGGAGGGGGGAGCTGAAGGCATTTAGTGTTGCAAGGGGGAGTACTAATTACAGGGAGCAGAAAACATTAACCTGAGAGTAGGGGGAGGGTGCAGAGCAGGGAAATCAGCAGATATAGATTTAGTGGCAGGGGGGAGCAGAACAAGGGAGGAGATTTAGCAGGAGTGAGAGAAAATGTAGCCTTTGGGCCGAAAGTAGTGAGAGTGGGGCTAGGAGACAGAAAGGGAACACTAGAAAATTAAACAAGTAGGCAAGCTGGTTCCAAAGTGCAATACAATAGAGAGGGTGCAGTACTGAGTTTACACTAACAGCAGGCAGAATCTAAAATGTAATTTTAAAGAGTTACAGCACTGGTTAAGGCACTAATCAGAGCAAATTAATCTACTAGCAACACAGGAGAAATTAGGCAGCTATTCAGCTACAGAATAAAAACAAACCCCGGGGCTTTACCGGCAAACAGAGCAGGCTGGGGTGCCAAAGTCCAAAGCAGAAATCAAATTTAAAAGGCGCTCCAATCAGTGACGGCTCTGCGAGGTGGCCATTAAATCGGGATTCACCTGGAGACTGCCGCACCAATCGGAAGCGTCGGCTCCTTTTAGTCCAGCTGGTGGTAGTTCCTGGGGATGGGATCTGAGGTGGAGAACCACAGGCGTGGCCTTAGCAGATGGAGACTGGTCGGTTGGGTGGCGGCCATAGATTCCACTTGAGGATGCCGCCTTTCCGCAATGTTGTGCTGCTTCAGGCATGGGTCCCTGGGGATGGGATCCGAGGTGGAGAACCACAGAGGTGGCCTTAGCAGATGGAGACTGGTTGGTCAGGTGGCCACCATAGATTCCACTTGTGGATGCTGCCTTTTGGCAATGTTGTGCTGCTCCAGGTGCGGGTCCCTGGGGATGGGATCCGAGGTGGAGAACCACAGGTGTGGCCTTAGCAGATGGAGACTGGTCGGTCGGGTGGTGGACGTAGATTCCACCTGTGGATGCCGCCTTTCGGCAATGTTGTGCCGCTTCAGGCATGGGTCCCTGGGGATGGGATTCGAGGTGGAGAACCACAAGGGTGGCCTTAGCAGATGGAGACTGGTCGGTTGGGTGGTGGACGTAGATTCCACCTGTGGATGCCGCCTTTCGGCAATGTTGTGCCGCTTCAGGCATGGGTCCCTGGGGATGGGATCTGAGGTGGAGAACCACAGGGGTGGCCTTAGCAGATGGAGACTGGTCGGTCGGGCGGCGGCTGTAGATTCCACTTGTGGATGCCTATGTTAAGCAGTTACAGGAAAATCTGATCGAAATTCA
Source organism: Neoceratodus forsteri (assembly GCA_016271365.2). Lineage (NCBI taxonomy): Eukaryota > Metazoa > Chordata > Ceratodontiformes > Ceratodontidae > Neoceratodus > Neoceratodus forsteri. Next base: position 1,198,693,945 of record CM057450.1, on the reverse strand, counting down.
TCGCTTTGCTGCAAAAAACTTGGGCAATGCCCAACAAAAGTCCAAAATGTACTTTGACAAAGATGTCAAGGAAGTCGATTGGAAAGTGGGTGACAGAGTCATGGTTTTGCAATACTCAACACCCACCCACTCCCTATCCAGTAAATGGGCTGGTACTTTCAAGACTGTGAACAAACCCAGCCTCTCTGTCTATCAGGTGTGGATATCAAATAGCAAGAAATCTACTGACAAGTGGTTTCATGCCAATCAGCTGAAACTGTTCAAGGGCTCAGATGGCCCTGAATAAGTAGTTCACTGAAAAAGGTGGGTGGGGGTTGTATTTCCAACTATTTCTTTTCTTTTGTTTCAGGATGATAATCATAATCTATGTCCTTGGGCTGTTTACAAAGACAGAAGGCAAGTTGTGTGAGTATAAAGACCCTACCAGCTATGGCTATGTTACATGTATCGAAGGTGATACCTGGACAGCAACACTAAACCTACAAGGCAGCAGCCTCATCTTCAATGTGCTGGTCACCCGAGGACCACAGGGGGTCACCTAGGAAGATAGTGGACCTACTCACTATTTCTACAAAGACAGACTAACTGCATACCGGGATGGGTCCTATGCTTTCAAAGATACCCAGGCAGGGTATGACCAAGGAATATGGAGAACTCTTTTTGTAGCATGGCAAGGATCCTTAAAAAGAGTCTATGAAAACTAGGCAAATGTCACGGTTTTACCAAAGATAGCTACACATAGTTCTACTACCGTGACTTCCTCACTGAACTTTTTCTCTTCTGTCATAACTGAAAACACCACTTCTCCACCACATTGCATTATTCTGGAGGCAGGCCCGGCTAGTGGCCTGACTGCCACCTCCATTCCTGGGACACTTATTAACAATGGTAAATTTATGCATGTTCCTGTAGTTTTAAATATATCACATTGGAACATGGCCGAATATGATCATTGTTCGACAACCAATGTATCTAGGTTTCAAGCTACTATGTTGTTAGATATTGTTATTGCTTATCAAGTATGAGCTCAAGACTCTGTAGCTGGTCATGAAACTGCTCCACATCAAGGGATGTTCGACTATAACAGGCCTGGTGGGAAGCATACTAGATTTATTTGGATCAGGTATGTCAATCTGGAATAGGGGAGACATTGAACAAATCAAGAGACATATTAGTTATTTTGGAAGTCAACGAGCTGAAAATGTGCTCAAGCCCATGCTACTCTGTATTGATGGTTTAGCAAAGGAGGAAAGGTTCACAGTGTGTAATATGCACGATATTGCTTATTTAATTAAAAACACAGGCCAAGATTAATGAGCTAATCACCGCCAATAATGTGGAGGCTGAACAGCAACAAATAGGAAGGAAAATTATTTATGTCACCTACGGTGGCTATGTTCTAACCACTGTCACTAACCTCTTCCGAGATTTGGAAGCAGGGCATATCCCTGACATTGTTAAGGATTCATGGATGGCCACATGATACTGTCCTCATTGTTGGACCCCGGTCTGCACTTCCAAATGTATGTCTGAGTCCTTCACTTTTTTCCTCACAATGTTATGTCACACCAAATCCAAATCAAAGAACTTGCTTCTCCACATACCACTGCTCAATCAGGGATACCATGTACATTTCATTTACAGTATCCTTGCCAGTATTTAATACTATAGTTAGTGCAGCAGATGGTGCACATACATTTATTCATGATATACTTAGTAGGATAGGATATAGTGTAGTACTATGTGATATACTAATAAGACGTGTATATGCTTGTAGCATAGATTGGTGGTAAAGACCAGATCCCGACAGGCTATGTGCTAGTAACCTCTGGCCAAACAGTATTATCATTGCTTATGCAGGCCTTATGACACAGTTCTTTTTCTTTGCTGTGCAGCAGCTATTATTTTGCAACACTATGCATTTTGTGTATTGTTACCCAAAACTAGTTTTACTGTTATCAGTGAGTACATGCAGAAAGAGAGATAAGCTTACTGTCCTCTGAGGTGACCTACCAATGAGATTTCTGTGTATTGTGATTTTACCTTATTTGGCACACTGTTACCTAGTAACGTACATTTCTTATCTAAGGGTATAAGAATGACAACAAAATTATATTTCACTGAGTTTGAATCCATTCTGGAGGGATATCATGATATATGGAGTCCTGTTCCTGACTCCCAGCAGGTATATGCTGCATTTCGTGTTTTCTGGTAATAAATGAGTTATTCCTGCCATATCTTTGGCTCTGGGTTGTGTTTTGCCATCATGTCCAGAACAGTTCTGCTAACACTGGGGACAAGTGGTTCTGGAAGGCCTGGAGTCTGTATAGGACTGCTTTCATTTCCAGAACATTTATGTGAAAAGCATGCTCCACCTGGTTCCATGTGCCTTGTGTCTGATGAGGTCCCAGGTGGGCTCCCCATCCAGATCCTGAAGCATGCATGGTGATGATCTGATGTAGGGTAGGAATCAAGAATGGGATACCCTTCAGCAGGTTATTGCATTCCAGCCACCACATGAGTGCTGTGCACATGGGAGACATTATTAGAACCATCTGTTCTAGATAGTCTGTCAGCTGGTACCACTGGATTCTCAGGCTCCCCTGTGCAATCCTCAGGTATAGCCTGGCCTGTAACAGTGTAACAGCAGCTGCTGCTATGAGTCCCAGAGGGCATAGAAACATCCTGGCTGAGACACATTGGTTGTTGTGGACCAATTGTGCTTGGGCAATCAGGCAGTCTGCCCCGCCCAGAGGCAGAAATGCAGAGCCCTGGGCCATATCCAGAACTGCCTCTATGTACTGCAGTCATTGGCAGGATGTCAGTACAGATGTTGGCATGCTGACCCTCATCCCCAGAGCATCGAACAGCTGTCTCGTTTGTGCTAAGGTCTGCAGCAATTGGTCTCTGGATTTGGCCTTTGATAGCCAGTCATCCAGGTAAGGAAAAATATACCAGCCTTCCCTGCAAAGGGCTGCAGCCAACACTGTCAAGCATTTAGTAAAAACATGTGGTGCAGAAGACATGCCAAAGGGCAGCACTCTGAACTGGTAATGCTCCCCCTGAAACAGGAACCTGAGATATTTCCTGTGAGGTTTCTGAATTTTGATATGAAGGCACACATCTTTCATATCCAGGGAGCAAATCCAATGCCCTGTTTGCAATAGGGGAAGGAGACTCTGGAGACAAACCATCCAAAACTTCTTGTAGTCCATGAAGAAGTTCAGGTCCCTTAGATCCTGAATTGGCCTCAGGTCCCCTGTCCATTTTGGGACGAGGAAGTATCTGGAATAAAAATCTTTGTGCCTCTGTTCTGTAGGGGTCCCCTAGATCCAGAATAGGTCTCAGGTCCCAGTCCACTTTGGGACAAGGAAGTATCTGCAGTAAAACCCTTTGTGCCTCTGTTCTGGAGGGATGGTTCTATGGCCCGTTTTGAAGCACAGTCTGCATTTCCTCTAACAACATGGACATGTGCCCTTGTGGGTACATTGTCACAACTGGTGGATGATCTGGAGGGTTGTCCAGAAGTTTCAGAGCATGATCCTTCTCTATAATTTCCAGAAACCATTTGTCTGTAGTCACCACCCTCCACTGACCCAAATGGAGGGACGAGCAACCCCCTACAACCACCCCTGGAGGTAAAGGCAGTTTGGAGGTGTATAAGAAGTCATGCTGAGCCACAGGGGGAAGAGTCACTGGCTCCACTGCCTCTACGTGCTTTTGTGTGGGCACCTGGGATTGTGATGGGGACTGCCAAGGCCTCCTGCACCTTTGCCTCATCCCTGCTGTCTATAGGCCTGGTGGTGTCCTCTGACAGTGAACCGGTGAAGGGGAGCCCAGCCCTGCCCTTGTTTTGGGTATGACACAGGGAGTGCACTGATTTCAGAGTCCTGAAGATTTTTCAAAGCTTCTTGAACATCATGACCAAACAGTTTCTGACCTCTAAATGGGGCATTGAGATCTGTTTGCTGCACATCAGTGCCAAAACCTGCTACTCTGAGCCAAGAGAAGCACTTGAGACAAATGCCAGTGGCTGCAGCCCTGCCAGAGTAATCAGAAACGTCATATGCAGTATGAAGCAAATGTTTCCCAACATTTGCACCTGCATTAAGGTTTTTTATCAACACTTGTTTAGCAGAATCTTCAGGTAAGGCCTGTGCAGTGGCCTTCACCTTCCTCCATGGGGTCTCCAGATATTTTATCATATGGGCATGGAAATTAGTAATATGTAGGCCCAACGAGACAGAGGCATATGTACACTTGCCTAGGACATCCAACCACCTGGATTCTCTGTCAGAAAGAAGGGAACTCAGGTGCCTAGGTATCCTGGACCTATCATGGGCATCTGTGATCACCAGTGAGTCAGTCTCAGGCTGGTTAGCATAAAAAGGCCATCCAAAAGGTGTAGAATACATTCTGTCTGCCTTTCTGGGCACAGCTGGTATAGTGTTTGGTTTATTCCAGGCTGTATAAGTGGAATCTTCCAAGGCTGGAAATGGGGAGGAATCACAGTGAAGGGAGGGTCTGGCATCTCCAGAAACTCCAGCAGGTTCTTTTTGGTAGAGTCCTGCTCCTCTAAGGTGAAGCCCATGGCAGCTTGCATTTGCTGCATCATGTTGAAAAATGAGGGATCCTCTCAAGGTATTCTTGAGTTATTCACAATAGAGTACTCACTACAGGAGGAGACTGTGGAGCTGGTGCCTATCCATAGTGGCTGTCAGAATAGTCTACCTCCTCCTCCTACAGGATGAGATCAGGATTATATTCATATTTGTTGTCAAGTCTGTCATTGACGAGAACCAATGGCCGGATTGGCAGCATCAGTGGTGGCAGAGGAGGTCTGTTCTGCAAGGTATTAACTTATACCCACAATAGGGAAGTTATAGGAGTCCCCAACAATGGTCCCCCTAGAGTAGGCAGGCCTGGCAGTAGATGCATCATCATGTCTGAGAATGACAGGAGTACTGCCTATATGTCGGCACACCTTTAGGTAATAGATGCAGCTACAATGGTTACCATTGGAAGCTGGTTCTCCATTGACAGTGGTAATGTACCAGCCATAATAGGCCCAGTAAATCCTATGCCAAGCCCCGACCCTGGTGCCTGGTCAACAGCCAGTGGGGCAGTTGGCACCACTACTGGAGTGGACAACATTGAAGTAGAAATTGTACCTGTAGTTCCCCCACAGGGGCAACCTGGATTTCACCGGGAAGGCCTTGTCCTTGTTCAGTGCTTGTGTTTGTGGCTCCCTAATGAGGATTTTTCTCAGGACTTTGACAACTGCGATTCAGTCACCAGGGATGGCAACCTAGAGTTACACTGAAGCTGCTTCTCCATTGCTTTGATGGTCTTCTGGTGGAGGAATTTCTCCAAAGCTCCCTTCCTGAATCGCCTGGCAGTGGAGTTAACTCCCCCCCCCAGCAAATCTCACAGGTTTTCACATTGTGAGAGAGACCTAGGCAGCAGACACACACATTGTGGGTATCACCTTTGTAGAACTTTTCTCCACACTCGCAGTACTAGAAAAGTTTAGATGGTTCCTTTAGTGGCATACATGTCACTGAAAATCACTATGAAAAGGATGGCTTTATAAAGAACAATAAAATGACAGATTTGAGCAGTGGCACTTCTGATGGTGGGTCCAACAAGTCTGATCAATGATGGGAAAATAACTGAGGTGAGATGGGGACGCCCATGCTTATGTAGATGTTGACACCTGACGGCAGCACGGGCGGCCCCTGGCTGACTGCTTGCAAATGTTTTCATGTGGTCCTAGTGCTGATATGGGTATAGTTCCAAAGGTGTGGCTGGATGAGAGATATCCTCAAAGATCAACTGTTTCTATAGTACTCACAATTGCTCATGAACAGTCAAATGGCAGCTGGCAGAGGTGTGTGAGGATTGTGCTGGTCGCCATAACTACTGACACAGCTAAGCTTATGTGACCAGGGAAAGGGGAGGGTGGAGGGTCCTGAGTGGGTGGGTCGGGATGGGGTCAGATGTCATTATGGGGGGGCCACTACACAACCAGGAATATTCAAGACCTACAGGAGGGGTGATTGGGATGTGGGAGACCACAAGACCAGCAGGAATATCCACAACAGCTACAGGATGGGCAATTGGGGATGAGGGGACCACTACTCCACCAGAAGTATTCAAAACAGCTATAGGATGTGCACTCAGGTGGGAGGGGGCCTGCACACATATGCTAATGAGCCCAGAATGGACATGCGAATAGCTCATAGCTTGTTGCTTTTCCAATGGCCTCATTAGCATGTGAGGGCTGACTATGACATTTAGGAGCCCTTGCACTATCCTATTTGGGCTGCTCTATCTCAGCTGGGTTCCTGTGGGCTAAATTCAGTCTGGGGCTATGTCAGCACAGTACATAGTCACAATGCACTGCACCAACATGGCCACATATTCAGACAGCGCACTCCAGTCAGAGAGTGCTAAATGTCTATATATTTCCCCCCAGTTGACCATGCGCTAATTGTTATGTAGCACTACTGTCACTGCAGCATACAAGGCTGGCTATGAATATTGGTCCTGTACCTCTAAGTCAGGTAAAACTCAAAGTCCACAAAGCAATGGCTACTGTAGATAAGAAGGGTCTACCTGCAGCCTCAAGATACTGTTGTTCTAACTTGCAATAGCATGCAAGCAAACATGTTTGCCATTGACAAATGCTTGTTTAATTACTTAGCAGTTCTGAAACCCAGTGACACCAGTGGAGCTGAAAGATTCAATGAAGTGGACCTCAGTGATATCAGCTAAGCTACTGTAATTTCAGTATGTTCCACTTCACTGGAGCCTTATGCTCAACCTATGTCACTGGATTCTGCAACCACCATGTAATTAAAAAAAACTGAAATATTGGATGGGGAAAAGGCTGCATTAATATGGGGCCATAAATAAGGAAATGATAAAGGTTTAACAAACTCAACCCTGGCTAATACACAGAGATTTTATTACATTTCTCATACATCTTTTTTTTACATCTTTGTTTAAAGAGGACCTTCCCCGGTCCTTTAAACATTCATGCATAAATTTCCCCTTCCTGCATTGATTCTTGTTTTGTATTTCTGTAATGTTCTCTACAGCTAGTGTTTGCATTCTGAGCTGCTAACATCTGTGTGGTACACTATAGCTTCTACACTAAGCCTGGTGTTGCTGCAGACCCTGGGCTGTGTTGGTAACATCACTATATGGAGAAGGAGTGAAACACATTGTACTGTACAATAAAGATTCAGTGGTTTCACTAGGGAAAACGTCCATAACTTGGTGTACATATTATGTTCAGCATTATCCCCCCTTCCTCAAAACACCCTGCTATCAATGCAATATGCCAACTCCAGTGGTAAAGGAATGCCTTGTGTGTATATCATTTTTAAAGTGGATTTATTTCATGTCTCAGTAGCAAAGCACAGAGAATTAGAGAGAGCTGCTGTCAGCTGAGACAGCTCACTATAACAATTTTTTCATCTGTGTTAATGCCTTTGTAATCTGTACTCAGTAATGCCTCCCTGTATATCTCAGCATTTTGTCACTGAAATGTTGGATACAGACACTCAAAATGTAGGGAAATGAGAGGCACTGGCCTTACTAATGTGGGATAAATTGTCAGATAGAGACACATTCAGAAAACTGGAAGCTACCCTTGATCACACAATTGACACTAGCTAAAAGGCATAACAGTTGAGTGCTAATGATGACTCCTATTGATGCTTTTGTTCTAGAACTGCCAGATAACTGCAGCTCTTAATGAGCTGTCAGTCACACCAGGCCATCTGGAACATTTTATTTATTTATTTAGCTTTTGTTAACCAGGTAAGTACACTAGACAAAACATTGCCTATTTTCAGGTACGACCCGGGAGAGTACAGGAAATTACATACTAACACACTTAGGACAACATGGTACATAATTATGGAAAGATTACAAGTCATAGGACAACAAGGTACAAGTTAGGAAAAACAACTCTCATGTCACACGTGAACATCTTAATTTAGAATACACAAAGTACAGGTCATGAGGCACCTTTTAGTTAGAGTAAGTACAACAGAGTAAACGGTATGGCCAGTTTGATGCAGTACAAGGCAATGATTAGTAGCAGCAGGCACAAAACCAACAACATAAGGGCTAACTGTTGTGTGTAAGGGCTGAGTCCATTGAGAGAGACTAGCATAAGGACTAGAGCCTAATACAGTAAGGAAATATTTAACTTCATTTTCAGCCATGGAAAACCTGCTCTATTCAATATGGACAAGTATAGAGTTAACTGCACTAGCTCTGGCCAATTTGCACTAGGTCTTCGGTTAGTAAAATAATGTTAAAATCGACTTCTGCCTCTCCTGGTAGCAGTGAACACACTACCAAACAACAAAAAACCCTAACAAAAGCTTTCACAATTCTCAATAGGGTTTTTTAAAAATCCTTAAACATCCCTTGACTAATTCAGCACTACTACAGTAGTATGTACACCAAGTTATGGAAGTTTTCCCTAGTGAAACTGCTGCAGTGTCATTGTACGGCACAGTATGATTCACTCCTACTCCATATAGTGACATCAGCAGGAGCCAGCAGCCCAGCAGCTGAACAGCAAAGGCAAGTGCAGCAGGGCTAAGAAACAATTCAAAATATGGAAAGAAGAGTAATCCTTTGACAAAACTAACACATGTACACAACATTTGAGGTACATTACTGCATAAAGTGACGACAAGAATTAACTTTTTGGACTATCGGGGAAACACAGAAACACAGAAGTTGATGGCAGATAAGGACCGCAAGGCCCATCCAGTCTGCCCATTTCTTTTTCTACCTTATAAATGTGCGATCAGCCTTTGCTCTGTCAATGGCCTATCTATTCATACTCACAAGCATTGCTCCCTTATGCCTATCCCATGCCTGTTCGAAGCCCTGCACTGTATTCATATCCACCACTTCCTGAGGTAGGCCGTTCCATGCATCCACCACCTTTTCTGTGAAAAAGAACTTCCTCACATTACCACTTAATCGGCCTCCCTCTAATCTCATGCTGTGCCCTCTTGGCCTGCTATTTTTCTTACATTGAAACATGTGAGACTCTTTCACCTTGTTAATGCCCTTAAGGTGTTTGAATGTTTCAATCATATCACCTCTTTCCCTCCTTTGCTCTAGGGTATACATATTGAGCTCCGTTAATCTGTCCTCGTATGTTTTCTGATGCAGTCCCTGCACCATTTTGGTTGCCCTTCTCTGGACTGCCTCAAGGCCCTCTGTAAATGTTTACAGGGGCGCACTTGGTATGTAGCCAAAATCAAATAGTTAAGTTCAAGTGCACCAAAACTATGGTAAAAATAGTACTATTTCAAAACAAACCTACAAAACAATACAATGGGGTGATAAAACAGACTTCATGCATGCCCAGATTTAAAATTATATTAAAACATGTTAAAAACATTGTTTATGTTCTTTTTAAAAAAATAATGTTGTAGGACCTGGGGGGCCCTGGGGCAAACAGGTAAACAAGTAGATCACAGCAACAAAATAAAATTACTAGGTTTGCAAATGATCACCCAAGTAAGATAAAAAGTTTGCTCATGAAAAGGGATACCACATTTATATTTCTTAGTCCATACTGTTAATTTTGTTCTGCTGTGACCAGGGGCATGTAAATTCCTTATTTTGAATATTTGCCAAGCATTCACATTCAGGGGTCCTAACTCCTAACTATTCATTATTTGTGCTTCGTTATTCGGTCACTGGAACTCTCTGTGAGACTACAAGACCTCCTGAGAATTTCTGTCCAATCAGAGGGCAGTTAAGAAGCTCACTGAAGGCAGGTCACATGACCCAACACTCACAGAAGCTTCAGGCAGGAGAGACAGACAACTTGAGCTGCTGCAGAAATAGATTTTACTTCCATCTACTTGTTAAAACTAGACAAAAATCAGAAATCTTGAAATTTTTTGGTCCCTCTCTAAATCCAAAGCTAGAGAGCGTAATTTTTACCACACTTTTTGTAACAGTTTTCAGTGTTTCTCATGAAAACTGCTAGAAGTGATTTTCCCTTAATACTAGGCCTGTTTCTGCTCTGCAAGCAAAAGCAAAAGCAAATCAGTCACAGCCTGGCCAGTAGGGCTTGTTTAGAGAAGGGTTACTGTCGTCATAATTTTGCAGTTATCCCTTTCTTATTTGCAATTATTTATTGTGAAAGAGCACTCTACTACCATCCACTTGTTAGCCAAAATGCAGAAATCATGACAGTTTTATTCCTTTTCTATATCACAAGCTAGAGGAATGGATAAATGTGTTCTCACTTCTGTGCAATAATTTAAATTGTCAGTGTTTTTCAGGAGAACTGCTAGGAAAGTGTGTGTGCTGTTTTTTTTTCACCTTGAAAGTGAAAAACAAAATAGTCATACTACTAGGCACGGCCTGTTTCTGCTCTGCAAGCAAGGATCAGTTACAGACCTGGTGCAAATCCTCCTTATGTTGGCATAAAGACAAAGAAGATCTTATTAGCTGTAGTAGCGTAGAGGGGGCCATTCACTCAGTCAGCAGTTGCAATTTGCACAAAGCCAAAAAATGCAGAACATTTCCAATACCAGGTTGTTAAATCTTTTCCATTAAAACCACACATATTAATCCCAATGTTTCACCAATAGGGCTTGTTTAGGGGAATGCTACTGCTGTCATCATTTTGCTATCCCTTTCTTACCTCCAGCAGCCAGCCGCACTGCCCCTCACTGCTCAGACATAGTTAAGATTCTGCATGTTTTGTTTTTTTATTTATTATTTATTTATTATTGATTCAGATTACAAGTACCCTTTAGCCGAGAGCTCTTTACAAAAGTTCCACGTCAGAGGGTAATGAAGACAAATTTAGACAAAAAGTTAGAACTAGGACAGGGTAGAAATTACAATAGGAGGGAATTACATCATTTTGAATTACAATAGGAAGGAGCTACATTATTTAGACTACACATTGTACAAGAAGACATAGTATAAATATTGAGGCAACATCACTGAGAGCAATACACAATCCACTAGGAGTTCAAAAGATAAGTAAGTTTCAAGGTGTACAAGATACTTGGCATGAAGTCTGTGGGTAGGGCAAGTCAGCCATAGGAGACATTCTTAAGCGAAGGGGGGTAAGGTGGGTAGTAGGGCTAGAAAGGGACAAGCGTGGTGGGAAGCAGAGAGAGGAAGGCAGGTTCTGGGTGGTAGAGATAGACAGGGTGATAATGGCAAGGATTCAAGTGCAAAGATCAAGTCTAAAGTAGTGAAGTCAGAGGTGCCCTAAGTTGGGCAGTCACAGGTACCGAGTGCTGAGAGGTAATGCTGAAGCTTATGTTTAAAAGGCCCAAGCTTAGACTCAACAAGTACATCACAACCAAGAGAGCTGAGCCAAGTGGGGGCACGGTACTCAAAAGATCTCTGCCCTTGAGAAGTGTGGCAGAAAGGGACCTTATAAGGCTTATTGTAGGTACAATACCACTGGTCTGGCGGGGTTCATTACAAGGCTTAAGAGATTCTGGAACCCCAGTGGAGTGAACCCTAATGCTGTTTTTTTTAGCTAACAGACAGGTCTGATACTGAAGCCTACCTTTCAGGTGTAGCCAGCCCATCTCCACATATAGATCACATGTATGTGTAAACTACTAAGCCGTAGATGACAGTGGAGATGACCGAGCTGTTCACTGCTTGCCTAAGTGCCTAAGCAGTCATGCAGTCTTTATGTCTGTGTCTGAGTACTGTACATGATCAAACTGAACTTAGCAGCGATGGATTGTCCTGCGAGTAGTTAAACAATCGATAGTGACACTGCTGCTGTTTGCCTAGCTAATGTTACTCAATTAGCTTCAAGGAGTTATGTAGTATATCTATCTATTGTGCTTAATGTTGCTATGAAATCACTGCATCCTGGAACAGGAAGTCTCTAAAATTGTAGCTACAGTATGGTCAATGCCAAAATGGCCCCTCTAGTCTTTTTCATACACCCTACCCGAATGGTTTTAACCTCTCAGTTTTCCAAGTAAATGTGGGAAAACTACCTATATTGGTGTTAGGTTTTACCTGCTCACCCAGAGTACATCACAGAATGTCTGGTTGAACCCAAACATATTATCTAGGTGTAATGTGGTTACTCTATGTTGCTCTGCCTCTCAATTTGTTAGATGAATTATGGTACACTGTTCGTCCCAGTGCTTTAGGCTACCAGTACACCCTAAGCATACTGTATACACCCTATCAGGGTGGTCCTAAACTGTTAAACAGTTACATGTAGCTTGGCAGACTGCTTTGGTAGGAGTTATTGGATTCCTCCACATTCCTAGCCCACTGCAAATCCCCTACCTGGATGGACTCCAACTCTCAGTTATACAGTAGGACCTATTTCTGCCCTGCAGTAGTTGTCTTTACATAACAACATTTCAAGCTAACTTTATGTCAGGCTCTGTAAATAGGTTGGATCTTGGCCCACAGTGAACTGGTCCTACAGTTGGTCTCTTGCCTCCTTTGCTGGGCCTACCCCCTCAGAGGCCAACGGCAATACCACCACTAATTCTGATGGTCTACATGCCTATTTTCAAGTGTCTAGTGACTGCACAGGCCAAGCCAGATGTAACACCCTCCCTTGGTTACAGGTTGCTCCCTTGGCCCCTGACCCTTCTGAACTGGCCCTCATTGCTCAAGCACCCCTGCACCTCACCTTACCAAAGAACACCTCCATCTGGTGTCACTTGGTGAATGCTACAGAATTTACTGGAGCTTCAGTGTTACGAACATATGAAAGTTGCCAGCTGCAAAAGGCCATCCTGGTCTATCTAGGCTGCTCAAGATTGCAGCTAGCTCCCTATTCAGCAGCTGTCCCCCTCCCCTTCCCTCCCTTTACCCTCCCCTTTGCCCTGTCCCACCCCTTCTTGAAGCATTCCACTGTGTTACATGCCACCACCTCAGCCGGAAGTGTGTTCCACTTTGCCACCACCCTCTCTGTAAAGAAATGCCTCCTCACCTCCCTCTTGAATCTACCCCCTCCAATCTCATGTCATGACCCCTAGTGTCTCTCCCAACCCTCCTCCTGAATAGACCATCTGTGTCTGTTTTGATTATCCCTTTCATGTATTTGAAGGTCTTAATCATGTCCCCCATCTCTCCTCTCCTCCAGTGTGTACATGTTTAACTCTCTTAATCTGACCTCATATGACAATCCCCCCAGGCCCTAAATCATCTTTGTTGCCCTATGCTGTACCCCCCTCTGGCAGCCTAATGTCCATTTGTAGGTACAGGTGCCAGTACTGCATGCAAGCAGTATTCTAGGTGGGGTCTAACCAACGATCTGTGTAATAGTAGAATAACCTCCCTTCTTCTCCAGGTAATGCCCCTTGCAATGCACTATAGCATTTTGTTGGCCATTGCTGCTGCCTTTCTGCATTGCATGGGATTGTTCATTGCTCCCGTGATGAGCACCCCCGGATCCTCCTCCTCTTCTGTTACCTACAGCTGCACTCCCCTCCTCCCCGATGGTAGCTTCTCCTCAGATTTTTTGTTCCAAAGTGCAGTACCTTACATTTTTTTGCATAGAACCCCAGTTGCCATCTGTCAGACCATGCCTCTAGCCTTGCCAGATCCTCCTGTAACCCCCACCACCCAACCTGGTCGTCCATCACCACTTCTATCTTGGTTTCATCCGCAAATGGGCTGATTTTGCTGCTGATGCCCTCCAAGATGTCTGCAATAAATATACCAAACTGCACTGGACCCAACACCGACCCCTGTGTAACACCACTTGTCACAGGCTTAGGGGATATTCCCCGTGTACCACCACTCTCTGCTGCCTATCTTTTAGCCAGTTCTCCACCCACCCCACCAGTTTTGCTTCTGCCCCTGTGCCCTGTAGCTTGTTACCATGGATAAGCGAAAGCCATATTCATGCAGGTTAAAACCCTACATACTGAGGCATTACTTCAGAACCTCAAGAGACTTAACTCTAGCTACTACTCCCGTTATCAGAAAACATCCACCCCTACCCGGGTCATGCGGCTAACCCCAGCTCTGGTCTAGGTATCCAAGGGCAATTAAAGACAGTCTCATTAAATATAGGTAGCATCCTTCCTAAACTTACTGAACTTGAAGCCTGGGCTGTTGCAGTATGACCAGATATCATATCCCTCTCTGAAACCTGACTGAACCCCAAGATAACTGACTTGGCCATCTCCTTACAAGGGTTTAACATTTTTAGGGAGGACAGAGTAGGGAAACGAGGTGGGGACTGCCTCATCTATCTTAGATCTGACCTACAATGCTCCAAACTAGAATAGAAAAATCTTGATAAGGACTGCGAATGCCTGGCTATTAAAATATTGCTGGGGTAAGGTCAAAAATCTCTTATCCTCCCATCAGTCCATTCCCCCCTGGTTAGCAACAATCTGGCTCAAATTGCTTCTCTGGGTATGTCAAACAAATCAACCAAAACTGGGAGTGCTTAGTCACTGGTGATTTCAATATTAACTACAGTAGGTTGCTAAGTCCAGCTCTGGTTATAGGGACAGGATGATCAAACTCTTCTTATTCCAAATGGTCACAGAACACACCAGAACCAACTACAGAACAGGCATAATAATGGCCCTTATCAACTGGATTCTAGTAACTCATCCTGACATGGTTAAACCAACCAAGGTGCTGCTAGACACCCTTAGTGACCACTCACCAGTGCTGTGTGTGTTGGGCAGTTAAACAGCCCAAGTCCCCTCCCCCACGCATCACTAGCGGGGTCTTCAACAAGAGTCAGCTGCCTGATTTCAAGTGCCAAGTGACCCTGATTGATTGGAGTTTCCTCAATGCCATACCTGTCACTGACTCAGCCCTTGATTTCTTTAGTACAGAATACATCAAAATCTGTGACAAATTTGCACCCCTCAAACAATGAATGGTCAGGGGTACACTATCTGTCTGGATCACTCCTGAGTTTTTTATTCTCATGAAGGAGAGGGACAGGCTGTGGTCTGTGGCTAATACAAAGAAGCACAAAACAAAATGCACTGGAGGGATTAGGCTGGCCAAATTAGAGTACTGAAAGGCCCAACAAACCCTTAATTGGAGAAATGGGAAAATATTTGGGGAGAATGTTTTGGAGCCTTTTGGCAAAGAGGAAAAAACAACTCCCAAGAATGCTCATGGTTGATGAGAAAGAGGTCCTAGAACCCTATGAGATAGCCAAAAGGTTCAGTGAAGCTTTCACTGACCTCAGTGCTGTCATCCTCAGTATACTGGACAAGCTCGCCTGTGGTGGCACTGATCATGAAGCTAGCCTCTTGGAGGACCCTGACCTAAGGCACCCCACATTCTCCATCAGACCTGTCACAGTCACAGACACCCTTAAATATATCAGGAAAGTCCTTGGTAAAACCAGGGTAGGGGAGACTCTCTTGACATGCAGCTACTAGCACTGGCTCTGGAGGAACTCTTACCACATCTCCAAAATGTTTTATTTTTCTTTATAGTACTCCCAGTTACCAGAGAAATGGAAATCTGCACTGGTCACATCAGTCTTTAAAAGTGGTGACCACTCCATTCTTGCCAACTACAGATTTATTTCAGTTCTCTCTCCATTGTCTAAGGCCCTGGAGAGAATTGTGTCAGATCAGCTAGTTACTTACTTTGAACAGTGCAAATTACAATGTGCCCAGCAGCATGGCTTTAGGAAACTCCACAGCACTAATGCAGCACTGATAGAATACACAAACTACTTGCACGAGGCATTTGATAATGGAAGCATGGCTGGAGCCATATATATCAATCCAACAAAGAGCTTTGACTGGTCAGCCACAAGCTCCTGTTCGGTAAGCTCCTTGGTCTTGGCCTGTCCAGGGACTCAGTAGCCTGGTTCCAAAGCTACATATCTGAACACACACAGTGTGTGAAAATTGATAGGTCCTTGTTTGACATCTGGAATGTATACATAGGTGTGCCCTCTTCAGCCTCTTCATTTAACCACTGCCTGGTGCCTGCAGGTCAGCTAATGTTCTTGTATATGCAGATGATGCTACCATAAACACTAAAAGCAACAATCCTGATAATCTCACTCTTTGAGGCCTTAGAAAACTGTTTCTCTCTTAATAAATGTATCCTCAACTACAAAAAAAAAACAAAAAAAAACATGCTTTTCACTAGCCCACAGTTGAAGAGTAAGGCCCCTCTTCATATCCTCAATAATAAAGGTCACAAGCTAGATTGGGTGGAAATTATGAAATATCTTGGAGTGGTACTGGGTGACACTTTATCTTTTGCCCCCCCCATGTTGATAACCTGGTGTCATCTGGTGGCTCAGTTGGTAGCACATCTGCTTCTGGGCCAGAAGGTTGTGGGTTCTCATCCCACACCGGGATTGGACACGTACCTAAACGTTGGCACCTGAGTGCAGTATTAGAGGGGTGCTGTAGTGCTGGGGTGTGCCATCCTTCAGATGAGACATTAAACTGAGGTCCCTTCTACCCGTCCTGGTGGGTGTCCAGGTGGAAGTAAAAGAACCCAAGGCAGTCTTCTCAGAAGAGATGGGGAATTTTATTGGGGGAAGGGGAAAGTAAAATTCAAAACACAGCATTTCTGGGGGGGGGGGCGAAGCTTGCCAGGCAAGATGGTGACTGATTGAATCCACCAAGGGGATCCTGGGAACTACAATCTATGGCATCCTAGGTCCACATCACAAATAAACCAAACAAAAACAGACTAGCAGCATTCATCAAACTGGGAGCTTCATTTTGATACCACTCTTTTGGGAGTGGGCTTGGATTTCACCCTAATGACTACCAAAAGGAATACCAAGACACTTACCCTGAGGTCCGGCCTGCTGATAGAGCTGAATCCCCAGGCTAACAGTGACAGTACAACCTCTGGAAACTTCCATCTGTTCGCTGTAACTCCACTGGTCTTCAGCTATGGCACTATCAGAAGGAAAATCAATCTCCAATGAAATGGCAAGTATTTCAGATAGACTGAATAAAATACTAACAAATGCTGCTCAATTAAAAGACATTACATCAAAAACTGTAACTGAAGGGCCAGCCCATCGCGCAGTGGTTGGATTTCCATCTGTGACGCTGGCGACCCGGGTTCGGGAGCGAGCTCGGGTCACCGTAGGGCCGGCCAGAGGGAGCAGGCTGAAGCATCCCTTGACAGCTCGCCTGCTCCGGGGGGAGGGTTGGGAAGCAGCTCGGCATTTGCTGACCCCTGGCGGAGGCCGAGGATGTAGCAACACATCGAGCGCCTCGGTGTCCGATTGGCCCCCAGGCAAAGGTCTGGGGCTCAACAACCCTCGTAGGCAGCTAGGGGAGAACGTTTCAGATGTCAGTGGTCATGCCTTAACATCAGGGCAAATGCAATGCCCACAACAAGAAAAACATGAAAATAGCCTGCCATCTCTGGGAGAGATGGAGTGCCAGAGATATGCCCTCAATGTGCCTTCACCCACCTGACAGCTCCGGACCAACGAAATGTAAGTATCAGGGTGTTCTGGGCCCCACCACGTCCCTGCTCGGGGGTGGGTAAACCATGGCTCCATGGGGTCCCAGAGGCCAATCCAGGTAGGGTGAGTGGCAGAGGGATGTCTGCTTGGCTCTCCGAATGGGTCAGGGATGGCAGGCTGGGGGAGGATAAACAGAAATTAAAAAAAAAAAAAACTGTAACTGAAATTAAGCCTTAACTTCAAGGGTAGCTAGAACTGAAAGGACAGTAAATGCCCACGAAGAAATCCTGCACATCCACCAATGCCATCTCCATGATCATCATGGTCAAATTCAGTATCTCCTGTCAAAGGTGGACGTCATGGAAAATAGATCCAGAAGGAACAATTTGCGAATAGTCAGGGTATCAGAAGGGTCGGAGGGCCCCAACATGCTGACTTTTCTTTCATCTTTCCTTCCCACCCTGCCACAACTAAACAACCTCCCTCGATCAGAGTTAGAGAGGGCTCATAGGTCCCTGGCACCCAAACCTAAAGTGGGGGATAGACCACGTCCTATTTTATGTTGCTTTCTGAGATATCAGGACAAGGATTTATATTTCCGTAGTGCCAGGGAAACAGGAACATTGACATAGGAGGGTCAGCATATCCAGCTTTTTCAAGACTACTCCCAGTAGCTCTCAAAGAAATGGAGAGCTTATGGAGGGGTGAAACAGGAGCTCTACAGATGTGGACTGTCTGCTTCACTAAGGTACCCCTCTATGCTCCAGGTCATGTACAAAGGTGAACAGCTCAAGTTTGATAACCCTGCCCAGGTGGAGCTGTTTCTCAAGGACATTAAACAGAAGAGTCCTGAGAAATTACAGCCGTGACCACCTCCCACCAAACCAGCATGGCACCTGCCCTTACCTCAGGCGATGGATGTCCAGGAAAGTGAACCTCCTCATCAGTCTAACCAACCCCCAGAAGAAGCATGGCAGCAGGTGCAGAGAGGACAACAACGAAAACAGATCAGCGGCCCGGATGTCAGCAGGGAACCTCGACCTCGTCACAGATCCAGGAGCTGACATGCTACCTCTACTTATCGGGAGCAAGCAGCGCATCACCAGCTGATTCCCCAATCAAGACCAGCAACCATTTTGAGACCTTGCGAGAGCTTCTCCCGATGACACTGGACATGGCAGGGGAAAAACAGCTACAGGACTCCACAGCGACATTACCGGCAGAAACAATGGACTGGGCCCCATTCTGTCAGGCATGGGCGGCTGCGGTAGAAGAGGCAGATAGGCTGTCTCCATTGCCAGCACATCCCATCGGCCCACAAGGAGAGAAACAACTGGAGCCCGAAGGACTTTAAATCATAAGCTATAACTTTAGGTGCGTACATTGTGAGGTAAGAGGATAGTTCTATGTGTTTGATTGGCCCTCTGGTAACAAATCCAAAATTAACAAGCGCACCACGTGGCACCTCCTTCTCACAAGCTTGCATAGCACTCCACTACGCACTTTAATTTACAAGCGACACAGTGAGAGGAAGAGTGCCGCTGGGATGTCATTTATGATGAGCCAAATCTTGGCATCAGAATCCTTGATAAGGTTCTGGGTAAGGTATGGGGGGACAACAAAAGGGTGCCAGGTCTTTTTTCAGGGTCTAAATGACGAGAGGGTGTACACATCACTGTGGAGGCTGTTGCCTAGTGTACAAACAGGCATACCATGTTCAGGAATGGCTCCATAACAGATTGACTGATTGAACAGCGAACAGTTGCTCAGGGAGAGTGGTCCCACCCCCTCACAAACTGGCTACCAGACAAGTTTAGCTTGACTCTTTTTCATGCACTATTACTGAATTTAAGAGATTTTAAAGTTAGAGTTGACATTCTGAAAGGTGTATATCTCTAGGTTTAATTAAAAGTGCACCCGGTTGGTGTTTAGGTTGTGTGCCTGATCTAGAGCTGTTAAATACTTCATATAGGAGGTTCTTTTATGGTAATACTGGTGGGGTTATGACAAATAAAATTACAGGACCTAGGTTTTTACCTAGAAGTCTCTAAGGTAAATTGGCCAAGAGTTGGCTCTAAGGAAGCTACCAAACTGATCCTTGGGTTTATCGGGCTGGGAAGGGGGAACTAAGGAGGGGGCCTTGTAGGATCCCTAGAGTTGTATTAGCACCCCAAGTAATCAACCAAAGAGCACGCTAGCAACACGATCAGGGGATAAAGTGAAGCCCCCCCAACCCAGAGAAAGTAATGAACCATAATGGGATCTGAGACTAATGTTGTCCTAGGAACTCTACTCCTATAGATTAAGTAGAACTAACATATACTTGGGATATCTGAATGGAGGTAGGGGTTATACTGGCAAGAGGCTTGGAGGCAGTACCACCCCCCAGAGTTCTGTAGGCTCATTGATTGCAGCGACTCGACTGCCTGGGCAGCTACTGCAGACCCCCAGGTAGGTTGGAATTTTACATGCTTGTTGTGTTATGTAGGATTGTTACAGGTTACAGAGTTAATGGAAGTTGTTGTGAGCATTGCCCCCAAAGGGAGCAGGAAACTACAAAATCCACCCTTCACTATTGTCCAAGATAGAAGTGGTATATCCTCTCTAAAGACTAGACATATAGGAAGGGACTTTAAAGATAAGACAGAGCGTACAAAGAAAATAAATGAGCAAGAAAGTAAGAAAGACAGGTTATTAAGATACAAAGGTACATGGCCAGGCCACATGCAAATAGGCAGGGAACACATAGCTACCCAGGTAAGAAGCATGGGAAATGGGGTATGGGCAGGCATGACGAGCACCTTAAATGAGACAGCAGCACTCCTCTTTCAGCATCTAGGATATAAAAGTGCAATATGGCCTCCTCCATAGGTGCTACTGCCACCTCGTGGAATGTGAGGGGCTTAAACTTACCGATTAAGTGGAAAAAGGTGCTGTCTCATTTAAAGAAATTGCATACACAGATAGCCTTCTTGTAGGAAACAAAATTAAAGGTCAGGGAGGCACAGAAACTGAAGAGGTAATGGATAGTTTGGGAGGTTCACATGTGGCAAAGACAGCAAGATGTAGGGTACCAATTCTGGGCCATGAAAAACTAAGTTGGAAGTTGAGAGAAGCAAAATCAGACACACAGGGTAAGTGGGTAATGGCAAAACTGGATACCCCAAAAGGCCCCTTGGTATTAGCCAATGTAAACGCCCCAAATGAGGACACTCCAGCATTCATGGACACTTTGTCCCAAGCCATACTGGACTGGACTCAGGATAAAGTGGATATCATTGTAGGTGGGGACTTTAACCTCACCCTGGACTATATCCTAGACCATTCCAACTCGAGACCAGAACCGTACGTACATGCATTGATGGCCCTAAAGAACCTAATGAACCTGCACCAGTTAACAGATGTGTGGAGAGCCCTACATCCTGTGGACAGGGACTTCACATATTTCTCTGCTGCAAGAGCTATGGCCAGCCACCTGGATTTCTGGCTGATGTCCCCAAGTATAACCAGGGCTGCCCCAGCAACAAATATTGCTCAGATATATCTCTCGGATCATGCCCCAGTAACCCTCCGATACCGGCTAGACCCGTCTCAGTCCATATCCATACAACGGAGACTGGATCCCCTCTTGCTCCAGAACAAACACATTCAAACCTGGTTGCTGAAGGAATCTCAGCTCTGTTTTGCAGAGAACCCACAGGGTTCAGCATTCCCCAGCTGGGATTTGGGAGGGGTATAAGGCAACCATGAGGGGTAAAATTATTTGCAAGGCCTCCTATCAGTGGAAGCAAAGGGAAGAGGAGGTAACAAAACTGGAAGCTGAACTAGCATATAAAGAAAAACAGTATAAAGATGACCCCACTCAACTGGCCAACCCACAGTTGATTTACGAACTTACAGCCCTCAGGATAAAACTGAACACCCTAGCCACAAGGAAGGTGGAACTCTAAATACAACACACAAAATTTAAATATTGGGCCCAGGGAGAAAAGAATAGACTCCTAGCTTACCTCCTGCGTAAGCAACAGGCAGAAAGGCATATAACCCAACTTGTCAGGGAAGCCAGAAAAATGTAAACTGCCCTGAAAGTCATTAATGACATCATGCAGACATTCTACAAGAAGCTATATGCCTCACACACTAAGTGGGAAGGCCAGACCTTTAGGGACTTTATGAATACACTCAGGCTGCCTAAGCTTACACAAGTACAAAGAGAAACATTAGATGCCCCCCCTTACAGTCCAAAAGATAACTATAGCCATCACGGCCATGGCCCCCAGTAAGGCCCCAGAGAGTGATGGGTACCCTGTGGACCACTATAAAGTAGTGGCTACAGCAGTGGCAACCCCTCTGCTCCATATGTTGGAGAAGGTGCACAAACAACGATCTCTACCACCAACCCTAAGGGAGGCCATCATAACTGTGTTGCCCAAGGAGGGTAAGGACCCCATCAGCCCAACCAGCTATCACCCCATCTCACTAATCAATGCAGATGCCAAAATATTGGCAAAAGTGCTAGCCCCCAGGTTGGAACACTTACTACCAGGCTTGATACATCCAGCTCAGGTGGGCTTCATAAAAGGTCAGGCAAGTGCTGACCATATGAGGGCCCTGGTCACCCTTATCCAGAAGGTGAGAGGCCTCACAACACCAGCAGCGGCCCTAAGTGTAGATTTCATGAAGGCCTTTGACTCCATAGAGTGGGAATACCTACACCACATGCTGGAGGAGGGCAACTTTGGGACTAGTGTCTGTGGTTGGAGCCATACTCTATACACAGCCCCTATGGCCAGGCTACAAATGAATGACACCATCTCAGACCCCTTTCAACTATATAGAGGCACAAGGCCCCCTCTTCCCCCTATTATTTGTACTGGCTACAGAGCCATTGGCACAGGCCCTCAGAATGCACCCTGGAATAAAAGGAATAAAGATTGGGGAGGAAGAGTACACCCCCAAACTCTATGCAGATGATTGCTTTATTTTAACTAAAGACATAGGTGCCAGCTTACCCACAATATTGGGGCTCTTAAAGAACTTTACAGCACTCTCAGGCCTGCAACTAAATATAAACAAATCTGAGATTATGCCTCTTAATGATATTGTGACTCCCTCCAGTGTGTTAGCTGCGGGATTGCCAATAGCACAGGGTGGCATAAAATATCTGGGAATTAAAATATTTGAACAAAGTTAGTAGACTAGTAACACACAACCTTACACCCACCATTAATACCCTTTGGCAGGAGACAGAAAGATGGGCGCTGCTTAACCTTTCCTTAATGGGTAAAACAGAAGCCATCAAGATGATGGTGGTCCCTAGGATCTACTATTTACTGTCTCATCTACCAGTCGAAATTCCTAAAATCTGCTTTGACAAAATAAACACAATCATTAAAAAATTCCCATGGGGCGCGAACAGGGCTAGGTTTAGTTGGGGTAAATTGTTGGCTCATAGAGATAGGGGAGGCCGGAACATGCCAGACTTCTACCACTTTGCTATTACTTGTAATGTGGCCACCTCGATTAGAATGTTTAGAGAAACTAGTCAGGAATGCCCGACCTGGGCACAAATGGAGACCTCGATCTTGGAGGGAACACACCCAGCAGTGTATTTTTCTTCCCCCTATCAAAACTATTCACATCCTGGCTTACTATTAAAGCAGCACATTCAGCTGTTCAGAGAATGGGGAAACTAGCAAATGTGTACGCATCCTGGGATTTATACGCCATTATGGTGTAACCCCGCACTACAGATAGATAAAAAGAATATAATGTGGAACTCTTGGAAAACTAGGAATAATAGTAAAGTAGGGGACTTGGTAGATCCGAATACTGGAAGATTGCTCTCATTCCAAGACCTGAGGGATAAATATGGTTTACCTGTTTCTGACCACTGGAAATTTCTCCAAATACGCAGCATGCACTTAACCTGGCAAAGAAGTGAATGCAATCGTCAAACATACAGCAAAGGTAACGTGCCCCCCAGCCCATCCCCAAAGCTAATTGGCTACAGAGGCCCAAGGGCCTAGCTGGCAGAATACAGGCCATGATAAAAAGTCAGATGCCCAACCAAACCATGCAGGCCAGAATAAATTTCACTAAAAAAAAAAAAAAAAAAGAAAATACCACCAACAGCTTAATCTGGTTCAAGGTCAGTTGGCATTCATCTGTATCCCCCTCCCCCGGGTCATGCCTGAAAATATGCAGGATTTGTCTACTGCACTTACCCGGTCAACAAAAACGAAATAAAATAAATAAAAAAAAAATGACAGACATTGCTGAGCAGAATTATAAACGAGGAGGCATGGGTAGGATGTTGGAGAATGGCTCAGAAGGCCTGCAAAGTTCCAAAGAGCCTGTTAATACAAAAGAAAATCCTACACATGTGGTACCAGACCCCCACACTCCTGAAAAGAACGGGCCTAGTTCATACAGACCAGTGTTAGAGGTGTAATGGGGTCAACACAAATCTCCTCCACATACTCTGGGACTGCCCTGACATATAGCCATTCTAGGCTGTAGTGGCGAAGGAATGTACGGTTACCATGGGCACCCTCATCCCTTGCTAACCAGCCGTCCTCCAGTTGGGACTCCAAGCCCCAAATGGGCACTTGAAAAACCCGCAACTGCAATGGTTGGTGCAGGCCTCAGTAGAAACCAGGAGACTGCACCTGGTGAGGTGGAGAACATCAGACATTCCAGGGGTAGCAGAGTGGTACAAAGCTATAGAGGCCTTGGCGATCAATTCCAGGCTGCTGTACTACTTGCAACAGAACCACCCACGATATTATTTGGTCTGGGGTGCATATCTGAGACACATAACCTCCAGAAGTCAGACTAATACAGCAGACTGGAAGAAAGACCTGCTGAAACCACCCTGAAGGGAAAATGAATGAAGGTTAAGGCCTGGAGAATTCAATGTGTATATGTCTCGCTTGCTAGACTGCAAGACCCAGTTGCTAAAGGAATGACCTCCCCCCCCATGCACTACAAAATACAATGGATACTGTAGATTAGCTGTAATGTCTGTGATGTTAAATGCCTGTCTGTTATACTTTGATGTATTGGAACACAACTGCCTGAACTATGTACCATGATTGAATGTATCTTATCTGTACCTTCTCTACGAAAAATTCATATTCAATAAAAAGTTTAACTGCAAAAAAAAAAAACACGTTTCTATTTACATCATTCACAACTTTTTTTTTGTTTACAAAAGAGAAACAATTAAATCTCATCAATCTATTATCATTGTCTTTCCCATATAATTTTGTTTTTCTGTTACACCACTTCATTGTATTTACACCAGTTCATAATCTCTATATTATACTTAATTTTCCAAAATTGTTTTGCAAGATTGCCAAAGAGTTTTTAGTTTCATTTTTGAGAATGCTTTTTGCATCTTTTTCTTTAACATTCTGTAAAGAAATGGTAACATTTCTCATTAAATCAACTGGAGTTACTATTTGTTGTTGTAAGACCCATTTACATCGGGCTTTGCCAAATATAATATTTTAGTGCTGCTAAGTTGACCTGTAGAGTTTCATTATTGTATTTTTTCCATTGTTGTAGATACATTCCCAAGATTAGTATTTCATGTGTGATTTTAGTAAACAAATTTGTTTGCCATTTCTTATCTAGGAATGTCCAAAACTGGGTAGCATAAGTACATTCAATGAATAAATGTTCTTATGTTTCCAAGAGCATGTTGCATTCTGGTTTCAAGCAATATCTTTCTGATATTTGCTTATGTTTGTTGTTGTTTCAGACTTCCAGCTTTCCATGGATACTTAGCCATAACATGTCCCACATTAATTTATGAACTCTGTCATTTGTTAGCTGAGAAAGAACTATCTTATTGTTACACCTTGGTATATTTATTTCTGTGCTACATATAACTTCCAAAAAGGCATCATACACCCATTTTCTGGTATTAACAATTCCATTTTACAGTGAAACGTGGTTTCACATGAACTGGTACTATCTGTGTCTGGGATATTAACCTGCACTTGTATTGCGGTCAGGCATGTTTACATACTTCTATCCATCCTGCTACTGCTTCCTTCCGTATCTGGTTTCCTGAATTTCTTGGTATCATTAAATTGTTGCACAGAAATATGCTATAATAAAAAACTATACGTAGGTGTTAGCTTCCCTAGACCTCCCTCATGTATCTGTCTGTAAATTATCTCTCTTTTTACTGGGTTTAAAGAGCAAGTGCTTAGTAAGGATGTATATCTTAAAGAATGAATGTTTGGGGCCTTCAGATGCCTCTGCAATCATTTTGTTTCTTTTTATTTTAGTTACATTTTCATCATTATATTTGTATTTTCTGAACCACTAGTAAAAAAAGAATCCAATGGAATCCTTGTATTATGATGTCAGAAAATCTTCACTGGCAAGACTGGCAGTGTATTTCAATGGGAAACTGCAAACCTGTGTTCAGTTTTTTTTTTTAGAGAAATAACACTTTTTGCCACCTAAATATTATATATTTATTAGAAATCTGTGATTTTGAAAACATGTGATCTTTTGTTGTAATTTAACTGGTGACATTTTCTTCATAAGCAAATTTTACTTGGGAAGAAGAAAAGAGAAGTCAGTTACTGTTTTTAAAAATTGTAAATTCGTACAGATAGACCACAATAGTACAGGCATACAAAAGGCAAAGTATGTTGCTGAAAGAAGTATTTATTTCTTTAGAAAAAAGATAGAAACATAGATATAGTTTCTCATTGAAATACATGGGGCTCCTAAGTAGCTGGCAGTTTCTAACATCACAGTACTAGAATTATATTGAATTATTTTTACTAGCACTCTGAAAAAAGGCTAAACAATCTTGTTTCACCACACAAAATATTTGATTATAAAACAGTAAGAAATTACTGACACATCAGCATACAGTACATATAACAGTTAGTTGCCTATTTGTTAGAAGTAAATACCTGTTCTTTAAATGGCTTTCCCAAAGTGCTTTGGAAAATATGCTATATATTTTGATTTCCAATTGCATGGGTGGTGGGAATAAATAGCTTATGTATAAAAATACTGGCAGCAACAAGGTTTTAATCAGTAATATCCTTTTTAGTTTTGAAATTTGTTTGTATTTCCATTTTCCTGTTACTTTCTCTGCATTTTGTATGCACCTTTCCCAATTCAGCATGGCTAAGTCTCCATTTCCAAACTCGATTCCTAAAATTTGTATTGTGGATCTGAGATCTTTATATTTGCATAGGATTTGTGTACATAAGATGTGTTGTCTCATAAGGGTATTCCTATACTTTTTCAAAGTTTATCTTCAATCCTGACACTGATGTGAAAGAGTTTAACTGTTCTAGTACTGTGTCTCCTGCTGTGTCATTTCTTACTATCATTACCACATCATCTGCATAAGCTAATGTTTTAACAGGTGGTCCTGCCGGTGTTAGGTTTATACTGGGTACAGCTGTGTTGTTCATGATTTTCTTAAAAAGGGGTCAATACAATATACACAGAGTAGTGGACTAAAGGGGCATCCTCGCTAGGCACCTCTTTTTATCTTGATTTTGTTTCCTGACCATCCATTTACTATTGGTTGTACTGCTGCTGTTTCATATAGATTTCTAATCCACTGTATAAACTTTTCTGGGATTCCACATTGTGTTAATGTGAAAAATAGATACTTGTGTGAAACATAGTCAAATGCTTTTTCTTGATCTAGGCTTAATAATGTCCCTTTTTCTATTCCATGGTGACATCTTAGAAATCATTCTCTTAATAGTATTAGATTGTCTTGAATTCACCTATATGGAGCATGTTTATGCCTTACTTATTAACATATATGAAACATTTGCTAGTCTTTTTGCTATTATTTTTCCTAAGATTTTAAAATCAGTGTTTAACAAACTGATGGGCCTCCAGTTTTTTAGATCACTTTCATGTCCTTTTTTTTGTATAAAAATATTAGATTTGCTATTGAAATTGACTCTGGTAAGGAATTTGTTTCAAGAATCTCATTATACAAATGTACCAATTCAGGAACCTAATCTTCTACAAATTTTTTCTAGAATTTTATGTTCAAACAATCTGCCCCAGGTGAGGTAGTGTTATACAAAGCTTTTATTGCAGATTTATTTCACCTTCAGTTATCCTTTGTGTCAACATTTTCTCCTGCATATCATTCATTTCTGGAAGTGGTATACCTACAAAGTATTGTTCACTATTATTGATATGTATCTGTGTACCAAAGGTTTGGGCCACAAATTCATTTATTGTTGTCATTATTTCTTTTTTATTTATATGTTTTTACCATCTTGTCTAGTAATTCATAAAATATTCTATGATCTGTTCTCTGTATGCAGTCTTTAAATGGGCCAAATGTTTGTTTTTTACTTTGTGTTCCAAATTTCATCTCTTGTTGCAATGTTTTGGCTCTGTCATATTGTATCTGGAACATTTATTTTTTTACTACACAAATCTGTCTGCTATAATTTGCATGTCATGTTTCTGCTTTTGATATTAGACAGTGTAGATGCTTCCTTGATTTCAAATATTGCAGATATTTTTCTGTAGCTTGTCTTCCTGTTCTTTTTTGAAAAATATTTCTGAGGTCTCTTTTAGAGCCTTCCCTCCACTCTGTGAGAGAATCATACATACATATAACTGATTTGTGAGCTATCCACAATTTGCACCATTCTGACTGTTTTATTTTCTAATAATTCTGAGTTTAAGTGCCAAGATCCCTTATTACAGGCAGGTGTTTCTCCCCCATGAAATTACAATCTGAACAGCTCTATGGTCTGAAAATGAAATTTTTTTCCTTTGTACATTTTGAACTTTTATTACATAAATTTACCCATTGAGCCTTGGTTTGTGGGGCATAAATCATAATCAGGTAAAAATGATTCAATTCATATGAGACATCTAAAAGTAATGTCCTCCTGGGGCAGATGTCCATCAAACAGATAACTTTCATGGTTGTGGCTGCAAACAGGATACCCACACCATCACAGCAGTCCACCCCTATGGACCAGAAGGACAGGCCTTTTGTCCAAAGTCTTGAAGCCTGGGCTAATTCAAACTGTGATTTAAGCTGGGTGCCTTGCAAAAACATTATGTGGGCAGGCATGGAAAGCAAAGCAGAGAATGTGGCCATCCACTTCCCATAACTTTTAATGCTATTCACATTTGCCCTTATGCATGAATATGTGCAGATTACATGCCAAAGGCATGTATCCCATCCACGCAGCTCTGCACCTGCAGACAGGTGTGCACTCAGGGGTATGCACAATGGATGCGCACCTGTCCATGGCTCTTCCCCCTCAGCATGCAGGTCTCCACAGGGCAGCTGGGGGCAGAGTCGTGGGTCCAGCCAGGTATCCAATTGGATGCCCATCCTGGACAGAGGGTGGATCTCTCGCATGGATAGGTGCAGGCCCGGGTCTGTGAATGCCTGTTGCAGGCATCCAGACCCATGCGCACATGCCCCTGTGTCAGGAGTTTGGATGGCAGCCAGCACCCACCCGCCACATTGCAGGGCCACTTTCCAAACTGGCAACCCTACCCCCCATGACCTGGACTGCAGCGTTCCATCACAAAACCGGGACCCCTCCTGTTGGTGAATGCAACTACCCACAGCCACCCCAACTGGTGTGTCAGCTGGCCATCATCCCCCCATGGCACCAACCCCCCCATGGTACCACACACTCACCCCCATACATGTGTGTTGGTGCCCCCAAAGATGGCCAGTGGCACAGCCCTCTACTCATCACCACGGCCGCCAGCTGTCTGACATATGGGGGTGCACATCAGCTGCACACACCTCCATAAGTCAGATGGTTGGTGAGACCATGGCAATGTGTGGAGGGCTGTGCCACTGGCTGTCCCACGGATTGGCACTGGCATGCAGGCATGGGACTGGGAGGTGGTGTCAGTGCAATGGGGGGCTGGGGCACATCTGTGTTAGGGGGCATCAGGGCACACAGCAGTGGAGGAGCAACCTTGCCAGTGAGAGGGGAATGGTACTGCCATGCTGGCTGGGGCAGGGGCACTGTCAGGTGGGGCTGCTGAGATGCTGCCAGGATGGGGGTGGCTTGGTGTGCTAGGGGCAGGCAGTTCTCTTGCCGCTGAGGCCAGAGGGGCCCTGTGGATGCATGGGCTTGGCTGCATACTTTGGTTATGGCAGGATCCCCCATGGCATAGCTGACAGTCCACTACACCCCTCTGTGGAGACACTATGTGCCACCATGCTCCATGCCTGCCCCCATGCATTGCAATCCATGTGGTCCATGGGCAGGTGCATTGGGGGATGTGCCCTCCATTCCATGCATCCCACATGGGGGGGCACAATGGGTGTGGAGTGGCTAAGTGCCACACTTGTGCAACATATAGCCACTCCACAGGATAGTGCATAGGGCCAATGAATTGATGCCACTTTGAGGATCCCCATTAGATAAAGAAAAATAATGTCAAAATCAGCAACATCATTTCACCAGATCCTGAGATCTAGTCATTATCCTAGAAGGGGGGGGGCACCAAGATCAGGCTAAGAAATTTCCATGTCAGAAGAAACCTCCTGAAGAGAGAAGTGCACTGAAGAAGCATCAGAGTCACCTTCCTCCGGTTCAGTATCACCTGAATTAGTGGCAGACGCCAGCATGCCAAATCTATTTTCTGAAATACAGCTTCTGCATCCTGCCTCCCTTTGGCCCAAGGGGCACCAGCTGATTTGATGTGGTACTTACGACCCTTTGTAGGTACCACCTGGAAAGGAGGGGTGTAGAGGGGGAGGCATATCATAAGGGAAACTCATCAAATCTTATGGAGCCAATGAAGCCTTAATAGCAATGTGGCATGCAGCTGGTGTTGACTCTGCCACTGCCCATGCTACAGAAGGAACAGTGACAGATACCAACAGGTCTCCCACATCCCGAGATGCAGGCACTTCAGGTGGTAGGGTAGGAGGGGGAGGCATCAGGTTAGAATCAGGCATGCCAGTACCTGGGCCCCGGTAAAGTTGGTGGCCCAGGGGGTCTGAAGCAGAACCCTCTGTGGATGCAGCAGCATCCTGTTGGGCTCTAAAAACCATGTCATCCTGAAGGGCCTCATTACTCCAATTGTAAGATGCCCAGGGGCACAAAACATAGGAGAGACCATGGCAGCCACATAAGTTAGTGCAGAAATCCTCCTGGCAATCCTATGCAAAATGTCCAAAGGAAAGACAGTGACTGCAACACATACTGTCACAAGCATTGCTGAGGTAAGCCCAACACCCACACTTAAAACAAGATTTCAGCTGCCCTTGGTAAAACAGGGTACCCCAGTCACAGCCCAGATAAAATGAGCAAGACAGATGCATTATACCAAAGTCAGACTGGACAAGTTTAACTTGAATCCTCCAACCACCAGTCCAAATGCAGTCAGTGTCCATAATAGGGGCAGGTCAGCCCAAGACCACACACCTAGGCCTCATCCTGTTTAGAATGTCTGAGACATTCACCCCTTCATTCCAAAAGTTCACAGTGATAGTACAGATCAGAGGCTTAGTGAGAGGAACAGACAAAAAAAGCAGCCAAATCCCCGAATCTTTATGGGCCTGATAATGAGCTCAAACCTTTTCCAGTCCCAAAATGAGCTAGAAGCTCACATCAAAGGCAGTGTCCCCTATGTGAATCAAATCATATAATATCCAAGGCATGAAATCTGCAAGAGTCTAGCAAAAGGGTCCTGGCAATATAGACCCTATCTGGTGATATGTTCAAGCCGGCTTCGTACAGAAGACGGACTGTGTTTTGTCTTGGAGCTAGATCCCTAGTGGGATGAAAGAGCTCCACAAAATGCTGGGGGTGTGGAGACACTGTGTCAGCATGACTGGAGGCAGAAGGGCCTACCTCAGCATATGCCCCAGTCTCGCGGAGACTGCCAGTCAGATTCTCCCCATTAGTTCCCTTAGAACCCACCACCGAGACAGGTCAGGGGGAATCTCCCCCAAAGGTCCAGGCAACCAACACAAAGAAACAGAAGCCAGAGCAGCAGCAATAGGAAACAAAGCAGCAGGTACCTGAAAAGGTGAGTGGCCTACCTCTGGAACATCCACAGGCTGCAAAACAGCAGGCAGACAGGGTGAAGCCACAGGGTCCTAAGTACTCCGAACCGCAGATAGAGCAGGAACCAGAGCTTCTGACTTGGAGATTTCCACTGCCATGCAATACCTCTGTACTGCTGTACACATTTAATCCAGGATTAATTGTCCATGTGGTGAGCAAGTCCACCCGGCATCCTTCAAAGCATGTTCTGGTGACCAAGGTGCTGAAGAAGTATTGGGCTTTAGGGCAGAAGCAGCAGGCATAGGGAAAGAAACCTCTGGCCCTGCAATCTCCTTTTCCACCAGCCATTCCTCAGTCATTACTGGTGCCATGTCTTCCTGGTCCTGTGCAACGTTTGTGGTCAGATACTCTTCCTCATGCTGTGCCTGCAAAGCAGACAGTTCTGTATGAAAACTTCACTATGCCTCCTCCAGTTGTCCTGCCAAAGCTTTTTTTTCCCAGCCAAAAGTGCTTGTAATGCCTGTTCTTTTTCCAAAGTCAGCTCTGAACTACCACCCGTAACATTCACCTGCACCATATCTGCCACCTCCATACGTTCAAAGGAAAGATCCTGATCCCAAAGTAGGTTGACCTTTGTCCAAGGTAGAGGTCTGGGCCTGAGACACCTGTATCACACATGCTGCTACTCCATTTGAACAGTGAACGACCATTTTGCAATGATGGCCAAGGGTGCCCCCTCTCGGAAGAACAGGGGAATTTTTATTATAACTTCAGAGTCAAATAATATTACAATACATGTTAGAAATCACATGAAAATGAATATACAAATCAAAATCATAAGAAAGTAAATTAGGTATTTCATCATACACCCTACCCACCCTCCCACTACTTTTAAAGTAGAGAAATTTTTATTATAACTTAAACAAAAAATTAATAATATCACTGAAACATGTTGGAAGTCACATGGTAGAAACATATAAATCAGATTCAGAAAAAAAAGAACAAAATGGATATTTGAGCATGCTCCCTACCCTCTCTCTCACTATTTTAAAAGTAGGGTAATTTCAAATTATTCCATTATAAATCAGGAAGAATGAATTATAGTTTACATCCCCTGAAAACATCATATATATATATATATATATATATATATATATATATATATACTTGAAATGATGAGGAAAATTGATTATTGTATTTTTCCTGTATTTAAGGTAATCTCTTGTAAATCAGAAAGAAACAAAAGACATTTTATACCAGAGGAAACAGTAACTATCTAGCATAATCTTTCACCCCATCTTTAGTTTCCCATTATACCTATAAAGGCAAATTAATACGAAAAAGGTGCGCAAAAGAGATAAACATCATAGAGATAAAGTAAATTTCTAAGTCTTAAATTTCTACTAACTAAAAAAAAATTAAAATAGAAATGTTATTTCCATACCTTAATGATAATCTGCTATATATCTTTCTTCAAATGTCAGTAAATTCAGTACAATAAAAAGGAAAAAAATAAATAAACTGGTTTTGGCTTATATATGCTATAACAAGTCTGTGACTCTGTTTTCTATTTGTATTTTTGTTCTTAATATCTAAATGTATCAATCACTTCCTACTTTATTGAAACATTAAACACTCTTAGATAATTAGGTGCAACAAAGTTCCCCACCATTCTGCAAATAAATCTTTTGAGTGTAATCTTTTTTCTTTTTCTTGAATCTCTTTGATGCTCTGTATAATTTGTTGAAACAGCTGTTCTATTGTCAATTCTATTTGCTGCAAAGTCAATTTGCATTGGGTTTTCCATATACAGTATTTGAAACATGTCAAGATCAATCTTACACTACTCAGGTGGAACTTATTGCAGTGTCGTGGGATTATTCCTAGTAGTAAAGTGTCTGGTGGAACATTATAGAATGGATACAAGCACCATTTTTTCTTCACTAGTTGCCAGAAAATGATTATGTATGGACATTCATGGAATAAATGTGCTATTGTCTCAGGTGTAGAGCTACATGATTGTCTTGGACAGTTTCTTTCTGTTTTATCTTTATGTTTAAGATTATCCCTTACATAAAGTTTCTGATGGGCACTTAACCATACTACTGTACATCCCACATATGAATGGGAGTCCAGGAATTTAATAGTGTCTGCTTAATTTCTATTACTTCTTGTTGGGGTTTGGTGAGAAACTGGGGTAAATCATAAAAATAGGGGAGTTGTATATTTTCATAGAAAGTTTTTCTATTTATGTTAATTATTTCATTTTTAGTAGTTTTCCATTGTTTTAATTTACCAAAAACATATTGGAAATGTAGAGGTAAATTCTGTATTGACTTTTGTTTAGGTATACCAAACTTGGGATTCCAGTCTTGTAACATGGAATTTATATGATCTAGAACCCACATCATCCATAAGGTGGGTTTTTGCATGAAAGCAGGTTTTATATTGGTATATATGAAAGTACTATGAAAAAACAGTGGGTTCATCATATTTAAGCCTCCTTTTGAAAATGCAAGTAAGTGATAGTACACTTGATGGGATTGAGTCTGCTACCCCATAACCTTAGAAAAACAAACAAACAGCTGTGTCATTTTGTTTCTAACTGCTTGGTGGGAGGGTAGATGTGACTTAAATGTAAAAACATAGAGATTAAGAAATATTTAATTAAGTAAATGCACTTTTTTACTCATAAACTATTTATTCAATGTTTTTACTTTTTCTGTGGCTATCTTCATAATATGTTCCCAATTTATAGTGGCCAGATCCCCTGTCCCAAAAAGGGTTCCTAACACTTTCTGTGGTGTTGCTGCCACAGGAATACCTATCAATGTTTCCACTTCTGGTTCTTCCAGTCCTATTGGGATATATGTACTTTTGGGGTAGTTTAATACTGTACCAGATAAAGCAGCATATTTCTGAAAAATTGTATTTGCATGTGTAGCTGACTATGCATCTGCTAAGATCAGAATTAAATCATCAGCATAAACCAATGTTTTTATTTCAGGGTCTTGACTTGAAACGGATAAATCCAAAATGTTTGAACTATTTTGGATGGCTCTAATCAAAGGGTCTAGTGTTAAAATATATAAAGCGAGACTTAATGGACATCCTTGTCTTACCCCTTTTCTGATGTCACATTTATTCCCAATCCACCCATTTATGTATGGAGACATAGATGCATTTTCATAGCATTGTTGTACCCAGGTTATAAATATAGATGGGATGCCATAGTGTGCCATAAATAATTATGTGACACGGAATCAAATGCTTTAATCTGGTCCAAGCACATCATATATCCTGTGCTTGGACAAAAAATGACACCCTTTGTCCCTTTGGCTATAATTTCTCTTATTAACACCAAAACATCTGAGATTTTCTACCAGGGATAGAACAAACTGAGACGTGCATTATGTATGGTACCATAAAAACCAACCTATTACTGAGGATGTTTGTGAGGATCTTAAAATCACAATTTAAAAGAGATATTGGTCTCCAGTTACTTGAATTCATTTTACTTCCTTTTTTATATAAAAATCTGATAAGACCTTGTGTTATATTCTCAGGTATGCAACCTGCGTTCAACATATAGCTGTATACTTGTCTTAATTCTGTAGCTAGTTCTGTCATGGTTATTTTTTTGGAAAATTCCATTGGTAAGCCATCTCTGCCTGAAGCAGATCCTGTTTTAAGTTGTTGAATAGCAGTGATTAAGTCTGATTCTGTTATGGGTTGTTGTACAACCTTTAACATTTCTGTTGGGATTTGAGGTACTGTTTGTTCTTGTAGCCAGTTTGTAATGTTAATATAATTTGAACCAGATTCACCAAAGATTTTCCCAATATAAGCTTCTGCTGTTTCTAACATTTCTGAATTAGTAGTAACTAACTGCCCTGTGTCTGTACTAATATATTTCACTGTTTTATTTCTCCTTCTGGATTGGCAACTATTGAAAGGATTTGTAAAAAAGGTTTTACATTGTGTCCCAAATTTTTGTTCCTGCACCAGGGATTTCATTCTATTGTATTGGCAGTTTGTCATATCCTGTTTAACTTTAGAAATTTGTTCAGAGAAATCTTTGGTTTACGAATTTTGTAAAGATATCAGTTTATATAATTCTTTTCTAAGTGCCATGTATTTTTGATTTTTCTGCTTCCCTTTGAGTTGTCCTGTTCATTTTAAAAAGTCAGTGAAGTCTGATTTACTGTCTATCCACCAGTTAGTATGGGTGTCATATAAAAAGGTCACAGATTTTCTGGCTGTAATATTATGTTGTAAACCTTGAAATATTTCTGGGTCTTCTAATAACATTGTGTTTAGTTTCCAATATCCCTTTCCTGTAGTGTTTTCAGTGTAATTTGCAATGTTAATACTTAGTAGGTCATGGTCTGAAGTTGCTATGGATTGTGTTTTTACAGACGTTAAAGGTAAAGATGGTGAAATAAAAAAAATAATCTGAGTAGAAAGTTTTCCCCAATGGTATGTGTGAGCTGGTTTTTTTATTTTTTTTTATTTTTTTTTTTTGCAAAACTGTCTACAAGGCCAGTTTGTAGCAATAATTGATTTAGGAAAAGTGTGTCACAAAATATTTTCTTTGTTTGTAATCCTGTGTCTGATCTTAACCTTCCACAATTAAAATTTCCAGTGAAAATAATTTTTTTGGATATAAATAGGTACGGATGCACAGATTTAAAAAGCTTCACCTGGCCAGCTTTCATCTGGCCCACATAGATGTTTATTCATCTGAATTCTTCTTTTAAAAAGGTGACATCCAGTAACATGGCTCTACCTGGACAGATATCGACTGTTTGATTTTTATACTAACATTATTTATTCCTATACCTAAGCCACAACACTGTTCTTCCCCAAGTGACCACACACTATGTCCCCAGTACCATGCTGTTTGTGCTATTGAGACCTCTCTTTCAGTGTGTAATCTTGCGTCTTGCAAAAAAAATGATGTCAAAAAGGTTTCCTCAAAAAATGCAAAGGTGGCCCCCCTGTTTCCTGTCTGACTTAATACTATTGGTGTTAAAAGAAACAATTCGTAGGTTGTATAAGTCCATGACAGGGGAACCAGCAATTATTTATTTAAGAATCTTTTTTCTTTGCTTTTTTTTTCCTTGTTTCTGATCTAGACTTCCAATTTTTTTTCTTTAGTTGTAACTTGTTCAGCTTTCTCCTGTTTCTCAGGGTCTGACATCATCTCTACTTGAGATGAGGATACTGACATTGAATCAGATTCATCATGCATTTCAGTGTCTCCCCACTGAAGAGAAGAATACTGATTTTAAGTTCAAGTGATTCAGGACCTATTAGGTTCTTTTAAAGGGGGTTTTCCTTTCCTCTTAGGTACTGTCTGAAACTCTTCCACATTGACAGGTGGAGGTGGGGGAGGCATTTTCTCATTTGCTGTAGGTTCTCTGGGTTCTGTTATAATAGCAACTAGTTGCACAATTTCTGTGGTGGGGACCGGGAGGGGTTGGGGTATCTCTGTGTTAGCAGGTTGTGGTATGTCTGAATTTCTATGATTAACAGGTACTTTGTAATGTGTATGGGCTACTTTATTGATGTAAAAATCCTGTTCTGCATAATCAGCATTTGTGGTGTTATGAGCAGCCCAAGGATAGGTCATAAAGAGGTGACCTTCCTCATTGTACAGGTTGCACTTTGGGGTTGCTGTGCAGTGATAACCTGCATGACCCAACACCCCACAGACTGAACATTAAATTTTTTCACAATTTGTGCTGATGTGTCGAGATGAACCACATTTGAAACACACTCTGGGTTGACCTTGGTAAAAAATAATCCCATTGTCCCTTCCCCAAAAAAAAAAGCAGTTTGGCAGATGTTCTATGCCTGCAACTGTGCTTCTCAGTTTCATCCAGAACTTTCAGCCCCCAGTCCAGAATCCTTCTTGATCAATAATGGATACAGGTGTATATGGATATCACATTTCTTTTCTAGCCAGTATATTATATCAGACAGGTTGACCCCCTTGTTCATGAACAAAATGGTTATGATTTTTATGGTAGGTTTAGTCAGGGAGATCACTTGAAAAGGAATCCAAATGGGATCCTGCTTTTGAGTGGAATATATTGCCCGAAATCTGTTTAGTAACTCTTCTGTGTGAAAGCTAATGTCAAAGGAGGATTCTCCTGTTACATGAATTAATGCATAAACTTCTGATTGTAAAAATCCCATTTTGTTCTTAATTATTTCTTTTCCCACAAAAAATCTATCAGGTTGGAAAGTCATTCCACTTACATACCTATATCGTACTGCATGCCTTCTCTTGGTATTTTCAACCAGTTTCTGTAAACCTGCATATGTTACTCTTTGCGGCTCAGTGTCAGGAACAGAAACTGCAGTTTGAAAACTATCAGATGCAGCAGTATATTCATTTCCTTCATTACTCAATACAGTCTGTGTTTCATAAAAACCCCTTCCAGATGGATTCAGAGGAAAGCTGCTTCATTACTTTTTGTTTCTGACTCCTGAATATGGTCTTGCAGTTGCTGCTGCACAATGCTGCTGCTTGGTTGTTCTGTCTGGTTGCATTGGCCATCTACTGGTCTCAATTCCGGTGTACCTGGGAGAGGGATGTCTGGATCAGGAACCCAGATGCCTTGTTCTGTGCATTTCCAGCCAGCAGATTCCAACGCCATATCTGGGTTCCATTTTGAACTCGTAGTAGCTCCTTCTCTATTGGCCGATTCCGAGGTTCGATCCAGGCTTTTGACTGAAGTGCAAAAATGAAAAACTTGTTTCAGGGTAGCTTTCTTCCCTGGAAGTAGTGGTGAGTTGTTCTCTAGTCTCTTTTGTTTTTTCTCCTCCTCAAGTTTGTGTTTCTCTTGCAAATATTCGGTTTCAACTTTATTCATCTGCTCTTGCAATCTGAATTTTTTTTCTGCAATAGATTCTTTTAGTTTTTTCCTCTGCTACGGCAGTATTGTCCTCCATTTTCATCTCTGTTTGTTCTTACTGAACAATTTGTTGCTCCCAAAATTCTGCTGAAATTAGGTTGTTGTTTGTACCCTCAGTGTCCATCACAATACTCTCTCTCCATCAGGACCAAGCTCTGTCTACACAGAGTCCTCCATCACACTGCCAGAGGTTCCCCAACTGGTCAGTAGGGGAACATTTTATTGAAAGTCACATAAGTTACAAACATAAATCATAAAATGCAACAAAACAAAATCATAACAACCTCATCACACCAAAAAATACCTACTTTGATACACAACACTCAGAAATTATTTTAAAGAAATCAGTACTAACTTGTTCCATTATTTAATCATGTGGACATACTGTATAATCTATTTAAATTTAAGAAAAACCCTTCCACCACATATTGACCATAGACAGTGGATTATGTGTTAGGTCATATTCATACACTTCAGTTAAAGCATACATATATACAGAGTTTACAGTTTCATAAGGTACTAAGCATTGTTATAACACCCACTGACACCTGGCATGCCATAGATAAAATTTTAAACAGGCAAACAAAACATGGAGAGTCCCCATATGGTATTTTTATAAGGTAAGTGGATAAATACCTAATGCTATACTATCATACGTTGCCATTGCTATCCAAGGTATTTGCCACTTTTGTGCCAAATAATCCCACACGCTTTTAATATACTCACAAGATGTTAGAAAATATATCATCATTTCTTCTGTGGCCATACAAGTGGGATATGGGCATGATCTTTCTGCAGTGTCTTTATGTTTGTTACCTCTGACATTTATATATATATATATATATATATATATATATATATAGATAGATATATATATATATATATATGTATATTCATGGCAAAAAACTCCATGTAATGCATCAGCTAGGGTTGTTCCACAGTGACAAAAGCAAGGAAATTTTGCGTTAGGGTTGCCACCCTGCACCCCAAACCCAACCCGTCCCCACCAACAGGCATCGGGGTGTGTTGGAGTCGTTGGTCTTAACTCTCACCCCATCCCATGTAAACAAGCTGAGGTGGTGCAGTATAGGAGAATGGGATGAGATTAGGACTGGATTAACCCAATGCACACCCGATGCCTGTTGGTGGATGGATGGGCTATGAGTAAGGGCAAACCAACACTGAATTTCTTCGCTTTTGTCACCATGGAACAACCCTAACTGATGTATTAAATGGAGTTTTTTGCCATGAATTTCCCTTCTTTTTGAGAATGAGCACTATAAATAGTAACTGGAATGTGGTGGTGGGAGCGCTGGGCCCTTAATGAAAACAGCAGCGTAAACACTAACGCCAACGGAAACGCAAACGGTAAGAAAAATGCAAACGGTAACACAAACGCAAACAGAAATGCAAATGGTAAAGGTAATAGTGGTGCAGAAGGAGACAGTAACAATCGACAACAGAAATGCAACCAAAAATGCTAAGGCCGACAGAAATGCAAATGGTGACGAACATGCAAACAGTAACGGTAACGCAACTGGAAACGCAAACAGTTACAGTAACAGCAATGATGACGCCAAAGCGAACAGTAACGGAAACGCAAATGCAAGCGCATACGGAAATGCAAATGGTAATGTGCACGGTCATGGTACCACAATTGGAAATGCAAATGCTAATGGTAACACCAATGATGACACCAAAGGAAACACAAACGCAAAAGGAAGCACGTATGCAAACGCAAATGGTAATGCACACGGTGACACAAAACAAAATGCAAACAAAAACAGTAATGGAAATGCAAATGGTAACAGTAATGCAAATGCAAGCATAAACAAAAATGCAAAGGGTAATGCACATGGAGGCGTAGACTGGAACGCTAACGCAAATGGTTATGGAAACGCAAGTGGGAATGATAACTGTAACAGTAACAAAAGCGAACACCATTTTTTTCCCCAAAAGCTGCATTGAGAACACAGTGAATACAAAGAATGTATGCACAATAATGGGCCTCAGAGCAGAAAATTAACACTTCGAATATGAAATTGCTTATATCTCAGGAACTGTACGACGTAGAAAAAAAATTAAAATTTCATATAATTTATAACTTTCCTGGCTAGTTTTGTGCTTAGCCCCCTAGTGGGGGGGCTAAGCATTTTCCCAAAGAAAAATCCATATCTCTAAGCGTTTTCAAGATGAGCCACCAAAAGGTCACAGTGAGGGCGCCATAATGTTAGCCTATAGAAAATAGTCAATGTTGGAGTGTCGTAACTTTGCAGCCCTCTAATATTTTGTCACCAAACAACCAAAAGGCACATCTGTGGGATGTTGGCTTTCTTCCCTTCAAATATCAGCCCAAAAGACCAAACCGTTGTTTTGCAGCAGGGTGGCAAAGAATTTCTGTTATTTTGGACATAGTGTTGCAAAGTAGTATCGTGATTTGCGACACTTTCGCAAAACAAAATCACAAAAGTGTCGCAAGTGCAACACTACTTTGCAACACTACAGTTTACAAAAATTTTAAAAACATATTTCTGGGGTGTTTAACCCCCAAAAAATGACATGGCTAGCATCCTTAGGGCTCGACTAGGTGAACACAAAAAGAATTGTGTC
This sequence comes from Neoceratodus forsteri, assembly GCA_016271365.2. NCBI lineage: Eukaryota > Metazoa > Chordata > Ceratodontiformes > Ceratodontidae > Neoceratodus > Neoceratodus forsteri. Next base: position 1,198,652,939 of record CM057450.1, on the reverse strand, counting down.
CCTAGAGGCTCCATTTTAAATGCCAAGCATTTATGTGACCAGTAACTGAAAACAAAATGGCGGATTTGTGAAACTACAGGGGCCATTTGCGACACTAAAAACTGCATTTGCAACACTGTCGAATAGTTTAACTTTTCCCATTGACTATAATGGGAAACTTGTTTTTTGAATAACTTTTGAACTGTTTAATATTTTTTCACAAAATCTTTGAAAGGCACATTGGGGACCCTGGCTGCATGTTCCCTGAAGGTTGCAAACTGGTCACACAAACTGTGTGACCTCTAGGTATGAGCAAAGAATGGGCAAAAAAGCATAATTATCACATTCTACAGTGCTGCATAGCTCCACAACCGTATATCTGACCATTACAAAACTTTGCAGATCTAGAGATCTATGGTAACTCTCCATGCCTGCCAAATGTTAGGCAAATCCATCATACAGTGGCAAAGTTATTAACCTGCCAAATTTCACACTTTAACTGGGTTACTCAACCCTAACTATAGTGGCACTACCATGCCACTATAATATATATATATCTATATATTTTTTATTTATTTATTTTTTTAACCAGGAGAAACACACTACACTGAAAGCTTGTATACAGGTGTGACCTGAGAGCACAAGGAAGTTAAGTGACTTGCTCAGAGTCATGCAGTATGCAAGTGAGGGCTGTGGGATTCAAACCCAGGTCTCCAGGTTTGCAGCTCAGAGCCTTAAACCACTGCGCTATACTTCCTCCTCCTATATTTTCCCAAATGCACAAAGCCAAACTGTTTCCCATATTTTGATGGGTATTCTAACTTCATTTAAAATGTTTACCACTGAGTTTACTTTTTCAGGTGGGCAATGTTTAAATTCTGGAGTCATGGGCATTATATTCATCATTATTACTTTGTACAGCTGTGAACTGTTAGAGGTGCAAATACTGTATTTTGAAACATTCCATTTTCTTAATTTTTGTATAGTGGATTTTAAGTAATCTGGGAAAATTATAGTTCTTGAATGCTTGTGGGGGTGAATCTCCCAAACTGTAAAGAAGCTATATAAATTGTTCTAAATCCATTTTCTGGGTAATGATCTATTTGGCTAAGACCTGTTCTGAAAGTCTGGGACAAAAAAAGTACATGAAAAAAGACCACTGAGTCAATCATCCCAAGGCCACCTTTCTCTTTATTTAAATATGTAAAAGATATTTTTATGGGATTTAATCAACTCCCCCAGAGCATTTGAAAGAAACAACGATATGCTCTTGTCTCCAAAGCTAGAGGGTGAAGAATCACCATACCTGTGTAAAGTAAAATGGGAATTAAAAATGTCTTTATAATAGATATCCTTTTTAATTTGGAGAATTTCCACGCTTTCCATCTAAAGACTTTGTATTCACATTTGGTTAAGGCTGTTTCCCAGTTTAGGAGTGCCATATTCTGACCTCCAAAACTTAAACCTAAAATTTTCATTGGTTCCTTTGTTACACTTATGCCAGCTATAGATAAATCAATCTCATCAATACGGCCTAATCCCAAATCCCTGCATTTTTCTAGGTTTAACACAGTACTCAGTATGCTCAAAAATGCCTGCATTTCTTGTAGCATAACCTCAACATTTCTTTGATTTTGAGCAAAAAAATAAATATCATCAGCATATACCATTACTCGTACTTCATAGATACATAGACACTGTGGGCAGATAAGGGCCTATGGCCCACCCAGTATGCCCATTTGAGCCTGTAAGTTCACTTTATGTTTTCCTAGAAGTCTGTTGCCTCTCTTGTATGCCATAAAGTCCTTGGATTTGTTCATTTTTTAAAAGATGTCCGATAAAAGGGGTTGAGGGAGAAAATATACAATAGGGGACTTAATGGGTATCCCTTCCGTACCCGTTTGGTTATTTGCACAGTTTTCCCTATGATACCCAGCACTACTGGGCATAAAGTCCCAGAAGAGTAAAATGCCTTGAACCTTCCTATCAATTCCTCGGGTATTCCATAAGCATACAGTGTTTGAAAAAGGAAGGAATGATGTACTCTATCATATGCTTTTATTAAATCTAGTGAAATTAAATAGCTGGAATGGTTGTGATTGTTATAGAATTCCACTAGTTCCTGAATACGGTTACCACCTGTCCTGATTTTCGCAGGATAGTCCTGATTTGGGCAGCTGTGTCCTGCAAGAAAACATGAAAAATACTACATGTCCTGATTTTATAGTGGAAAAAATATTTTCTAACTTTCCACTAAATGTTGCAGAAAACTACAGTACCTTAACTAAAATACCTTAAAATTATAAGAAACAATAGAAGCAACTAAGAAACTACAATACTTAGCCTTAATTCTGATTATATAGAGAAAACAAGTCTGTTGCATTGGTCGAGGTTATGTACTGTCCTGCGAAAAATCATGTTTCAGTAAGAAATGCCCCACTTTGAGCTTCTTAAAAGGTGGTAACCCTATTCCCAAATAATCATTAGTGGCTGCTGGATTTTCCTTCCAGGGAGACCACTAAACTGTGAAGGGTGTATTACTATTTAAGCATATTTCCTGAGACAAAGATTCAGGATATGGGACATTATTTTAAAATCAGCATTCAACAAACATATATGTCTCCACTTCTTTATGTGTGTTCGGTCACCAAATTTGAATAGAAAAATTACTAGCCCTTTAGTGAAAAAATCAGGTATGTTCTTGGTAGTAAGGAAATATGTAATAACTCTTTTAAACATGTAGCCAGTTCTTCTGAGAAGGTTTTATAGAATTCATATGGCAAACCATCTATCCCAGGTGATGTGCCTAATTTTAAGGTAGTGAGGGTGTTAAGAATTTCTGGCACTGTAATTGGTTTAGCCAGTCCCTGAGCTAAGTGAGGATCTTTCTGTAAATTACCTACATCCAAATATTCTTTTATTGTGTCTGTTGATGGAGGATTTGTTTCTTGAAAAGATCTTAAATGGTTTGCCACTACATCCTGTCATTCCTGGGGATTAGAGGTACATTTATCTGATCATCCTGTAATTTATAAAAGGTTGATGCTTCTTTTTTGTTTTTGCAGGCCTCATAGGGGTCTCCGCTAGGTGATTTTTGAGTGCCATACATTAAGTTAGCTTTAACTGTACTGGCTGTATCATACTGGAAAGTCTGCATTTCCTTTTTTAGACACTGAATTTGTTCTGTATATTCTAAGCTGGATGAATAAACTGTTGTAATGAGATATTGGAACTGAGACCTTAATTTCAGGTATTTGAAAAAGTGCCCCCCTGCTTGTTTTTTTCCATACCACTGAAACCATTCCCTAATATCATTTTTCGTGTCTCTCCACCTTTCTCCTACATCTTCATAACGGTCAAAAACAGAGGCCAGAGCACTAAGCAGGTATTTTATACTATTTTGTACATACTTATCTGAAAGTATTGCCATATTTAATTTCCATCTATTATTTTTAGCTTGAGTTGTGAGTGAATTATGAAAGGAGCTTTTTAATAATATATGGTCTGAAAATTCTACAGGTATTGCTTCAAAGGAAATGTTTTGGTGTTGGTTGCTGGTAAATAGTCAATTGTAGATGTAAGTTTTCCTCTCTTATATGTAAATGAAGGGCCTGCTGTTTGGAAATCAACACAATTAACTAAATCTGCCATCAGAATGCATTTCTGCAACATTATGGAACCACAATAGCTTTTCTTCTTTGTATTTTGTGATGTTAAAGGTTTAAGACTACAATTAAGGTCACCCCCAAGGTATAATATTTTTGTTGTCACTAAAAAGGGTTGGATAGCTTTCATCAATTTTACTCTGCCAGTTTTAGACTGGGGAGAGTAAACATTAATAAATCTACTTGGTTGTGTCTCCCAAATGCCATACAAAATTAGAACCCTACTGGGAATGAGATCCAACAGCTTTGATAATCAGAATTTGTCTCCTTTAAATAAGATGCTTACCCCATCTGCCCTGTCTAAACCAAAAGACAAAAATGATGGTCTCCAATACCATTCTGCTTTAAACAGTTGTATTTGTACTATTGTCCACATCCAGGTTTCCTGTAAAAAATTATATCAAAAGCATAATCACGCATTAGCTGGAAAACTGATTGTCTTTTTTCTGGTTTAACAGACTACAGACATTTACTGAGGCTAGGCACTGCATCAGAGGAAGTTATAATGTCTCCTAATTTTTTTCTGTCTTTTCTTTCCACAGTATCTGTTCTCTTTCAGTTTTGCTGGTTCAGAAGAGACAGATATGGTATCCGAGCCTCCTTCCACCATTTCTGTATCTCCTCAGTTGGATCCAGACAGAACCGAAAAAGGGTCTTCAGTGTTTACATCTGGTGGTTTTGGGTTAGTAGTGCCCTTCCTCAAATATCTTCTCATGGGGAAAAGTGTAATCTAAGGTTGTGAAGACTGTTTTTTGAAATTTCCAAGTCAGCAGAGTCCTTGCTGCTTTCTGAGTAGCAAACATGTGTCAGTAGTTCAGATATTGAAGGTTTCATTTTGTAAGGAACTGTTGTATTTCTGCCAGTTTCAGGGGTCTCCAATGTAGGGGGTTCATCCATTTTTTTGATGAGTATCTGGTGTCTCTGATTGTTCCATGTGGTCTTCTGGTTCTTGTTCCTCCTCAGGGGTTTTGAAGTCGGGGAGAGGGGGTCTGTTGTGCAGCCTGTTGTACTTTTTGAATTAAGTTATCTGGGTTTATGGTATCAGACTTATTTCGAGATGCCCATGGGCAGTCTTGGAAAAGGTGCCCAATTTCATCACACAAATTACATTTTGTGCGGTTTGCACACTGCATGTTGATGTGTCCCACCTTTCCACATATACATAGTGGTTTGTTGCACACATAGGAGAGATGTGTCCATGCTCCACATTTATAACTTGTCTTCGGCTGGCTGGCATAGAAGCAGACTCCATGATCTCACCCTAGAAAAAACAGTTGGGGATGTTTATTTATTTAAAATTTTACCAGGAGGGCACACTGAGCAGAGTACTGCTCAATTCCAGGTGCATCCTGGGCAGGGGGAACAAAAGAGAAAGACGTACAATATAATTTCAATATTTCAACACCAAATACAGAGGTGTGCACAAACATAGCTGAGCAAAATATGATTAGTACAGTAATTTATAGCAGCTCTTGAGAATACAATATTTATGGAAGACAAAGCAAGCAACAGGATCAGTGTCAAAATGTCAATTATCTGTACCAAGGCTGGAGTAAATTAATTGTTACTGGTGCTCCTAACACTGACACATACATGGAGGGGTGAAGTGCTCATTTATGAGGAAGCTGAGATGTTGAGATGGTGGCATTAGCCGAGTGCTTGCAGGGAGGGAGTTCCATAATTTGGGCATGTGGTATCTGAAAGCTAATTGGCCAGTTGATGAAGACATATGTGGTACTGACAGGAGGCAGCTGTTAGTATTCCTCAGGGAATAAGCAGGAGGGGTATGAGTCATGAGCACAGCCTTGAGGTATGGGGGCAAGGACTGGGACCAGTACTTTGCCATGACCTTGGCGCAGGGTGCCTGTCATAAGTCATGGAGCGAGGGCAGATTTATAGACTGATAGAGGTCACAGTGGTGTGAGGGGGGGTGAGCTGTCAAGGGTAAATCTGCAGAAAGAGTGGAAGAGGGGATCCAGTCTGGGTAGGGTGGACTTAGGAGTGGCACTATAAGCTACATCCCTGCAGTCAAAGATGGGGAGAATCATTTTCTGTACGAGAGCCCTGCAAGCTGGCAGGGGCATGCAACCATGATTTCGGTAGAGAGCGCCCAATTTGGGGTGTAGTTTTTTGCAGATGGCATCAACTTGAACAGAAAAGTCGAGATTCTGGTCTTGCCAGACCCCAAGATATCTAAAGGAGGGGCAAGTCTCCAGAATAGTCCCATCCAGGATGAGGAAGGAGGGGGTGGTTGTGAGCCAAGAGCATCTCTGCCTCATGCCAAAAGTCATGGAGATGGTCTTCTTGGCATTGAGGAATAGCTGGTTTGCAGAAAACCAGAGCTGGACTTCACTGAAATCCTGCCTCAACCTGGTCGCTACGTCAGTGGTTGAAGGGACAGAAGCATACAGGACCGTGTTGTCTGCATACACGTGTTTGGCTGTGTGTAGGCAGGTCATTTAGGAAGATGGAGAATAGGAGTGGGCTGAGGACTGAACCTTGTGGGACTCCGGTGGTAACTGGGAGAGAGGGAGAGGTGGAACCACTGATTTTAATGGATTGGGATCGGTCTGCCATGCAGGACTGGAACCAACTGGTGGCCTTTGCAGATAGCCTGGCAAGTGAGAGCTTATCTAGTAGGAGAGCATGAGAAACCACATCAAATGCCTTGGCCAGGTCTACAAAAATGGTGGAGGTGATGTGACCCTTGTCCATGCCATGGAATTGGTGAGCCGTAGGAGTGCAGTGGCTGTGGAGCAGGACTTCCTGAAGCCAGACTGGTAGGGTGAGAAGAAAGAGGAAGAGCTGAGAAAGGAGGAGAGTTGGAAGAGGACTAGCTTTTCCTGAAGCTTCACCAGAATGGGGAGGAGGGAAATGGGATGGTAGTTGCCAGGGACAGAGGAATCACCTCCCTTTAACAGCGGGATGACAGCAGCGTGTTTCCATTCCAAGGGAATTGAAGCTAGAGAAAAGGACAGGTTGTAGAGATTAGCCAGGGGGGGTGGTGATGGCAGGAGCAGCTAAGTAGAGCAACTTGGAATCCAGCCCAGTTGGGCATTTGCCCTTGTTAGAGTTTAGGGAGACCAGGGCTTTTAAAACTTCTGAGGGTGTGACTTGACAGAAGGAGAAGGTAGAGCAGGAGGAGAATGGGCTTGTTCAGGGGTGGCTGAAGTGGGGGGGTTGGGCTGGAAGGGGTCGGCCAAATGCCAAGGTGCAGCTTGTAAAATAGGAATTAAATTCAGATGCTACTGCTAGTGGGTCGGTCTCAGCGGTACCGCCTACATTTAATGCAGGTGAGGGGGGCTGAGAGGGTGGGGAGAAGAGGGATTTAACCACTTTTCAAAATTTTGATGGTAGGTTGATGCTAGGCTAGAAGGAAGATTTGAAGTAAGTTGCCTTAGCCTGTCTGATCTGCCTTGTGCAGGTGTTGCATAAGAATCAGTATTTTGCATGGGCAACAGGGGAACTTGAGACCTTGAACACCTTCCATGCCTGGTCTCCTGCTCTGGTGAGGAACATAATGTCAGTAGTGATCCATGGCAAGTGGGCACCCCTCACCCGAGACCATCTGAGCAGTGCAAGGATGTCCCATGCAGCTAAGAACTTGAGTTTGAAAAAGAGCCATGCATAGTCGATAGAGGAGGCCCTGTGGGTGGTGGACCAATGAGTGGCTGTCAGGGCATTTAATAGCGAGGCAAGGTCCAGGGGTTTGAATTACCTTGAAAGAATGGTCCTGAGAGGGGGAGCTTTGGGTCTAAAAATTTTGTGGATTAAGTAAATCATATGGTAGTCACTTAATGACTCAGGTAGGGTGCCTGAGCCAATTATGCAATGCTGTATGTGGCATATACCTTCCTCCTCCTGCTGAAGTTTAACCTTGTATTTCCAACCCCCTGTCCAGAATTGTTCTGCATCTAATATTGCTTCAGGTGCACTGAGGACTTCGCACTTCTGTTGGAGCCAATGTGTGATGTCCTCCACATGGACGCCCTCGTTCCTAAACACTATTGTTACATATTTGATGAGGGGTATTGTTATGAAGGGTGTCCAGAGTGGGGAGGACTTGACCTGGTTGTACCTTGCCCAAAACAACTCTAGTGCTTGTGGAGATCTAAAATTGATGTCATAATTGTCCTCCCCTGAGATGTTGATGAAAGTGAAAACATCTGCAGGGGTAAAATGAAGGGAGTCCTTTAGTAATTTCCTGCCCACGTAGTGCCTGTCCGGTCTGGGTTCCAAGCCTCCTTTATACTGCAAGCGGACTGCATTTCTGCATGAGGCTTCCTCTGTTTTACGATAAAAATCAGAGTACCTAGGTGGTTACTCTGTGGAAGTTGAATTGTGTTGTTCAGGTTTCTGGGATTGTTCTGTGTTGTTAGGCTTGGGGAAAGAAGTAAAGTTTTCTTTTGGTATATTCATGTTTTCCTTTTCATCCCCTTGGATTACAGTTTTAGTGAAACCATGGGTGTTTTCCTTCATAATGGTTACTTTTTTCATGTTCTGACTGCCAAAAGTATTAAGTTCCTCTTCAGACTGTTGGTAGGTATTGGACTGTGCTCTGTTAGTGCTGGGTACTTTTTTAGGTGGCCGCCATTTGGGGCTATTTTGGGATATGGATATGGGGTCCCAGTCAGGGTCTGAGATCCATTTGCTCTCCGAATCTTTTTTCCATCTTGCCCCTGCAATTGCAGTGTCTGCGAACCAATGTGTGTTTAAATCAAATATGGGATTGCGTTTTGGAAAAAAAGTGTCCCTGACAGCTGCCATAGTGATTTGCAACTGTTTAGCTGTAGGGTAGTCAAGGGAAGCAGGTTCATTTTCCATGGTTTCAACTCTGAGGTTCTGTTCATCTATTTGTCTTTTTGTCTGCATAAGTAAGTCCCTTTTTGCTTAAAATCCTCCCTCTTCTTTTTCTGTTGGTTAATTTCATCTTCTGAAATCAAGTTCAGAAGTCTGACAGGTTTTTTTCCAGCTCTCTTTCAAGAAGAGTGTTCATGGTGGACAACTGTGAGGGGTCCCTAAGATATTAGCATCCAGCTTGTTGCCATCTAAACACTGTGCTTTTGTATCAGAAGTGACTGCAGTATTATCTGCAAATTTCACATTATCCGCTTTTTGCAAACTGTCAGGCTGTAGTTTAGGGGCATTGACACTTGAACAGCAGTGTCAGTGGCTCAGTAGGTAGCACATTCGCCTCTGAGGCCGGGAGATCAGATGGCTGTGGGTTCAGTTCCCACATCTGGCACTTGTGTTAATATCCCAGTACTGACACTGTAGTGCAGCATGAGAGGGGTGCTGCATTTCTGAGGTGCCGTCTTTTGGATGAGATGTTAAACCGAGGTCCCATCTGCCTGGATTGGTGGTAGTTCAGGTGGATATTAAAGATCCCATGGCACTTATCGAAAAGAGTAGGGGAATTTCCCCGGTGTTCTGGCCAAATTTCCTTCATTCACTAAAAATACCACCAACAGCTTAATCTGGTTCAAGGTCAGTTGGCATTCATCTGTATCCCCCTCCCCTTGGTCGTGCCTGAAAATAGGCAGGATTTGTCTAGTGCACTTACCCAGTCAACAAAAACTAAATAAATAAAACACATCCCTGTCAGCAGATTGGGCCCTTTCTGAGTCGTAACATTTTTTTGTTTACTATTCAGTCCTAGTTCCACATTTTTGTCAGATGTTTTAGCTGAGAAGGTGAAAACAGTAGCATCTGACTGATTATTAGCATTAGTCATAGACATTGCTATGGATGTACTTTTGATAGTTACTTGGTTGCCTTGAAGGCCTGAAATGCCACTTGTTGCGGTACTGTTTTGTCCTCTGCTGATCACTTCTGTCAGCTCTCTTTTTTCCGTAGAAATCTCTGTTCTTCTTTATATAGTACAGTTTGCAAGTTTTTTGTTGTCATAGTCATTTGCGTTTCTCTCTCTAGCTCTCGTGATGCTGTTGTTGTTATTGGTAAGTCCATAAAGTCTTTAGCAATATTACATTCTATATCCAAAATGTTTGCTTCAATCATTTCCATATCTGTAGTACTCTTTGTGTCACAGAATTCTTTGGCCTCAATCAAATGAGAGGCAAGGGAGTAGGCCTTCTCCCCATCCTCCTGAATGACCATTCTCGCTGGCTCTGGCAACAGAGTGGCCATCTCTCAGATGGCCTACATCTCCCCTACTGGTGAGTAGGGGAAATTTTATTTAAAACATAAAAGAAGCTACAAACCAAACAGTATTTGATCACACAAAAGCAGAAAAACAGAAATAAGTATTACATCATACATAGGAACATAATATACTCTAAACAATATTCCCCTCTGAAATCATAAAAAAGAAAAGGATATCCTAAATGAGTATTATAACATACTGCTACCAGTGAAAACAGAGAGTATGCATAACCTCAAAATTAATTTAAAAAAAAAAATACCACTCTTCCTCTATGGAGAGAGTAGGGTAATTCATGTCCATGAAAGCCAAATATACACAAAGCAGTATTACATCATACAAACAGATTATAAAGAGAAAAGAAAAAAACAGAAAGAAATAATACAGCATACAATAAACCCAAGATGTAACCCCCCACACACACACACACACTGAAATAGTATGGGAATAGTTATGCACAGCATAAAAAAGCATACAAACAAATCAGCATTACTACAGACAAATGTAAGAAAAGGGGAAAAAATGAAACCCAACAGAGTATTACATCATACTGCGAAAAAAAAAATCAAAAATGTACAAACAGGGATGGAAAAAAAACAAATGCAAATGCAGAATAAGTCATACATAAACCTACAGTAAATATGATCGAAATGTTTCCAGAAATGAGCCCAGCTACTAGAGCCAAAACCATGCTGTTCTGTCTGTTTCCATTTACCTAAGTCAGTACAAATCATATGGAAAAGTTCCAAAGATGGTATATGCTGTTGTTGTAATACCAATCGACAACGATCTATCCACATCCAGTAAAGAAAACAGACATATATGAGACAAAGCGTTCCATGATGTACTGCAATATTCAACTGTGGAATCATCTCATAATATAACAAATTAGGGTCTGAGGGAACCGGACCCACTCACTTCATCTATTTATAACAATATCTCACAATTGTATTACATATGGTACATATTATGAGCAATATAAGTGGTCCATTGTCTCAATTTTCAAAATACAATGATCCCTTGAACAATATCGGTCTTGCAAAGCCTTATGTTTGTGGTTTCCCTTCACATTAATCCACCCATGTATTCTCAAGCACACCGTATCCCACATTTGTACTGGGATTCTGTCATCAGTAATATAGTCTGACAGTTGTCTCTGATCTGCCTGTGAAAACCCTGTAAAAATGATATCATCAAAACACCTCAGAATGATATCCTCATAAAGAGCCTTCCTGGGAAGACGAAGAGAAGTATCCACAGTTACTCTCCATTTCTTTAAGGCATCAAAGACCCCTTCCCATCTCTTAGCCAGACGAGGACATAGTTTGTTTTTATGCAAAAAATCATTAGACGTCCATTCCCTCAAAACCCCTGTCAATGCAGTATAACCCCATTCCCCCCAAAGTCGGGCAGTCCCTTTCACCAATGGAATGATGTTAATATACAAAAATATTGTAAAGAAGAATACATTCGGATGTAACATGTGTAAACACCTATTTTTTAGTGTTTTATACAGGATATTGCGTTTAACAGGATTCAATCTACTCCCCCCCACACAAGTAAAAAAACATCTCATCTGTGATGTTTCCAATTTTTGAGGCAAAAAGAAAATCGCACTGATAAATAAAAACACCGGCACCAGAAATGTTTTCAACAAAAAAAATGTCTTTTTTTTTTTACATCTTCCACCTATTCTACAGCTCCACCTTAGCAAGCCCAAGAGACAATGCCCATTCCCAATTAAAACTTGCCATATCATCTCCCCCAAAATAGATCCCCAGGATGTGACAAGGGGTCTCGGAAACCGGGATACCACCCGCCAGGATGTCCGGACCTGGAAATCCAGAAATATCTAAACAACGGGTCTTCAACATATTAATACTTGCCCCTGTAATTTTACCCACTTCCTGAAGCAAATTACAGGCCAGAAGGACTCATCTCTCATGATTAGGCAGAAATTGTCTGCATAAGCCAATACTTTATAGTCTGGAGCCCACCCTATCCCTAACCCAGAGCTCAAAGGAGAATTCTGAATCAGGCGGAGCGGGGGGGTCTAACATAAATACATATAACAAAGGGCTCAATGGGCAACCTTGTCTGACACCCCTCTGAATTTTAATCTTGTTCCCCATCCATCCATTTTCATAGGGCTTCACGTATGCCAAAGCATAGCATAATTGTAGCCATTGAATAAAAGTGTCCGGGATTCCATAAGCCCCAAGAAACTGCAATAGAAGTGAATGAGACACACCATCGAAAGCCTTTTTTTGATCCAGACTAACAATATACCCTCCCCCCATATCTGCCCCAGCAGGTAAACTATGGGCCATTAATTCTCATAATAATAAGACAGCATCTGTCATTCTCCGGCCAGGAATGGAACAAAACTGGGTAGGGAGAATAAGACCCTCCATTACTGAAGCAAGTCTATTGCGCAACAATTTGGTAAAGATTTTGAAACCCGTGTTTAAGAGTGTAATTGGTCACCAATTATGTATATAATCTTGAGCTCCCGATTTAAATAAAAAGATCATAAGCCCCTCATACATTAAAGTCGATCTTGTAGAAAAAAGTTATACACCGCTAACATTTCCCTGAGGAATAATATTCCATAATACTTTATATAATTCCCCAGAAAGTCCATCAGAACCAGTGGCAATATTCCCTCCCAATCTAGCTATTACTGTGTCCAACTCCTGATGAGAGAATGGCAACATCAAAGACTCCTGTAACTCCGATGATAACTGTGGAAGTGAAGCTGAAGTTAAAATTTGATGAGTGAAAGCCAAATCCAGTACCGGGGTCCCAAATACACCTCGAACATGGTTTTCCAACATTGACATCATTCCCACATTATCCTCCATCTGCAAACCCTGTGACATAAATAAACCTGACATCAACTTTTGCTCTTTCCGCCTTTGACTATCAAGAAATGGATTACCCTGTTCCACCTCCCCTTGTGTACCAAATGTTTGTTACTTACTTAAAGAACAGATCCAGAAGCAAATGATTTGATACCTTTTAATGGACCAATATAGATGTAACAACAAGAACAAAGTGCTCTAGCTTTCGGACCAACCAGTCCTTCGTCAGAAGCCTAATGGCAGTTATTTAGAAAAAACAATACTTTTAACAGCTAGATCATGCAGAAAAAACAGAAAAAATTCCGATTGGTTTAAAATACTCATTTAAAAAATACAGAAAATGATGTCAGAGTAATTTAACAGCACCATACTACCTTCGTCCAGGAGTGTCCCAGGGTCAAAGGTGCTTGGTGGAACACACATACAAACAATCCTACTGCATATAAATTTAATTGACATAAGATAACACTGCTGGAGCAGATGGCTCCTAAATCAAACTATGAATGTCAAAGCATGTATAAGGATGTGATTACTGAAATGTAACCCCCACCCAGATTAAAGACATACTGAGATTGTCTCAGGACTCTAAGAAGTTTCAATGCATGCATTATAGACAAGAAATTACCAGTAAAGTTGTCTTAAAAACATCAGTGCACACTCTATGTTGTGTAAAACTTAGCTGGACCTGTCACCCTGCTATACTCTCCAGCTAGATATCATGTCCCATAAATTTCAAAAAACCTCTAGTGTAGTGACAGGACTTTATAAATGATAATTTAAATATAAATTGACAGTATTAGTGTCAAACAAAAAACTCTAGTCATGGACCACCAAGGAATTAAGTCCATGTAGCCTGATATGTACTGATGTCAATATACACTGAGAATGTAACAACTTGATGTACCAGACGTGTCTAAGGAATCTGAAAAAGAGATAAAAATGTAATTTCTCTCCTCCTCCTCCACTTCACAAAAACAATACACCCTACCCCACCCCACATCCCCATAATGTGTGTGGGGGATGACTAGCTTTAAAGAGATGCTCACACACACACACACACACACACACACATTTCCAAGGATTCTGGATACAACTACAATGAAATGAACCTGCCACCCTCCCCAGGATAAGGTAACTAGAAGTAAATATAAAGTATGTGTGTAAGACCAGAGGTCTAACATACCTACATTTCCTCAAATCACTACAATATTAGCCTAATGTAAAAAGATCTGTCCAGGACCCCATGCAAATGAGATCTTGCACCCCAATATGTACAGAGTTAAAAAAAAATATGTGACAGTCTATGATAACACTCCTGTATGTACAGTAACAGGCTAGGCAATCTGAATATGGTGTAACGGAATCAACCCCACTCCCGGGCAAGCATAAAAAGTAAGAAGGAATTAATATTCATTATGTGTGTGAAGTAAGAGTAGTAACACACTGTAACTCCATGTATCTAAATATAGGCCTACCTCAATGTGACAGCAAGCCCCCCACCTGTTATATCACATACCTTACAACACATACCCACACACATACATACACACATGCAGCCACATCCCACACAAGATGAAGTCCTATAATATGCCAGTCTAGATAAAAATGTAATTTCTCTCCTCCTCCTCCTCACACAAACGATACACCCTACCCCACCCCACATCCCCATAATCTGGGGGGGATAACTAGCTTTAAAGAGATGCTCTCACACACACACACACACACACACACACACACTTCCAAGGATTCTGGGTACAGCTACAATGAAATAAACCTGCCATCCTCCCCAGGATAAGGTAACTAGAAGAAAATATAAAGTATGTGTGTAAGACCAGAGGTCTTGCATACCTACATTTCCACAAATCACTACAATATTAGCCTAATTTAGAAAGATCTGTCCAAGTCATACAGTTACACTGGTAGAATGTCATTTCTCTCTTTATTTCCTGAATCTCTGTCAATACATCTACTTGTCCAGTATGGTGGCTGGACAATAAGTCTCCCAACCATTCCTGGAGTGTGAAATAATAAGAATATGCTGATGCCCATCTGGTTCTCCCTTCCTCCTGAAAAAAAAACCCATAAACATCCCTTTAAATCCTCCCACCATTGCCCGACATCATCATACAAAAACAGAGTGGAAGTTTTATTTTGAACTATGCCACTCAATGGGTGTAGGATGGCAGGTTCAGTTAAAACCAAAGAATTCAATCTCCAGTACCCTGGGCCTGTCAGTCTTTGGGGAGGGAATTCAATATATACCCCTATGAAGACATGATCAGACGTCTCAATTGGTACAGAATACATCTTAAAAAGAGAATAATGGTTACGCAACTGTGTGTTACGGAATTTATTTACACACCCAAGGGGTATGATGACCCATAAACCTCGAGAGTGAAGCTTGAGAGCTTTATGTTGTCATCATACCCCAAGAGTGTTTAAAAAAATTTCATAAAACCACAGGTGCATAAACTTTATTTTTTATAATTGCTAGTGCCAACTTTTGGTCTCTCCATTAGATAGACACACTGACAGAGACACTCACTCACTCGCTCACAGATAGACACACACACACTTTTTTCCCCCTGTTCTCCCTGACTGACCTGTTATGTGAGCTGCGATCCGTTTGGGCATGGAGTCGGTGTCTGTTGGTTTGGAGACACAGCGGGAAGCAAGATCAACCAGATCATTTAAAAAATAGCGAGGGTAAATAGCGGCCTGTCCATGAGTGAGAATCCCAGCCGACATTTTGTTTAAAATGCTGAGGCCGCCCACATGCGCGAGGAGACTGGTGCTAACTGCTGAAAATGCCATAATAACCGGTTATTACAGCATTTCCCGGTTATTACGGCATTTGAAAATCACAGTTCAGCCGTACATTAAAGGGGGTCACCAGTAATTATACACTGGTAAGGACTGTTTGACAAAAATCATGTCAATACATGAAGAGAGTGTCCCTCTGTAAAAAGTAGGCTGAACAGTTTGAGTCCCCCTTCCATGTACATTTTTTTTTTTTTTTATTTAGTTGTTTAACCAGGTATAGCACACTAAGCTGAAAGCTTTTTTACAGGAGCAACCTGGGAGCACAAGGAGGTTAAGTGACTTGCTCAGGGTCACACAGTATGTAAGTGAAAGCTGTGGGATTCAAACCCAGGTCTGGTCTGCTGGATGTCACCAAGTTAGCAGCTCAGAGCCTTAGACCACTGCGCTATACTGCCTGCCTTTTTAAACCTGCTTGTCCAATTACTATACGTAAAAAAGCTTTATCACAGTAAAGCTTGTCCAAGGGGTCATCTTGTGACGAATTAATATTAAAGTCACCCCAAAAAAATATTTGTCTACTTGTGTGTAAAAAGGGATGCACTGTTTTCAACCAATCAATACTCTGGGCTTTAGATTGTGGCCCATAAATATTTAACAGTCTGCATTGTACCGAATTCAATTCTATATTAAGCAGCAAAGCTCTACCTGGTTCAATATCCACTAAACGGTGTACCTTCACTCCTGGAGAAGCAAAACAAAACCCCACTCCACTACAAGTATCTAGTCCCAACGACCAGAAAAATGACCCCCATTTCCAATCTCTAGAGACCTGATTAATGGCCTCAACAGATTGCAGTCTAGTGTCTTGGAGAAAAAAACATCATACATCAAATGTTGTAAAACCCCAAACGTAGCAATTTGTTTCTTCACAGATTGAATACTATTGACATTTAAACTGGCTATCTTAAAACATAGGTGCTCAGGAAGGAAGGATAGCCATCTTACCACTAGAGTGTGTTATCCGTTTCTGGGGAATAGTAACCTTAGGGTTTATTTGGGGAGCTGGTGGATCCTGACCTGGGGTGAAAATGGATCCAGGACAATCCCTTCCATAGGGATTTCTGAGTCGACCTGTTCCCCCCAAGTAGCAAAGGCAGCAAACCTATTAGACAGTGGCAATGGGGAGAGCAGCACTCCCCCACTTCCCCCATCAAGACCTGTGGAGTGGGGGCTGGTAAAATACTGGCCTCCACAGCTACAAAGTCCTCCTGAATTGCTGTTTCCAAAGAACTAGGGACTGAAGTACCCAACGTATCCCCTGTAGAGGATGTAGGGGGTGGGAGAATCTGTATGGCTGTAGCAGAACCCTGTTGCTGCAAAAAAATCACAGTTCTCAGGGGTGACCTTAGGGGTGTTGCATATGGGGTTACCTCTTCATCTGATCTAAATTTTGTCTTTGGTCTCTGCTCCTGGAAAGACCCAGGAATATCCAATAGACCAGATTCTGGCCTCGAAGGTCGGGTTCTAGAATGCTGTGCCTTACCCCTATCAGCAAGGCCACTACCTCTGCCCCTGCCATGGCCACGAGGTTCAAGAGTGTCCTCAGCAAAGTTTTCAAAAGAAGTCCCAAAATTCTACATAGCTTTGGCCAGGAAAAAATCGTGGTCAGATTCTCCTTCTGTGTTGTGAGCTGTCCAAGAGTAATTTTGAAATAAAAGTTCCTCTTCACCACATAGATTACAAAACGGAGGTGCAGTACACTGTGGAGCTGTATGTCCCAAAGACCACACTGAAAACATTTAATTTTGTCACAATCCACATTTAAATGATCCAAAGCTCCACAACAATAGCAACTCTTCAGTTGTCCTGCATAAAACAGGACATCTCGATCTCGACCCAGAAAAAAGGAACTAGGCAGGTGCTGAATGCCCGCCTCGGTTTGTGTCTGTTGTACCCGAAATAACCATCCTCCATTCCAGAACCCATTTTCATCCATAATGGGTCTAGGGTGTTCCACAACAGTGCATTTTATTTCGAGCCAAAACATAATATCATTGATGCAAACATCTTTGTTCTGGAAAAGAACCGTAACAGTCTTAATTGTGGGCTTCATGATAGGTATTGCCAAAAAGTCAAGCCAGTGCTCTGAATCTTTTAATGCATAATACTGCTTCCAAAATTTATCTAGGGGATCGCATCGTACAAAAACTTAAATCATAAGCCTGGTCTCCTGGGCCATGGATAAAGGCATAGACTTCTGCCTGTGAAAAAACTATAGAATCTTTAATTAGGGTTTTTCCTACCCACACCCCATCTGGTACAACAGGGGCTTTACCCTTATAGTGAAGATGGACTAAAAAGCATCATTTCGCAGCCTCTGCCAGTTTATGAAAAAGACCAGCAAAAGTCCGAGGTCATTGTAGGTCAGACCGTGGACTCCCCTGCCCTCCCGTTTTCTCCTGCTCAGTTAACAGCAGAATAGACATACCTTGATGAGGAACTTCATGGGCAGATTGCGCTCCATCCTGAGCTTCAGGAGATGTAGGGTTCCTATTCTCTCATAGCCCTGCACTGTCAAGGTCAGAGGCTATCGGTATTACTGCCAAGGGCACTGCGTTTGGTGCAGTAGATATCTCATGGGCCTCACTTTCAACCCACGCAGCAGCAGTCACTAGATGTAGGGACTTAGAAGTGTCTACAGGAATATCCTGTACCTGCAAAGTGGTGGCCTGCCACCTAAATGAAGCCAAACTCTCTGGAGAAGCAGGAAGGGGGATGGCAGGACCTGGGACCCAATGGTCATGATGAAGTACCCAGCCAGCTCGCTGTAATGCCGATCCAGGGGTCCAAATGGTAGTCGGGGCTTGTGCAGCGAAAGCCATGCCTTCCATCTCTTGAGGCTCTTCACAGAAGACCTGGTCAGTACTAGAATGCAAGTCATGTTCTGTAGTAACTTCCAGTGGCAAGCGTTTACTCATAATAGGGGAAGGACTAGCCACAGATCGTTTCCTCTTTCCTTATTCTTCCTCCAACTTTTGTTTACTAGTAAGAAAGTCCTGTTCTGCTTCTGAAATCATAAATAATAATTGCTGTTTTTTATATACCAACTCTGCTTGCAGTTTCTCCTCCTTAGTATCCAGTTCTGGTACAGACGTCTCCATAATGAGCTAAGAGGGCTCCCCAAGAGAGGTAACAACCCCCAGAATGTTCACTTCCCATAGAAGTCATGAAATCCAGTGCAGCATCCCTAGCATCCACTCCACGTCCTCTCTCCTCAAAGGTGTGCTCCAAACTGAAGTCAGCCATCCTTCCTGCAGCACCTCAGTGCCCTCTGCAGAAAGAGTACGGGAATTTCCCTGGTTTCCTGGCCAATATTCCCCTTCCCATAAAACCAGTTAATGCACTTGTCCAGGCTGTGTGTGGGTGCTGATGTGCGATATGGCTGCCACTACACATTCAGTCACTTCACTACCAGTCTATCATTGCTTATAAACCACTTTGGGATACATTGTGTATGAAAAGCGCTATATAAATGTTGATTCTTCTTTCTGCTTCTTCTTCATCTGTAACTAGAAGGATGGGTGCCCTTTTCAGAAATCAGAGCAAGCTTATAGCCGACACCAGACGACTGGCAGTGTCCAGCTCCATCCTGTCCTTAGTTGACTACAGCCTACCTGTATATGCAGAAGCCTGTGACTCAGTACTAAGCAGGGTTAAGGTGGCCTGCAGTAAAGCCTGTTGCTTTGTGTTAGAGGCTGACAAGCACACCCATAACTGTACTCTATATGCACAAACAATTTGGCTACCTTTAACCAGTAGAATTAAGCTACAAACATGAATACTAGCCAAGAAAGCACTGCTACACCTAATACACCCTGCTCTAAAAAAACTGTTTCCGCCCCATTGTAAATCAATACAATACACTGAGGTTCAATGCAAAGAAGTGTAAAATAATGCACCTGGGTAAAGGGAACTCTGTGGAGAGCTACAGGTTTGGGAGGAGGAGCTGACTGTCACCAAAGAGGAAAGGGACCAAGGGGTTATCATCTCTGATGACCTGAAGGTATCAAAGCAGTGCACAAAGGCAGCAGGGAGGGCCAGTTGCATGCTGGGGTGCATAGGCAGGAGTATCATTAGCAGGAGGTGGGAGGTGGTGATGCCATTGTATAAAACATTGGCAAGGCCTCACCTGGAGTACTGCGTGCAGTTCTGGAGGCCACACCTGCACAAGGACACAGATAAGGTGGAGACTATCCAGAGAAGGCAACAAAGATGGTGCTGGGCTTGCACCACAAAACATATGAGGATAGACTAAGGAACCTCAATATGTACTCACTGGAGGAGAGGAGAGGAGACAGCACGGGCACATGACCAAAACTTTCAAGTACCTCAAAGGCATAAGCAAGGTGCAGGTGGGGGACCTTTTCCAATGTAGAAAAAGTACTAGAACAAGGGGGCACAATATGAAATTGGAAGGGGGTAGATTAAGAGGTAATGTGAGGATGCTTTTCTACACAGAAAGGGTAGTCGATGCTTGGAATAGTCTGCCACAGGGGGTAGTGGGGGCAAGCACAGTGGAGGGGTTTCCACATGCCTGGGACAGGCACAAGGGAAGCTTGAGAGGGGGAGGGAGTGATGAAAAGCCATTGATCACATAGGGTCAGTGGCCACATACAATGTATAGGGCCTATGGGCAGACTGGATGGGCCTAGCGGTCCTTATCTGCCGACAATTTCTATGATTCTAAGTAGTATGGACAGGAATGTCCTTAAACTACCACTCTGCAGAACTTAGCTGGGTAAACACTCCTTTACTGTTAGGGTTGCAGGTTGGTTAAATCAACTGCCTGAACCCATGCTGAACCTTCCCGGGATTGGCCAATTCAAAAGGTCCCTGAGGGCTGCATTAGCAACTCAGTGCAGCTGCACCAGTTGGTGAGCTAGCTCTATCATTCTGCATTTATACCTACTGTCTCTGTATGCAGCTTGCTGCCTTGTACTTGTCCTTTTGTAATGTGAATGATTTCCAATATTATGTATATTACATAGAAACATAGAAGTTGTCAGCAGATAAGGACCTCTTGGCCCACCTAGTGTGCCCTATTTTTCCTACCTTCTGGGTCACCGCAGAACCTACTCGATCTGTGGTCTTTCCCCCCTTGCTTTATTATTAAGGTACTCTTGTGTTTATCCTATGCATGCTTGAATCCTGGAACAGTTTCAGCACCCACCACCTCTGTTGGGAGGCTGTTCGTGGCATCTACCACCCTTTTCATGAAGAATAATTTCCTCACATCCTCTCTGAGTCTCCCCCCTTCCCCTAGCTTCATGGCATGACCCCTTGTCCGCAAGCTTTTTTTTTTCTATGTAAAATGTTACCCTCTTGTACCTTATTAATACATTTGAGGTATTAAATATGTTAGAGTGGTGCTGGATGACACTTCATCCTTTGCCCCCATGTGGTATTGACCACTTGACAAACATTTCCTTCAGAATTTGTCTTGATTGTTTGGTCCTTGTTTTGAATGTAATAATGTAATCTGATGTGGAACCTTAGTGAAAGTAAAAGAGCACTTGTGCTCAAAAGTATTGTCTGAATCTTCCAATAACTAAATAAATAAATACCACACAAATGCCCTTTTTTTATATCCTTTCATATCATTTTCAAGGAGGGCCCAAGGGCAAGGCCCCACAGAATATTTCTTATAAAGCGACATGTTGGTCTCCTTGCAGGGATCCCCAACCTACTAGAAGACCAACATGGTGCAGTCAAAATGTTTTGGTTGTGAGGCCACTCCGATGGGCCAGGTTCAGGAGGAGCAGAGCTAGGTGGGCGCTGTGTCGTGTAGTGGGCCCATAAATGAAAAAACCTCCTTGCTGTCTCAATGATGGCTCATACAGCCTGAACAGGGTATATCCCATTCCCTGTCTGATTACAGGGCAGGTTATATCCCTGTCTGTTTTGAGGGTATATCCCTATTTGATTATAGGATCTATCCCTAGTGGACAGCAATAGGGGGAAAAAAAAATGGGCCAGATTTTCGGAGCCCTTGAAAATCCCACAGCTGTGGGAAAAAAAACAGTACAAGTGGGTTACCACTTATAGAGCCACAGTTTTTCCCACAGCCGCGGTGTATTTTCAAAAGTGGAGCGAAGTCCATACCGGGTTTCATGATTTCCAGCAGCTTGCAGCAGTTATTCGACACAGCTGTGGGAAAATGTTACACCTGGTGGGACCAGACATAACATCTCCCGCAGCTGCAGCAGACAGAAAATACAAATCTCTGCAGCTACAGAGATTTCAGACCACAACTGCAGTTGCAGAATGGAATTTAGTCCCACTTCATTTTAAAAATCTAGCCCAGTGTTTAAGCAATATACATGACTGGGTGTGCATTGTGGTAGGATAACAACATACCTCACGTGTGTTGTGAAGCACAAGGCATCACTAATTGCCTTCATCCACCTGAGAAGTGTCATTATCCCACCACAAAGCACTCTCTGGAATGTCTTTTTTTCGATTATAAAATGGATCCAAGATGTTTTTTGGTTGATGGGGGGTGAAAAATGCACAAAATTAAAAAAAAAAGAAACAATTCTATGATTTTTTTTTAAAACATTCATCTACCCCAGAAAAAAACAGTCCCAGCACATCCCAGCACTAACATGCTGTCTCAGGTTCAGATATGCAGAGCAAAATACATTTATTTTTACTTAGCCCTTAAACCCTCTGTTTTCCCTACTTACCCCAATTAATATGTTTCCTCACCTTTCATTCTAAAGCAATAAGGTATGACCAGGGTTATTCTAATGTTCTAGTTAATCACCCCCTGAGGGTGTAATGTGGCATGAGGTGCAGCCGAGTGCCATATTGCCCCCAGGGGGTGATTAACTTGAATATTAACATAACCCCTGGGAGTACCTTATTGTTATTGTAAAAAGGGTGAAATGATTGTAGGATTGTAGACAGGTACCTTTTGTTGTTTTCCATTTCTTTTTGTTTTTAGGTGAAAACAAAACAAAATAGTTTTTTCCGCCTTTGCCACACTGTTGACCAGAGTGCTGTGAAAGGTCTGTCTTCAGCTGCTAGTTGCCTGGCAGCGCATCTTACGTAGGACTCATGGCCTCCACGTATAGTATGTGACTGTCTATGGCAAAGGTTTGCAAATTGAAGCTCTTTGCCTGTGTTCATGCAGCTCTGCAGCTCCTTAACTCTCAAAAAGTCCAACTTTATGCTTTTCAGTATCTCTGCTACTTTGCTCCACAATAAAGTATTTTGGAATTGTCTATGGAGGTCAAGTAGTGAATATGCAAAATCACATGCACACTGATATCCTTGATAGAAACACAGAAATGTGTCAGCAGAAAAGGACTGCCAGGCCCATCCAGTCTGCCCAGTGTGCCTAACAAACTGCTGGGACTTTGCAATTTCCTACCAACCCCCCCCCCTCCAGTTCCAAGACACCCTTGTGTCTGTCCCACGCTCCCTTGAATCCCCCCACAGTCCCTGCTCCCACCGCCTCCTCTAGGAGTTTGTTTCAGTTATCCACCACCCTCTCCATGAAGTGGACTTTTCTTGATGCTGGGACAATATGAGGAAGTCAAGCATAATTATTTATGAGAGGCTATCGGCACTGCAGTGCCCACCATATTATAGGCCAGTATCAATACTACCATTTGCATTACTGACATCAACCAGTGGGATGTGAGGGAGAAAATTTTCAAATGTTCATGGCAAGACTGCCTGATGACATCATAGTTAGTGTTACTGATTACCAAGGTGCTGAACAAGGTTGGTGCCAAAGCCCAGAGTATTGAACATCAAGTGGCAAACCCAGTGACAATCAGCTCTGGATGCCTCATGACTGCACACATGCTCTCTGGTAACCAAAGAGGAGGGATCATGTTGGCAGAGATTTGCAGTTCAGTAAATGTTGCCAGATGTTAGCAGGGCTTGCAGTACTCGACACTAAATACAGAGGCAGCAGACATGCCATGTGTTTTTACGCATATCAGGCTGGGCCTGGTAGATGTCCATGCCCTGTTACCCTTGTCTGACTAAGACATCAGTGTCCTAAGTGAGAGGGACAGATGGACTCCTACCCTCAGATACACAGGATGGTCCAACCAGTTATTTTGTCATCCATCTCCATCTCTTAACAGGTGCTGAGCACTTCATGTACTTTATTGTGATAGCCTCACATCATTTGAGATCTAGGTGGGGTGAGAGGTACAACCAGTTACATCAGGATGCTATGTAGCATTCAGATCATTAGAAAGGCAGTCGTTCCTCAGGCAGGATAGAAGGCTGTGGAGATGGAAGGAGTACTGAGTCAAGGCATGCAAGGTCATACAACTGCAAGAAATATTAAAGGGACATCATCAACCTTTTTTGTATTATATTATTTTAGGTAAACATCCACATTTTATGATTGACGAGTTTCTCTAAAATTCATTTATGATGCTGGTTGTTTTATTTACCTCATTGCTTGTTAGAAATGAAATGCATGGTAATGCACAGTTATGCCCAGTTCTATTTTGCTTCAAATCATTGAGATATTTTTAGTGCACATCTCCTGAACATAAGAAACACCATCAAGCAGTGCAGCCACTGATGATACAGTAATCTTCTCTATTCACACCGCATAATGAGTGGCTAGATTGTGTTGGAGGTGTTCTTGAGTCCAAGAAAGATGCAGTGTGATCTGGTCAAGAAATGTAAACAAATATGTTTTGGTGTGGTAACACCAGTATGGTGGGCAGTTAGTTTTTCATTTTTTAAAAGAAAAAAGGGATATGAATAAAACTACCAGCTGCATAAACAATCTGTATATAATGCGAACAATCATAAAATGTGCATTTTAAACTAGGGACACTTTGAGGCTTAAGGAAGTTGACAGTGTTCCTTTAAGTGTATTAAACAAAACTTTGCCAATGTTAAAGTGGCACTGATGCTGTGAATCAGCCATATATTGTATGATAAACTGGCACACCCAACAAAGAAAACATAACCTTTCTAGAAGACTGGAGTGCTTTTGTTTTCATCAGCAAAGGTGGATGATTGTTTCAAGTGATTTGCAGTGAAAGTTTCCAAAAAATACTACTAATTCTAGGGTATGCCCCAACCAAACATTCTATATTGCCAATGATTTGGTTGGTAGGGGTGGCGAGGCTCACCCCTACCTATGCCGAGACACAGGAAGGTTGTGCCAGAGAACAGAGGGCAACAGAGCGGGACTCTTTCAGTGACTCCAAAAGATTTGCCTGAAGCATGTATTAGGAATTAATTTTAAGTTACTAACCATTTGCTTTTTCAGCTACAAAATCATGGCTAAAACTCCTCTGATTCTCTTAGGGAGGATCTGGAGAGGAAGCTATCCAGTGTGGCTTCTTCGTGCAGTGTTCCAATTGATTAACATATGCTTTATCTAGATAGCATTGTGGGATGAATTTAAGCTAAATATGCACTACATTAGGACATCTGCTATGCATACGCTCATATGGCTCTATGGTGATCAGACTGTCATGCCAGGAGGACATGCGTCTCCCAATCCTTAAAAGATTGCAGACCCCTGGTCTACGGTAGCACAAGGTTAGTTCATGGCATATTATCTTCATCAGTCCAGACTAGCAGTTAAAAATGCATGATCATGATTGCTAAATCTTATTCTGTCTGAGCACCGAGGAACAGATGCAAGTCAAAAACAGGTGGAGCGGCAGAAAGAGGGGGAGAAATTGTTTATTACTGAAAAGGAGGGTGCATAACTGCAGTGTAAAAAGTTCAAAATGTAAAATATTTTACACATTCTTATTATAACTGACAACACTGCCTATAATGGGTAGAAGTTAAATTTAATCAGAATAAGATTTAGCGATCGTAATCACAGATTTATAACTGCTAGTCTGGACTGGTGAAGATAATGGTGGTCATACAGCTCCCAAACTAGGAAGTGCCGAGGCTGATCTCAATATATTAGGGATCCGCTCCTGTGCTAAATCAATTCAAAGCTCCTGAAGCTGTAGGGCGGGAGCAGGGGAGGCTACAACACAACTGAATTGTTAGAGGATCCAATCACAGGGTGTGGAGCAAAGGTGCCAATTTTCAAAAGGCTCCTTAAGAACAAAAGGGCTAGGAGCAGCCATTACACAATAGCCCACGGATCGGAGTAACATCTTGGAGGGTGAGAGCTGGTTGATTTCACAGTCCTCCACCCTACAGTATTACCAGGACATTTAAACTAAAGTCATTGCCTTACAGGAGACCCACTCCTGTGCTAAATCAATCTGGAGCTCCTGAAGCCATCGGGTGGAAACAGGGAAGGCTACAACACAGAACTGAATTTTCAGAGGAGGCAACTGCTGGGTGCAGATGTTTGGGACAGAGCATTGCCATGGCAACATCCGATAAATGCATCTTGTTTTTAAACATAAATTTGCCGTGCTGTTTTTTTTTTTTTTTTTAATTTACATCCTTGGAGTCGAGCGAGCCAGTCTGTGAGGAGGAGGAAGAAGACAAGAACCACATCCAAGAGTGTGCTGTAGAGGAAACAGACACAAACAAAAAAGGTTATAAACTTCAGTTAGATGCAAAAAAGAGGAGCTGCTGTTTTAATTCATTATTTTCCCATCTATCCACAAGGTTTACTGGTAGGTCTAATGGCGGCTGTAAAGTCTTTTCCTGAATCATGTACAATGTAGGACCTGATAGATCAATGCTCCTGTGATCAGGCTCTACAAGTATATTAATAAAAGACTAACATAAGGCTGTTGGAATGTAATCAGCCAATCAAAATACTCCATTTCATATACCCTTTTTATAATTCTTCTTTATGGCGCTATTTTTATTTTTTATCAGACAGAACAAATCAGCCCACATCTGCACCCATATCCGTAAGCCCATAGACCTCTGCACATCTCTTTGCCCCACCCTAGACCGCAGTTCTGTTACCTTTCAGTTGGACCCTTCCATTCTCCCCCCACCCCACCCCCTTGGAAACCCAGTGTACCTAAAGTTTTGTCACTCCATCACCAGGGTAATTTTCAACCTACTGTGGTCCCCTGGTCAGTTAGAACACCACAGGACTTGAAGCCTAGCCTCTAAGGTCTAGTTTGCCCACAGACCAGTGCCCTATCCAGTAGGCTGTTCTGCCAACAATTTGTCAGCTAGGTGTCATTCTTTTAGCCTCCCTGCCACATCTCTCCAGGTCATACTGCCACCTAGTATCCTGGCAGGGCTCCAGCAAAAAGAGATTTTGGAAATCTACACTACTCCTTCCAGAAGTATACAATATTGCCCTACTCACATAGCGGCCCCTAGATAGCATGTCACCCTTTCTTCCTAGTGCAGTGATCCCTCTTATCCTCCTTTTACTCTCTATTCCACCACATCTCTCTCCCAGTCCCAATCCCACAATACCTCTACCATCTCCTCCTACCCCCTTCCTTCCTCCCTCCCTCACTGTCCTCCCCCTCTCTGCTCCCACACTCCCTCTCCACTCCCAGCCCTGGTTCCCCTCCTCTTTTCTGCACTCTTCCTTACATCCTCCACCAATTGCCAAAACCAGAGCCTTCCAATTAAGCTTAGAGCTTGCTCCTTTAACAACCTAAGAAGAAGGTGTTACCCTTCCTCCTCCTCCTCCTCCTCCTCCTGGCCAGCAATGTGGAACCCAACCCTGGACCCCCCACCCCTACTGGCTCCTCACATGGTGGCCTCAGCATCTACAGGTACCATGTAAACACCAGAAGCCTACTGCCCAAACTGGACCATCTTAGGGCCTGGGTCTGACTAAACTGCTGGGACATCCTATGCATCTCAGAGAGCTGGTTATCCTCCAGAATCACTAACTCAATGGTCGGTCTAGATGGGTATGCACTGTTCAGACAGGAGAGAGGGAAGAGAGGAGGAGGGGTTGCAGCGTATGTGCGTGAATCTCTTCCTGCCTCCTTCGTATTCCAACAGGCCTCCCCCTCTTCTCATGAACTACTGCTCCTTAAGCTGTCGTACCCGGCTACGGCCCCAATCTTCATCCAGGCATGTTATTTCTCCCCCAAAGCCCTACCTTCTGCCATGATACACACACTAGCATCCTTAACCTCTCTCACCCATTCTGCAAAATTGCTGCTTCTGGGTGACTACAATATAAACTGGCTCTCAACCCACTCCACAAGCCTCACTCAACAAATTGAGGCTTTAAACCTTGCCCAGCTTTTATCTGACCCAAGAAGACTCAGCCTCCACTCTGCAAACCATTCCCTTATTGATTGGATATTAGTATCCTACCCGCTCAAATACCCAACTGTAGGCACCCTTCCTGATGCTTTCAGTGATCGTTGTGTGACTTATTGTATCAGGAATACCAGGGCCCCCCACCATGCCTTCAAAGTATCTCTGGTTCCACCCCTCAGATCACTAAATGTTCAAACGCTCCTGTCGGACCCTTACCTACGAGACTGGTCTGGAGTCTACACTGCACCAGACATAGATTCCACCCTTGAATCTTTCACCAAAACTCTGCTCAAAATCTGGGACCTCCATACACCACCTAAAAGACTGCAGCTGCGACGTGATTACCTTCCCTGGGTTACCTGCAACCTAATAACCCTTTTCAAACAAAGAGACCAAGCTTGGCACAAATCCAAAGCCTCCTCTAGCCTAGCCAACTTGCAAACATATAGGACTCTGAGAAACACCTGCAAGAAATCAGTGCACACACTGAAGGCGCACTTCTTCAAAAATCAGCTAAAAGAGACAAGGTCCTCCCCGGCTGAATTTTGGAAGACCTTAAAATCCCTCCTTGGCTCCTCTACAGCCCCTGCATTTCCCTGCTCAGGCAACCAAGACCCCTCCGCATCTGCTTCCTCTATAAATCAGTTTTTCACCACCTGTGCCCTCCCTCCAGATCCCCACCTCACCCATCCCCTCTCCCCAATCCCCCTCACCCCCACCCCCACAGATGGGTTCTCCTTCCCATCAAACAAAGTTCTGATGGTCTAGACCTAAAACTCCTAAAGATATCTGCACCAGCAATTGCCCACCCCCTTGCCCACCTTTTCTATCTATCAAATGCCCAATGTATGGTCCCCAGAGCTTGGAAATTAGCCAAGATCATCCCTCTGCACAAAGGAGGAGACTCCTTGTGATAGGGAGCTCCTGCCACTCTTGAGGACCGACCTTTCATTGAATCTGTTGCAACAGTTCTTCTGCTTCTTAGCTTAATCTATCCTTTACAATTTCTAGTCCATAAAGTTGGCCACCTGTGGGCACCCCCTTCTCCCTCCCTTGACTATGCTACAGTGTCCTCTTTAATTTTCATTTTTCCCTCTTAGGTCCTCATACAGGGAGGTTATTGTTGTGACCTCCAAGTGTACGTAAAACAGATTGTGTTTATTGTTGGATTTAGTATGTAATAGCACTATGTTATAAAATACCTTAATGTATATACCTTGGCCCGGATATTCAAACTGCGCCAGGCTGTGGCGCAAGCCTGGGCACAGCTCAACTTTGTTGCGCAGGGGTGTGGCCTGGGTGATATTCAACGGAGCTGCGTTATGGCACAGCAGCTTTGAATATCGCAGCCTGGCCACCCCCACTGTGCATGGTGCAGTGGCACTGCGCCAGCGCAAGTGGCCAGAGTCGAGCATGGAGATGCACTAGCGCAACTGCCATTGCGCCATGCACAGCACCTGCGATATTCAAAAGGGGACATGCAAATGGGGTCATAATTTATGCAAGGCACACATGGGTCCATTTGCATGTCATTATGGCCCCATTTGCATCCCATTAGCATGCAGGTGCACCGATCCCCGATGACTTCTGCCTGGCGCCCTGCCAGGCAGCAGCCATCGGGGACCGATGACCCCTGCAGCCCGACCACGGGCATTCATGTAAAAGACAACCCCCCTGTAATATCCCTGGTGGTCCAGTGGATCCCTATGTGCCTGATCGCGAGCATCGGTATAACCCCCGTCCAATATCCTGGTGGTCCAGTGGACCGCACTCTGCTCGATCGGGGCAATCTTTAAACATGGAACAGCTATTACCCTGGTGGTCTAGTGTAGCCCTCCTGCCAGCCCGAGGCCCTCACCATGCCACTTCCTCTGTCAGCCGGGCGGGCAGGCAGCACTTCACCATTCGCCGCCTCGCCAACTGACAGCTGGTTGCACGCCCATTGGTTTCACAGCGTGAGCTAATGGGCATGCAGTTCATACCGTATTACTTTGTCCAGGTCATGTGAATGAATTCATTCACATGTCTGGACTAATATTGTCTGATGGGCTACCTTGAATAATGGCGTGCAGCCCATACCATACTACTCAATCAGGTATGTGAATGAATTCATTCACATATCTGGATTCTGTTATCGGTATGGGCTGCGCCCATTGGCTCACGCTGAGAACCAATGGGCGTACAGCCCTACCGGCTGTCAGTCGGCGGGCAGTGGGGTGGCAGGTGGGTGGGGTGCTGCCACCCGCCAGCTGACGGAGAGGGAGCGGGGCTGTGGGGCTCAGTGGGCGGGTGAGGAGGGGGTACACTAGACCACCAGGGTAATAGGACTGTTTTATGTTTTAAAGATGCCTGCGATTGGGCAGAGTGCAGTCCACTGGACCACCAGGGATATTGGACGGGGGGTTATACCGATGCCCACGATCGGGCACAAAAGGGTCCACTGGACCATCAGGGATATTGGATGGGGGGTTATACCAATGCCTGCGATCGGGCACATAGGGGTCCACTCGACCACCAGGGATATTGGACGGGGGGGTTATACCGATGACCGTGATGGGGCATGGGGGGGTGCTGCCAGGTGTGGCAGGAACTCGGGTGGCCACCCACAGGTGGCAGCTGCCGTGTTGCGCCCTGCAATGTGGCAGCTCACCTGTGGGTGGCCATCATGTGTTCCTTTTTTGGGGGGCTTAACTTTGTGAAGGCACAGGTAGGGGTTGCGCATGCATGACTCTGCACATCCCGGGCTGAATATCGGGCTGTGCAGGTTATGCATGGGTACACTCCTCCACCTGTGCCTGCATACATTACTGATGCACTCCGGCGCATCGGGATTTGTGCGGTGCACTTTTCCCTTTTGAATATTGCACCGGGCGCATCAGTGGGTTGTGCATGGCGCAACACTGTTGCGCCATGCGCAACCCTTTTGAGTATCTGGGCCGTTATGTTTATGAAACCTGTAAATGTTGAAAATACCATGGCACTTGGTGTTTTGATAATGGTACAAGGTGACTATTATAGAAATTAAGCTAGTTGTGTTATTTAAAATGCATGTACATTGTTGTAAACGTAAGTAAGACATGGCATGATGATCTGCATATATCCCATGATGCACTGCATTATGGAAGTATGTATGATGTTGTATTTCTTTGAAATTTGATTTGTTGCCAATGCCCTTTGGGGTAGACCTTTTTTCAGCGATTCTGCATTGAGATTCTTTGTCTATAGCTTGTTTTGTTTGTTTTTCTTTTTGGGCCCCACTACCCAAGCAAATGGGGCCTGCATATGGGTGGTGGCTACATCTCAACTAGTGAATTGGATCAGAGATCAGTGTCAGTAGGTGCTGGCTAAGTGCAGAGAAAGGACATTCATAGTCTGTTGCTGCAAACTGATGTACTGAAGAAGGAATATGGCATTGCAGAAGCGTATTTCTTGTATTTTTAATAAACAACACACAGAGATTTTGTGTTGAACCTGAAGTTCGGTGTCTGGTCCATCTGTTATCCCACAACCCCTCCACAGACTTGGTGTCAGAAGTGGGATAACTTGCTGGAAGCATCTGGACTGGCCAAAGAGGGACGTTTTTCTGCTGGATATCGCCCAGATATCTCAGGTGGGCCGATGTACCAGGAGTTGCCAGAGGGGAACCCGAAGAAGAAAGTCCTTGGAGTTCTGACCAGAACCATGGCTGACAGATGGAGAGAAGCTGCTGCATGGACTAGACTTGGTAGCTCAGAGGAAGGCCAAGCCTGAAGACAATGAAGAGATGCAGGTTGAGGCAGACTGGAGGTGTGAGAGACAACACCCAGGAGGTGGAGACCCTGATAAGGATGATCCACTGGATGAGTGAGCAATGGCTGGAGGCAGACCAGCTATGCAGACAGGTGGAACACCAATGTCAAGTGCTCAAGAGGTTCCTGCTGGAGAGTTTGGATACAGAGTGGGAGGAGGATTTTTTGTGGGCTCAGTTTAAAGAGGACCCCTTGACTGAGCAGGATATTCCTTTGTTTCTTGTGTTCCCAGGATGTTACCTGTTGGGGGTCAGAGATGCAAGTATGGAATTTGAATGTGAGACCCCAGGTAAGACTGTGCCTAGTGATATTGTGCTGGGGTTGAAGACTCCAAGCAAGCAAGAAGAGCCTATGAGGCTGAAGGGACTTTTTCTTGTATTGATGCAGCTAATTAACAGTATTGACTGGGGTATACTGCATGCTAAAAATACTAATATTGTCAAACTGTTACAGTATGTTAAAGTTAAGGAGGGTAGAGATCATTTAAAATAATGCCACCCTTGGAAAAAGGGAAACTCTCACATAGGTTACAAGGTATTAGATGGTAACAGATGGCTGAAAATAGCACAATGATTAAAAGGATGTTTATTATGACACCCCAGAGTTAAAAGGTTTAGGAACCTGCTGTTTAACATTGCAGGATATTCATCATTGGAGGTTGCTTGGCGTCCTATAGATTTCTGTAGAGACCTGCCTGGGGATAAGATGACTAAGGATTTGGGGTCATAGGTTATAAAAGGTTGAAACAGGAGAGTAGAAACTACTATTGCTCCTTCCATATTCCTGCAGACACTTTGTGTAAGACAGAGGGGTCAAGTTAGTTGCAGGCAAGGCCAGAGATGACTCTGCAATGGTCCCTTTCTATAGGCAAAAGTGTAGCATGTTTGGTCAGGGGGAAGGTCTGATGTCAAAGAAAGAGGTACCCAAGGGCAGACAAGGAGTCTGAGGTGGTACATGTATTTTATTCTTTTATGAGTGAAAACCTACAAAGGAAAAGTGAGTGGAAAATGGAACCTGTGTTGGGGTAACACCTTGAGTGTATACCCTCAGGTGTCTATATCTGTAAAAAGTGAAATGAATCAAGAGTCATAATGGGTTTATGTAGAGGGGTTGAACCTGGGAATGGGCTCCTGCTTAAAACTGACATGTCTGGTGGGGTTGGAGCAGGTAGTTACTCACCCCAGAGAAAGTCTTTCTATGGTACTGGACTTTACAGCCAACCAGATTTTTGGTTAGAAATATAACAGACTTTCCCTAAAAGGAGATGAGAAGATACCATTAGTCTCTGTTAAGAAATGTGTTTATGCCTCAGGGTAAAGAATGATGATATCCATCATGTTTATGATAACATGTTTATCGTTAATGGGGACCCTGAGACAGAGCTTCTGAAGATGGATGGCAGAAACTCCATCCCTTCCTGGGACAGGAAGGTGGTAAGCAGCCTGCAATAACTGCTTCCCTCTTAAGGTGGGGGATATGTAACAGGGAACTCCTGCCACTGTTGAGGACCGACCTTTCCTTAAATCTGTTGCAACAGTTCTTCTGCTTCTTAGCTTAATCTATCCTTTACAATTTCTAGTCCATAAGGTTGGCCACCTGTGGGCACCCCCTTCTCCCTCCCTTGACTATGCTACAGTGTCCTCTTTAATTGTCATTTTTCCCTATTAGGTCCTCGTACAGGGAGGTTATTGTGGTGACCTACAAGTGTACGTAAAACAGATTGTGTTTATTGTTGTTGGATTTAGTATGTAATAGCACTATGTTATAAAATACCTTAATGTATATACCTTATGTTTATGAAACCTGTAAATGTTGAAAATACCATGGCACTTGGTGTTTTGATAATGGTAAAAAGTACAAGGTGACTATTATAGAAATTAAGCTAGTTGTGTTATTTAAAATGCATGTACATTGTTGTAAACGCAAGTAAGACATGGCATGATGATCTGCATATATCCCATGATGCATTGCCTTATGGAAGTATGTATGATGTTGTATTTCTTTGAAACTTGATTTGTTGCCAATGCCCTTTGGGGTAGACCTTCTTCAGTGATTCTGCAATGAGATTCTTTGTCTATAGCTTGTTTTTTTTGTTTTCCTTTTGGGCCCCACTACCCAAGCAAATGGGGCCTGTATAGGGGTGGTGGCTACATCTCAACTAGTGAATTGGATCAGAGATCAGTGTCAGTAGGTGCTGGCTAAGTGCAGAGAAAGGACATTCATAGTCTGATGCTGCAAACTGATGTACTGAAGAAGGAATATGGCATTGCAGAAGCGTATTTCTTGTATTTTTAATAAACACACAGAGATTTTGCATTGAACCTGAAGTTCGGTGTCTGGTCCAGCTGTTATCCCACAACCCCTCCACACCCCTCACAACTGGGCAATTACAGACCACTCTCCCTCCTCCCTGCTCTCTCCAAACTCCTGGAGTCTCTCATCTCCAAATGTTTGAACTCTTTCCTGGATGACTCCAGTGCACTAAGCCCCTTTCAATCCAGTTTTAGGTGCATCTACTCCACCTCCTTCTCTCTCCTTCGCCTCACAAATCACATCCATTCCACCATGGGCAAGGGTCACCTCACCTTAGCAATCTTCACAGACCTTGCCAAGGCTTTCGACATGGTCTCACACCACCTCCTCCTACATAAACTATCCTCCATAGCACTCTTTCTCTGCCACAAATTGGTTCAGCTTGTATCTATCGGACAGATATCAGTACATTCAGCTCCTCCTCTCTGCTAATTTGAGCCAGTGTCCTCGAAAGGTCAGTTCTGGGCCCCACCTTATTCTCTATTTTTGTAAATGACCTTTCTACCACCTGCTCACCCGCCCATCTGCACATGTACACCAATGACACTGTCCTCTACGCCTCCGGCCCCTCACTCGTGGGAGACAGAATCATCCCTGCAAGCCTCCTTTGATACTGCCCTCAAGTGGTTCAAAGCTAACCTACTGAAGTGTAACACCAAAAAAACAGTAGACATGATCTTCGGTTCCACCCATAGACTGGCCAGACTCTTATCCCCCCATCCTTCTCTTCCCTAGATAGCGCGAAAATCGAAATTGTTCAGTCATTCAAATACCTCAGGGTCTGGCTGGACCCAAAGCTTGACTTCTCGCTCCACATCAACTCTATCCAATCCGAACTTCAACCCAAATTGGGTGTGTTGCACAGGATTAAAGACAGTATTTCCCTCCCTATCTGTAAGGAACTTGTTGCCAAATGAATCCTCCCCCTCAATAGACCATGCTGACGTAGTCTAGAGCTCGGCCCCCAAATCATCCCTAGCTAAACTAGACCCCTATATAATGCCTTCTGTCATTTCACCACTGGCCTCCCATTTCTCACACACCGTTGCTCCCTCTACTCTACCCTATCCCTCCCATCCCTTAAAAACTGCCATCTGACTCACTGTGCTGCCTTTGTTGGTAAATACTTGTTCAAGGCCCTCCCCCCTACCTCTCAAATCTACTATACCCCCCTCTACTTCAGGCTGCCACCTTAGGGCTTGAGACTCCTGCTCCTTTTCTCCTCCCCAACCTCACAATCAGGAAAAGTGGTGTTCTCCTTTAGACTCCCTGACGTGTGGAACCATCTCCCCCATTCGATCTGCCTTGCTCCCTCCCTTTCCATGCTTAAACTACAATTAAAAAGCTACCCTACCCTCAACTGCAACTGACCCTCCTCCACCCCATGCTGACTCCATCCTCCGTCAGCCAATCTTTCTCAGTAATTGTCCTCACACCTGATTTACCTTGCCCTCCTTTACTGCCTTGCCTCTTTATGTCTCCCCCTTGTCTGGTCTGGTCTACTCAACCAACCTTCACTCACCTCCATTCTCCTTCACAATTACTGTACAGAGTCCACCTTTAGCTAAGTCAGTTGTATTATGAACATCATCTATTGATAAGCCACTGCATTATGTTATGCAATTTGCCAGTCTGTATGAATCTGCCTATCGTACTTATACATTGTAAATATATGCTAAATACTGAAACTGTATATACACTTGTTATGACTTGTTATGCCAAATCTCTGTATTCATGTACTGCAAGATGTCTGTAACTACTGTAACTCCCACTTCCCTTTCTCCCGGGTCGCACCTGGAAACGAGCCTCGGCTCTGTGTGCTTTTCCTGGTTATCAAAATTAAAAATAAATAAATTATTCCCTTCCTTATTTTCCTGTCTTTCCTACATTCAATGAATGGAATGTGTACTGTATGAATGGAATATAAGAATTCAAATCTCTGCACAGTGCTACTGGTAGAATGCTCACCCCCACAATCACACAACAGAAGGCCTCAGATGGGATCAGGGCTTTTGTTTTATCCTTAACAGGTTAAACAGTGGGTGGAAATAGGAGGGGGAATTTTCATGGGCAGCAAAGAAACACCAGAAATTAAACTTGTAAGCACTGTAGTACTTCATTTTTAAAACTGATGTGTGTATCTAAGAAGAGAATTATGATGGCAAATAGCATGCAATTATTATCTGTTAAATTTAAGGCAGTTTTATTTTTAGGGTCTAGTTGAAGGTTTTTAGTGAATATAGGTGACAGCCATGTTTGTGATGGCAATCAGGAATGTATGGTTAGTATTGATTTTAGTGTGAAGAGGCTGCTGAATGTTTATCCAGTGCTGCTGTACTGAGATAACAGCACTGGTAGATGGTTCTTTGCCAATTAGGGTTTTAAGGTCTTCCAAAAAACATTTTAGAATTTGGTTTCTCAAAAATGAAGACATCATTAGCCCTGTAGTGCTATAGTTCTGTCAGTACTGTTATTACTCAGATGAACCAAGTTTCCAAATGAACCTCGGTTGCTCAAGGGCCAGGCAGGGGAGAGAGGACTGCGCATCCCATGGATGACTCTTCTCGCTCAGGAAGTGAGGGCATAGACAGTGTCCCCCTCTGGAACTGCCACAGTGCCCTAGCATAAGCTGAGTGGCAGTTGGCAGCTGAGCAAAGTGGATGTGTGAAAAAAGAAAATGAAATGGAAGGATTTTAAAAGAGCAATAAAAGCAGACAGCCTTTTTTATTTATGAGATAAATACAGTAACTGCAAGCAAGAAAGTGACAGCAAAATGATAAAGGCAGCAAAAACAATCCCCTAAGCAAGCTATACCTGCAAAACATTGAGGCAATGTGGGAACTGGGATGCAAGAATATTTTGGGAATGTTGTTTTTGCAGAGTTTATGCAAAAGCAGAGTAGCTAGTGGTGAGTGATACATTGTGCAGTGCACCCAGTTTTACAACCTCATTGTTATGAAGTCATAACATGAGAAGCAAGTTATTAGCACCCACTGGGTTTTGATTTATCATGGGGCTATTCTAGCTGTGTTTTTGTTCAGCATCCTTGCTGTTTGTAGAATACATGATAATAACATGTATTAAAACAAGAAGAAGAGAAGTTATATCTGGTTCAGAAAAATTTAATGTAGTTAATTATATTGTAATGAAGGTGCATGCATTAAACATAAAAACATAGAAGTTGTTGGTGGATAAGGACCTCCTAGTCAGCCCTGCTAATCGTGTTCTAGCCTCCTATAGGTCCTCAGATTTTGCCTGCATTAGCCCTGGTGCTAGGATTCCCCTATGCCTATCCCACATGTTCTTGAAGCCTGTTATCATTTTAGCTTCCACCACAAGTCTGTTCCAAGCCTTCACCACCCTCTCTGTAAAGAAAAACTTCCTGACATTCCCTGAGTCTCCCCCAGCTTCAGTGCATGACCCCTAGTTCTTGTGAACTCTTTCTCTCAAATATACTCTCTTCCTGTACCTTGTTCACACCTGTGAGATATTTAAAAGTCTCTATCATGTCTCCCCCCCTCCTCTCTTCCAGAGAGTACATGTTTAATTCCCTGAGTCTGTCGTCATAGGATTTCAAGTGTAGGACCTGCACCATCTTGGTTGTCTTCCTTTGAACCCCTTCAACCCTGTCTATGTCCTTTCGGAGGTAGGATCTCCAGAACTGTACACAGTACTCAAGGTGAGGTCTCACCAATGACCTGAACCAGGGTATTATGACTTCCCTCCTTCTGCTGGTGATCCACCTGCCTATGCACCCCAACATACTGCTGGATTTCTCCATCACCTTGTTATACTGCTTAGCCACCTTCAGGTTGTGGAAATAATTACCCCTGGGCCCCACTCCTGCCTTGTAAGAGTCAGTCCCCCCCCCAGCTGGTACTTAGCTGTGGGGTTCCTGTGACCTAGGTGCATGATCTCACATTTCTTTGCGTTAAAGCTCAGTTGCCAGACCCTTGACCACTCTTACAGTTTGCTAAGGTCCACCCTCATTTGCTCCACCTCCCCCCAGAGTGTCCACCTGTTGCAAATATTGGTATCATCTGCAAATAGACACACCTTCCCTACCAGCCCTTCAGCTATACAACTGATAAATATATTGAAGAGCACTGGATCTAGCACTGACCCCTGTAGCACCCATCTAGCACCTTTGTCTTCCCCAAGTGCACACCATTTAGCACCACCATCTGACTTCTACCTTCCATCTAGTTTCTCACCCATCTAATTACCTTTGGTCCCACCCCAAAGCTATTTAGTTTGCTCACTAGCCTTCTGTGAGGGATGGAGTCAAAGGCCTTGCTGAAGTCGAAGTAGGCCTCATCTACCTCCCCCCACCACCCGATCCACTACCCTGGTCATCCAATCAAAGAACTTGATCAGTTTAGTCTGGCAGGATCTTCCCCCTGTGAACCTATGCTGCCTTGGATCCTGCAGCCCCTTGGCCTCCAGATACTCCACCAACCTCCCTTTCAGAAGTGTCTCCATTACATTGCCCATTACCAAAGTCAGGCTGACAGGTCTGTAATTCCCTGCCTCCTCTCTGCTTCCATTTTTGTGCAGTGGGACAACATCAGCCCTCCTCCAGTCTCTCAGAACCACCTGTTTCCAGAGACAGGTTAAAAAGAGCAGTCAGCCGGCTGATGGCATGGAGGGTTGAGGTACTGGATGCATTGCCGTGCCACGCCAGCGAGCTGGGTTCGGGGAATGACCTCGGGTCGTCAGAGAGCCAACATGGGGGAGGGTGGGAGTAGGATTGAGCAGCCGAAGGCAGTTCTCCTCTCCCGGGGTGGTCATTGCCCCCCCCCCCATAGTTCTTGGTACTGCAGGCAGGACAGAGTGGCAGTGTAGCAGGAGGGTGCCCCGGGGCGTGGCGTGGCGTGCATGTGCCTCCACATGCACGTGCACGCCCGGGCATGGGGACAAGGAGAAAACAGGGAAAAAACACAATAAAAATCTATATGAAAGAAAACAAAATAAATAAAAAGAGCCATCAGAGGTGCAGTCAGCTCCTTCCTGAGTTCCCTCAGCACTCTGGTGTGTACTCTGTCAGGGTCCATTGCCTTATCCACTTTCAAATGTGTCTAGGTCCTTATCTACTGTGAGAGGGCTTGTTTCCATCTCTGATGCCTCTGCTCCATTATTTTCTAATACTGATCCATTACCTGATTCTTCCACCATAAATACTGAGTAGAAATATCTATTTAGCATGTCTGCTTTCTGATTATCTTCTCCCACACAGACCCCTGCACTTCCCTCTTTAGCCTAATTATCCCTCCTTTGACCTTTCCCTATTCCCCTATGTATCTGAAGAAAGACTTATCCCCCTTCTTCAGTGATTTGGCAGTCTTTTCTTTTATTTGTGCTTTAGCCTTCCTGACTGCCCTCCCCACTTCCCTTTGCTGTTCGTGATAGATTTCTTTGTCCTTCTCCGAGTTATTTTGTATCTTAAAAAGGTCTGCTTTTTTGCCCTTACCTTTTCCGCTACCTCCCTTGAGAACCAAAGAGGTCTCTTTTTCCTTTTACCTTTGCTAATCTGCTGGATACAGAAACGTGTAGCCCTAATGATAGCCTCCTCTTCTTTGGGGGTATCTCAGTCATCAGGCCACACCGTAGGAAATTCACTGTGGGTGAAGTAGCATCCACATGGAAGATTTTCCAGCAGTACCACTGGAGCCTCCCACGCCGATGTCACATGCTGACGTTGCCAACCCTATAAAGGTGTGAGCAGCCCCACTCCCTCCTCAGTTCTTTCCCGCCATCGACTCTTTTTGCATGGGTCTCTGTGGAAGCTCTGAAACAATATGATTTTTCTTTTACTTAACATTGTAGAATCTCTTTTAAATAGATTCCTTCACCCTGTTTATGACAAGAGTTACTTCTTTCACTTCTCTCTTCTGTCGCTGCTGCTGTGAAAAGAAGATTACCTCTTTAGATGACCATACACTCTGTGTCTGCTGTCTTGGTCCTGACCACAATGCTTCACCCTGTGAGCTCTGCCAAAAATTTAATCAAACCATCCTCAGGCAATGCAAAAAAGCTCTCAAGAAATTCCTCAGGGAACAGCGGGCAGCCAGTTCTTGGCAAGAGTCCTCTGGGGTCCCTCCTCCCCAGTCACCGGTGGGATTGTCAAGCTCCCAGGCCTTGAAGGCCTGAGACAAGTCCTCAGGAAAAAGTCAGAAAAAAGACCATGAATGGGACTGCTTCCTCCAGCAGCATTCCTGCTCCCCGATGGCTTCTTTTTCTTCCTCCGGGGGTACTCCGTCGACTGCGGCTGCACCAACACCTATCGCTGTCCAGGTCTCTGTGCCCATCAGACCCAAAACTACAGTGCCGCTGCCTGCTTCTCAGGGCAGCCGGTTGTCGACCCATGGGTCATCGGCCCCTAATTCCTCGACACCTAGCTCACTGATGATAGACCCTCTATTGTAGCCTGATGCTTCCCCAGGCCCATGGACGTTGGGCTTCTTGGGCTTCCAGGCACCGATGGATGGGCCGTCACACCCTGTGCTGTTGACCCCTCTCCATCGACAAAGCAGTCTACTGTCGTTGACCTCAATGATATTTTGATCAAGTTTACTACGATCCTAGTTTACCAGTTGGGTGCCTACAGGACTGGGTCCCCAGTGCCATCAATGGCCCTGTTGGCATTGATGCCACTTCGGCCTTCTTGGGAGATTCCTCGGGACCATCGTTAGGGATGTAAGTTTGTCATGGATGAGGTTTTAATGACTCATTGTTTGTTCATGAAATCATTAGTAAACAGTAGTAAAAGTTGTGGCACTGTCATCATTGCTACATTCTGATGACACTAGTGAAAGTCATGGAAGTCCTGAATAAAGATCAAACGTCATGGAATAAATGACGTGTATGACTGCCATGACAAACTTACATCCCTAGCCATCATCAGTGCCTCATTTGTCGGACCTTGAGTTGGAGCAGGTCAACGTCAAGGAGGAGGAGTACCATCCTAATCTCATCCTGCTTGAGGAACAGGAGGAAGAGGAGAGCCCTCTCTCCTCTGAAAGATCCACAGCCTCTTCTGTGAGTGAAGACTCTGTCAAGCATACTCCAAGGTCTCTTCTAGAGGACTCTACTTTCTTCAATGTCATGAAGCAGCTGTCTTCAGCACTGGGCTTCCATACTTAAAAGGAGGATGCCATCAGACGTGAGTTGGTGGACTTCCTGGAAATCCCGGAGTCTCATCCTAAGGTCATTCCTCCCATCCTCCCAGTTCTGAGGAATGCCACAACTGCCACCTGGCACAGACCTCACATGGTCCCGGCCATGCCTTGCAGGGCAGATGCATTGTATCATACCCCCTAGGGTCTATGTTACTATGCTGCCCAACCAGAGACCAGTTCAGTGGTCATTAAAGCAGCTCATGACAGGTCTAAGGTGCCTGAGCACCTCAGCTCTCTCCTCCCCCAAAAGGGAATCCAAGCAGATTAACCTTTGGGGCAAGAGGGTCTACATCTCCTGCACCTTGGGACAGAGGATTGCTAATTATCTCTAGCATATGGTTAAATACCAGAATACAATCTGGAAGAAGAGCAAGGTGGCTGCCCAGGCCCTCCCTGACTGTTCCCAGAAACAGGAGATTCTTAAGTGCTTGCAGAGTGCTGAGGATATTAGTAAGCATCTCCTCAGGTCCTTATATGATATCTTTAATACAGGTGCCAGTACTGCTGCCACAAGCAGTTGCCTCCATGGGCACACCTGGCTGAGGGTCTCAGGTTTTGAGGCAGATGTCCAGCAAAAGGTGCTTAACGCCCCTTTCAATGGCTCCAAATTGTTTGGGCCAGATGTTCAGGACATCATCAATGACCTACAGGCCTCTGGCAAGGCAATTAAGTATATCCATTTGCCTATCATACGCAGCCTAGGAGCAGGCAGCACCCTTCCTTTTGCAAGGTGTCCCATCTACTACAACAACCATGGCAAAGAGTTGCCAGGGACAGTCAAAGCTCACTCCACAAGGAGTATGGCTACCTCTGTGGCTTGCTTCAAAGGGGTCTCAGCTGCTGACATTTGTGCTGCTTCCACCTGGTGTACCGTCCATACTTTTACCAAGCACTACAGTCTGGACATTGCTTCTCAGGTCAGAGCAAGCTTCGGCTGTGCTGTTCTTCAGGGCCTTCAGTCTTAGGCCCTGGCTTGCCTGCCACCTAAACTGTATTGCTGTTTCTTGCCATTGCTTGGGACTCATTCCTATGGTGTGACTTGATGACTGAGATACCCCCAAAGAAAACAGAACAGTAGAACAGTTACGTAAGAACTTACCGTAACAGTAGATTTTCGAGGGGCTCTCAGTCATCAGGTCAGCCTTCCCGCCCACCATCCCCCTGTTTGGGGTTCCTGTTTTAGACTGGCTATCTGGTGTATGTATTCACAGAAAGTGTGCACAAGGAAGAGTGGTTCTCCCGAGATTAAAAAGTTAAATAGAAATAGAAATTTGGCAGGTTGTGTCAGACTGCTTTCTTTCTCCCTTTGTTTTAAAATATTTATTCTGTCCAATGAAATAATGAGGATTGAGTGATGTCATGCTGATGTAATAAGAAATGGACTATTTAAGTGCTACTGATATTTTGCAAGCCAGCCTTTGATGAAGGATCGTAGGATCCGAAACACAACAGGCAGGTGCATTTGTTATTATTTTAATATGTGAATAAAACATTTTGCTGCTTTACTTGGAGTCAGTGTAAAATGCGGTGAGTGCCCAAGTTTTGGATGTCTAGCTGGTGTATCCAGCCTTTCATTCAGGCCTGGGCACCTCGCTCCTTGGTTCCCCATTGCATGGGTATGCTCCCTTAGTCTTTGAGGAAAGAACTGAGGAGGGAGCGGAGTCGCTCATGCCTTTATAGGGTTTGTGACATCAGCACGTGATGTCGGCCTGGGCGGCCCAAGTGGTACTGCTAGAAAATCTTCTGTGTGGATCCTGCTTCACCGATGGTAAAGTTCCTACGGTGTGACCTGATGGCTGCGATCCAGTCGAAGATCTACTGTTACGGTAAGTTCTTACATAACTGTTCCTTCCTCTACTGATCCTGTGGGGGGGGGGGGGAAAGACTATATTGCCCTGCCCTATTATGCCTCCACCCCTCGGCTGGTTTAAATGCTCACAAATGTAGCACTTAAATCTCTCACTGAGGACATCAGAGACCCTCCTAAACAGATGTAGGCCATCCCCGCTGTACAGGCCCGCTGCCTCCCCAGTCCCCATTGAAACTGAACCCCTCCCTTCCACACCAGTCCTTCAACCAAGTGTTGAATTCATTGGTGTGGTGTATCCTGTCCTCTCCCCTGCTGCAGACCGGTAGCACCTCCAAGAAGGTTACAGATTGTGTCTCCTACCTAAGACCCCTTCCCAGTTTCCTAAAATCCTCCTTCACTACTGCTGGATCACTCAGAGCTGAATCATTTGTCCCCAGGTGGACAATGATGTCAAACTCCCCCTCCTTCCTACTGCCCCAGTGATCCTTTGGATCCTCTCTCCATCCCTCCATGCAGGGGTGCCACGCAGGCACTGGACCTCCCCTAACTCATTGCTACCTGTTCCCAGCTTAAC
This sequence comes from Neoceratodus forsteri, assembly GCA_016271365.2. Classification (NCBI taxonomy): domain Eukaryota; kingdom Metazoa; phylum Chordata; order Ceratodontiformes; family Ceratodontidae; genus Neoceratodus; species Neoceratodus forsteri. Next base: position 1,198,609,620 of record CM057450.1, on the reverse strand, counting down.
CCCTTTTACAATGGAAACCCCACCAGGATTTGATTCCTCCTCTTGTTGGACCTCTTGTCGCTCTCCTTGGGGTCTCCACCTTGGAGGTTCCCCACGTCCCTTCTGGCTGCTGCTGTGGGTTCCTCTGTTGGGCATTCCCATGCTGCAGGAAGGAAGCATAAGGGAAAAATATGCAGCCTGACTTTATGAAGAAAAACAACAAAAGCAGACTTGAAAGACTATAATTCTAGTTTCATGAGAGTAACTCATATATGCACCCAAGTAATGGCCTTGGGTTCTTTTACTTCTATCTGGACAGCCACCAGGACAGCACTAGAGATGGGTAGTGGGAACCTCGGTTTAATGTCTCATCTGAAGGATGGCACACCCTGCAGTACAGCACCCCTAGTACTATACTCTGGTGTCAGCATTTATTGTATGAGGCCAGTCCTGCAGTGGGATGAGAACCCATGATCTTCTGGCCCAGAGGTGGATGTACTATCAACTGAGCCATGCTGGAACCTTTGAATAACTGAATAGCCACAAATAGCGCAGATTATTTTTTTTTTTCCTGAGTAAGAGATAGCCTATTATTCATGGTATCCAGGAAATGCTGTTCATTACTTGCACACTCCTGGCTGTGACTCTTCCACAAGTGGTGTAAACTGTTATGACTGACTTAAGGCTATTTCAATATGAGTGATTTCCTCATAGAGATAAAAGAGTGCTAATGAAAATTGCAGAGAACTTGGTAGGATATTATTGACTGCTGTACAAAAACATACAAGGTTTTTCATCATTTAGAAGGGAAGAGATAAAATCAGGGAGGGTGGGTAGCCGTTTACGTCAGTGATTGCTTTGAGTTGCATCATACCACATCTGTCAAACTCACACTTTGGGAACACATGGAAACCTTTCAACCAGTTCAACCAAGAACTATGCATGGGGGACAGTTATTTACCTTCAGATATTAATGATGACGTGTTTAAGGCTGCAGTGGAAGAAATATGTTAATTTACTGCCAGTAATGACTGTATTACCTGACAAATTTTAATATACCAGAAATTAATGGGGACTTTCATAAGGCCAGCACTAGATTAGATAATGATTTTCTAGACATAATTCATGAATAAAGTCTTAAACAGCATATACTACAACCTACCATGGGTAACATCTTCAATTTGGTGTTAATGAATTTCTAGGATCATACTACATACAGTATAACATCTGGGACCCATTGACAAACAGTAACCACAATGTAGTCAGATTTAAATTCAGAATGTGTGGGAAAGGAATTGCTGTTCAATTATAAGGAGACTAACTTTGCAAGCATAAAAAAATAATTAACAAACTGGGTCTGGCAGACTGAAATGACAAGGATACTAAAAGCTGTTGGCTAGTATTTAAAAACAAGTTAGTACTATTTCAAAATAAACTCATCCTAAAAATGTCATTATATAGTAATATGGGTGAACTACCTCCATGGTACAACATGAAGCTAGCCAGGCTACTAATCCAGTAAGAAAAGCGTATATAGAATTATGATGAAAAATCCATCAATCGCAAATACAAGTCAATATATATATATATATAGAGTAATACATGGGGTAATGTGCATAATGAGAATTCTACACACACCTAAGGTGCTGGATGCTACATAATCACTCCCTGGGTTTATACAAGCATCCAAAACCAAGGGTGTGTGTAAAATTCGAGTTCTACACATTACCCTCTCTATTGTTTTATATAATTGCTGGTGAGTGTTTTTTCATCACAGCAGTTCAGGTAATGCAAGGCAGTTTTATGAGTAAACAATGGAAAAATAGAAAACAGGAAGATCTGGTCTGTCAAAGTCAAAAAGCTGTGTCCATTTAGTGTAACTATGGCATTTTTAATATTTAAATTCAAATAATCATGTACTTTTGTACAGAAACTGTTACACTGGAAAATATTTGTGGCACTTGTTGGGCAATCGTAGTTCATACTTGAGAACTGAAAGTCGAAAAGGTTGGGAGATTAGCCTTTTTTCAACAAGTAAAAGTTCACCAAGTGAAAAAAACTACCAAAAGGTTTACAAGTCTATGAAAAAGTAAGGATCTTAAAAGACTGGTTTCCAATGGCAATGAGATAGTAATCAGCAGCATGTGACTTGAGGGGGAAGAAAAAGAGAGGTACGTCTTTTTTTTTTCCAGGCTTCCCAGCTGTTACAGGAAGAAAATACTGTGGGGAACTTTCAGGATGACCAGCGATGCCAGGTCTGTGAGGCTGTTTATAGTATTGGGAGGTATTTGTATTTAGAGGGCAAAAATGCAGGGATGTGAGGCACTCACTACCTCACGGCTGCCCTGTGCATTAGTCTGACTCCTAATGGGTGTTTTTGCAGATAGTGTAGTGCACACCATTGTGAGGCTCATGCTTTTCTCATAGGAAATGTGGCACATGTTTGCTGTTATAACCAGCTGGTTATAATGGCAAATTACAACCGGCTTTTCCTATGCAAAAAAAATGCAACCCAGTTATGTTAGCAATAATCCATGACAGAGTGTGGGGTTATAGGCATTTAATCCATGCCTGGGGCACTTTGTGAGGCACAAGGTAGCAGGTCGAGTGTCCTCACAGCGCCCCAGGTGTGGATTTTATTTATTCATTTATTTATTTGCTTTTGTTTACCAGGTAAGCACACTAGACAGCCAAGTGCCTATTTTCAGGAGCGACCCGGGAGGTTACAAGGTACAGACAAGAACAGTTTGGCAGTAGACATCACATGTAAAACAGTATGGTACAGACCTATGACAGCAGTCAATATATAGAACATTAAAAATACATATTAGTGGGCTGGAGCCCAATAAGCTCAGGGATAGTATATAATTTTTGCTTAATATGTACAGGAAGGCAAGAAAGGAACACATTTCCAGACAATACATCAGATAGCCACAGGCTAGCCAACAGATTGAGTGCATTCAGTACCAGGAGGCTTATCTCCTCAAACAGTAATGGCTGGGTTAGAATAGCCTCAGCCGGTCAGCTTGGGCTAGGGGGGCCCTTAAGTGCAGAGATAGTTGGATGCCAATTGGAGGAAACCCCATAGGGAGGATTTGAAACAGAGTGGGAGGGGGAAGAGCGAGTGTTTACTGGGAGGGAGTTCCACTGTCTGGGCGCAAAGACAGTGAAGGCCAGATCACCCATTTGGGTACAGGTTTTGGGAACCTGGAGGACATGAGAGTCAGAGGATCTTAAGTGGTAGGAGGGGGTATCAGGTTTGAGGGACAGACCGAGTGCAGGAGGAGTGGTAGTTCTGATGATGTTATCGATGAAGCTGCCAAGGACAAACGTGCAATGTTTTTCTGGGGGGAGCCACTCGAGCCTAGTGTACAACTCACAGTGGTGCATGAGGCGGGGAGCAGAGAGCACAAAGTGACACACATTGTTGTAGGTGGTGTCCCAGTTTGCGAGACTGTTTTTTGGGATGGGGGCAAAGGAGACAAGCCCATAGCAGAGTGAGAGGAGGAGGACCCCCTTGGCGAGGCGAGTTGTGCAGCCAGGGTTAGATAGCTTTTTGCTTTGTATGCCAGGCCCATCTTGAAATTCGTATCCTTGCAAATGTTGCGAATGTGCAGGGATAGGTCAAGTTTCGGGTCAAGGGTTACCCCCAGGTACTTGATGGAGTCCACAACCTGCAGGAGGGAACCATCAGCTCCTGAGATTTGTAGTGGAGCATGGCAGGTTTTTGTTTTGGTCAGAGAGCCGAAGAGCACGGCCTGAGTCTTTTGTAGGTTGATAGCAAGCTTGCAGCCCTTTAGCCAGGTATGGGTTTGAATTAAGTCTGAGTTCAACCTGGTGTTGATCTCTTTGATGTCCTGGGAGCTGGTGAGGATGACGAGGTCATCTGCGTACAGGGTGGGGTGACTGTGGACTGTGACTGATAGCAGCTCATTTGTGTAAAGGGAAAACAGAAGGGGCCCAAGAACAGATCCCTGGGGGATCCCGCAGTTCACAGCAGAGGGATCAGAGAGGGCTTGGCTGAATCTAGTGTATTATTGTCTCCCTGAGAGGTAGTTTGCGAACCAGGCATGAGCTGGGGGGGGGGCGAGGCCAAGGGACAAGAGTGTGGAGCACAGGAACGAGTGGTCAACCAAGTCAAATGCTTTCGAGAGGTCCAAGAAGATGGCACCGGTTAGTTTGCCTTGGTCAGTGGTGGACCTAATCTCTGAGGTGACCCCAGTAAGGGCAGTGGTAGTGCTGTGCCCTTTTTGGAAGCCGTGTTGTGCTGGGGTGAGTAGGTCATAGCTTTGTAGGTAGTGGGTGAGCTGTGAGGCAACCACCTTCTCAAGCAGTTTACTAACCGCAGACAGGATTGCAATGGGGCAGTAGTTCTTGAAGGTTTTGGGGTCCCCTTGTTTGAAGAGCGGGACAACTGTGGCCACTTTCCACACATCAGGGATGGATCCCAAGGTTAGGGAGGTGTTAAAGATGTGGGCAATAGGCCGTGCCAGGGGAGAGGTCCCAAGGCAGAGCAATTTGGGCTCTAGGTTGTCATGCCCAGCTCCAGTGTGAGGGGAGAGAAAAGCAAGGAGTTTCTGAGTCTCAGTGACAGAGACAACCTTTAGGTAGAAAGGAGATCGAGTGATTTTACCACTAAGCAAGGGACCATGAGCCCTTGGGTCAGGAGGCTGGAAAGGGTGAGTGAGTTGGTCAGAGAACATGGAGTTAAAAGCATTGGCAATTATATGGGGGTTGTTGCAGCTAACTCCGCCAATTTGCATGTCAGTGACCTGGACTCTGGCAGAGCCTCCAACAGTGTTCTTGATGTTTTGCCAGAAACTCCTCGGGTTCCTGGCCAAGGATAGCAAGGCAGATCTGCAGTATTCGCTCTTTGCAGAGCGAATGACTCTTTTGCATTTGTTTCTCAGCTGCCTACATTCATGGAAGTCAGAACTTGTGAGGGAGGTTTTGTACTTCACCCAGCATTTGTTCCTCTGCTTCATGAAGGAAAATAGTCCGCTATGAAGCCATTTTGTGACAGTGCCCTCACCCTCCTCTTTGTAAGGGGAGCATATTTGTTTTGCAGGGGAGTAAATACAGCAATAAAGTTGTCAAGGGCTACAGAGGGGTTGCTTGTGGCAGTGACCCTGGACCAGTCTGTTTGGTAGAGTTTGGCAAGGCAGTCATCAATGTTAAAATTGGAGAAATCCCTCATCTGGATTACTTTACAAGGGATCTTGGGAGAAGAGCGACCCCAGGTACAGAAGGTGGGAGAGTGATCAGAGATGACGTCAGGGAGGATCCCAGAGGAGATGATATTGTCAGGTCTGTTACTCAGCACCCAGTCAATGAGGGATCCTTTATCCCCTAGATGGGAGAGCCTTGTGGGATCCGAGATGAGTTGGGTAAGGGCAAGGCCGGACAGTAGGGGCTCATATTGATTGACATTGAGGCCCTGCCAGTTTAGATTAAAGTCACCAAAGATTAGTAACTCATTTGTGCCAGCCTTGGAGCCGAGACTGTCAAGGAGGTAGGAGAGCCCAAGCAAGCCTCCTTTTGGAGGATTGTAGGCACAGACCAGGTGAAGCTTTTTTGAGTTACCTAGCAGGAGCAGGGCATGCAGGAACTCACAGTGAGAGGATGTAGGAGGTGAGGAGGGGTATGACCAATGACAGACAAGTTTAGGTGTGCCCTATAGTAGAGGAGCACACCACCCCCATGTTTGTTTCCTGGCCTGTCTTGCCTAATAAAGTTGTATCCTGGGAGGGCACATGTAGAGTCCAGGATGTGGGGTTTTAGCCAGGTTTCTGAGACCCCCAGGATATCTGGGTTGTAGTAAGCCACCCAGGCTGTTAGCTCTGCAAGATTTGGTAAGAGACTGCGTACATTCAGATGTACCATTTTTATGCCATTGGTGGATTGCCAGGCAGAGGGGGCTTGAGGGAGGGTAGGGCAGTCGGCAGTCCATGGTTTTGGGCTGTGCCCCCAATCTGAGCTCGGGAAACCGGGCAGCCACTCAGAGGCAGCATCCTGTTAGGTAGGGAGAGAGTAGGCTAGGACAGACACTGCAGAAGCAGTTATTTCAAGCCGCAGAACTTAGACTTTAGCTGTAATTCATAGCATACAACTGACCTTGGCAATCAGCTGCACCCCAGCACCCCTACCCCGAGGAAATGTCTTTTATGTAGGTAAGAAATTCTGTAACTCTGGCAAAGAGAAAAATTAGTGCCCTTGGCAGGGAGGCGTCCTCTGGTGGCCGTATGCGATAAGTTGCAGATGGGGAAGTAGACTGATGGGCTGAGAATGGCATGTGATATACCTTATATATCACCGAGTCCACAAAGGGTGGTGGAGGGGGCCGTGGGGCAGCTGACGTGGAGCATCAGCGGGGCCTTCCACACACACACACACACACACTCCATTGCGACTTTGGTGCCTCTCTGGTGTTGTACCTGAAATTTTTTGTCAAGGGATTCGGCCCGCTCAGGGGAGAGCAGGTGCACTGCTGGCCCTCACGACCACCCAGAAGCTGCTGAGAAAGCACAGAGGGATAATTATTTATAAGGTTCAGTGGAAGGAGAGGCTACTAAGTAAATTCAGAGCAGGTAATTTGAGTTGAGTGGACTTAGTTTGGCACAGTTCTATCCTGCAGTTAATTCGGGTTGGAAAATGGAGCTTTTCGAGTTGGAAAACGGAGCTTAAACTCAGTATTTTATAAATTTCAGGCAGCTAAGATAACATTCTATCTTGCAGTTAATTCAGGTTGAAAAACGGAGTTTAAATTCAGTATTTTTAGGCAGCTAAGATAAAACTATCAGCATTGCTATGGGCTGCTTTTAAAAATGGAGATTTAGATCAGCTCACAACCCCCTACTATCAGCACTGCTATGGGCTGCTTTTTAAAAATGGAGATTTGGATCAGCTCACAACACCCTACTATCAGCATTGCTATGGGCTGCTTTTATAACCCCACACCCTGGAGTGGGTTATTGCGCTTATAACATGGGTTGCATGAAGGACACAAATAATGCTCAGAATGTGTGATTTAAGGCTGGAAAAGATCATTTTTATTGTGTATCCTTCCATCTGAAAAAATAGTTCCACATGTATACTGAGGATAAACATTTTATAGTTCAGTTAGACCTTTCTGTAAAGTACAAAAGCATTGTAGACACATTGATACTAATGATCACATGTAAACTAAGGACCTGGACACACTGGGGAACTTAAAACAGTTTAAGTGCCTTAAAACTTTTTAAATCCTCCAGCACTGTTCGCAGCCAGACTACAAGCCTCTTAAAACATTTTAACAAAAGTGTTTTTAAACCCTGCTAGATACCTAGTCTTAAACCCATTTTTAAAAATGTTTTAGAGCTAGCATGGTTTTATTCACAGGTCTGGACAGGAGCAAAAATGTTTTAAGCTGTAATGGTTTAACTAAAACAGTTCTAATTGCAGTGTGTACAGGTAAACAGTTCTGTGTGTTGGACTTAACACAAAATAGTTACAAGGAGAACAGGTTTAACACTAGCAGTGTGGCCACACTAAACCATTATCAACAAACATTTGTCAATGCCGAATGTTGTCGCGCTGGCATTGGCAGTGGCGGAGGTGGAGAGTTATAGCGCTGCGAGTTTGTTAATGTGTCCCAAAAGGTGATTTTGCACAGCAAGTACGCCACTGTGCGGCAGAGCTGTGGAAACGCATTTTGGGCAGGCTGTGGAAAATGGCAGCTGGACTGTTGATAATGAGGTGTGCACAAATGCCAGTGGTGAAAATGTGGCATGAAAATATTGCAGATTGACAAAATTACAAGGGTGCATGGAAACTGCGCAATGCACGCTTGCAACACAGTCATTGTCTGGACTTTCGCCACCAAATTTTCAACATAGGCATTTTAGGACCTCTGCTGATGAACAGTGTCACTGTCATTTCCTCAGTGTCCTGAAAAGTGATTTCACACAGTGACCATGGAATTCTGCACCGGACGTGCGAAAACACATTTCAGCCAGCTGTACTGTTCATAAGGAGGTATGGAAAAATGCCAATGATGAACAGCTGGAGTGAAAGTACTACAAATTCACAAAGTCACGAGCGTGCGTGCAAACTGTGCAACGCGCTCGTAAAACACTCATTTTATTGACTTTCATCCCTAAATTTTCAACATAGGCATTTTAGGACATCTGCTAATGAACAGTGTCACTGCCATTTCCATAATGTGTCTCGAACATGGGCTTTCCACAGCGACCGAGCTATTGTGCGCCAGAACTGCGAAACAGATTTTGGTCAGGATGTGAAAAATGACAGCTGTACTGTTCATTAGGAGGTGTAGAACAATGGCACTGTTGAAAATGTGGAGTGAAAATATTGTAAGTTTGGGAACTTACAAGCGTGCGTGCAAACTGCGTAACACACGCTTGTAACACAGTAATTTTATGGAGTATTGTCACCAAATTTTCAACGCAGGCATTTTAGGACCTCTGTTCATGAACAGTGTCACTGTCATTTTTGTAATGTGTCCTGAACAGTGATTTCGCTTTGTGACTGCGCTATTCTGCACTGGGTGTGAAAACACAATTCAGCAAGGATGTGAAAAATGACAGCTGTACGCCTCACAAGAAGGTGTGGTAAAATGTCAATGTTGAGAATGTGGTGTTAAAATATTGCAAATGCGCTAACTTACGAGTGTGTGTTGCGCAGTTGTTACGCATACTCGTAAAACAGTCATTTTATGGAGTATTGTCACCAAATTTTCAACACCGGCATTTTAGGACCTCTGCTCATGAACATTGTTACTGTCATTTTTGTAATGTGTCCCAAACACTGATTTTGCCAGCAACTGCGCTGTTCTGCGCCGGAAGTGCGAAAACACATTTTGGCCAGGATGTGAAAAATGACAGCTGTATGGTTCACAAGAAGGTGTGGTAAAATAGCAATGTTGAGAATCTGGCATGAAAATAGTGCGAATGTGCTAACTCACGAGCGTGTGTTGCGCAGTTGCTACGCATGCTTGTAAAACAGTAATTTTTTGGATTTTTCCCACCAAACTTGCAACATAGGCTTTTTGAGAGCCCCTCTCATGAACAGTGGCACTGTCATTTCATTACTCTGTCCCAAAAGGTGATTCCACGCAGTGACTGTGAAATCACCTTTCAGGACCGAATAACGCCATGACAGTGCAAGAATTCATGAGAAAGGGTCCCAAAAACTCCATGTTGAAAATTTGGTACCAAAATTCGCAAACATGCCCACAATATGCATTAAAGTTGAAAAAACCCTATTCATTCCATTACACAGCTTACCGGCATTTCTTCAGTTCGCAGTCAGCTTTGAAGAGTGCAGACGTGTCCCCAGACCACTGAAGATCGTAGACTCCGCGGAAGTGAGTATGGGGTGAGGGGAGGCAAATGCATGAAGGTGGGTGCGGTGGGAGGCATCGAGACTATGTGAGACCATTTTCATTTACAGGAAAAAAAAAAACATCACGGGACAGTTTTTTTTTGCAGGATTTGAAGCTGGGGTGGGCTCCCAGCGTGCCATCTAACTGTTTGGGGTGTCTCTGTAGCCAGCAGAGTTGGGCACCCTCATTGTACACAACATGGGGGAATAAGGAAGTAATGTGACGGGGATTGGGCACCCCCGTCGGCACACAAAGAAGGGGGGGTGAACTGAGGAGGATTGGGCACCCCCCTCGGCATTCGACAATGAGGGGTTTATGCCGATGGGCTCCCCCGTTGGCACACAAAGAAAGTGGGGGGTTAACCAACAGGGGGACTGGGCACCCCCGGAGTCGGCAGTAGTTGGGCGGCCGTCCGTTCGCCGACCATGCTCATAATGTCGGCGAGCAAGTAGGAAGGGTCCGCTGTGTATGACGAGCTTTGCTCAGATTGCAGCGGGCCTTTTCTTAAGCCTCGTTCACACTACAGCACGGTAAAGGAGAAACGTCTTTTAAAATGAATGAAACCTTACCGTGCTTCAGCGTTCGCACTGTCTAATCCATTTTTTGACCCGTTTGAAAGGAACCGTGCTGTTCTGTTCATACTTTTGGGTGTATATCGGGTCCGTGTGACATGGCGCGCTATCGTGTTACAGCTGAGCTGCTTACCAGCATGCAATGCGTGTGGATGTTTCCCAGGATTCCTGTGTTCGGTTTCCATGACATTGTTTTGAAATGGCAGCCCGCAACGAGCAGTTACTGTTGTCTGTTCTGGCATCCAGTTATACAGAGGCATACAGATGGCGAATGAGAAGAATCTGTAGAAAAATACTGCTGAAACAGAGGAGGCAGTGTTTATTGTATCAGCAAATGCAGAGGTTGAACTCACTGCTAATTGTACCACACAATGTAGTTGCTAGTGCTTGTTTAGCATTGACCTTGGATAGAGGTGTTTGGTGTAGGAAGAGGAGTGCTAATTGGTGGGGCAACATAGTCCTAAACACGTGGGGAGATGCAGAATGGCTACTGAATTTCTGGATGACCAGGAATACTTTTAATGCATTGTGTGCTGAACTGCAAGACAGCATTGCCAGAATGGACACACAGTTAAGAAAGCCTGTACCACTTGTTAAACGTGTAGCAATCACTGGGTGGAAATTGGTCACAAACATAGAATATCACACCCTGGGGCATCTTTTTGGCATTGGATGCTCGACTGTGTGTGAGGTAGTTGTTGATGTGTGTCAAGCAATAGTGCAAATACTCATGCCACGTGTCATTCGTTTTGGCAACTGTGAGGAAGTGACTGCTGGCTTTGAGCATGAGTGGGGCTTCCCTTCCTGTGGTGGTGCCATAGACTGCACCCACTTCCTAATCATCTGCCCACCCAGTAATGCTACTGACTATTATAACAGAAAGAGCTACTACTCTATCATTATGCAGGCTGTTGTGGACAACCGTTTTCTTTTTGAGGACATAAATATTGGCTGGCCAGGATGTGTGCATGACGCAAGAGTTTTTAAGAACAGCTCTATATACAGAAAGGGACAGAACGGGACCCTATTCCCAGCAACAACACGGGATATGGGGGGTACCATCATTCCAATAGTGATAATTGGTGATCCCATCTACCCTCCGCTTCCTTGGTTAATGAAGGCATTCCCAGACTACACTGACCCACGAAAGATAAATTTCAACTACAGACTCAGTAGAGCACGTATGGTAGTCGAGTGTGCCTTTGGCAGACTTAAGGGTAGATGGCGGTGTCTTTCAAAGCGCATGGAATTTTTCCTTGAACATGTCCACACAGTGGTTGCTGCTTGCTGTGTCCTACACAATGTCTGCGAATCCAAAACGGAGGAGTTTTTTCAGGAATGGATAAGTGACAGCGATGCATATCAGCAACCTGAGGCACATCAGGTTACATATGAAGACAGCAGTATTGCTGAAGTAGGGAGACAGGCACATGCCATCCGCGAAGCCCTTGCCACGTACCTAGAGACACGCCCAGGAGATGACAGTCATACCTTGCATGCCAACTGATACCCACAAATGCACTAGTTAGTTCTGAACCTCAGTAATGAATTGCATTCTGACACCCTAATAGCATATGTTAATGCATTTTGGTGCTGATACCTCAAAACACAGTATTGTGTGTATTTCCTTCTGATTTCAGAGTACAGAAGTTGTAACTGTGATGTTTTTAATGATTACAAAAGTGACAAACAGTAGACTGTTTTAAACAAAGTTATATATTTTTATTGTTTACCAGTTCTTGTTATGTTTTCCTGATGTTACTATTTCAGCCAAGGGTTCTCTCTTTGCCACTTCATGTATGAACTTATGAAGTTCCATGTGTAAAAACTGATTAGAAACAGTATTTCACAGCTGTTGTGCTCTTTTAGCAATTAGGACTATAGTTGTCACAGATGTAAACAGAATATTACTTAACAAGTGAAATTGCTTTAATGGTTCTATAACAATTTACAGTAAAACACCAACATGTGTTTGGTTTACAACGAACTTTGCAAAATGTCAACATTAAAATGAATGCTAAAACACACAATTCAGTGTGGTGTGTCTTTCATTACAGTTTTATCAACCTGAAAACAAACAGTTAACATGGAAACAATTTTATTGTATTGTAAACATCATTGTACTCATAGTTTGGTCCAGGTCATATCATCACTGAATAACTTTTGAGTCATGTTGACCCTAGCAGGCCTTGCACAATAACTGCCATGCACAGCATTGTGAACCATGTTTTCAGAGGTACCCACATTGTGGACAGAAGTGCACTGAAAGGGATCATTGCAAACAGAACCTTGCATATTATGTGGGGGGACAGATGTTTGAGAAGTAAATGGTTGGTGGAACAATGGCAAAGGTTGGGGGTTGCAAAATATTTCAATCAGATTATTTTAAAAAAGTTGCTGACTGTTCAGCCTCAAGTTTGCGAAAGAGCTCCTCCATCTCCAACTCTGCCTTAGTTCTTTCTGCTTCTGCCTTCATCATCTTTTCATGCTGCTCCACCAGCAGTTCACATGTGGGCTCAAAATGTGACTCCATTACTTCCTGCAACCAGTTTAATTTTTTTTTCTTACGAAGATTTTAAAGGGGTTCAGTACTTCGTATCCTTCTTCCCACTGAAGATATTGCTGTGCTTGTCGATGGACGTACTGGTTCCTGTTCTGAGCTCTCTATTAGAGCCTCACACAGCACAGGTTGATCAGACCCACCAGAAGTATCACCATGGGCTGCAGAGTTGTCATCCAGATTCAGCTCCCTCTCAGAGTCTGAAATAGTAATTACAAACAATATTTAAAAAAATGCAACCCTATTTGGACAGCTATGTACCGTAATTACCAACATACTATCCATGTGAAAACAAGCAAACCACACCACCTCGTAGTCATGTCTACACAATGATGTGCAGTCAACTACAGTTTCCACAACTGGATGACAGACACTGCATATATACTACGCATACACAACTCACAGTGATTTTGAAGTGTGTTGGTTGAATGAGCGCAGTAAACTGCAGCACAGCACTGTCATTAATGCTGAATGGTAGGATTGTTGGGCATCAGGTGGCAGTTCTACACAGACAGGATGGTGAGCATTACGTACAAAGTTCTAGAAGTTCGCAGCACATGTACCCATGCTATATCCGTTCATTGTGCCTGTGCTGTGTGACAACTCACGCTGTGAGTATCTGTTTGTGGAACTGCATCTGCATGTTTCCACACTGTACCTTGAACATACCAGAGACTTGCAGATCAAACTCAAAATGGCTGTCATCTTCAGCATTGTGGTCCTCATCTCTTTGATCACAGCTTTTAAGCACTACTGCAGGTTCTGTAGAGGGTCTTGTCCCCAAAATACGATCAAGCTCCTCAAAAAATGGACAAACTACTCATTTAGCACCAGACTTCTTATTCATGTCTTTGGTCCGCTGGTATTTCACCTTCAACTGCTTAATTTTCTCACGGCACTGCTTAGCTGATATCTCTATCCCAAGTGATGTAAGGTGCTCAGACACTTTCTGGTACACCTTATTATTTTTATGAACGCTGTTTAGCTCATTTTGAACAGTCTCAGAAGACCAAAAGTCAAGTAGTGCTCTAACAGATTCATCATTCCAGGCTGTTGCACGGTCCGACATATTCACTCACTGTGTCAACTTCTTATTCTATTTGTGACACTTTCTATTGAATATGTCAATATGCATGACGAAAAATACAGTACAGGTCAACGATCACTTAAACTGAATACTGCACTACCCAAAATACAGACATCTCCTCACGATCATTGTCTGCTTTCGCAGTCACTGTGTATCTTTAATTTTCCCTCTCGAAAGCAGCGCAGGCGCAGTATGATGCATCCGGGCACAAGAGGATCATATCCGGGGTCAAGACACAGCAGAGAGGCAACACGGATCCCCTGAACACAGAATCATGTTCGCACTGTGAGTAAAAATGATTTCATTACTCAAACGTTTTAACAAACCAAGCTATAGCCTAGGTCCGATCAGGGTTTTAGCACGGTTCGTTAAAACATGTCCCAAAGTTAGATGTGGGCGCAAAAGGTGCTGGCATGGATCTGAAATGATTCAGCACTCCAGAACCGTTTCAGACCGCCCAGTGTGAATGGGGCCTCAGATGTGCTCGCCACATTATGTATGCATGGTGTGGCGCCGGCATGCAAGCTGATTGGGAAATGAGGGACGCACCTACTGGAGCGTGCCCTGCATTCACCCAACAGTGACCCCGCTTCCAAAGCTACACTGTTCCACAATGTAGGCTGCGCAAGTGCACCAACATAAAAATCGTTACTGAGTAGTGTAGATATACTGAAATGATTTAGCTAAACTGGTTTCAAAAATAGTTCTGTAGTGTGTTCAGGGATTAAGTGACACTACATGTGGAAAATACACATTTGCACTGTCAAACTTGCTGTGTACTACATAATATGCTATATTTTTTATCAATTGCAGAATAACTGCATACGATACCTTTTGTAACATACTAATTTGATTCCTGGAGTATATGAGTAGAGTGTTATTTATTTATATTGTAATGACCTGCATACTTTAATACTTTTTTGTGTTCAAAATACAGGAGCACAAAGTAACACAGCTCCTTTTCTAAAGTAATCAATAAAAACATGTTACAACATCTGTTTTACTTGCTTTTTACCATGTTTGAGAGTACATTACTTCCATGAGTTGCAAGCACTGCATTATGGGTATGTAAATAATATGTATTCTGCAGTACCTCTGTCATTCTCTGAGAAATACACTTCTGAACAATTGATCCTAACAGTAAGTTAGGAAAAAAAGTACTATATTAGTACATGTAATGCTAATATGTATATAATTACTTACTGCTTCTGTAAAGAAAAAAAAGCATTGTAGACATATTATTGCTAATGATCACATCTAAACTAAGTGAAACACAACATGAGCAAGGAGGGTTCCTGTGTCCTGAAACAGAAACTGGGGCAGTTCATTACAGCCAAGTATAATTTAAACTGATTGGGATGGGGGGAGGCCTAGCACTGGGCATCAGCCAGAGCCAAAAGGAGAGGCAGGCAATGTGCTCCCCCCCGCTGGGAAGGGGGTCAATCAAAAAGCAGAGGAGGTAGAGGGAAGGGGAGTACTGGGGTAAGCAGGGAATCCAGCTGGAGGGTGGTGTCACTAAATGCAAGGAGCTTGGGGAACACAATACCTGCACTCCAAGCATCAGTGGCAGAAGGGGAAGTGGATATAGCTGCCATCACCAAGACATGGGCCAACCAGCACCATGACTGGGACATCATGTTACCGGGATACAGACTGTATTGCAGGGATAAGACAAAAGGGAAGGGTGGAGGGGTGGCTTTATTTGTGAGGGAAGGGATGTGAGCAGCAGGGAGGAGGGAGGAGAGGGGAGGCTAGAAGCCTTATGGGTTCAACTGCAGAACAATAAAGGTAAAAGAGTCAGACTTGGGGTTGTGTACAGACCACCCTCACAGTCAGATGGCATCGATAGAGAACTGGCAGATCAGTTACAGAAACACTGTGGAAGGGGTGGCACTGTGGTGGTCGGGGGTTTCAATCTACAAGGGGTGGATAGGAAAATCCCCTAGCACATGCGCTAGGGAGCAGGTCATTCTGGAAGCCTTCCAGAATGTGTTCCTGTCACAAAAGGTAGCGGAACCGACAAGAGAGGGGAACATCCTGGATCTTGTGCTGACCAATGGAGACTACGTGCAGGGTGTATGGACTGAGGACCCCCTAGCAGGTAGCGACCACCAAACAGTTTAGTTCTCCCTGGATATGGGTAGGGAGGGGACATCTACAAAAAACAAGACAGTGGACTTCAAAAGGGCTGACTTTTGCAGGATGGCTGACATCCTCAGGGGGCATTTGACTAGCATCACCCTTGATATGGATACCATCCAGAAATGGGCCATCCTGAAGGAAGGCCTGTTAGCGACCACAGACACCTGCACAAAGAAATGCAGTAAGAAGGCAGGGACCAAGAAGCCATGTTGGTGGTCAAAGGAGGTGCAGATAAGAGTGAGGGAGAAAAAGACTGCAATTAGAAGGTGGAAAGGGTCCAAAAGAGAGGAGGATAAGGAGTACACAAGGAAAACCAGGGATGCAAGCAGAGCTGTGAGGGCTGCCAAGGCTTCCAAGGAGCTTAGGCTATCAGATGGGATTAAGAAGGGGGACAAGGCCTTCTTCAAGTACATAAGGGAAAAGAGAAACTGCAAGGAGCAAACTGCCAGGATAAAGAAGGACTGAGGTTGGGTAGAGAAGGGGGTTGAACAGGCAGAGGTGCTCAATGAGTACTTCTGCTCAGTTTTTACCAGGGAGAGAGATGCGCCAGTACCGGAGGGGCAGGGCAATGCTGGAATGGGAGGAGACAGGATAATGAATGGGGGAGATCCCTGAGAGCAGAGTGCTTGAGGGCCTTAAGTCACTGCACACAGACAAGGCTCCAGGGCCAGATGGGCTGCACCCTAGAGTCCTGAGGGAGTTGGCTGAGGTCCTGGTGGCACCACTGGCAGACTTGTTCAGTACCTCCCTGCAGACGGGGTGCATGCCTCAGGACTGGAGGATGGCACATGTGATACCCCTGCACAAGAGTGGTCCCAAGGATGAGCTTGGTAACTGTAGACCAGTCAGTCTGACATCCTTTGTGGGTAAGCTCATGGAAACGATCCTAAAGGAAAGGTTGATGACCTTCTTGGAGGTGAACATTCTTATGGACGACAAACAGAATGGGTTAGTCTCTGGGAGATCATGTCAAACAAACCTGATTCACTTTTTTGACTGGGTGACAAAAAAACTAGACACTGGTCAGGCCATAGATGTCCTGTATCTGGATTTCAGCAAGGCCTTTGACTCAGTACCACATGGCAGATTAACTAGTAAATTGAGGAACCTGGGAGCAGGGGAGAAACTGGTTAAGCAGGTTGGTAACTGGTTGGGGGACAGACATCAGAGGGTGGTTGTGGGGGGGGAGAAACTCTCAACTCATAGGGCAATCACCAGTGGGGTCCCACAGAGTTCAGTGCTGGGGCCGGTGCTATTTAACATCTTCACAGCAGATATAGTAGTTGGAGTTAAGAGCAGAATCAGTCTATTCGTGGATGACACCAATATAGGGGCAGTTGTGGATGGGGTAGAGGGAGGAAAAGTCCTCCAAGAAGATTGAGCAGTGGTCAGACACTTGGCAGCTGGGTTTCAATGCTAAGAAGTGCAAGGTCATACACTTCAGAGCGAGGAATCCTGGGTACAGTTGCCATCTGGGAGGGGTTCAGCTGTCTGCCTCTAGGGAGGAAAAGGATTTGGGGGTAATAGTCACAAAGGATATGAACCACTCATCTCAATGTAGGAAAGCAGCAGAAAAGCCAATAGAATGCTGGCGTGCATTGCTAGAGGAATCACCTCTAGGAGGGAGGAAGTCATTCTGCCACTGTACAAGTCACTGGTAAGGCCGCACTTGGAGTACTGTGTTCAGTTCTGGAACCCATACTTAAAGAAGGACATCAGGTTACTGGACGGGGTGCAGCGGAGGATGACTAAAATGATAAGAGGTATGGAGGGGAAGCTTTATGAGGATAGACTGAGGAACCTCAACATGTACTCATTGGAGGAAAGAAGGGAAAGGGGTGATATGATCAAAACCTTCAAGTACTTAAAGGGCATCAACAATGGAATGCACTCCCTGAAGAAGTGGTATATCTTAAAACACTGGAGTGCTTTAAAAAGGGGATAGGGTTAAGGACAAGATACTAGTCAGTGGAAAGATGAGAGAGGGGGAAGCAAGCAGTAGGAGTCTAACCTCTGTGTTGCACAACTGAGCAGACACGATAGACCATTTGGCCTGTATCTGCTGGCAGTTTCATATGTAACAAGTACAACTGAGCACTGGCAAGCTTATTGTGGACTATACTATTCTATGAGAATTTGTTCTATTCTTAATCAGCAATAGAATACCTATATAAATTTCCCTTGCATAGGCAAGGCAAGGCACATTTTATTTAAGAGAGGCTCTGGGCACCGAACATTTAAAAGAAATGAAATACTATACATTCTAAATAAAAACATATGATATCGCAAATATAACACAATATAAACATACAGTAGTTTAGGTAAAGAAACCAAAACCTGAAAAGTCAGTACTAGCCTGACATAGTTTCTGGAACAGCAAGGACTATAGTGCACATTCCAGGAAGGCTTGATTATATAAGAAGGCCTTGAGGCGGGCCTTAAAAACCTCCACAGAAGGGGCCT
The DNA here is from genome assembly GCA_016271365.2 of Neoceratodus forsteri. Taxonomy (NCBI): domain Eukaryota; kingdom Metazoa; phylum Chordata; order Ceratodontiformes; family Ceratodontidae; genus Neoceratodus; species Neoceratodus forsteri. The sequence continues at coordinate 1,198,591,435 of CM057450.1, read as the reverse complement.
CCCTAACAGCTGGAGTAAGCGAGTTCCATATGACAGGTGCGGTGATACTAAATGCTCTGTCGCCAGCTGTTTTTAACCTCTCCTGGGAATCGTGAGGAGGCCCCTAAAGGAGGAACGGAGGGGGCGGGTCGGGACAGTAGGAATGAGGAGGTCCTTCAGATAACCAGGGCCCAGGCTGTGTAGGGTCTTAAAGGTGAGTAAGCCCACCTTAAAGAGGACCCTCCACCTAACTGGCAGTCAGTGTAGTTGACACAGGACTGGAGTGATATGACAGTACTTAGACTGTCCAGTCAACAACCTTGCCGACACATTCTGTACCAACTGCACAGGGTCCCCCCGAGAGACCCTGAGATAGAGCGCATTACAGTAGTCCAACCTGGACATCACAAAGGCATGTACCACTGTGGGGAGGTCCAGCGGCAGAACTAGGGGCTTTATCCTGGTGATATTCCTCAGATGATAAAAGCTGGTACAGACTGTGGAAGACACTTGAAACTCAAGAGTCAATCCATTGTCCAGAATAACACTGAGATCCCACACCCTAGAGGAGGCTGTCAATGGTACAGAGTCAAGACAAAGCCCTGACTCCACCACAGAGGCCAACCTATCACACTCTCTGTTCAACTCCATCTTATCAGGGTTTAGTCACAACCAGCTGGAGGCTTCCTAGAGAATATGACTAGACTGTTGTTTATTTATATTGTAATAACTTTAATACTTCTTTTTAGTGTTCAAAACACAGGAGAGCAAAGTAACACAGCTCTTTTCCTATAGTAATCAATACAACATGTTAGAACATCTGTTTTACTTGCTTTTTACCATGTATGAAAATACATTACTTCAACGAGTTGCAAGCACTGCATTATGGGTATGTAAATAGCCTTGCCAGTAGAATTTCTGACTTCATAATACAAGGATTCAATTGGATTCTTTTTAACTAGCAGTTGGCAAAATACAAGGTAAGTAAAAAAAAAACATTGTAGACACATGACTGCTGTGAACACATGTAAATATGTATAGAATTGTTGAAAATCTTACCATTTCTACTCACAATATTGCAGTTATCAGCAACATTTTCTGTCACCAGTGGCACTATACTGCATTTGTGGGTAGGGATATGATTTTGGTGGGATGATCACATTACTTGCTTTGAGGGAAGAAGTGCAGGTCACCCAAGTGTGGATTAAAAAGGGAATTTAATCCATGGTCAGCTGATGCTGTTTGGTCAATTGGCTGCTCTCCTTCACACAACCCATGTTATAATTAAGCAATAAGGCACAACAGGGTGTGTGTTATCATGTAATAATGTCACTTCTGGGGTGGGTTGAAGCACGAGGCAAAGCCGAGTGCTTCCACCACCCCCGGAGTGACATTATTACACAATAGCACACACACTGGAGTGCCTTATTGATATTATACAATGGCTCATTGTTACACAAAATAAAAAACATTTAAAAATGTTTTTTTGTAGATTTTTAGTGTGGCAGTATATCTTTGTTTCTTAAGAAAAGATGAGCTCAAGTATATCCTCATCCATACAGTGATGTTATTGTGTAATAACATCACTGTCTCAGGCATACACTGACCAATCAGAGTCCAGGATTCTTTCTTGCCATTGTATAATATAATATAAAATAATTACTAGAAGATGTAAAATTGAGATTAAGAAGGCTAAGAGGCTAAAAATGATTTGAGATTCAGTTAGCATAGGTAATGGTGTGAAAATTGGGCAACTTGATGGAAAAAAATGTCCAAGAAAGAAGATGCATTTAACATCTTAAATTCAGATTTTAATTCAGTGTTCACAAATAGCCGTACATGTTAATATACCCTTAGTCAGGACAACATCATAGTGCAGCATATTATTAATAGGAAGGATACTGAAATTGCATTACTCAGACTTGATGAATTCAAATCTCTTGGTCTCCATGGTCTATGTCAGAGTACAGAAAGAGTTGATAAAATATATTTCATCTCTTCTAGCATGTATTCGTACAATCTCACTGAACAACAGGGAGGTATCTTTGGACTGGAAAAAACATAGGTGGATCCTTTGTTTAAAAAGGGTGGTAAGGAAACACCTGAACACTGTTGTCCCATAAGTATCACTTTGGTAATCTGCAAAATTATGGATGCTATGTGATCTACGAGTGACCAGCTTATAACTTTTGATATATTAGATAGCAGTCAGCATGGGTTTGTAAGAGGAAAATCATGTACCACAAACTTATTATGTTTTTATCAGCATGTCAGCCATGCTTTGGATGTGGGTGTGTCTGAAGATGTGAGTTTTTCTGGATTTTCATAACACATTTGAAATTGCCACATCAAAAACTTACTGAAAAGCTTAGCAATGATGGGATCAGTTTGAGGATTCAGCAATGGCTTAGAGATCATACTCAGAGACTAAACGGTTATAAATCTGGTGAACGTGCAGCAAAAAGTGGGGAGCCACAGAGTTTGGTTTTGGGCTATAAACTCTAGCTTCTATATATCTGATGTGGGACATAACCCTAAAACACAGAATCCAATGCCCTCCACCACCACGTGAGGAAATCCTTCAAATATTACAGTTTTCTTTCTGCCTGAACTGGCTACTTACTTAATTTTGTCTCAAAGGGGAGTGGGGGTCTCTTAGTGTTAATTTCAGAGTTCTGATGTGAATTTAAGCTCAGCCACCAAATGTCACGGTGGCCCACCCATTGGCTGGGTCCCTATTCAAAAATGCAACTGCTTGATTTGGCTTTTTTTATATATGGTGCACTGCCTAAACTGGTTTACTTTAAATAAGGTACAATCCCCAACCAATACGCAAGTGACCAGTGGGAACTTGCAAATAGAAACAGCAGTACATCTCCCAAGTATTAAACAAACACATACTTAGCAGCTGGACACTTGCTCATTCACAAACTTTTAATCACTTTTCTCATTGGAGTGCTACTGATTGATGGAGCATGTCAATTAAAACAGAATTCAGTGCACACCCTTCCCTTCCGAAGGGAAAATCTTTCAAATATTAACATTTTCTTTCTGCTACTGATTCATTAACTTTGCTTTTAACATGGGGTTAGCAGTGTGTGAGTGATATGATTGGTAGAGCGCTGCCACCTGACCATGCATTAATGCACCATATACTCACAGTTGATGTGAGCAAGTGTGATAGTAAATCGGTGAGCTAAATGGATCTTCTTCCCTGGCTGATGGCAAGAACATCAAAAGCAGCCATTGCTGACAGCCCACTCAGTGAGCAGTTCTGTGTTTCCCACCCATCCTCCTGGTAGGGCTCCAGGGACCCCGCTTACAGTGACTGGGGCGTGAACCTGATGCTGCAGCAACAATATTACTCACACTGCTACCTGTATCTGAAAAGTATATGGCATCGGAGGGTAGACCCGAGTTCCACCAGTGCCCCCCCAAGCAGTCCCATTACTTGTTAGCCGTCCCATGGGCCAGAAACTCCCACTCCCAACCCCACTGTATTGCACCACATACCCGAGTGTTCCTGCAGCTTGCGGACACAGAGAGAGCGAGATGGTAGCAGTTCACAGACAGAGACTGAGACGTACATTGAGCTGTCGCCAGAGTTGTAACTCACACCCTGTCTCCCTGTTGCTGTGCCGCTGTCTTGCCCTGAGTGCAGGCCCTGTCTCTGTACCCCGTGCTGTGTGATAGTGACAGCAGAACTAGGTAGTTACCGCCACTGTATTTCTTGTGCTGTGTCCTGCTGTCAGTCTTTCCCCAGTATGTTGCAATATGCAGGCATGCGGGACAGCTGTAAGCTGCTGTCATGACATGCCAGTTGTTGTGGTTCTCTGGTGTTCACCCTCACTGAAAGAAAGACAGAGAGCCACAGAGAGATGGCATAGTGTGGGTACAGAACACAGGGTAAGTGACAGCGACAGAGAAAGAGAGAGCACGCCCCTGTCCGCAAGGTGCAGTGATATGCAGAGAAGCTGTCCACTGTTCTTCCTGCATGCATGTGAGAGAGAGAGAGAGAGACACACGGGGAACAGCGCAGGTGCAGTCAGCTTACAGAGACAGAGAGCGAGATCAGGACACTGAAGCTCCATGCCGGTCTCCTACAGTTGTGTGACAGACAGAGACAGAAAGTATGTCAGGGAACAGCACGGGTGCTGTAATACTGTGTGAGGTCCGTGGGCTGCACATTCTGGCTGCTCACAATAGTGAGAGCATGAAACACTGAGCAATGGGACCGAGGCATTCCCCCGTGTCTGCCAACATTTGGTGGAGCAGTTTTGAGCACTCCTGTTTGCATTTGTCAGCAGCATGTTCTGATGTCTGCATCAGTGCTCTGCAGTTATGTTCTGTGTCCTGCAGTGCTGCAGCGAGAGAGAGAGAGACAGTGAAGTTCAGCACTGTGGACCCAGTCTGCATTAGTGATCTGCACTCATGTTCCATGTCCCTTTCTCTCGCTATGTGTCATTTCCCTCACTGGTTTCCCACTGTAGTCATGCAAACAGTGCAGTGAAGCAAACTGAGCACTCCCTATCTGCGTGTCCTGTGACAGCCGTATGATTTCTCCCAGCCCTGATGTACCAGGATGACAGTGTATGGAGACCTCCGCAAGTGAACCATAGTGGTGGCTGTGTCTGAGTGAGAGTGGAGGTGAGCCAACAATCATGTACATGCTGTGAAAGTGCTTAACAGTGTTAAGGAGCTTGGGAGTGTCTCCCCCCTCCCCCCAAGAGAGCTACAGCTAGGCAACTGCGTCTCTGTGTCTGTCTGTCTCTCTCTCTCTCAGTGTGGATGTGTGGGTGTTTCTTTTTGGGAGGTGCAGTCGGCACAGGTGGCATGCAGTGTAGCCACCAGTGTTTTGGACCAGAAATGTCACAGATCCTCTCAACAGTGTCTCTGTGACATTTCTGTGCACATAAAAGCAATACAGGATGCATATTTCATAGGGACTATTTTGCAAGGTGGCAGGATACATCATCTTTCTTGCTGTTTAAACAGCAAACAAATACACCTTTCTGGATATTTTTTTGTTGTTTAAACATTTATTTATTTATTTGTTTACTGGGTGAGTCCACTGATCCCAGGGACCATTTTCAGGCACGACCCAGGCCAAATCAGATGGCACATCCATGACAAAACACAGTTACAATACAATCACAGTGGAGAAGGAGAAACATCAAGTATACAATATAGTAATGGCAATACAGTGGAAATATGGTGTGCTTACACTACACAATGGTTCCCTGGACTTACTGTAGGTCGTACATGATACTCGTATCCAGCCGTAAGTGTTTATATATGTAACTGAACCAATCATACGCTCTAGGTGAAGTATGTCACCGTTTGGTATGGCATTTAGAGGTTCCGTTTAAAAGTGTGTGGTAAGACTGGTGCCTGCAGTTCATTGGGAAGGGAGTTCCAATGCGTGGGTGCTGCATATAAGAAAGCACTCCTTCCAAACTCTGTGAAGTGCCTGGGGCAGTCCAGCAGCATTCTGGTGGAGCACCTCAGTTCTCTCCTGTTACATTTTAGTCTTGAACAGTCCTGACAGAGGCGATCCTCACCCATCCTGTAAGGCTCTTGCTATGAATGAACCAAAGATGAGGTTCCTCCGCACGGCCGGGGGGAGCTAGCCTATGGATTGATAGAGACGGCAGTGATGAGTCCGGAGTGGGGCTAGGGTGATGACTCTGCAGACTTTGTTACAGGCTGTGTTCAACTGACTTAGTAGAGAGGGGTAGGTGAGGGCAGTTACTGGGGAGCAGTATTCAAGTATAGGGAGGAGGTGGCCATGCCCTATCGCCGCTCTAGCATCAGGGGTCAGTAGGTGCCTCAGTCAGTAGCACAGCCCTTTTCGCTGATTCACCCTCCAAATTGCTGAACTGATATGGAGTTTGTAGGTAAGAGAAGGGTCAAGCGTGATCCCAAGTATTTGAAATCCTTTACCTGATCAAGGGTAGAGCTGTCAGGGGTTTGTATACTGAGAGTACTGGTGTTACAGGGCGTGCTCTTCACGAGTTTCAGTTTAGAGCCAAACAGCATACACTTTGTCTTTTTGGTGTTTACCAGGAGCCTGTGCTGTATGAACCATTGAAGTGTTTCAGTAAAGATGGTGTTTAGATCTAGATTTAGCCCAGCAATGTTGCTTCCACTTTTGAAGATAATGAGGTCATTCGCATACATTATTCTGTTGCTTTTTGTGGGTACTGTGAGTAAAGGGTTAACAAAAAGGGAATATAGCAAGGGTCCTAGAAGAGAGTCCTGGGGCACGCCAGTCCGCACCCGGTGGGAGGTTGATAGGGCATGCCCTATTTGTACTGTGTCCTGTCGAAAAGGTAGCTGCGGACCCAGTTAGTGACATTACAGGGCAAGTTTAGTAAGGATAGGGTGTTTATTAGTAGGAATGGTCTACCATGTCAAAGGCTTTAGATAAGTCTATGAATATTGCCCCTGTTAGGTTGCCGTTGTCCGCTTCGCTGAGTACGTGGTCTGTGAATGAGGTAAGGGCTGTGGCAGTACTAAAGCCTCTACGGAACCCATGTTGGTCTTTAGATAGCAGGCCGTATTTTGCAATGTGCTCCGATAGTTGACAGTGGACCACTTTTTCCAGTATTTTGCCCATATGAAACAGTATGGATACGGGTCTGTAATTGTCAGGCAGATGTGGGTCCCCTGCCTTGAGTATGGAGATAATTCTGGCTTCTTTCCAGAGTGCAGGCACCTTGGTGGTGACCAGGGATAGGTTGATGATGTGCAAGAGAGGTTTTGCAATGGTAGCTGATGCCATTTTTAGGAACTAAGGCGTGAGCCCATCCTTTCCTGCACTGCCTGTCTTGGGCAGGGACTTCAGTAGGTCATATATCTCAGCTCACAAAGTGGCTTTAAAATATAAGGGGGGAGCGCTGGTTACTTTGACCTGCTTTCCTGCGCTGGGTGCTATGGTGGGAAGCTGGTCCATGTATGGGCCTAGGTTCGAGAACTTGTTTTTCAAGAGGTTTGCCACCGACTCAGGATCAGTTAGTAAGCCAGCGTCACTCGCTAGAGAGATAGCACCTTGGTGTTTGACTGGTCTGATGACCGAGTTAACTGTAGCCCAGAATTTGTGTGGGTCGCTGAGGTTCTGTTTGTTGGGCCTTGAAATAAGAAGCTTTTAAGGATTTTGTATCCTGTTAGCCGTGGTTTCATAGACACCTGTACTCAGCCCAGTTTCCTGGTGTGGGTGCAATCTTGTGAGTTGCCCATGCCTTATCTCACTCTTTCATCAGAGCCACCAGCTCCCTGGTAACCCATTTAGTGTTTCTTCCCCATACATGCCGGGTAGTCATAGAGCAGTGTTTATCCTGTACTAAGGTTAGAGCAGCAATGAGGAATCCCAGTCCTGTGTCCACATCCTTCAGAGTATAGAGGGTGGACCAGTCTATGCCACCCAGATCTCTGTGCAGCGTGTCAGTGTCAACATTAGCAAAGTTCCTGATAGAGATGATCCTCAAGGGGGGCTTGATATTCTGGCATGACCATGTGCAGAAAGTAGGGGAGTGGTCACTAATGGAGTTTGACATGACTCCTGAGGTACTCACCCTGTCCTCTCTGTTTGTTATGATCCAGTCAAGCAATGTATGGTTACCTGTTTTGGAATTGAGGCGAGTAGGTGATACAAAGATCTGGGACAGGTTAACTTCTTTGAGAAGTTCTGCATAGCTATGCTGCTTACTGTCCAACCAATTTAGGTTGAAGTTACCTAAAATGATGGTGTTTCGCTTGCTGGTGCTAGACCAGCGACCACAGAGATTAATTCCCTGAGTCCTTCTTTCCCTCCCTGTGGAGGATTATATATACAACCCAAGTGCAGTTTGACTGCTTCAGCAATGGTGATTTCCATCAAAAGCCATTCCGTGGTCACCTTCTGGACTGAACTGAAGTCTGAGACGGAGCCGGTTATGTGATCTTTGAGGTATATCACAACCCCACCCCCTCTCTTGGGGCCTGGTCTATCATTCTGAAAGATGTTATAGCCCTGAATTTGGCCAAGGGAGTCAGGAATTGAAGGCTTTAGCCACATCTCGCTTACTCCAAGCACGTCTGGTTTTTGGAGTGACACCCAGGCTTCCAATTCCTGTATCTTTGGTACCATGCTACCAGCATTGATGTGGGCGAATCTAATTCCATGCGCTAGGGGCCATTGGGAGCATGAGTGCAGGGGACCCAGATTAGTCTCCATGTCCCCACATTCTAGAAGCTGAAGGTTGCTGAATAGCCGGGAATGCCTGTTTCCCCCGGCACACCCGTTTCAGTGCCTCGTGGTCCAATCAGTAGTGCACCCAGCGTACACATACTCTTTTTGCCAGGACAGGCTAGTGTGGCAAATGAGAACATTAGCAGTAATGGCTGCTCCCCAGGGGGTGTCCACTATGACCTTTGTGGGAGTACTTGCTGTTAGGGCAGCAGTCTTTTACTAGCAGGCAGCTGGTCACATCAGATAGAAACAATAAGGTTATCAGCATCATGGCCATAAGGCAGCCTGGTGTGCATTGTTTTATCATTTTAGTCAACATGTTCCTTAAAATTCCTTAGTTTTCAGTGTAGTCAGGCTATCACAATGGTTAAGTAATCCTGCTTAAGACAGTTTATGAGCAGGCGCCCTCTACAGACTGTTTGTTATAGGCTGTGGATGGAAAATGGGGAGATAGTCACATGACAACAGCCCTATATAGTTAAAGCCAGAAAAGGGTGGGTGTGGTGGGGGGAAGGTGGGGAGCAGCCGCATAGTGGCTGCGGGTAGAGCCGAATTGTGTTAGGGCTCCCTAGGCCCTTTGGGTTGGAGCTAGGCAGCACTGGAATTCATGCGGAAAAGTTAAAAGTTAATTTAAATAATGTACTGCAGCTGCCAGTAGGTAATAATTAGCTTCTGTAGCTCCACCTTTGGATTCACAATGCTAGTTTACTTTGTCCCTGTTTAGCCGACCATCTCCTATCGGGATGAAAAAGAGAGCCAAATTCAACTTCAGGCACAGTGCTGTGGTGTCCTGCTACCTCCATACCCGGCATTAAAATGGCGGCAGCATCCTGGAGCTCCAGGAGGGCAGGTAAGCTGCTTCTGGGCAGGGAGTACCTAAAAATTGGAAAGAAAGAAAAGGGAGAGGTGGTATAAGTGAACAGAAATGGCCGGAACAGCTTAGTGACTCATTTAGGTGGGGCAGGTGCGAGACCTCACGACTGGGCCGACTTATGGAGCCTTAAATATATTTCCCTCTGTCCATAACCCATGTTATAAGTGCAATAACCCACTCCAGGGTGTGCAGTTATTGGGGATTAATCAACACCACAGGTACTGTGAGGACACTCGGCCTGCAAAATTGTGCCTCACAACGCACCCAGGGTGTTGATTAATCCCTAATAACTGCACACCCTGTCATGAGTTACTGCTTACTGATGACTCTAAGATAGGGGGCATGTTGACTCAGTACATGAATGCTACAAGCTACTGTACAAAATGACCAGATTGAATCCGGTGGGTTACAAGACCTGAGACAGCATGAATTCATGGGGGAGAGGTCATGTCAAATGAAACTGATGAGTTCTTTGGATGGGTGACCACGAAGCTAGATAAAGGTGAAGCAGTAGACATGGTCTACCTAGATTTCAGTAAGGCTTTTGACACCGTTCCACATAGGAGTCTAGTAAGCAAACTAGGCAGCATTGGAGTGGGTCCAAAGGTAGAAAACTGGGTAAGAAATTAGGTGGCAAAGGGTTTTAGTTAATGGAGTTCACTCTGAGGAAAGGAAGGTGACCAGCAGGGTGCCTTAGTGATCAGGTCCTCTTTAATGTAACATTGTAAAGGAGCTGGAAGGGAAGGTCTGACTCTTTGCAGATGACAACAAAATCTGCAAAACAGTGGACACTCTGTGGGGCTGCAAAGGATGAGCAGAGACCTAAGAAAACTTAAGGAATGGTCAAGGGTATGGAAGCCGGGGTTCAATGCAAAAAATGGCAAAGTAATGCACTTGGGGAACAGAAACCCGGGGCAGAGTACAAAATGGAAGGAGTGGTACTGATGACCACCAACCAGGAAAGAGACCTAGGGGTAATCATAGCAGATGACCTAAAGGTGGCCAGGCAGTGTGACCAGGAAGTTAGGAGGGCTAGTAGGATACTAGGGTTCATAGGGAGGGGTATCACCAGTAGAAAAAGGGATGTGTGTTGCCTCTGTATAGATTGCTAGTAAGACCCCACCTAGAGTAGTGTCCAGTTCTGGAGATCACACCTCCAGAAGGACACAGACAGAGTGCAAGTGGTCCAGCAGAGGAGGGCAACTAAAATGGTGCAGGGTCTGCATTAAAAGCCCTATGAGAAGAAACTTAAGGACCTACATATGTACACCCTAGAAGAGATGAGGAAGAGGGGGATATGAGCGAGACTTTAAGTACTTCACAGTGGTAAACAAGGTACAGGAGGGAATTATTTTTCAGAGAAAAGGTGCTCAAGGACAAGGGGGCATAATAAGAAGCTGGAGGGGGTAGATTCAGGACAGATGTGAGGAAGTACTTCTTCACAGAAAGAGTGGTGGATTCCTGGAACAGTTTTTCAGCAGAGGCGGTGGGGGCTAAAACAGTGGTGGAATTCAACAATTCATGGTATAGGCATAAGGGAATCTTAGGAAATGGAACAGGATTGGGTGAATGGGACAGAGATCAAGTAGGATCTACAGTGATACTGTAGGCAGGGAAAAATGCGCACACTAGGTGGGCCAAGTGGTCTTTATCTGCCAGTAAATTCTATGTTTCTCAACTTACTGTCAATCTGGGCAGATACATGGGGTATGATATTTAATACTGGCACGTGTTTCATTATATATTTTATTTATTGATATTTCAGAATTAACACCAATGAGCAAAAGCTCATTTACATAGGTTCCACGTCAGCATACATAGGTATGCACAAACAGGGAACATAAAAACATAAAAGTACAGGTAACATACAAGAAGAAATTACAATGGATATAACAAGCGAAATAAAAATGCAGGCAGTTGAACATACAGTTCCTGTCAGATCCACTAGAGCTAAAATATACTGTATATAAGGGGGAAAAGATTAAATGCAGCCCAGAGGCATTGTCAATAAAGGAAGGAGAGGGAAGGGGGGAGAATTAGGAAACCTGGAGAGAGGTGGGGGAAAGGGCAGTATATGGAAGGAGAGGACACTGAAGAAAAGGAGCTCGTAGGAGGGCAAACCATGGGGAAGTGCAAGGGATGGGGGAGCGAGTACTTGTATTAGGGGATTCTATGCTCAGTGGGGTGAGATGGGGAAGTAAGGAGGAGCCGAACCTGGGTGGAGTGTATGCCAGGTATGACAGCTGGGAGAGTAGGGCAGTGCATTCAAAAATGTGTGAAGAAGGTGGGAGGGAAGCCTCATATAATTGTGCACCTAGGAACAAATGACCTAGAGGGCAGTACAGTGGAAGAAGTACAGGAGAGGTTCAGAGAAGTGGGGGGTATCTGCAGTAGGGTGGGAAGTTCAGTGATGTTCTCCGAGGTACTCCCAGTACCTAGGGCAAGCATGTGAGGAAGCTAAGAATACAGGAGTTTAAAGGGTGGCTGAATGGTTGGTGTGCAGAAATGGGGTATGGGGTAGTAGGGGAGTGGTGCAAGACATGGAACAATAAGGGGCTTTATGCCAAGGATAGGCCGCATCTCAGCATCGAGGGTACAAGGGCATTGTGACAGGGGCTGGAACAGTATATTAAAAACAACATAGATTTAAACTGGGGGGGGCCGAGTCAGATAGCAAGGAAGAGGCACATTCCAGGGGAGACCGGAAGGCCTCTCCCTCCAGAGAGGGAGGAGAAGAATGAGGGGAAGTTACTGAAACAAAATTGGAAGTGGGAGAGACAGGAAGAGGAGGGACGGGGCACAAGGTGGACTATAGTATCCTTGAACGTAAGGAGCTTAGCAAACAAGGTGGCAGAGTTCCAGGCAATGATGGCAGATGATGCAGAGGAAGAGGCAGATATTGTTGCCATCTCAGAGACCTGGACCACCCAATACCATGACTGGGATCTTACGATCCTGGGTTACAAGGTATTCCGCAGGGACCGGGAGGGGAGAAGGGCTGGAGGGGTGGCTATTTATGTCAGGAAGGGGATACTGTGTACCAGGGAGGAGGTGGATGAGGGAAGACCAGAAGCCATATGGGTATTGTTCCAAAGCCCTAAAGGTAAGAAGCTCAGGATGGGAGTGGTGTACAGGCCACCCTCACAGAGCGAGGAGGTGGATAGGGAGCTGGGGGAGCAAATCAGGAAGGTCAGTGGCACGGGAAATACAGTTATAGCAGGAGACTTTAACCTACCTGGGGTTGACTGGCAGACAGTAACTACAGCACATGCCAGGGAACAGGTGCTGCTGGAGGCTATCCAAGACAGCTACCTAGGGCAAGGAGTGATGGAACCTACTAGAGAGGGGAACATACTGGATTTGATGCTAACAAATAGTGATCAAGTCCAGGATGTGGGAGTACAGGACCCTCTAACAGGAAGCCACCACCGCTCAGTGTGGTTTTTCCTCAACACAGGGAGGGAGGGAGGGAGTCAGCTAAGACTAGGACAAGAGTATTTGACTTCAGGAAGGCAGATTTTGCCAGAATGGGCAGCATCCTAGAGGGGTAGTTAGCTAAAATTAACCCAGTGATGGATGCTGAACAGAAGTGTGCAATCATTAGGAAGTGGCTGAATGAGGCCACAAACAAGTGTGCCAAATCTCAGAGTAAGCAGTCCAGGTGAAAAAAAACCTAGCTGGCTCAGCAAGGAAGTAGAGTGGAAGGTGAGGGAAAAAAGATTGGCCTTCATTAAGTTCAAAAAACTGGGATGTGAGGAGGATAGAAAGGTGTTCACAAAGGCATCTAAGGAGGTTTCCAGGTCAGTCAGGGCAGCCAAGGCAAGAAAGAAGCTGAAGTTGGCTCAGGGGATCAGAGAGGAGAAAGGATTTCTTTAAATACATAAGGGAGAAGAGGAGTTGTAGAGATGACATTGTTAGAATCAAGAGGGATGTGGGATGGGCAGAACAAGGGGAAGAACAAGCAGAGGCACTCAATGATTACTTCTGCTTGGTGTTCACAAAAGAAAGGAATGGCCCAATACTGCAGGAGAAAGGGGGCAAGAGTGAAGGGGAAGTAGAGATAAGAGATGGGGTCATCCAAGAGGATAGAGTTCTGAAGGGCCTTAAAGCCTTGTGGGTGGATAAGGCCCCAGGACCAGATGGTGTACACCCAAGGTTCTTGAAGGAACTGGCGAAGGTGTTGGCAGGCCCTCTTCAACACCTTCTTGGAGATGGGGAAGCTACAAGAGTGTACCCAAGGACCAACCGGGCACTACAGACTGGTAAGCTTGACTTCCATAGTGGGGAAGTTGATGGAGACCATTCTAAAGGAAAGGTTGACAACCTTTCTAGATAGTAATGGTCTACAGGATGAGAGACAGCATGGGTTTGTCTCGGGAAGATCGTGCCAAACTAACCTGATCAACGACTTCTGGGTCACTAGGGTGGTTGACGAAGGCCACACTGTGGATGTCCTGTACCAGGACTTCAGCAAGGCTTTCGACTCAGTGCTCCATGGGAGGTTAATGAGCAAGCTGAGGGACATGGGCTGGGGGAGAAACTGGCGGGGTGGTTTGAGAGCTGGTTGCAGGGCAGGCAACAGAGGGTAGTTGTAAGGGGGGAGACATCCAAGCCAAGGCCAGTAACAAGTGGGGTACCGCAGGGTTCAGTGCTGTGCCCTGTTTTGTTCAATGTCTTCACTGGAGACATTGCAGAGGGGGTCAAGAGTAAGACCAACCTGTTCGCAGATGACACTAAGATTTGTGCAAAAGTGGACAATGAGGAAGGGAGGCAGGCACTCAGGAAGGATCTAGCTAAATTCAAACACTGGTCTAGGGAGTAGCAGTTGGGGTTTAATGCTAAGAAGTGAAGATCATGCACCTAGGAACAAGAAATCCAAGGACCAGCTACTGGCTGGGGGGCGTGCAAGTAACAGCTTCAGAGGAGGAAAGAGACCTCGGGGTGATAGTCACAGGGGACACGAAGGTATCAGCACAGTGTAGAAGGGCGGCAGCAAGGACAAACAGGATGCTGGGGTGCATTTCCAGAGGGATCACTTCTAGAAAGGATGAGGTCATCCTGCCCTTGTATAGATCACTGGTGAGGCCACACTTGGAGTAGTGTGTGCAGTACTGGTGCCCATACCTCAACAAGGATGTGAGATTACTGGAGGGGGTGCAGCACAGGGCTACGAAATGATCATGGGACTGGGGGAGTTGCCGTATGAGGAAAGATTGAGGGAGCTCAACATGTATTCGCTGGAAGAGAGTAGGGAAAGAGGGGACATGGTAGAGACCTTCAAGTACTTGAAAGGCATAAACAAAGTCAGAGAGGGAGGATTGTTCTGTCTAAAGGGGAGAAGGGTCACTAGGGGACATAGTCTGAAGTTGGAAGGGGGAAGGTTCAGGAGGGAGATGAGGATGCACTACTTTACAGAAAGAGTGGTTGTGAGATGGAATGCACTGCCGGAGGAGTTAATCGAACTGAGGACAGTGGATAGCTTTAAGCGGGGTTGGGGTTGAGTCAAGGGCAGGATTAGTACAGACAAAAATACAAAGGGGGGAAACCAGGAAAGGGGAGGGACGGGTTTGGGTGGGTCTGGGGCAGCTGTAGAAATATGAAACTAAGAGCTGCACAATCGGGCAGACTTGGTAGACCTGTGGGCCTTTTTCTGCCGGCAATTTCGTATGTTCATATGATGAGAGAAGGGAGGAGAGTGGAGGGAGAAGGGCTTGCCGTGACTGAGTAGAAGGTGGCAGAGACAAGAGGGAGAGTGGCATGTGACGCAGGGAGCAGGAGAGGGGGTTGGGTGGTGATTAGGAAACATGTAGAGGGCAGAAGGGGCAAGGGAGGGGTGGTGAAGATAAATTGGAGGAGGGTATAGACTGTGAGTAACGGCCCCATAGCAATTTAATTGTGGCAATCACAGACAGTGCTTGCCACCAGATGTTGCCTGAGTTTACATTTGAAGGGGCCAAGGGTGGAAGTGTTCGCAATGTCTCCAGGAAGAGAGTTGAACCACTTAGTGACCCTGACTGTAGGAGACCACTGACCTTGGGAAGTATGACAGCGTGGCACTTGAAAGGTCAGGCTTACAGAGCTTCTGGTATTCCTGAAGCTGCAATAACGGCTGAAGATCCTTTGAACCCTGGGGAGCACTAGCCCAAGAGAGAGACTTTCTCTGCAACTAGACATGTATGATAGGTGACTCTACCTTTAAGCTGTAGCCAGTCAGCCTGCTCATAGATGTCACAGATGTGGGAGAGGCGTGCAGCCCCAGTGAGGAGATGGCAGGCCTTGTTCAGAGCAACTGTAATGCGACGCAGGGCCGTGTCGGTGGCTGACCCATGTATCACAAACCCATAATCGTGGTTGAGATTACTGAGCTTTGGATAGCCAATATAAGGGCCTCAGCAGTTAAACAGTGCTTTTGTTTGAACAACAGCCCTATACAGACATTCACAGCTTTTACAACATTCTCTATATGATTGGTGTAGGATAGAGTGCTATCCAGGGTCACAAGTAAGTATTTGGAAAGAGGAGTCTGTTCAAGGGAAACACCCGAACAGTTCTTGATTGTTAATTGCTGGGTTTTAAATTTGCTATGCGTGCTGTGGAATAACATTACATTTGTTTTTTTGTACTGTAGTTTAAAATGAGTTTTTGAGCTTTAAACCAGGCCTGAATGTTAGCAAAGCTACTTTGTAGTTGGGTTTCCAGAAGTAGAGGATCGGGTTGCTGGTAAAGATTACAGCATGATCTGCATATAACAGTATCTGCGCACTGTAGGAAGCAGGGAGATTATTTAAGAAAATGCTGAAAAGGAGGTGGCACAGGATTGACCCCCTGAGGGACATCTGACTTGACTGGTTGCTTGGCTGAGAGAATATCTTCAATCTTTACTTGCTGTGAACGGTCACAAAGGTAGCTGTTGAACCAACTAGTAGTGTCATTAGATAGCCCTAGTTTGCTTAGTTGTTCAATTAACATGGAATAATTGATCGTATCAAAGGCCTTGGTATGGTCAATATACATGGTGCCAACAAGTTGTCCATTATCCAGAGCATTGTAAATGTAACTTGTAAACTCAAGTAGGGCTGTGGTGGTACTATGCCCTTTCCTAAAACCATGTTGCCAGGGGCACTGGGGGTTGTATTTCTCTAAGTAATCTACAAGTTGGTCAGCCATGTTTCTTTCGAGTGCCTTGGAAAGGGGTGGTAGAATAGAGATAGGCCTATAGTTGCCGTGTTGAGCTCTATCCCCACTTTTATAGATGGGAGTCACCAATGCTGATTTCCACCTTAGGGGGAATTGTGAGAGCATGAGGAAACAGTTTAAGATCTTTGTCAGAAGGGGTATTACTTCAACCAGGGTAAGAGAAATGAGTTTAAGATCCAGTGAGTCCCTGCTTGATCTAGTTTTTTAGAAAGGAGGGTGTTCTTGCTTCTTACTCTGGTTCAGATTGGAATCAGAAGCCGGGGATGTCAAAGAAGTTAGTGGGAAGGACAAGACTTAGGTCAGTAAAAGCAGAGTTGAAAGTATTAGCTATGGTTAGAGGGTCGAGGGAGGCAATGCCATTGATGTTGAGTATAGAGGGTGAAGTTTTGGGGTCCTTCCCAGTTACTTCTGCAAGATTACTCCAGAATTTCTTCCCATCGTTCCATGAGTTAACTAAGGTGTCTTTGTAGTGCTGCGCTTTTGTCAGATGGATGGCTTTGGTATAGGAATTCCTTGCCTTTTTGTAGGCTTGGATATCAGCTTGCCTGCCAGTAGCCCTCGCCTGGTGCCATAGGTTGTCCTGGGATTTCAATTGTGCCAGAAGTTCAGGTGTAATCCAAGGGTTATTAATGCCCCTGATTTTCCACTTCTTAAAGGGGGCATGAACATCGCAGGACGCATTGAAGCAGGAGATGAAATAATCCAGGGCCACGTCCATGTCAGAGGCGGTGTCTAGACATGTCTAGTCTTGTTGATGCAGAAGTGCTTTGAGTGGTTCAAGATGACCACATAGCAGAACTCTACTATTTGTTTTGCTGAAGGTTTGACAAATTTATTTGAACAACAGCACAGTATGGAAGAATGGTCACTTATAGAGTCAGAGAGTACTTTAGTGTCAGTGATGTGGTCAGGGTGGTTAGTAAGCACCCAATCAAGGAGTGTGCTGGTCCCAGTCCTGTAGTTAATCTTAGTTGGAGACTGGACTAATTGTGAAAATTTTACAGCAGCCAATGCGTCTTTATAGCTACTTGCAGTCTGTGAGAGCCAATTTACATTGAAATCCCCGAGCATTAGGATTTCAGCATTGTGTTCAAGGCTGCTGATGCAGTCTAGAAGGGAGTCAAGGGCAGGGGCAGCCAGCTTTGGTGGTATATAAAGTGATGCGATGGTTAGCGCCTTGTTGTGTACACCCAGCAATATCTTAACAGCGAGAACCTGCATGCCAGTTCCAGTATCCGTTAAGGACAGAGTATGCCCCATAAGCAAGCCTTTCAGGTAGAGAGCACAGGCACCACCTTTTTTGGTTAATCTGTCTCACTTAAAAAATAGAGTAGCCTGGTATTGCAATGGCAGTATCAGGGATTTTAGGCAATAGCCATGTCTCAACCACTGAAAGGACGTCTGGGTTATGGAAAGAGACCCAGGCAGTAAGGGCATCAAGTTTTGGGAGCAGGCTGCAGATATTAATACTTGCCAGGGAGAGAGGTTCTCCTCTACTTTTGTGTTCAGGACTAGGCAAAGGGGGGCCAGGGTTAGGGTGTATGCTGCCTGAGATTAGCAGTAGCAACAGTATCATCTGTTTGAGGAATTTCCTGTGGTACTTGCTACCAAGGGAGCGTTGCTTTCTTAGAGATGGTTCCTTGCTGGTAATACACCTTGCAGTGGGGAAGCCAGGTAGTAGAAGTGATATGCAGAGTAGCGTGGGGATGCTCTGCCGAGGTCCTTTTATAAGCCATGTGCGTAAAACTGCTAGCAATTTGACATCAGCATCAAACCAGGTTATGTCAAAGGATGCAGTACCATAGGAATGCAGGAGGTAATGATCGAAATGTGGCGGGGTAGGGAGTGGAATGCATACTCTAGCCAAACCTGTGATGGCAGACAGGCTGAACATGATGAGCAGGGAGGGTAAAAGAGAAAAGGATGCCATATCTAGGATGAGAAATGTAATTCAGGGCAGTACAGTAGACGAGAGCAAGCAGTACTGAGAACAATGGGGCAGGGAGGACAGAGAAAAAGGGCAATATGAACATGAGTTTTAGTCCAATTGTGATTAAGTTAATGCACAATTATAACATATGGTAAGCTCTGCATGGAATCTGGAAGGATAGGAACAGTGATGCTAGAAGCCCCTGTTTAACATTTTGGGAGGAAAATCCAAACCTCCAATACATCCTTGATAGTAAGATACTCAGAGAAAGCAGAGAGTAAAACGATCTGGTATATTTGTTACTGTGGACTTTAAAAAGGGAAGCATTAAGATGAGGTGTTTAAAAAGTTGAATAGTATTCAACCATAATTTAATTTGAAAGAATGTTATACAATATTACCACTTTCTAGATAATTTGTTAGGTTGCACACTGATTACGGCTTGCAGTTTTGGGGTGCAATGAATGAGGGTGAGAACACCAAAGTTGAGAGGGTGCAGAGAAATGCAACAAGGAGGATAACAGAACTTGAGCATAAAGAATACCATTCTGTTAGTACCCTTTGCAAACTGTGTGAGAGGCCTTTCGGCACCATGCAATTCTGCTTAAAGTTGGACCAGCATAACATTCTGTGGTGATTTGCATATGCAGCCCATGATGCTTTGCATTGTGTGGGCATGTGTGATTTTGTATTTTCTTGAAACTTGGCTTCCCAGCCAAATGCCCTTTGGGGTAACCCTTGCCTCAGTGTTTGCGCACCGAGGTTCTTTGTTTTTTCATAGGAGAAGAATGAGGGATCTGTTGTTGATTTTTAATATTCTGAATGTCATGGGGCTTATCAGGGATTTGAATTCGGAATTTCAACCCTATACCTTCAGAACTAGAGAGCATAACAGACAACTTCGTGTCAGACACTTCAAAAGAAAGTTGTTTTTTTTTGCATAGCGAATATTAGTTTTTGGGAATTCCTTACCACAGTACAAGGTAGACAGTGGTAATATTAACATCTTCACCACAACTGAGAAGTGTGTTGGGGGGCAGCTTTGCATGGACTTAGATCTTCTGCTGTCTCTACTTTCCTAGTAAGTTACAAATAATTTCTGAGCCTGCTTAACAATAATGGACAAAAGAACAGGTTGCAAAACACAGGTTGTTTGAATATGTAAGCCAGGGGCCCCAAGGGGCCACTACTCCCAACATTTTGAGGGGGCTTGCCTGGGTTCTGATGGTATAGGTTCATTTGGATAATGACAAACTGTGCAGTTCCTCCACCTGGGGTGGTCATAAGAACATAAGAATTTGACGGCAGAAGGAGACCATGTGGTCCATCTAGTCTGCCTGGGTTTTCTACCTCCCACTATCAATTTGGGCTGGCAGTATAGCCTAGAGGTTAGAGGAATGAGGTGTGAACGAGCTTGATATATCCAGCAGACCAGACCTGAGTTTGATTCTCACAACCTCCACTTGCATACTGTGTGTCTCTGAGCACGTCACTTAACCACCCAGTGCTCCCAGGTCGCCCCTGAAAACAGGCACTTGTGCCTAGTGGGCCTTACCCAGTTACCAAAGACTAAAAAAAAAAAAAATTGTCTTGCTAAGGTTACTTGTCTATCCCATGCCTGTTTGAATTCACTGACTGTCTTGGCTGCCACTACCTCCAGTGGCAGGCTGTTCCAAGGGTCCACCACCCTCTCCGTGAAAAAGTACTTCCTAACATTTGTTTTGACTTTACCTCCCACCAGGAGCATGTTGTGTCCTCTAGTATGCGCAGCCCTGTTTTCCGGAAGAGGTTCCTGGTTTGTACTGTGTTGATCCCTTTAACAAATTTAAATAATAATAATTTTATTTATATAGCGCAATTCAGGAATCAAAGCGCTGTACATACATACATATATATCATAAAACATTTCAATAAAAATCTCACAAATAATTCAGCTTCAGTTAAAATTTCCCACAATCCATAAAAACATCAGATATTAAAAGCCTACTTACACAGATTTTTTTTTTTTTGTGTTATCTGTTTTTCTCCCTACGTGCTCAGGGCACAACCACTCCTTCAGGCCACCAAGGACTCCCACATCCCTCCAATTCCACCCCGAGTCTCCTTTACCTCACACAGCAGCCATCAGGGTAACCCAGCATATCCCTTCGTTGGACGGGTCCCTCTCTTCCAAGGGGGAAGGCACCGGGGAGGGGGCCAGCACACTCTCAACTGACCTTGTGCTGCTGAGGCGGACATGGCTCGCAGGAGGTCTGGAGGAAGTGTGGGCAGTCTGGCAGCCATCATCCGGCTGAGTTCCGAGCGATTTTCTGGTTTTCTTGGTCCCCCAGCTATTGACGTCCTCTTGCAGTGCTCCTGGTCTCCACCAGGGGCTGCTGCAGAGTAACGCGTGCCCAGTACCCACTCCAGAAGAGGCGAGCAGTCCATTGGACGCTCAATCCTCATCCTCCCCTGCTGGCCTACAACCCAAGTCCGTTCCTGAACTTGGGTCGCCAGCATGACACGAGGTGTGGCGTCTAGTGCCTCAACCCTCTACGCCAATGGGCTGGCAAACAGATGTGTTTTTAAACTGGTCTTGAAGCCCTCCACGGTCCTGCACTCTCTAATCTGATGAGGTAGAGTTCCACAGGGATAGTGCTATGAACATAAAAGCCAGGACCCCAGATGTTTTCAACAGCACCCTGGGAACCTCTAACAACCCCTTATCAGTTGAGCAGAGAAGGCAGATGGGGCTGTAGGGAACCAGGAGCTCTTGCAGGTAGCTCAGTCCCAGTCCATGCAGGGCTTTATAGGTCAGAAGACTGACCTTAAAGGTGGTCTGCCACTGTGTAGGCAGCCAATGCAGATCGCGCAGCATGGGGATAATATGACTGGAGCGCGAAGTCCCAGTCAATAATCATGCCGAAGCATTCTGCACCAGCTGCAAGCAGCGGATATGAACCCATGGAAGCTTCAGGTAAAGGGAGTTACAGTAGTCAAGGCGGGAGGTCACAAAGGCATGGATCAGCATGGACAAATCATTGGATGGAACAAGGTGCTTAATTCTGGCGACGTGCCTAAGATGGTAGAAGGAGGAATTGATGACTGCCGACATCTGCACACACAGTGTCAGCCTATCACCAAGAACCACCCCCAGATTACGTACCCGTTCAAAGGTAGACAGTTGTACACCATCGAGCCAAAGCCCAGATGGTAAACCCACCACCAGCCTCTCTATCCGGTACCCCGGATCCACAACCAACACCTCAGTCTTCCTCGAATTCAATTTCAACCAGCTGGACTTCATCCAGTCATGGATCTCCACCAGACAGCTGTTAAACATCGAGACCACACTATCCCGGTCAGGTGCAGAAGACAGATAGAGTTGCGTATCATCAGCATAGCAGTGAAACCTCAGCCCATATCGTCTTACAATGTCTCCGAGGGGCAGCAGGTACACTGCGAACAACATGGGGGACAGCACTGAGCCCTGAGGGACCCCGCATGGCAGAGAGAATGGCTCAGAGGAAAAAAATCCCAGATACCACCCTCTGAGACCTGCCAGCTAGGAAAGAATGGAACCAGCTGAGAACTGGACCAGCCAGGCCACAGATAACACTGAGGCGCTCCAGCAGAACCCCATGGTCCACAGTGTCAAACACTGAGGAGAGATCCAGAAGCACCAGGATGGAGTGGGGCATCTGGTCCCTCGCCATCAGAAGATCATTGAGCACCCCAACCAGAGCAGTCTCGGTACTGTGTCTCTTCCGGAAGCCTGACTGGAGAGGATCGAAGACATCGTGGATGGTAAGATGGTTCTTCAGTTGCAGTGCAACCACTTTCTCAATCACCTTCCCAACAAAGGAAAAGTTAGAGATGGGTCTGTAGTTTGCACAGCTGTTTGGGTCCAAGGAAGCTTTCTTAAGAAGCGGTGTCACCACCACCTCCTTCAGGGAGCTAGGAAACTCTCCCGAATCAAAGGAGCACCAAACGATCTCTGCAAGGACTGGGCCAATGGACTCCCTACACCCTAATAATAGGTGCGTGGGGCCTGGATCCAAACTACAGCATGTTGACCGCAAATTCTGGACAATTCACATGATGTCCCCTATCTCCAGCTGGTCGAAAGATATCCAGGAAGACTGAGGGGAAATGACCATACACTGACCATCACGAACCCCCATAGGGGGTGCTGAATAGATTTCGGCCCTGATGTCTCAATCATGTCTCCTCCGTTTCTCCTCTGCTCGAGGGAGAATAAATTTAGCTGGCTGAGCCTAGTTTCATACATTTCATGGTGCAGACTCTGCACCATTTTGGTGGCACGTCTGCATGGTTTCCAGATGGTCTATGTCCTTTTTTAGGTGAGGTCTCCAGAACTGCACACAGTACTCCAAGTGAGGTCTCACCAGGGACCTGTACAGCAGGAGGATTACATCACGCTTCCTACTGGTAATACTCCCACCAATACATCCGAGGATGCTGCTTGCCTTTAGTGCTGCTTTTTCACATTGCTTACCTTCCTTTAAATCATCTGCGATCATGACATCAAGATCCCTTTCCAGCTTTGTTTCTTCTAGTAGCTGCCCCTCTAGTACACACATCATGCATGGGTTCCTTCTACCCAAGTGCATGACTTTACATTTTTTGGCACTGACTCTCAACTGCCAGTTCCTGGACCATTCCTCTAGCATCCTCAGATCTGCCTCCATTTCTGCAATCCCTTCCTGTGTGTCCACCCTGTTGCAGAGCTTCATATCGTCTGCAAAGAGGCAGACTTTCCCTTTCAGTTCTTCTGAGATGCTGCTGATGAATATGTTGAAAAGGACAGGGCCTAGTACTGACCCCTGCGGCACGCCACTTGACACCTTCCCCTTTTGGGACAAGGTGCCATTTACCGTAACCCTCTGTGTCCTGCCTTGCAGTCATCTTGTGATCCATTTAACTACTTTGTGACCAATGCCAGCTTGCTCCAGTTTGTTGGCTAGCTTTCTGTGTGGGAGTGTATCAAAGGCTTTATTAAAGTCCAGATACACCACACCCACTGCTGCCCCCTGGTCGAATTCTCTTGTAACCCAGTTGAAGAATTTCTATCAAATTTGTTTGGCATGAGCATCCTTATGTAAAGCCATGCTGCTTTGGGTCAAGTTGCCCACCTGCTTTCAGGTAGTTCATTATCCTTTTCTTAAGCAATGTCTCCGTTATTTTACCCACCACTGAGGTCAGACTTACTGGGTGGTAGTTTCCTGCTACCTCCCTGCTACCACGCTTGTGCAATGGCACAACCGTGGCCCTTTTCCAGTCCTGTGGTACTATCCCATTCCAGTGAACTGCTAAACAGTTCAGCAAGTGAGTTGGCAAGTTCATCCCTAAGTTCTTTTAGAACTCTTGGGTGTATTCCGTCAGGTCCCATTGCATTATCCACCCTTATTTTAGACAACTCCTCAAGGACCCTTTCTTTCAGAAATGGAGATATGTCAGCTCCTCTGGTATGGGGAAGTGTCCTGGCTGATACTGGACCATTACCAATGTCTTCCTGTGTGAAGACTGAGCAGAAGAATTCGTTCAGAACTTCTTGACTTTGTCACTTTCCACCAGGTGTCCTTCCTTGGTTGCCAACCATGTTATTCCTCCTTTGCTCTTTCTTTTTTCTCAAATGTATCGATAAAATGTTTTGTCCCCCCTTTTCACTTCTTGAGACAATTTTTCTTCAGTCTGGGCCTTTGCCACCCTAATAGCTTTCTCGGCTTCCTTGAGTTTCTCTCTGTGAGCTTCTCTATCCTTTTCAGACTTGGTCACCTTATACTTCCGAAAAGATTTTCTCTTTTCCCTAACTATAGTAGCTACCTCTTTGGAGAACCTGGGGGGGGGGGGTTCCTTGCCCTTTTGGACTTGTTGATTTGTTTAGTGCATAGCGCTGTGACTGTCACTATAGCATCTTTCAGCTTTGTTCATTTGTCCTCCACATTCCATGTGGTATCTGTTGTCAGCAGGGGCGTGATCCTTTCCCTCATTTTCAGGAAATCTGCTTTCCTGAAATTGAGCACCCTGATTCTGGAGTGGCAGGGGTCCTCAGTCTTGCTAATGGAGAACCAGATTGACCTGTGGTCACTGGTACCCAGACTGATTCCCACTTGTAGTCTGGTTAGTGAGTACCAGGTCCAGGATAACTGATTCTCTGGTGGGAGAAACCACCATTTGATTATCAGTTCTGCCCCCCCCCCAAAGCCATGAGGAAGTCTCAAATCCTCTCTGAGGAGGCTGTGAAGGTGGACCATTCTACATCTGGTAGACTGAAGTCCCCAACTAGCACTAGTTCGCCTTAGTCAGCCATCCTCATTATGTCTTCCAGGAGAATCTTGTCCTTTTTGATCTGCTGGTTGGGGGGTCTAGAGATAACTCCAACACTGATAGGGTTCCTGTTTCCAGCTCCCAGAGTAATCCATAGAGCCTCTGTCGCACCTTGTGTTCCCTGGGTCTAAGTAGCATTTATCCCTTCCCTGATATAAATAGTGACACCCCCTCCTTTCTTACCTATGTGGTCTCTCCTGAAGACAGTGTAACCAGGGATGGTGACATCCCAGGGATGATTCTCTGTGATCTAAGTCTCCATGATAGCAACCCAGTCGAGGCTGGCCTTGGCCATCATTGCTGTGAGATCTGTGATTTTGTTTTGAAGACTACGGGCATAGACACACATTGCCTTCCAGTCTTGGTTTGTTCTGCTTGCTGCACGATTTCTCCACTCGTGGTTTGTGTCCCTAATGTTTTGAATGCCCTATCATGTTTGGAATGCCAGTGTGGAGTTGTGACGCACGTGGTGCTTGTGATGCTCTGTTTTGGTTCAGATTGATTTTCCTTAGAAGGGGAAGGGCATTTGTAAGCTCCTATGATACAACTATTGCTGATGCCCCTTCCCCTCCCTCTAGTTTAAATGGTTGATGAAGACATTGAATTTTTGGCTGAGAACACATGTTCCCTCTTTTGTAACCCCTTGTTCTTGCACTTCCCTCTTTTGTAAGGTGCAGGCCACTGAATCTAAAGAACTCCCTCTCTCAGAAGCTCTGCCAGTTTCCTACATAGCCATAACCTTTTTCCTGACTCCAGTTTTTGAGCCAGGTATTAAGTTTGACAATGTCCCTTTCTCTGTTCTTTTGCCTGTTAGCCCCCTTGCCCCACACAGGCAGAATTTCTGAGAACGAGACTTTGGACGAAAGGGAAGTGAGTTTTTCTCCTAGAGTCATTAGATGCTGCTTAGTCTATCCAACTGCCTGTCTGGCCAGGTTGTTTGTATCTATATGGATGAGAATGTGTGTGTCTCGCTCAGTGTTATGCACAATTCCCGCAATCCTATTTGTGTTCCTCCATGCCGATGTTCCTGGGAGGCCTCCAACCTCAATTTCTGTTTGGCCGCTTTGGTGGATGTGTGACTCTACCCCGCAGATCATAAATCACCTATTATTAAGACACGCTTTTTGTTTTGCTTGGAGGCTTTTGTTGTGGTTTGTTTGTCCATGCATGTGGGGGTCCTCTCCACTGTCATGCCTGCCCTGGCAGTAGGCTTGGATGAAAGTGGTGAGAACCTATTTGTTAGTTTGATTGGTGTTGGAGTTATTTTGTGAGAGCTATTTCACTGGTCCCTGGGAAAATACCTTCTGGAAATCAGGACACTGCCCACCCAGGAAATAACACTATACCCCTGTCACACACAATCCAAACCACAGAACTATAGCAAAGCACAGACAGAACCCCTAAATAATAAATAGCTGTATGTAATAATACAGTACAAACAAAGGGTTATAATTTATTAGGGAAGGTTGTAACAAGGTACAAGGAAAGGAAGTGGTAAAGTCAAACAAGGCAGTAGCAATTATCAACAATGGTACCTCCCCCTGTTACCCAGTGTCCATCCCACAAGGTCTTTAGTTAGGTGCTGCACTCAAATTATTTATACCCACCAATTCGTGGGATCTCCCTGAATAGTTATTGGGTACCACAGTGCTGAATCGTTGCAGGACCGACACTCGGTGTAAATGAGAATTAGTGCATGCACAAACAGTTCAACCAATAAATGAAATACTGTAGTCCCAGGCCGCATGATCTGCAACCAACTTCAGCTCAAGCTGCACCCTTATGCACCATTATGCCATCGCCACACAGCTCAAGACTTTCTGTCACCCTACAAGCCCTAGCTATCTAACTAGATTGAAACAGACATGCTTCAGGACAGACACCCTGATGGAGAGATAGAGCACTTGCAGTACCGCAGCCTCACAGATCCCCAAACGCTCTGACTCATGGTTCAGGTCTCTGGATGAGCACTGCTGTGTCATGGCTGACTGTTCACCTGCTGGGCAGTGTCACGGCAGTAAATGCAGCATGAGGTGCTTGCAGTAGCAAGCTGTGGCTGAGTGACACCCCTTCCTCAATGATTTCACCCCATTTGGAGATTTTCCTCTTCATCCCTAAGTGGGGACTGTTTCCCATATTTTGCCATCTGTAGGGACTTCCGCAATAAAGCAGGTGGGGGCTTAAAGCAGCCACTGCCACTGACTGTCTCCCTCTTCTCAAAGTGATGGTGCTTCAGCTAAACCAATTCACAGGCTGAGAACCCAGTCTTTTTCAAGTTTAGCAGTTTGGACAAATAAATCCTGTTTGGGGCATACCTCAGACAGCTAGTGGAGGAGCCCACATGGGAGGGAGCAATATTAGATCTGGTTCTCACCAATGGTGACAGAATAACATATCTGTCAGTGGGCAGCCATCTAGGGTCCAGTGATCACCATACAGTGTGATTTAAGATAAAGATAGTAGTAGAGTCAAGCCACACAAATGTAAGGGTCCTGGATTCCAAAAGGGCCGACTTTGCAAAAATGGGGGAATACCTCAAGAAAATCGTGGCAAAGGTGGTGGGGGGGGGGTAGAGGAACAGTGGGAGACACTTAAAGGAGCCTTAGCAGAGGCAACAAGCCTCTGTATAAAGCAAGTCAACAAAGCAAAAAGAAGAAAAATTGTTTTCTAAAGAAGTGGCAGGGAAGGTTAAGGAAAAGAAATAGGCATTCAGAAAGTACAAAGAAACACAGAGGGAAGAAGACAGGGAACTGTATCAGGCAAAACAGAAGGAAGTGGGGAAAGCAGCCAGGAGTGCAAAGCCGCAAACTGAAGAAAGAATAGCATAATCAGTAAACAAAGGAGACAAAACCTTCTTTGGATATATTAGGGAAAGGAAAAAAAATCAAGAGAGGGATTGTGAGGCTAAATAAAGGGGGAGTGTACAGAGGGGGACCTAGAAAAGCAGAAATTCTGAACAAATACTTCTGCTCAGTATTCACAAAAGAAGGGAAGGGACCAATATTAGATGACAGAAACACACATGGAGGAGAGGTGGACACCAGTCCATTCATGGAGAAGAGAGCCCTAAAGGAACTCTCAAAACTAAAAGTGGACAAGGCAATGGGTCCAGATGGGATGCATCCCAGAATACTGACAGAACTCAGAGAGGTACTAGGGGCACCATTGACAGTCCTATTCAACAAATCAATGGAGGAGGGAGTGGTGCCAAAGGACTGGAGGAGGAGGAGGACAAATGTGGTACCACTACACAAAAGTGGGAGCAAGCTGGAAGCTGGGATTACAGGCCAGTCAGTTTGACCTCAGTGGTGGGCAAAATAATGGAACTGTTGCTAAAAGAAAGGACTGTAGCATATCTTGAAGCCAGCAGGGGATAAGACACAAGGCAACATGGATTCACGGCTGGCAGATCTTGTCAGACAAATCTGATAGATTTCTATGACTATGTAACCAGGGTGGTGATCGGGGTGGGGGGGCTGTGGACATGGCCTACCTAGATTTTTGCAAGGCATTTGACACTGTCCCACATGGAGGCTAGTAAACAAGTTGGGCAGTCTGGGAGTTGGTCCCAAGGAAGTGAATTGAGATAGAAATTGGCTGAGTAGCAGGACACAGAGGGTGGTTGTTAATGGAGATCAATCCCGGGACAGGAGGGTTACCAGTGGGGTGCCACAAGGCTCAGTACTGGGGCCAGTTCTCTTCAATGTCTTCATTAGCAACATTGTGGAGGGGCTGAAAGGAAAGGTAAGCCTCTTTGCAGACAACACCAAGATCTGCAATAGAGTGGACAGTCCAGACAGGGTGGAAAGAATGAGAAGAAACCTAGGCAAGTTGGATGAGTAGTCAAGAGTTTGGCAGCTTAAATTCAATACCAAAAAGTGCAAAGTCATCCACTTGGGGCACAGGAATCCTGGACAGGAATACAAGATGGGGGAGGGAGGGAGAGATACTAACAACAACAAAACTGGAAAGGGACCTGGGGGTAATTATAGCGAACAACCTGAAAGTAGCCAAGCAATGTGAGAAGGTGGTGGGGAGGGCTGAAGGGATGCTGGGGTGCATATGGAGAGGCAGCACCAGTAGAAAACAAGAGGTTGTGATGCCACTGTACAAACAATTGGTAAGGCCAAATCTGAAATACTGTGTTCAGTTCTGGAGACCACATCTCTGGAAGGACTTAGACAGAATGGAAGCGGTACAGAGAAGAACAATGAAAATGGTGAAAGGAGTGGACCATAAAACATATGAGGAAAGAATGAAAGACCTCACTATGTATACCCTTGAGGAAAGGAGGAAGAGGGGGATATGACAGACATTCAAGTACCTCATGGGGATAAACAGGATTCAGGAGGGAAGCATCTTTCAGAAAAAGAGAAGTGCAAGAACAAGGGGTCACAGTATGAGGCTGGGGGGGGAGACTCAGCGGTCACATGAGGAAGTATCTTTTCACAGAAAGGGTGGTGGATACATGGAACAGTCTCCCTGCAGAGGTCATAGCAGCAAAAACAATAGGTGAATTCAAGAATGCATGGGATAGACAGAAGGCAACCACAGTGGAAGGAAAGGGAAGGTAAGCTGCAGATCATTTATGATCTAGAGCTTAAATAGGTAGGGAAATGGGCAGGCTAGGCGGGCCAGGTGGTCCTTATCTGCCATCAAATTCTAAGTTTCTATGGGGTAAAGTCTATAGGCAAGTAGCAAACCAGACTGGGTCCAAACACCAACAGCCTTTCTCCTTTTTAGTCACAGAACATGGCTGTCTCTTCCAGAAAACCAGACTGCCAAACACTCAGTTGCTGGCAAACAAACATCCTTCTCTCTCTCCCAACAGCCAGAAATGAACCAAGATTCCTATCTGGCAGTACATTTTATAGTGGATGAAAACTCAATGCCTGATTAGCAAACAAGATTCATGCCTCTGCTTTGCATGGCCAGGTCCTGCAAAACCTGATCTCCTTATTGGTGGATTTTCTTGGCCATGGAAACTCTAAGGACCAGATATTCAAAACTTAGCCCCAGGCAAAATTAGCACTACACGGTGTGCTAAATTAGCCCAGAACTATTTGCATGCTATATTCAAAGGAATAGCCCCAGGGATAAAGCAGCTGAATATAGCGTGCAAAAGAAGCCCGTGCAAACAGGGCTGGGAGTGCAGTGCATAGCCTGGCAAATAAGAGCTCTGAATATAGCATCCGGGAAGTGCAAACCAAAACAGCAGCCCACTGCATACAGACGTGGAGTAAGGTAAAGGTGAACTGCATGACCAATGTGTGTGCTAGCAAAGAAGTGGATGCACTTAAGCTGCAAACAACAGTGCAGGCCAAATACTGCAGAACTGTGTTATGGTTCAATCAGGTTTGTGGGGCACAAATACACTTGCGCTGCGTTTGCGCAAGGCTAACATGTTTGGCCGGTGCTAGAATGTTTGCCTGGGGCAAAAAATTGCTACATTCAAAAGTGACATGCAAATGAGCCTACTTAGGCAGTCCATGGGCAAACATAAATATTAGCATCTCATTATGGTCTGATTTGCGTGTAGATTGCCCAGCACTATTGCAGGGTCCCACAGCTCCACCTGTAGGTCAGTCTGGAAGTATAGGGGCAGGCTAGGTCCGCTCATGGCTCCACCTGAAGGTCAGTCTGGAAGAGCATGGTGGTAGCTTCAGGCTACGTTTGTACACAGCTGCATAGACCATTGCACCCCAGTGGACTACACAGCATAGGCGGTGGTGCTGCATGCAATAGTCAAACTGTAGTTCCTGCTACAGTGCATAGCAGACGCTACAGTAACAAGGTGGCCGGTAGTGTGAGGGACACAGCAATGCCTATGGTGTGTAGGGCAGCAATGACTTCTGCACTACACGCAGTGACAGGCCAATCTGGTAGGTGTGTTGTGACAGTGGACATTACTGTCATGCTGTCATGTGACCCACAGACCCTGCGCCACTGGCATGGGATACTCACAGTGACATACACATGGCTGGTTGTGTGTGCTGTGGTGTCTGTACAGATGTGCAGTATGTGGCTGGAGGGGGGGCACATACCATCAGACAGACACACTGGTGTCGGGGTATTCCCTACACTGGACCATTTGCACTATGTGGATGGTCCCAGCCTTGTGACAGCACCCAGTATGTGGTGTAGCCTGGCAACCTATACACCTTCACCTCAACATCCTCCACACCCCTAGTGCTGCATGTGTGTGCTGGATTGTGTTGGTGTATCCCAATGGGGGGACTGGAGGTGCGTGCTTTATGGACCCACCACCATGGTGTCCACTGGGTGCTGGGGCACACAATAATGCCTAGCATGGTTGGGACTGGTGCTAGATGTTGGCAACAAAGGAGGTGTCATCCGTGTGCAGCATGTTTCTGCCATGTCTGGTTTCTTTCTATGTTTAATACTTACTGGTTAGGGTCAATAAACCACCGCTGGCAGACCCTCGCAAACTCCATAATTCACACTTGTGAATTACAGAGTTCCATAAAACATGATTCAATATTGTGCAAAGTCACACAAAGTTGCACAAACTCACTTTTGTGCAGCGCTAACCACCAGTAAATATAAAAAGTAAAACACGGGGAAGTCTGGGAACTTGGATTGAGGGATGCCCACAGATACACCTCTAGGGCTTTGCCCGTGGGGTTTATGGGGCATCACACACCGAGGGTGTGCATAAAATCCTTGTTAACCGCACTTCTCCATGCATTATTCTATATTTTATCACCTTCTTGTCCAGGTAAGCTCACTGGGCCAAGGCACAGTGTCAGTAACCACCCAGAGCCACTACATGTGCGACTGAGATGATATAGAGTACACTAAATACATATCATTAACAACAACACACAATTCACAATGTGCAACATAGTGTCACATTGCAAACTATTTCTGCTGCAGGTGCTGGTTCATCTCAGTTCTATCAATGATAGGATGGTTGGCTTCTAAGCAATATTACTGCATTGTATTCCACAGTTTGGCTGCCTGTGCATATGGAGTGGCCCAGAGTGGCCGACCGACCACACTGCCTCCTCACTGGCTACATACAGCCTTGTTCCCTGTTTCTGCTATGTCCATGCCCCCATCCTTGGTTTTCCCAGAGTTAAAACTACCTTTTCCTGGGCTGCAATTTTGCACCACACAAAGTGTTGCGCAAAGTCGAGCAAACACACTTTGCACGGCGCTAATGCACTGAATATAGCATTGTGCCTGTATTCATGTACACGCCCCCTCTCTTTGCACATTACATACATTATACCTTTGCCTGGTGCTAATGCAGTTTGCCCACGTTATTTGGCATTTTGAATATAGGGGACCTGTGCAAACCTGGTGCAGTTTGTGCCCAGCGCAAAGTTTTGAATATCTGGCCCTATGTTTTCATGACCCCTTCCCAGCAGTCCTTGTGGGTTCAGGGTCTTCAGGCTACAAGGTTGGCAGCCATGGTCCTATAATCTGCACTTTAATTTGTAACAAGATATGTGCCTATGATGATTCATTTATTGTTCTGTGTCTGCACTTTATTCTTTACTAAGTACTGAATTATGTTTCACTGTACCTCCTGTAACCCTTTCCTCAGGTCACACCTGGAAATGAGCCTTGGCTCAGTATGCTTTTCCTGGTCACCAATTTTCAAATAAATAAATGATGACTTACATGTGGTTGTGGGTTCTTCTGCACCAATAGCAGCCTCCTGATGCTACCTTCATGCCCTCTGGGTATTTTCCTTATGTGTCCTGACCCTGCTACCTTCCCTTGGGCTGGGACTGCTGCCAATGTTGTGGGCATGTGGACCATTTTTAAACTGAAGTTCTAGCTCCATCTTTGTTTTGCCATGCTTGCGTGGAAAGTGTACAGTTGCAGTAAAAGATATGCGGCCCAATATTCAAAACTTTGCCTGGGGGCAAAATTTGCACTGTCCGGTGGGCACATTAGCCCACAGCCAATAGCATGCAATATTCAAAGGAATAGCCCAAGGCAAACAATGCCGAATATAGTGGGCAAATGAAGGTGGGAAAACATGGCTGTGAATGCAGTGCAAAGAGAGCCCAGCAAAGAAGACAGCTTTGAATATAGCAACTTGGAAGTGCAAATAGCAACAGCAGCCCAGTGCATACAGAGGTGGAGTCAGGTGCAGGTGAACTACATGGCCACTGTGGGCACTAGCAAAGAAGTGGTGCATTACAACTGCAAACAACAGTGCAGGCAAAATACTGTAAAGCCGTGCTTAGGGTCAGACACATCTGCCCACGGCAAACACGTTTGCCCGGGGCAAAACTTTGCCATATTCAAAACATATATGCAAATGCGCCTACTTAGGCATTCCAAGAGCAAACAGTCACATTAGCATGTCATTATGGCCTGATCTGCATGCATTTCCATGTGTAGATTGCCTGGGCTATTTCAGGGGGCACACAGCAACACCTGTATGTCAGACGGGAACTACAAGTCAGTAGTTGCAGGCTGGGTTTGTACAAAGCAGCACAGACTACTGTGCCCAAGGGGACAAGCACCACAGGCACGGGTGGTTGTGCTGCATGCCACAGACATATTGTTGTGTCTGCTACAGTGTGTATCGTATGCTACGGTACAGTACCATGGGTAGCCGGTACTGTGAGGGCCGCATCG
Organism: Neoceratodus forsteri; assembly: GCA_016271365.2. Lineage (NCBI taxonomy): Eukaryota > Metazoa > Chordata > Ceratodontiformes > Ceratodontidae > Neoceratodus > Neoceratodus forsteri. Next base: position 1,198,558,274 of record CM057450.1, on the reverse strand, counting down.
ATGCATACTGTGTGTCAGGTAACATTGCATGCTGCTATCCAAACATAGACAGGCCCAGCTGACAGGTATGCACTGACAGTGGACAACACTGTCATACTGTCCTGTGACCCACACATGCTGTGCCAATGGCATGGGATTCTCACAGTACCACACACACATGGCTGTCCATGTGTGATGGAGTGCATGTACATGTGTGTGGTATGTGGTACGTGCCTGGGGGAGGCCAGACACATGCCATCACACAGGCCCAATGATGTCTGTAACTGGAACATGTGCACTGTGTGGATGACCCCAACTGTGTGGCACCACCTACTATGTGGTGCCTCCCAGGCATCTGTACACCCTCCCTTCCTTCAGTGCAGCATGTGTGCACTGTAATATGTTGGTGTACCCCCTATGGAGGGATTGGGGGGGGGTTGCTGCATGTACTTGCCGACAGGGTGTCCACTGGGTACTAGGCCACCCTCAACTGCCTGGAAGAGTTGGGACTGGTGCCAGATGAAGGTGTCGTGAGCACTGTCAGGGTACCGTGCTAGGACTCGTGGCTGGTACCATCAGTTTGCAGCTTATCTCTTCCTTGGCATATGGCATGGCCCAGGGTGGCCTTCTGCCCTCTCTTCTTGCCCAATGACTGCAGTCATCAGGTGTACCATAATGCTGTTGTTGCATACAGCCCTGTTACCTGTTGTTGCTGTGTCCACCCCCATTCTTGTTTTGCCCAGAGTTAAGACTATCTCTTTCTGGGCGGTAACTTGCACCACACTATGGGCCAGATATTCAAAACTTTGCCCCGGGGCAAAATTAGCACTGCCCAGCGGGCAAACTTAGCCCGGAGCACAGAGCACGCTATATTCAAAAGGAATAGCCCAGGGCAAACAGCTTCCGAATATGGCATGGTAATGAGGCCATGCAAACTGGGCTGGGAGTGCAGGGCAAAATAGCCCTGGAATAAGACAGCACTGAATAAAGCAACCAGGAAGTGCAACCCACAACAACAACACAGTACAGCAACATGAGGGCAGGTACAGACGAACTACGTGGCCAATGTGTGTGCCAGCAAATGCATGGACTCAGTACAGCTGCAGGAAGCAGCAGATGTGAAAGAACAGTGATCAAAACTGTATAATATTCCCGTGCCGTTAGCGCCCGGCGCTAACACATTAGCTAGCGGCATTAAGCCTGAGCTAAGCAGTTAGCCCAGAGCAACCACGTTTGCCCAGGGCAAATAATGCCATATTCAAAGTGCCATGCAAAATGAGCCTACTTACGTAGTCTCTGGGCAAACAACCGGATTAGTATCTCATTATACCCTGATTTGCATGCAGTTTGCCCAGCGTTACTGCAGAGTCCCACAGAGCCACCTGTAGGTCAGTCTGGAAGTACAGGGACTGACCAGGTCCAACCGCAGCTCCACCTGTAGGTCAGTCTGGCAGTGCACGATGATAGCTGCAGGCTACATGTAAACAGTACAGCATAGCATAACATATTATACCCCAGGGGACAGGACACCATAGGCACAGGTGGTGGTGGTGCTGCATGCAACTGTCACATTGTAGGGCATGCTACAGCGTACAGCAGAAACTACAGTAGCAAGGGGGCCAGTAGTGCGTGGACAGCAATGCCTATGGTGTGTAGGGGCAGTGATGATGACTGCACAATACATAGTGAGTGGCCCAACCTGCGGATGTTTTCTGACTCTGGACATTACTGTTACGCTGTTGTGTGACCCACAGATGCTGCACCTGTGGCATGATGCTCACAGTGACATGTACATTTCTGGCTTTGTGTGCTATGGCAGTTGTACAGCTGTGAGGTATGTGGCCGGGGGGGGCATATATTATCCGAAAGGCACACTGGTGTTGGGGTATTCCCAATACTGACCCATGTACACTGCATGATATGTCCCAGCCTTGTGGCCACACCTGGTTTGTAGCACAGCCTCGCCACCTCATACATGCTCCCCTCAACATCCTCCATGCCCACAGTGCTGCATGTGTGTGCTGGCATCTGTTGGTGTCCACGGAAGTGTGGTCCACAGGTGTGTGCTGTATGGCCACACTGCCGTGCTGTCCACTGGTGGCAGGGTCACCACTTACTGCCTGGCATGGCTGGAACTGGTGACAGATGATGGCATCATTGTGATGCCATCAGTTAACACATGCTTCCTCTATGTTTGGCTTTATCTATGTGTCATATTTATTTGTTAGGGTCGCAAAAACCAGCATAAGCCAGCGCCAAGCGCCCAGCATAAAGCCATAATGTCGGCGCCAAAGCTGATTGCCCAGGATTACGACCAGCTTTTCCTGGTAATGTGCAGCGCTAAGTGTCGGCGCTAAGTCGCGCAAAACCACTTAGCGTGGTGCTAGTCGCTGAATATAGCATTGCGTCTGTATTCATGTCAGTTTGCCCCTTGCATACATTATATTTTGCCCGGCGCTAATGCAGTTTGCCCGCGCTATTTGGCCTTTTGAATATGGCAGACCCGCGCTAATCCCACGCTAAACCTGCGCAAATGGTTTTTGCCCAGTGCAAAGTTTTGAATATCTGGCCCTATGTGTCATGCAAACAACTTTGCATGGTGCTAATGCACTGAATATAGCATAGCACCTGTATTCATGTACACACACCCTCTCTTTGCCCAGTGCATACATTATCATTTTGCGCTGCGCTGTTCCAGTTTGTTTGCACTAATTGGGCTTTTGAATATAGCACAAAGTGCATGCAGTCTGTTTGCCCACTGGGCAAAGTTTTGAATATTGGGCCCATGATTAGATATTTCCAGAAACTTTGGTAATATCTTGAGAGAAATTCCTTGCCTACTTACAGAACTTCAGTGGGGCCACCAGAGAGAATCTCTTTAGAAATAACTCAAAATATTTTGAAATTTCTGACTACTGTATGTCTTCATCTGCAACTATATGGTGATTGATGCTGTTAGCAGCTCCTCTACTCCTGACCTTGTTGCCTTCCCTGCAGTCGAGAAGTTGCTGTAGAACCAATGGTGCTTTCTTCCATGCCCAATGATGCTTTACATCCCTTTCATGGCCCTCATGGCCCCAAGCACAGTCCTGGGGCTTAGAATGTAAGAACATGAAGATAGCTGGGCTTAGTTCGGTATCCTGTGAAGATGGCAATGACAAAAACAGCGAAGGAAAAGAGCATGGCCACAAAGGGTGACTGTGACAACACAACAATTGCCTAAATGGTGGCCTACGGATTTTTCCCCTCTATGAGTTCAGTCCCCCCCCCCCGGGAGTTTGTTATATTTAGTAAGGGGGGCAAAGTCACCTGCGGGGGGGGGGTGCAGGGGGCAAAGCCCCCTGCAGAAAGTGTTGTCGCTGTTTAGGTGATCGCTATCTTGTACCCCTCGCCTTGCGTGACTGCACTGTTATGTGCTTGCCCTTTTTGACTTTGCAGTTTTGTTTTCGCTGTTATCACATAGTTCCTGTCCAGGCCCCTTGCCACTGCTGCACCATGCTGGCTGCAGCCCTGGGGACCGCACAGTGATGTGTTGCTGGCACTGAGGGAAATGCCAGGCCCATAAGCCCTAAGGCAGGCCCCCAGATTTTTTTGTGTGAATCACATGCTTCTGCTGCTGGACTATTGAGGCCCTCATCAAGACCACTGTCCACTTAGTCCAGGGCACTGCATTATTCATAACGTCTACAGGCAGTGACAGAGGCAATAAACATACAGTACTTGTAACACTATGTGGACATATATACATTCACATTGCTAACACATGATGCCTATCTAGCAGCATGAAAAGATGGAAATACAGTGCTATGTAGATATTCCTATTCAGACATGTTAGGCAACAGTTAAAACTAGGCAAGCATTTGCAAAACAAACACATCTTCTAACCCTGACTTGAATGTAACATATTGGGGGTTATAACTCCTGGGTTGTTTCTTACAATGGGTATTGATTTGTCTAGTATACCTACTGTACCTTGTTAACAAAAACTAAATAAATAATAAATAAAAACAGATAACACTGGGACTACACTTTTATGGACCACTTGTAATGGGATATTGCTGGAAGCACCTAAGAAGAAATAGGATAGCTTGATGAGATGCTTCACTTTACATCCAGAACGTCTTGGTAAAAGAGGTTCTTCCTCAGAAAGAGGGTCCATCTTACAGCTCTGCATTCACCAACAGAGCCTCAACAGGAATAATCTGCTCTGCATTAAAGTCCTGGTTAGTCTCCTTCACAGGAGCTCCATGTTCTGTATGATAAATTGTTTGCTCTGTTGGTTCAAAAGGTACTGCCTCGGAATTATAACCTGTTGGTATTGCATTTGTTTCATCATCCATAGATAACTCTGACTGCTTCTCAGCATGTTTCCATTCCACTGTTCCCCACTGTGGAGGAGGATCGTAATGGAAGCCAGACCCCAGCTCCATGTCTTCATCCTCCTCTGAACAATCCACAATGGGGGGAGTGACAGGTGCAGCATACAGTACTAGTGTACTGCAGTCAATTACTGGAGCATCAAGAAGTTGCTTACTACTCCTTGTTTTGGTCAGTTCTGTTGAAGGATTTGTCAGCTCTGCTTCCTACAATGGACTCAACTGGCTTATTGGCAAAAGGTGGTTTTGCTGCATAGGGCCCAATGCTCAAAGCCCTTAAAATGATGCAAGGTGCTTGCATCAAAAGTTGATAATGCAAGTGGCACCTTCCATCAAACAATGCGCCCTGCGCTGTTCTGAAAAGCACACAGGCTGCATGCGTGAAAGGGGGCTTGCGCCAGCCTTGCACCACTAAACTGTCTGTGGCATGTTGCTAGGGGGGCATGTGGCATATGCAAGCTGCCACATCCACTATATCATGATTCTCAAAACTGTCCCAGAGGGCAAATTTCTAAGTATCCTTTGGCCAGACAGGGCTGGTCTAAGGGTACTCAGAATATGTCCCTCTGGGACAGTTGAGCAATTTGCTGCAATGTGCCATGGTCCCCCCTTCCCAATCCACGATGTTGCATGTAATAATTTATAAAAAAAACCTTTCCTGGTGGTTTAGTTGCCCCAATCCCTGATGGTGCCTGTAATAATAATTAGTAAAGCTCCCTTCCCTGGTGGTCTAGTGGCCCCCTCCCTGATCTCTGATGTTGCTGTAATAATAATTAATAAAAACCCCTTCCCTGGTGGTCTAGTGGCCCCCCACCCCAGCAGGTAGTGCCTAACCCCGCTCCCCTCATCTCTGAAACAGAGCTGGTGACATTCTCCTTCTCCAGATGGCCGCCAACTGAACTGTCACTGAACATGTACTGTATAGTGTACACTCTCACTGATTGACAATCAATGATCATGTACACTACAGTACATGCTCAGTGACAGTTCCGTTAGCAGCCAGATGCAGAGGTGAGAGGAGGGCTGTGTTAGTCACTGGCTCTGTTTTGGGATGGTGGGCACTACCTGCTGGGTGGGGGGCCACTAGACCACCAGGGAAGAGGGTTTTATTAATAATTATTACAGGCGACATAGTGGAATGGGGGGGGCCACTAGAGCACCAGGGAAGTTTTTTTTAATATAGATTTTTATCCTGTTTTTTTCAGGATCTGGCAGCCAGGCAGGGCTCCCCCGCAGGGGGCTCGCATCCAGCCCGGTCTGCGTCCCAATCACTGGGATCACAGCCAGGACCATCACGGAGCCTGCCAGCTCCATTTTCTCCCCACCCCTGTTGCAGATGCACGTGCGAGCACGGAGGCGCATGCATGCTGTGCTCCTGCAAAACCCTCCCTTCACACTGCCTGTCATCAGACACTGCCAGTGGGCCTCCACCCGGTGGCAGTCATATTGCGGGGGGCAGCAATGTCCCTCCTTGGGAGGGGAGAGCTGCCTCTCAGCTGCTCAAGCCTGCTCCCACCCGACCCCGGACAACCACCGATGACTCAGACCTGTTCCCGAACCCAGGTCGCCGACACAGTGCGAAGTATGGCATCCAGCACCTCAACCCTCAACGCCACTGGGCCAACAGGGAATTATTATTTTTTTTGTTACTACAGGTGACATCAGGGATTAGGGAGGGGGGCCACTAGACCATCAGGGAAGGTTTTTTATTATTAATTATTACGGACAACATCGGTGATCGGGAAGGGGGGTACTAGTCCACCAGGGAAGGTTCTTTTTATTATTTATTATTATGGGCGACATTGGAGATCGGGGGGGGGGGCACTAAACCACCAAGGACGGGAATCAGTTTAATTTATCAGGGGATCAGGGATGGGGGGACTGCTAGTCTTTGCCGCACGGAGCCTGCAGCAAACCTGTGTGCCTTGTATTTGTTGCATGGGAGAGGTTGCAGTAAGTGTGGGGACTTAGGTGCCAGGACCCCTCCTGTACCAGGATCTGATGCAGGGTCCCTGCTGCACTGGGTTTTGGCACAAGCTGCTGTTTGCCACAGCTTGCGCCAATCTAAGCCCTCTTTGAGAATCGAGCCCATAGTCCTTACTAGTCCCCATCTTTTGTCTTGTTTGAGTCAGTAGGCTAGCAGATCTGCCAATATCTCCAGTACAACATAAGGCTCAGCAGTTCAGTCAGGCACAGTCCTGTGCTGGTCGCTGACTCCAAAATTCTGAAGTACAGTATGATGTTTTTTCCACTACCTGATGGTGCACATACAGCATTTATTATATCTCTTATTGTTTGCACTATTCTTGAATGCAGTTTCAGTTGCCACTCTGTTAGCTTCCTGCAACTGTTGTATCAAGCAGTGGGTATACTTCAAATAGGTTTTTGGACTAACTCCTTTGGCAGAGACTCCAAAACACAGATACTGTACACCAGTAAACGGGGCTCCTTTTGGAAGATTACAAGGAAGGGGAAGTGCTTGGTAGTGTCATTCAGGGTGCTGTTGTAGGCATGGCCTATGTGAGTCATGCCAAGGGACTGGAAGAGGGCTGATGTGGTGCCTCTACATAAGGGGTGGAAGCAGGGAGGAAGCCGATAATTACAGACCAGTTAGCCTCATTTTAGCGTTAGGAAAACAAATGGAGGTCCTGATTAAACAAGACATAGTGGAATACTTGAGTAAGAATGGCCTTCAGGATGACAAACAACATGGTTTCATGGTGGGAAGATCATGCCAAATGAACCTGATAAAATGTTTTGATTGGGTAACTAGGGAAATGGATAGGGCCATCCAGTGGACCACCTCCATTTCGGCTTCAGCAAGGCCTTTGATTCTGTGCCACATAACCGCCTGCTGAAGAAGCTAGAGGATTTGGGCATAGAAAACTGCACTGTTAAGTGGGTGGGTAACAGGCTAGGATGCAGGAAGCAGAGAATGGTCGTCAATGGGAAGAAGTCAGAGGAAGAAGGGGTGACGAGTGGGGTCCCTCAGAGCTCAGTCTTAGGACCATTCCTGTTTAATGTGTTCATCAGCGACATAGGAGTATGTATCCAGGGCAAGACTGCACTGTTTGTAGATGACACTAAGCTAGGTTGTAGGGAGGACAGTGAGGAAGCAGCTATGAACCTACAGAAAGACCTGAAAAAGTTGGAAAAATGATCTAGTGCCTGGCAGCTGAAGTTCAACGCCAAGAAGTGTAAAATTATGCATCTAGGCAAGAATAACCCGAGGACAGCCTATTGGCTCAATGGGGTCAAGCTCAGTGCCTCACAAGAGGAAAGGAATCTAGGAGTTATCATATGTGACACCCTAAAACAAGCCAGCCATTGCAACGCAGCATATAGTAGGGCCAACAAAATGTTGGGGTGTATAGGGAGAGGATTTGACAGTAGGCATCGGGAGGTGATCCTGGTGAGACCCCACCTGGAATACTGTGTCCAGTTTTGGAGTCCATGCCTTAAAAAGGACAGGGTCAGGCTAGAAACCAATACAAAGAAGGGCAACCAAAATGATACAGTGGCTCTTGGGGCTACCGTATGAAGGGTGTCTTGAGGTGTTAAATATGTACTCGCTGGAGACAAGGAGGGAAAGAGGGGATATGATAGAAAGCTTTGAGTAAATGAATGGAATTAGTGCAGTGCCTAACTCTGAACTATTCACCAGGGCATCCAACTCAAATACAAGAGGGTATGGAAGGAAGCTGAGGGGTGGCAAATTCAAAAGGGATCTTAGGAAACACTGTTTCTCAGAAAGGATAGTGGAGCCATCGAACAGGCTGCCCTCGGATGTAGTGGGAGCTAAGACCGCATCAGCCTTCAAACGGGGTTGGGATAAACAGTATGTTCAAATTAAATCCGTGGGTAAAAGTATGGGCCAGGTCTCGGGATCTCCTAGGGTCTTGGGAAATCACAGGCAGACTTGATGGACCTTTGGTCTCTTTCTGCTGTCACTTTTATGTTTCTATGTTTCTACTTACATGTTGACCCTAAACTTTTGTGCGGGATTTAGGGTGCCTAAAACATCCAACAAGGTCCTGTTAAAATGTTCAGGCTGCAGTTCTCCTTGAAAATGGCTGGGTGTTGTCCTGGACTTTTGGATCCCATAAGTGGTCAAGAGCTCTCTTACCAGCTGACTCTCTAAATCCCATCCCTTCTTAGAATGTTTTCTGTAAGGAACAGTATGTCATAATTAGTGACAAACTGTTGCACTGCTTTCGCCACTGTGATAGCTTTCCAGTCTATCATCAGGCATGCCTAGGAATATTGAGTGTTGTGGTCTCTGATAAGTAGGATATTTGCCATATTTGTCTTGTAGGGCTCCAAAGATAAAAGCCCATACATACCACGACGGTAGCAATATTTACTAACTGGGTGACCCTCTTGGGTAGAGTATTTTGTTGGATACAATACTGTTCACTTACACCAGTGGTGGGTAACCTGAAATTGCCAGGGAGCCACATGTGCAACCCTCGAACTACCTCGGGGGCCGCATTAACATGCACGACTTCGACAGAACCCTTTTTACCACAAAACAAACACATTTGAGACATTTTAATACAAAAAATCTTTATTTAATGGACTATATCATTAAAAGAGACACCTTTTATATTTGTGCTTTCCATTAATAAAATTAAAACTAGGCATGATTAAATCAAGACAAGTCATGATTAAAACAAGTAGGACATGAATCTGAATTACGTTGGGGGGATGGGGGAGGTAAATCAACTAACTAAGTCTCCACGGTTTTTAACAGATGGGAAGGCAGTAAGGATGGCTGGGGGATACTAGGATGTATAGGGAGAGGCATCACCAGTAGAAAACAGGAAGTTGTTATCTCTCTGTACAGACAGTTGTCAAGACCCCATCTGAAGTACTGCATGCAGTTCTGGAGACCCCATCTCCGCAAGGACACAGACAGGATGGAGGGAATCCAGAAGAGGGCAACTAAAATGGTGCAGGGTCTGCAACAGAAGCCATATGAAGAGAGACTAAAGGAGCTTAATATATACACCATTGAGGAATGGAAGGAGAGGGGGGACATGATAGAAACTTTCAAGTACCTCAAAGGAATCAACAAAGTCCAAGAGGGTAGCATCTTTCAGAAAAAGAGATGTGCAAGAAATGAAAATTACATACCTACCGTAATCCCTCATCTTTCTGTGTATCTTCACCATTCATCACATTTGGGTTCTAGCTGGAGGTCACAACCTTGTGGGAGCTCTTTTTTTTTGGGGGGATGGGTGGACTCGATGCACCGACGACACAACCCTTGAGGCCGACAGAATTGGGCGTGGGCTCGCTCGGGTTGGTCGTTAGGTGTCAAGCTGCCCCGCCCTCCCGCCAGTTCTGAGTCAGCCGTGAGAGTAAGAAAGGGTTGGGAGGAGAGGAGGGACAAGGAAGTCCAAGGGACAGACAAAGGAAAAGATAGACAAACTAAAAGGAGAAATAAATGACGGAGAGGACAGACAGGAGATTGAGAAGGGGCCCCAATCTCTGGAATCAGAAAAGGAAAGGGAAGGAGGGAGGGGAAAACAAGAAATGGGGGGGGGGGACATACCCTGGACTGAAGACTGTGTCCAGCCTGGATTAGGAGCTGCGAAGGAGTAGCCAGAAGGCTGAACTGCCAGAATTCAAGGCACAGAATCACTGGCAAGAACTCCAGCATGAGCAGAAGAGGCTATTCTGGAAGATAGGGACTGGATCCAGGGCTGCCCCCGAAACCATATATCTGGAAGGGGAGAAACAATGTTTCCTTAATTAAATAGAGGGATGAGTCCCTAAGGACAGGAATGGAGGATGATACAGAAAGAGTGAGAGAGAAGAGAAAAGAGACAGCAACCACCAACCCCCGCACTAGACCCTAAAGGACTAAGTCCCTTAGCTCCCAGTGGGGGAAAAACACTGAGAGGCAGAACCTTCACAGGCCTGGCGAGGCCCGAGACTGGGGATAGTGAGACGGGGACCCCCCGGAGGGGGCAGGAGGTTGCCCTGACAGACGCTGCTTCACCCTATGATAGAAAAGGTGGGTTCTCCGGTATGCGGAGTAAATCACCCTACGTTGGGCCAAGGGTGACAACTGGGAAAGACACAGCCATGCTGTCCACCTAGTGCAGATTGCTGTCCCTATGACCCTGGAAGCTACCTTGTTGGCATCGTAAGATGCCCTCGCTTGGTGCTTTGCTAGCTCCAGGCCACGTGCAGAGTGCAATGGCTTGTCTGGTTACCTCCGAAACAGGCATAGAGGCTAGGAGTTGACCTAGCCTGGACCACAGAAACCTATCATAGGTAGCATAGTGGGCCTGATGAGCAGAAGTTAAAAGAAGCAACTGTGCCAAGTAGAAGGTCCTCCTCCCCCAGAAGTCAAAATCCATGGAATCTTGATCTGGGGGCTGGAACGGTGGAGGGTGCGAAGCCCATCGAGAGTGTTCAGCTGCATCAGTCCTGACTGAGGATGAGGCATATGACCTGGAGACCTGGGGCACAATACCTCTAGCTCAGATTCCTAGGGGCTGGGACTCCGGAAAAGGATCTTTGCCAAAACCACAATGATGCCTCCTGGAAAGGAGCAGGCCAGATGGGCACCACAAGGGTGGCTGCACTGAAGTCGCCTAAGAAGGTACGCGTTGAATGCTCTGGATTGTGCTGAGTGGGTGGGGTGACATGCAGGTCTTCCATCATCCTCATGAGGAAAAGCTGATACTCCGCGAGATCAGCAGCAGGGGAGATGTGGACAGAAGGCTCCTGTCCTCCAGAAGAGGAGGATGAGGAAGCAGAAGACCTCGGAGATCCAGAGGTTGGCTGCTCAGGGGGAGGGTGGAACACCCGCTCGTCCATGGCCTGATATACGTAGGGAAGTGAGCAGCTGCACCCCTGAATTGCTCCCAGGAGAGAGGTCCCTTAGGGCCACAAATGCCTGGGAGAGCAGGAGATGGTGACAGAGGAGTGGGGGCTAAGTCAATAACAGAAGGCGACCGTCCTCTGTCCGGGCAAGAGAGCGCACCAGGAGCCCCAAGGGAAGGAGGAGTTCTGGAAAGCCCAACAACCGACAGCTCATTAACCACGCTGGAACTGCCTAGGCTGTGCCCTGAAGAATCCCCCCTGTGAGGTGACAGGGACCATGAAAATCCAAAAGGACAGTCCCTTCCCTCCAAAGACCAGGGCCCTCTCGAGAAGACCGAGAAGGAAGGACGGGGGTCTGTGCTACGACTCTTTCCCGAACCCAGTGAGTCCTGAAAAAGGGTTGCCACATCAAACCCTGAACTCTTGACCCCTCAGAACCTAAAAGAGCCCTCCTCCTTGCAAACACCAACCTAAGCAGCTGACAACCCTGGTCAGTCCCAGAGGGGACCACCCAGGGAGTAGCACCCTCACCTACCATGGGTGCTCCGGTTCAGCCCTAAAGTTGGGCGATCCAGGCACACCACCTGAGGGGGTAACCCAATGAAGGGGGAAAAAAACCCTCCAAGCCCAGGCTGCAGGGCAACAGTGGCCTGCACAACCGCCTGCAGGTCAGCACTTCTGACCCTAGACTCGGGGGTTACCGCCCGCTCCTCATAGGGAGGCTGGCTCTGGTCAGCCGAGGTAACTACCAGGGTGTCCACATGGGCTGCCAACTCCAAAGAGTCGGACAGCCGGTCCGAACCAGACTCGGAGTCCGCCTCCAAAGAGGTAGAGACTGAAGTCCGGTGCCAGACCGTACACAGACGCCTGATCCCGTCTGGACCGAAGGAGGTGCCAGTCTGGGTGTCCGCACCAGAGCCGGCACTGAACTCCCCCACGGCACCGTGAATGGTGCCTGAAGAAGAGACAGCACCGAGAGTGGCAGCAGAGCCAGAGTCGATGTCTGCCATGGCACCGTCACATCCCATGGTGCCGTGAATGGCACCAGAGTCAGGGACAGCGCCGACAGCAACACCGACAGCTCCCTCGGTGCCGTGAATGGTGCTGAGGGTGACACCTCCCACAGCGCCATGTCGTTGCTCGGTGCTGCAAGTTGCACCAGAGCTAGACACGGCGCTGTCCCCAGCCTCGGCGCCGTGAACAGGGTCAAGGCGAGAAATGGTCAAAGACGGTGCCGAAGAACCTCCCACGGTGCCGTCAGTACCATTGGTGCCATGAACAGCGTCAACAGCAAAAACGGTGCTGAGCGGCAGACCGGCGCCGACCACAGCACCATTAGGGCCCACGGCGCTGTGAACGGCGCCGAGGCCCAAAATGGCACTGACAGACAGCGTTGAGGACAGTGCCGACCCAAGCTTCCCAGCCCAAGGAAATGACACCGGGGGAGCCTTCACCCCCGAAAGGACAATTGCCAGAGCAGTGCCTCCCACCCGCTCCCCAGGGGGAATGGACCAGGCCTCCTGCACCGTGGAAGGGGCTTCTGCCTCGGTGAGGCTACTAGAAGTAGAAGCCCCCTCCTCTGCAGTCCATATAGAACTGGGAGGGGACCTGGAGGAATGGCCGAGAGACCGCGGCTTGGCCCAACGAGTGCATGCCTGTCCCCCAAAAGTCAGCTGAGCTCGTCCAACTTTCCATGCACGTTGATCGAGGACACGATGATCTATAGAAAAACAGCTGTCACACAAATCCATGTGATGAAGCGGGCCAAGACACGCAAGACAACGATCATGTTGGTTGGTAACTGAGTACTTGCGGCCGCACGGGCACCGATGCATATGGGGCCGCCCCACTTTCAGTGATTTTTTGCCCTCCAACCAAGACATGATCAACGGAAAAACAATTCAAAAACAGACTCGACACCGCTGAAAAATATTAAAAGGAACAGTCTTACCGACAGCGGCGTCGAGTAGGGCGAAACGGAACCAGCAGGAACACTTTCAGCATCGAAGACATGAGAGTAGGCCATTGTTGCTTGGAGCTTCTCATAAGGTGCGACCTCTATGGCGGGAGATGAAGAACTGGAGGGAAGGCGGGGCCGATGACACCTAACGGCCAACCCGCAAGCACCACACAGTGCATCGGCCTCGAGGGCGGCACCATTGGTGCGTCGACTCCGCCCATCAAAAAAAAAAAAAGAGCTCCCACGGGGTCGTGACCTCTGACCAGAACCCAAATGTGATGAATGGTGAAGACTGACACAGATAAGATCAAGGGGACACAATTTGAAGATAGAGGGGGGACAGCTCAGGGGCAATGTGAGGAAGTATTTTTTTCACAGAGAAGGTGATGGACGCATGGAATGGCCTTCCTGAGGAGGTCATGGGGTCAAAAACAGTGGGGGAATTCAAGAATGCATGGGACAGACATAAGGCAATTCTGGTGGGGGGGGAGGAAGAAGTAGGCTGTTGGTTAACTAGGATCTGCAGCTTATCCAATAGGTAGGGAATTGGGTAGACTAGGTGGGCTAAGCGGTCTTTATCTGCAGTCAAAGTCTATGTTTCTATGTTTCTTTCAATAACAGCAACTGAGATCAAAGTGGGTGGGCTAGGGGGTGGAATTAACTGAATTTCACAAGTGGGTTCTTTTCACCTTCAGTATTTACACCTAATTACTGCAATGACTTCCTCCGTGACCACCACTTAGCCATACTAATCTCAAGTCACAAGTAGTAGCAGTTTTTTTTTACTTTCTTTCTTAAATTCATGTCTGATACAGTCAACATTCTTGCAGCAGTCCAATATGTAACATACCTAAGAAATCACAATATCCAGCTGGAACAGTACATCTGTAAAGTCTGTGTTCAGAAACCTCGTAAACTGCATGTCTAAGATTGCCTGATCCAACTACGACCGCTATTCACAAAGCACAGTGCTTACTGCCAAAACTTACAAATGACAACTAATACTGACACCGATGAACACCACTGTGCCTGGACTCGAGCTGTACTTAGATAGGGGAATGAACACAATGAACAAAGGCGGAACGAAGGTGGAAAATGGAACATGGAAGGAAATTGGAGCTAACTTAAAGACACAGTGAGCTTTTTTTTTTTTCTTTCATTTAAATGGTCTCGGCGGCCGCAGATAAAAACGCCGTGGGCTACAGTTTGCCCACCACTGACTTAACAAGTCCAAGGTTTACAATACCCCAAAAGACATATGTCATCATGCAGTGACATTATAACAACTTTCCAGTAGTTCCAGAGCAGGATCAATGGTTTTCTTTTTCAACATGAAATACTTTATTAGTTTTCCATTATCATACAAATCCAGTACAGTACATACTGTGCAAGTTGACAATATGGAATAGTAGGTAGCACCATAACAGAAATAAAAATGCAGTGCAGATTGAACAGCATTCACTATAGATAATATTGCAATCCTGTTACTTAGAGGCGGGAGGACTGCCTTCCTCGCACTACAGTTAGGACAATATGACAAGAAAGCATACCTTTATAACACCAAACATGTAGCATCTAGGAATAGGGAGAAAAAGAGAGGGATAAAAACTTAGTCTCATCCTGCCAGGCTATTTGGTCATCCTATCATGGAATGAATTCCTAGGCGTTCTTCTGATTAGGCATTAAGGACAGCTCTCAACCATTCCGGAGGACGAAGGTAAGAGAGCCAGTGGAGGTCCCATATCACAATCGGAGGGGTGGGTTGCCCGGTGGGGGGCACAGAGCATAAGTGTGAGTGGAGGTATGTGACCCAATTTTTATGGTATTTAGTATAATTATGAGAGTTAAGATAGGAAAGTCATTCCAGGGTAGATAGTTGTGCTATCGCCGCATGCCAGGTTAGTAGTGATGGAGGGTTGGTTTGTCTCCACTTCATAAGGAGGGTTCACTCAGCCTCCATCAGCACTGATGCAACCCATTGTTTCAGTGGTGGTGTAAGGGGATCTAGTGTGGAGGTGACCCCAAACAAAACAAGCAGGGGGGGGTCAGCGTGATGTTCTGCTTGATCACTTTGGAACAGTCCTCCTGTACCCCCGGCCAGAAATGTTTTATCCTCGGACTTTGCCAGAGGACATGGAGTAAGTGGGCATGATTTTGCTGGCACTGCCAGCACTGTGCATTAGGAATGAGACCCATACAATGCAGCTGTGCTGGACTGCAGTACCACCGGTGCAGGATTTTCAGTTGTATCAACTGGCTCCTTGCGTCTCTGTAGTTGAGGCAAACACATTTGAGGCAGCGGGCTCAAAGCTCAGGAAATAATGTGGTGTTTAGTTCCTGTTGCCAAAGAGACCTACAGTGATCCAGGTTGATGGGGCATGCATCTTGTAAACCCCTATAAAAGGCCCCAGTGAAGCCTTTGTGCTTCCCGGATGACAATAGCCTGCTAAACCACTCCTCTTGAGGGCTTTCAGCTGTAGGCTGCCGGAGAGATTTCAGAGTCTCTCGAAGTTGCAAGAATCTCCAGAATTCTTGTTTAGGTAAGGGAATAACGTTCTTGGATTTGCTGAAAGGACATTAGTATCTTGGAGGAGAGTACACAAAGGTCACCCACCACCAAAATCCCTTTCCCTTCCCAGGAGGGCCAGCGAAGTGGCATCCTTCCAATTAAAAGGTTGGGATTATCCCATAATCTGATGTATCTAAAGGGTGGGGACCAGGTTCCTTCTGTGATATGGGAAATTGACAGGCCTGATTGCCATGCTCTCCAGATCTCAGTCACAATGGGGCCACATGTAGCTTTGGGGGGCTTCAGGGACTGCAGCAATGCTCCCAGCCAGAGGCCACCCGCTAGGCCTAGGGCAGTCTCCACTTTCACCCAGAGGGGTATACAGTGGCCGGGTGGCAGAAGCCACTTGACAGCCTCGCCATCCTGTAAGCTAATGAATATCTTAAGAACCAGGGCAGGCCTAGACCCCCTTTAGTCCAGTGGGCTTTGAGCTTTGATTTCCCCAATCTGGGAGATTTCCCTTCCCAGAGAAGAGTAGATATAAGCCTGTCTGTTGCCGTGAAAACTTTGGGAGGGATAAAGTGGTTTTGTTTTGGTTAACTTGTAGACCTGAAAAGGAAGCAAACTGTATAAGAGTGGACATGACCAGGGGTAACGTTTTGTCTGGATAGGTGATAGTGAGGGGTAAGTCATTTGCGTAGGTACTGATTAGGTAAGACTCCCTACCCACCTCGATACCTTGTATCCCCAAGTCTGCCATGAGTCTTCTCATTAAGGGGTCCAGAGCTAGCATGAAGAGCAGAGGCGACAGGGGACAGCCTTGTTGTGTTCCTCATCCCAGCTTGAAGGGGGGGGATTTGTTTATTAGTAAGTTGGGTGGGCTGCGTGCCATTTCAGATTGAAGACTGTGCAGAGGTTATCCGCTCCGCATTTACCCCTGGTGAAGCCTGCCTGAGACGGGTGGATGAGAGAGGGGAGTACCTTTTCCAGTCCGTTAGCCAAAATGTTCACCAATATCTTTGTATCCACAGAAATTAATGAAATGGGGTGAAAATTAGCACAGTCCAATGGGTCATTAGATTTTTTAGATAGCAATGTAATGATAGCGTCCCTCATGATTGGTGGAAGTGCCCCATTCTGTTGGGCCTGCCTAAGGGCTTCTAGGAGGGGTAGTGTAATCTGTTCCCACAACGTTTGATAAAGTTCCACCATCATCCCATCACGGCCAGGTGCTTTACCTTTGGCCAGCTGGGTATGGGCCATTAAGAGCACTGAGGCCGAGATGTCAGTGTCCAACATTTCCCTGTCTGCCTCTGCAAGCTGCGGAATGGGGTGGCGTCCAGGAACGTATGCATCTTCTGCGTCCAGTCCTGATCCGAATGGGGGAGTCTCAAGCTACAGAGATGAAGACAGAAGTCCCTCATTGTGGAGTTGAAAGACTGGGCTTCGTAACCACCCTTCCTGAGCTGTTCGTAGGGAATTGATTTGAGAGGAGACCTGCTGCTTTCGCAGCTGATAGGCAAGGAGTTTGCCTCCTTTGTCTCCCCCCTCCCAGAACTTGTGCTTAGGTTGCATAAGCTGCTATTCAGCTTTGCACTGGAGGACTGTATTGATTTTATATTTCAGCCCCGTAATGGCAGGCAGTAAGTAAGCAGGGGGATTGGGAGACCCCTTAAACTGGTCTTCCAGCTGTTTGAGCTGTTGGTGGAGTAGCTCCAGTTCCTTACGCCTTTTCCGGTTCTGCGATGTGGTGTAAGTTATGATACGCCTATGCAGGAAGGCTTTGAAGGCTTTCCAGTCCGTTGCTGGGTCCACTTTGCCTGTTTGGTTAGTTTGGAAGTAACCCCTGGCTTTCTCCACCATTTGGGCACAAAAGGCTAGGTCTTTCAATTGGAGAGGGTTGCACCTCCACCGAGGGGAGGAGCGCAAGTTCTCAGGGGGCAGATAACACATGGCAATAGGGGCATGGTCTGAAACAAGTATAATCCTTATGGTGGTGTTATAGATACCTTGGGCAGCAGCTTGGTCAGCCAGCCAAAAGTCAATGCAGCTATGTGTGGCATGAACCGAGGAGAAGAAGGTATAATCCCTGCCCATTGGATGATCTCTGCGCCAAGGGTCACATAGCCCCCATTTCTCCTGCATTTCCAACAGCACTGCCTTGGCCTTAGGGTGGGCTCCAGGGGTAGGCTGAGTTTTATCTAGAAAGATGTCTCCCACTAGATTGAAGTCTCCCCCAATCAGTACAGGGATGCCACCATCCTCCTTCTTAAGCTCGGCTATGGCTTGGCTAACCTGTGGGAAGAAGTCTTCTGTATCCCGACTGGGAGCATATATGTTATCCACCACTACTTTCCCACCAGGAAAAGCGAAATGTGCTACCACCCACCATCCCTGTGAGTCAGTTTTAAGCCTGTCCTCCACCCAGGGGCAGGTCTTACTCAGTAAAATGGCCACACCTCTCAATTTAGACGAGGCAGAGCTGTGGAGCACCTTCCCTACCCACAACTTTCTGAGCCATGCCACCGTTTTAGCTGTGAGGTGTGTCTCCTGGAGTAGGGCTACATCAGCATTAAGTGACTTGAGATGTTGAACCACCTTAATTCTTTTAGCTGGATGATTAAAGCTCTTAACATTCCATGAGACACACGTCCAGCCTTGGTATGTTGGGTTGGTCATAGTGACCCTCTCCTACCCCTAGCTGCACTTACCTCAGGTGATTAGATTACAGAGTAGCAATAAAGGTGGCCACAAAGGGGGTCCTACCTCGTAGGGAGACAAGCTGCGTCTTGGTGCTAGGCTAATATACAGAGAAAGCATAACAAGTGAAGTATAACTCGGCAGAAAATACAGAACACAAATGAGTAAATGCAATAACGTTAGCTGTGTAACAGGTGCAGAATAACACAGTATACAAAAAAAGAAACGATTTAACTGTAGTCAACTGACCCTAATGATTGACCAGACCAGGATAATAAAGGACAAACGAACCTACTTCTTCCCCTCTAAGGGGGAGGAAGGGGTAAGGCTGCGAATCCGGTCTTGCTGAGATTGATATAAAAAGATACTGAGCAAACAGGTTGCACCACATGGAGACGGTGCCAAAAAACAGTAGAGAAACTGTTGTGAGATCACAATAGGCACTAAGGGTATGCTCAATCTGAGACCTATAGGCTGTGAGTCTCTGCCACGCTAGCCTGGTGCCCGTTGGGGACAGCGAGTCCTGTAGCAAGGTTACTCACACACGCTGGACCTGAGTGAAGCAGAGATATGTATCCCTCCATCAGGCAGTGCTCAGGGTATAAGCCAGGAGGAGGAGGGAGATGCGAGGAGTCTCCCCCAAACCAACTTAATTGTGGGAACACAGTATTCTGGTTCTGAAATTCTATGCCATGAGGTAAACTAAACAGCAACCATAACTGTTCCAAAGGGGAAAATCAGAGGGGAGCCAAGGGGTTCGGGATTGGATTATTAACTGCAAGGGGGTGGTCAGGTAACACTGAGGGACAAAATAAAGGTTATGGGGTTCATGATACCGCCTTGGCCCTTGTGATATAACACAGATAGACTTGCCAAACTCAAAGGGGTGAGGCAGGTGATAGTATATGAAAGATTGAGCTGTTGTGAGTAGCTGTCGGGAGGAACCCCTCACCCAAGGCTAACTGGGGCCTCGTATCCACGATGTCATACATGTGGGGGGGGGGAAGGGGCGGCAGGGCACCAGAAGTAGTTTACCCAGCCCACTCCCTGGTCCCTAGTCCATCCTGGACCTTAGCTCTGTGGACAAAACTAGTGTCGGGGGGGGGGCAAACTCGCCACCCTAGAGGGGGGAATCCCTAGAAACATTGGATCCACCAGAGATTTTTCCCCACAACAAAGACTGTTGACCAGAGCTAGTTAAGATACAGCATAAACAACATCAATACAGTGTAATACAAATCCTTATGTGGTCCATGAACCATCAGGGCCTGGCCAGTCTACAGGCAGAATTGTTCATCCCTCCGGGGTGCTGGTGAGGGGCAGCAGGTCTGTGTTGACCATGGCTGGATGAAAGGCAGCCACCTCCACAAAGGATCCGAGTCCAGGTAACACACATACTGTGAAGTGCAGATCCTCAACTGGTACAGAGTCCCCTGCGGCATTGTCCACCGCATCCACCCAACTAGATGGGGCACTGATGTCCATCAAGGAGTCCAGTGGGGAAACTAGCGTATCTTCATCATCTTCTTCGCTGGGAGAGTCTTCTTTAGGAAACTTGGCCGGTGGGGAGAGAGAAATGATGGCAGTTCCAGATTTGTTCTGGCTATGGCTTCTGGATTTGTGCCTGGTTCTCTCTAGCTGAGCCATGAGGGATAGGTTGCAGTTGTCATTTCACCTATGTTGGGCTATATGGGGAGGGGCAGATTGGTTAAGCCCCTGTTGCAGTCCCTGGGGGTCCACTGATGGTGGTGAAGAAGAATGGGGGGGGGCGGAGGACTGGTATTTCCACTTTCTCGTTTCCCTGGAGAGCGAGGCCTGCTCCTGTTATTCCTGTGGGGTGGAGGTGGGCCTGAGGGGGACCAAAAGCTTTTACAAGATGGGGTTCGAAGGTTAGTGGAGGGCCAGAGCTGCTTGGCCCAGCGTTTGATATCCTGCGGTGAGTTAGCCAGACATTCCTTCCCATCTTTCACCATGTGTAGGCTAGTCAGACCTTTCACTCATCACCTCCAGTAGCTCCATATGAAGTCTGAACTATCCATTGTTTGCCTGACACAAAATAGTCATCCAGGAGGTAATGAGTTAAAGTGGTAGCAGAAACCCAGGTCTCTAAGTTTTTGTTTAATGGGGAGGTAGGCCTTGCGCTTTGTAGCAACTTCTTTGGAGTCATCCCTATAGAAGGAAATGCAGGCTCCATTCCAAAAAAGGTCTCCACGCTCCCTCGCAATCTGCAGGATTTGTTCCTTAATGGAATAGCACAGCAGGTATGCAATTATTGGTTGGGGGGGGGGCCTGATGCTGTGGGCTTGCCCCCAGTCCTGTGAGTTCTTTCCACCTTGATGGGCCCTCTCCATCTTTCCCCCAAGAGCCTGGGAATAAATTTCATGAGAAATTTTTCCATGTTGTCACCTTCTACTCCCTTGGGGACTCCCAGAATATGGATGCTGTTCCTACGTCCTCTATTCTCCTGCTCCTCAGCTCTCTCTCACATAACTATTAGATTTTGATGTCTTGTTCATGCAGGTGAGACATAATTCTTTGGTACTGCTGTTCTAGATCTTCAGTGCGCTGTTCAGAAACTTGTATGTGGTCCTTCAGCATTTGAACATCCACCACGTTCCCCATTAAAGCAGTACTGATAGTGTCCAGGTGCACTGACAGGGTTTCAAGCATGTTTGTTATGTAGCTGAGTGAATCTGCCACTGGAGCCTGTGCTCCCTCAGGAACAGGGGGAGTGGTTGAACCCATGGCCGTGCAGATGGGCAGCCTGCCATTAGCCCAAGTATGAGGTTCTGAGGTGTGTTAAGCTCTGTCAGGGTCGAGTTGCCAGGTACTAGTGTTACCCATAGAAGGCCGTCGGTTACCACGATACCAGCAATGCAGCACACCCGATGAAAGTACTCGGTTGGACGACTGGGAGGGAAAGCTACGACCCAGCAATAAAACACAAGGCAGGTAAGAGGGTCAGATACATGAAAGTGCCATCAGAAACTATTTCAGCTGTTAGGGAGCAGCTAGACTGCACGGGCCTGTCCCTTCAGCGTAGCTCTGCCTGCATTACTTTCCTCACAATTTCAGTCACCCTTTGGTATCCCACATTGAGTGTCAAGCAATGATCTGATTCGGGGGAAGCTCATAACCCTCCTCCCGCCGTGTTCCAGAGACAGAACAGTCAGGGACCAGACATTTTAGCATTAAGGGTCCCGTGTAGGAGGGCGTTCAAAATTAAGCGGCCATCTTGCTCGGAGGCTCAGCAGTGCCCACCCCCCCAGGACCAATGGTTTTCAAGGGAAAGACATGTTGTTCAGGGTGACTCTGTATAACAGTGCATCTTTTTTTTTTATATGTATGTTTCTTCCTGTCGGGGCTCTGGACAGGCAAGTGGCAGTCCTCTCTCAGAGGATCTCAGTCTGCCCTGTTTTTGGCTTCAGACCTTCATTTAGCCAGTCTCAGTGCCCATTTTCTGTTTTCTCCCCCATTAATCCCGGGACCCCAGAAAACGGTCATGCATGCACTACGTGGCTCCGGTGACGACCCCTTCTTTCCACCCAGCCTAATGCCTGGTTTCCCTTGTGGCATAGCGCTGCCACCTAGTGGCAACCAAGAACCAGGGAGACCCATGTTCCTTCCCATGAGAGGAGAGTTGCCTTGCGGCCACTCAATCCAGCTCCTCACCCCCCCCCCGACTCCCAACAACTCAGGCTCATTCTCGAACTCGGGTTGCTGGCATGGGAGGAGGTAAGGTGCCCAGTGCCTCAGACCTCCACATCATTGGGCCGGCTTATAACAGTCCATCTTTGAGTGTCAGTTCATGCCATTCTAGGAGTAGCAGAGGAACATCGGAGTAAGTATATCATATGGAATCCTCATTTAAACCCTTGTCCAATACAGTTGCCACCTCACACAATCCCGGGTCTGCCCACTGTGCTTGTTTCAGTTCATACCAGCCTGTCCAGGGCAAGGATGTGAGGTTCAATCCTGTGAATTTTAGTAAGTCTTCAGAATGGCATCTTGGGAAACTGCCAATATATAATTGCTCAGTGAGGTTGTTGACCCTCTGGGCAGTGTCACAGTGATTACTGCAGCTTGAGGGACTTGCAGAAGTGAGATGTTGTCAAGCAATCTCCCTTCCTCAACAACTGGATTCCTGTCAAGCAGCGTCTTTTCTACCAGATAAAGCTGATGTCTCATTGGCTAACACGATCCATGCATCTGGTTGACATGGTCAAGTCCTGCAAACTCTGAGCTCCTTATTAATGCATTTTTGTTGACATGGTATCTGTAGGTTCCCTGACCCCTTCCCAGCAGTACTTGTGAGGTTAGGGGCTGCAGGCTGCATAGTGGCAGCCATGGTTGTTCCTATATGGTTGTGGGCTCTTCTGCACATTTACCAGCCTCCTGCCATTTCCTTCATGCCCCTCAGGGCTTTATCTTTATAGGTCCAACCCCTTGCTGCATGCCATGGGCCCAGTACTGCAGCCAGTGTTGTAGACGTATGGCCCATTTTCAAATTAAAGCGCCAGCTCTTTCTTCGGTTTGCCATACATGCATGGTAAGTGTATGGTGCTTAGTACCCTCAGCAGCTCCTCCAATCCCAAACATGGTACTTGGAGGTCAGGAAGCTTCTGCGCAATGACTGGTGTTTCTTCTGCACCTGATGTGCTCTTCACACCACTTACAAACCGGCAGCACAATCCTGGGGCTGGGAATGTGGGACTGATCATGTGTGGTGGAAGCTGCAAAAGGGAAGGAAGCCATACACACCCCCTCTCCAGGCTCCTTGCCACTCTGATGGTACCTGCTTGCTGCAGTCCTAAGGCACATAAGGGTGAAGTGTCTTGATGACACTGGGGGAACTGCTGGGGCCAGTGAGCCCCCAGATTTGAGGTATGATTACAAATTATACACTAGAGGGCATTTAAAATCAAATGTGTTTTGACTGTCAAAATCCCTCCTTAATGTTAGGCCAAATCAGGCCAGTTTGGGGTTTGCCAGCCTAGCTCAAAATTGGCCATTCAGGTCATATTTGATAACTCGCATGATTCTAGATGGGATGTGCTGGGACTATTTTGTTGGCGTAGATAAAGTTTTATAAAAGAAAATAATTAAAATATTTAAAATGTTATTTTTGTGCATTTTGTTTTACTCCCCCCTCCAAAAAAATGTTGGACCCATTTTATAACTACAGTAAGACACACCAGGGTGTGTATTATCTTGGGATAAAGGCGATTCTCATGAGTTTGAAGGCACCTGGATCATCATGCCTCACAACACACATGAGGTATGCCATTATCCCACACATTGCACACTTTGTCATGCCCTACTGCCTAAGAATGAATGGGAAACTAATAATGATAATAAAGATGAGGTCTCTTTTCCAGATAACAAAAGAGCATGTCAGGAAAAGCACCTTGACTCCTTTGAAGAGTAACAAAAAATCCATATGTAAACTTGACCTTATCCCTAAAACTAAGGATAAGTGCTGTGTGGAATTTTGGCAGAATGGGTATTCTGCGGGCGGAATTTTCCGTGCGGAAAACCTGGTGTTCCAGTGGAATTCCGCCTGTATTTTAAATGCGTACATACTGTATATTCTGGTGGATGTCCAACATTTTCCGCTGAACATATTTTCGCAAGATTAAAATTCAAATGCCACATAATCAAGTGGATGAATTTTAATGAAATTTCATCCACTTGATTTCTGCTAGACTGGAGACATGTACATACACTGTGCAGTGTATCAATGGTGTCCTTGTTTTTAATTTAATGATAGCAGCGATCAGTGGACTACTGTTCCACCAATGTTCTATTCCGCAGAATACTATTCCTCCACGCATTGATGCTGTTTAAATTAGCCACTGTAATGTCTTTCCATGGATATTCACTGCGCATATGCATATCGGCATTCTTATAATTGTTTCTGCGTAATGATATTCCAGGGATCCAGTTGTGGAAATCGGGTCTGTTTTTTTCAGCAGTCTGAGCAGCTTCTAGAGGGAGACATTACACATTACATTACTAGTTTCTCTTGCCAAGAGGGTTTATCTTTTTCCTAAATCAGCAGCAGCATATTACCAGGGCCAATATCAGCTGGGAGAAGCACATGAGGACGAGCCTACAGCAGCAGTAGCATCACGGCCGCTATCAGTACAGTCAGTCAAGGATCATCCCCAGACATATGAGATAACAGGAGTGGGAGAAGCACATGAGGACGAGCCTAAAGCAGCAGCAGCATATCAGGGCCACTATCAGTTCAGTCAGCTGAGGTTCATCACCAGTTATATGAGCTGGCAGGCGTGGGAAAAGCACATGAGGACAAGCCTAAAGCAGCAGCAGCATAGCATCAGGGACACTATCAGTTCAATTCCCTGTGGGAGCACCTGCAACTGGCCTCTGTGTGTGCGTGTCCCAAGCCACCTTAACCAGGTCTCTCAATTGGTCTCACCCAACTCTGGGATACTCCTGCCGGGCTCTATTATGCTGCCTACTGTCCTTTAACTCTGGGAAGCATGTGATTTGTTTATCTGCTCAGGAATTATTTGTTTCTGTGGCTCTAAAAAAAGGGGTCGCTCACACACTGCAATTACTGCTATTGCTACTGAATGACTTAGCCTATCTTATTCTGTATGTATATATATATTTTACCTAGTACTACTTAATGTAGACTATGTTCACCTTGCTCTTCTGTTACTCTGTACATTGCCCCTCTTGTTGTTATGTACCCTGTTTGAACCTGTATTTTTCATTGTACTCTCCCTGGTCGTACCTGAAATATAACTTGTCTAGTGTACCTACCTGGTCAACAAATCTAAATAAATAATAAATAAATAAATAAATAGACATATGAGATGGCAGCAGTGGGAGAAGCACATGAGGACAAGCCTAAAACAGCAGCAGCATAGCATCAGGGCCACTATCAGTTCAGTCAGCCGATGTTCACCACCAGACGTATAAGATGGCAGGAGTGTGGCAGGCACATGAGGACAGGCCTAAAGCAGAAGCAGCAGCATATCAGGGCCATTATCAGTTCAGTCAGCTGTGGTTCATCAACAGACATATGAGATGGCAGGCGTGGGAGAAGCACATGAGGATGGGCCTAAAGCAGCAGCAGCATATCAGGGCCACTATCAGTTCAGTCAGCCGATGTCAGGATAGAAGTAATACCAGGGAGACTAAAAACTGTGAAGAAAGAAACAAAATATCAATTTTATATCACACTGCTATAGCAAGATTTGCAGTTTATTTTATTAACTGGAAGAGACTGAAAAGGCTGTATATTTATTATTGCATAAAAAAAAATTATGTTTAGTAAATACTTACCTTACTGCAGAAGTTATGTGCGAAGAAGATACAGCCACTATACATACACATGCAATTCGTATGTGATGAGATCCAATGAGACCAAGACCTATGCGGAGACAAATGGCGAAAGAAACATTAATTTTGGAATGGCTGTTTTAATAAGTGATCAATCAATTCTCAAATACTTATGAGTGATAAACAATTCCTTATTTAAGAAATAACAAATAACAGGGTGACCTTATGGTGTGTAAATTGCCCACCTCGGGTGTGTTGAAGCACGAGGCGTAGCCGAGTGTGCTTCCACAACCAGAGAAGGGCAGTTATCCCAACATAAAACACCACCTTGATTGCCTTATTGTGAGTAGGGAATTAGTTCATTTTAGTAATTGTTATGCATTTTTTAAACATATAACTTCCAGCTGTGCTGTTGCGCTGTATAGCCTAATCATACCCTGAACAATGTTTAACACAGGTTAAATTTGTTTAAATTATAATATCATTAAAGGCACTCTCTCTGGTTATGTTAATGGTCTGTAAATTACCCTCCAAGAGCATGTGGCACTCGGCTACACCTCGTGCAACATTACACCCCTAGATGGTGATTAACAGATCATTAACATAACTCCTAGTCATGCCTTATAGCTTATTTAGTATTATTATTATTTGTTATTCTCTCCTACACAGGACCTCATTGTAAATGAGAACCACCAACTGAAGTACCATAGGCAAAATAACATTCTGCGGAAGAGTTCTTTTTTCCACGTAATATTGTTCTGCTGTCATTGCATGCAATTTTCTCACAATGTAAGAGGTTATTTTCAACAGTAATCATCAGACATGCTTGCAAGTATGTGTAACATGACCACACATTTTCTTGTATGTTCGGTGGTGGTTTATAATGTGATTTTTAATTTTACAACTTCAAACTGAGGTACACACACGTGTCTGGCGGAATTGTATTTCATGAAAACATATTCCGCTGATTCTAAGTTCCGAGGAATAATATTTCGCAGTGCACTGTGATAACGTGTAAAAAAAAAATCACCTAAACGGAGGAATCTTATTCCACAAATGTTCATTGCAGTAGCCTGTTGCATCTGAATTTGTTTCAGTGAAGTTATTTTCCGAAGAAGAGTACCTGACCTGGCCTAATAAGTATAGCTGAAGAACTTTACTTTGTGGCAAGTTTTTGAACTGAAGTTTACACATGAACTTTACATTTTTTTTGCTGTATTGCTGTTAATAGTCAACAAAGGATTTTTGTTACTGATGGCTACTGCGGGCTCCATGATTCGGGGAGTTGATACCTATCTCCAGTCAGGGGTAATGGTCAGATGTCTCCCAGGTACATCAGCGTGGAGAGACACTGACTGCATTGCTAAAATTGTTCAGGAAGCAGGAGAAAACGTTGACGTCCTGGTACACATAGGGACTAATGATCTCGCCAGCCGGTCAGTTGTGGAGACCAAGGAACACCTGACCAGACTGGGTGACAAACTATCATCCATTTCATCTGGCATCTTCTTCTCTGAGATCCTACCAGTCTGGGAGAGGGGGGCAGATGGACGGAAGGTCAGAGAACAGGAGATGGGGAGATAAACATGTGGCTCAAGGGCTGGTGCCAGAAAAAAGGACACAAATTTGTAGGGAACTGGCAACAGTTTTGGCAGTGAAAGTTCTTTAAATTTAATGGACTGCATCTGACTAAGGAGGGAGTTAGTGCACTGGGGCAGAAGTTTGATGTCTTTGCAAAATATTTAAACTACCAAATGGGGAGAGAGGGGCAGCACCTCATAGGTCAAATGGGAAGAACACCCCTCTCCCCTCAGCTAGTGGTCAAACAGGAGTTCAGCATGGTTGCAGTTCATTTGCATCACCAGATAAGGAAAAAGATCTGGCTCCCCATACGATGCACAAAGGAAACGCCAGACCTCACCCAACAACTAGTACACCGAAATCTGGCCAATGGAAAATCATGTACACAAATACTTGCAGTCTGGGAAACAAGATCCCAGACCTGCAGGCAATAATGACAGAGGCTAAACTGGACATAGTAGCAATTAGCGAGACGTGGTTTACCAGTAACCACACTTGGGAGACTTCAGTACCAGACTATGTACTGTTCAAAAGAGACTGAGGTGCAAAAAGGGTGGGGTGGGGTGGAGTGGCCCTGTATGTCAATGAAAATATCAAAGCTACAGAAATTCAGAATACACATAAGGAGCCAGAAGAACCGTGCATCACCTTAGAAACAGGAAATGGGACAGCCATATGAACTGGGGTTGTCTACAGGCCCCCAGATTGGGGGAGGACATAGACACATTACTGTTAGAAGATATACAAAACATGACAGCTAAAGGAAAGGTTCTGATAATGGGAGACTTCAACATGCTAGATATAGATTGGTCAATACTAGCAGGAACATCTGCCAGAACTAGACACATGGTGGATTCCCTGCAGGGGGAGGGTCTCATACAACTGGTACAACAACCCACAAGAGATAGGGCTATCCTAGATCTAGTACTGACTAACAGGGAAAGGATCACAGATCTCCTGGTAGAAGGTCACCTGGGGGCCAGTGACCACCACATGGTATGGTTCAATTTGGCCACTAGAACTAAATCATCCCATTCCAAGGCAAAAATATGGGACTTCAGAGAATCTGACTTTGATAAGATGGCCAACAAAGTTAAGCTAGCCCTGGCAAAAAGAAATACAGGTGAGGGGGTACAGGTAAAGTGGGCAAGCATTAAGGATGCAATACTTGAAGCAACATCCCATTGTGTTAGAGAGAAAAGGAAGTGCAAAAGAAGAAGGAAACCACTTTGGTTCTCAAAAACAGTAGCAGAAAAGGTCAGAGCCAAAAGGCTGGCCTTCAGGAAATATAAGGGAACTCAGCGGGATGAAGATAGGGATGCATACCAAACTTCTCTAAGGGAAGCAGGGAAGGCAGTGAGGCAGGCAAAGGCCCAAACCGAGGAAACACTAGCACAAACAGTAAAAGAAGGTGACTTTCTATTGATACATTAGTGAAAGGAGAAAGTCCAGAGGGAGTATTGCTACGATCAAAGGAGATAAGGGGGCGTGTGAGGAGGAGGAGGACCATGTAAAAGCATCTATCCTAAATAGACACTTCTGCTCAGTGTTTACTGAAGAGAAGGTACGGCAGGGCCCACAGCTCAGCACCATGGATACGGGGGGAGGGAAGTGTGTACTAGTCCCTTCAAAAAAGAAAGGGTCATACAAGAGCTCAATAAGCTCAGGGTGGACAAGGCAATGGGACCTGATGGCATACAGTACATCCCAGGGTACTAAAGGAACTAAGGGTGGAACTAGCAGAGCCATTATCAGAACTGTTTAGTGAATCTCTGAGCACAGGAGGGTCCCAGAAGACTGGAGAAGAGCACATGTGATCCCGCTCACAAGAGTGGTGGTAGCAGGGAGGAGGCAGGGAACTACAAACCAGTCAGTCTTACCTCAGTAGTGGGCAAGATTATGGAGCACTCCTTATGGATAGGATAGTGCAACATCTGGAATCCATAGGAGCACAGGATCCAAGACAGCATGGGTTTACAAAGGAAGGTCTGTCAAACTAATCTCTAAGATTTCTTTGACTGGGTAACCAAGTGGTGGACCAGGGGGCAATTGATGTCACCTACCTTGACTTCAGCAAAGTTTTCGATACTGTTCCACATAGAAGATTGATTAATAAGCTGGGTAGGCTCAGGGTGGGTCAGAAGTTGGTCAACTGGGTGGCAAACTGGTTGATGGGCAGAAAACAGAGAGTGGTGGTAAACGGTATACAGTCAGAAGAGAAGCAAGTCACAAGTGGGGTACCTCAGGGATCAGTCCTGGGCCCAGACCTCTTCAATATCTTCATCAGTGATATTGTAAATGGACTGGAGGGTAAGGTTTGTCTGTTTGCAGATGACACGAAGATCTGCAACAGAGTAGATGATCCAGATGGGGTGGGCAGAATGAGAAGTGATCTGGATAAACTGGCACAATGGTCAGAAGAGCGGCAACTGGGGTTTAATGCAAAGAAGTGCAAGATCATGCACATAAGGAAGAAAAACCCTGAAGCCACCTATAGGCTGGGATGGGAATTGCTGACAGTCACAAGGGAAGAAAGAGACTTGGCCATCATCATCACCGATGACCTGAAATCATCCAAGCAGACCACTAAAGCAGTAGGTAAGGCTAGAGAGATGTTGGGGTGTATTAGTAGGGGTATCACAAGTCAGAAGAGGGAAGTAATAATCCCTCTTTACAAGACACTGGTTAGGCCCCAGCTGGAGTACTGCATGCAGTACTGGAGGCCACACCTTCACAAGGACATTAACCAAATTGAGGCAGTCCAGAGAAGGGCAACCAAAATGGTGCAGGAACTGCATCAGAAAACATATGAGGACAGATTAATGGAGTTCAATATGTATACCCTAGAGCAAAGGAGGGAGAGAGGTGATATGATCAAAACATTCAAACACCTTAAGAGCATTAACAAAGTGAAAGAGTCTGACATGTTTCAATATAAGAAAAATAGCAGGACAAGAGGACACAGCATGAGATTAGTGGGAGGTCAATTAAGGGGTAACTTGAGGAAGTTCTTTTTCACAGGAAGGGTGGTGGATGCATGGAACGGTCTACCTCAGGAAGTGGTGGATATGAATACAGTGCAGTGCTTCAA
Source organism: Neoceratodus forsteri (assembly GCA_016271365.2). Taxonomy (NCBI): domain Eukaryota; kingdom Metazoa; phylum Chordata; order Ceratodontiformes; family Ceratodontidae; genus Neoceratodus; species Neoceratodus forsteri. Next base: position 1,198,527,924 of record CM057450.1, on the reverse strand, counting down.
ATAGGCATGGGATAGGCATAAGGGAGCAATACAGATGAGTATGGATAGATAGGCCATTGACAGAGAAAAGGCCGACGGCACATTTATAAGGTAGAAAAAGAAATGGGCAGACTGGATGGGCCTTGTGGTCCTTATCCGTCATCAACTTCTATGTTTCTATATTTCTATGAAGTGCAGAACAAGCCAATCCATCTACTTCATCGGGCGGCAAAGAACAGCAGGAGAGTAGTAGAAAAAACCAGGCCATGTGCCACAGCATTCTCTCCTTAAGAGACCTCCATACTTGTCATGGAGGCCACCAAGAGGGCAACCAATAAATATAAAAAATAGTTTCCTTTGCCAAAAGAGATGCTATATGGGAGGAAATCGGACAGAAGGTGAGTGGGGATGGAGAACTCCCTGCTTGAACAAACAAACAATTAAAGCACCACTGTGTTACACGAGGTCGCTGCACCCTAATTGGTACCCTCAGAGGTACTCCATAGACAGCTAGCACTTATGTATAGGGAGCAGCATCACCAGTAGAAAACAGGAAGTTGTTATCCCCTCTGTACAGACAGTTGGTGAGACCTCATCTGGAGTACTATGTGCAGTTCAGGAGATCCCATCTCTACAAGGACATAGACAGGATGGAGGCAATCCAGAGGAGGGCAACTAAAATGGTGCAGGGTCTGCAACAGAAGCTCACCACAACCTAACCCAGATAGACCAACTTAGGGTAGCTGGTTCATTCCACTGGGGTGTCATACAGACAAGGCACACTGATGAGTCCTGGTAGGATGAAACACATGTCTGTGTCTTCTGCTGGCACCCTTTGCATACTGTGTGAGAGGCCTTTCTGTACCATGCAGTTTTGCTTAAAGTTGAACCAGCATAATATTTTGTGGTGACTTGCATATGCAGCCCTTGATGCTTTGCATTATGGGGGTATGTGTGATTTTGTATTTTTTCTAAAGATGCTTAATATGTATACCCTTGAGGAAAGGAGGCGGGGGGGACATGATAGAAACTTTCAAGAACCTCAAGGGAATCAACAAAGTCCAAGAGGGTAGCATCTTTCAGAAAAAGAGATGTGCAAGAACAAGGGGACACAATTTGAAGATAGAGGGAGGTTGGCTCAGGGGCAATGTGAGGAAGTATTTTTCACAGAAGGGTGGTGGAGGCATGCAACTGGCCTTCCTGAGGAGTTTGATGGGTTAAAAACAGTGGGGGAATTCAAGAATGCATGGGACAGACATAAGGCAATTCTGGTGGGGGGTAGGAAGAAGTAGGCTGTTGGTTAACTAGGATCTGCAGCTTATCCAATAGATAGGGAAATGGGCAGACTAGGTGGGCCAAGCAGTCCTTATCTGCCATCAAAGTCTATGTTTCTATATTTCTATGGAATGGATCAATGGTCCACATGCAAGGGCTACTACTATCATTATCAGCTTTTTTTTTTTGGGTGATGTGGGATGGATGAGTGATAGCAAACATCTGTTTCTTTTTTCAACAGCAGAGACTGAAGAACATCATGAACAGGGGAGGCAGTCAGTGATGGTGGTGCCAGTGAACCGTCATCCTCAACTGTTCATGAGGGACAGCCTGGTATGAAATTATTGATTCAATACACATAGTAGGCTAATATTTTGTTTCTTTTTAAGGGCTTGAATTGCAATAGATAACAACATTATTATGCAGTGGATGATTACTTAATAATTCCTTAAAAATGGGATACTAGAGTCAACCAATTCCTGTATCTGGACTCGGAGTAAAAAGGCCAGGGCAAAATGCCAAGCTTGATGAGCAGGGTGGTTATGGCAAAGGTGAGGAGAAAAAGGGTGGCCTTTAGGAGATACAGGAAATCAGGGAGGGTAGAAGATCGGGAGGAGTATTTGCATGAGGCAAGGGAGGTGACAAGGCCATTAAGAACAGCAAAAACCACCAAAGAGCTTAGGCTGGTGCAAGGTGATGAGGGGGAGAATAACTTCTTCAGGTACATTGTGGAGAGAATGAGCAGTAAAGAACAAATAGTAAGGATTAAGAAGGACGGAGTTTCGGTAGAGAAGGGTGAAAAAATAGGCAGAAACACTCAATGACTACTTCTACCCAGTATTTATGAAAGGGAGAGAGTGAGTGCTACAAATGGGGTTGGGGGGCAGTAAAGGCTCAGGAGGAAGTAACAGATGGGGTGATCATGGAAGGTACAGTGCGGGAGGACTTGAGAGCGCTGAGGGAGGACAAGGCACAAGGGCCAGATGGCATTCATCCCAAGGTTCCTGAAAAGGGACATTAAATTACTGGAAGGGGTGCAGCACTGAGCAAATAAGATGATCCAGGGACTGGCAGACTTACCGTATGAGAATAGGTTAAAGAAGTTGAACATGTATGCGCTGGAGGAGAGAAGGGACAGAGGTGATACGATCGAGACTTTCAAGTACATGCGAGTGCTAATCAAGACTATTACAGAGGGGCTATTTAGGGTAAGGGTGGAGAGGGACACTCAAGGCCATGAGATTGGAGGGTGGAAGGTTTTGGAGGGAAATGAGGAAATACTTTTTTATGGTGAGGGTAGTGGCATGGTAGAGCACGTTACCAGCAGAGGTGGTAGCCCGTAAAACAGTGTTCTTCTTCAAAAGGGGATGGGACAAGGCAAGAGGGAGGATAAATGGAGGGTGAGGGTGAGGATGGAGGATCAGCTTCAGCGTATAAAGTTATGGTATGAATTATTATTTTACAGCACCAACACATAAAAGCAAAAGTTTAAGTCAGCATGCAGCAAAGCGTCTGAACGATATAGAGGCAGCATTTAAATAATGGGTGGATGCAGAAGAACGCATGCATGTTGAGGCAGCAGCTGGTGGTGGGCCCAGCAGAAAGCAGTCTGAAGAAAGAAATCAGCTGCAATCCATTTCAAAAAGATTGGGACGTCTGGAGAAGGAGGTGGGAGAAATGAAAAAAAAACATGGAGGAGGAGGTGGGAGAAATGAAAAAATAAAACATTAGTGAACTCATTAAAACTCATGCAGGGATGGAGAAAAAAAATTGACTTAATTTTGAACCTTATGCAAAGAAGTGCTCCGCCTGCAGGTGCAACAGCACATCCACCACTCCCACCATGACCGAGGGAGAACAGGAAAAATAAAAAAGTGTTGCCGGTGGGCTGTTGCTCCCCTTGGCTGTAATTGTAAACAGTTATTAGAACAGTTACTGTTATTGTGGTTATTATTATTATTATTTTTATTCAAATGTGACTGTGTTCCTGACCTGTTGGTTTTCTTGTTGTTGTTGTTTTGTTTGTTATATTAAATTATTGTTAATATTTGAAAGAGTGACTTGTTTTATTACATCTCTATCTTTTTTACATGGCTGGTAGTACTGAATTAATTTAAGAATTAATACCACAGTTGATGGTTCACTATGTGCAGTGCACAAGTACCACCATATAAACAGTTGAATGCCTATATGTCACCCCTGGAATTGACACTTTGAATTTTTTTTGGACAAAACAGTTCTAAGATGCATGAGGGTAATCATAATGAATCAAACTCAGTAGGCAGTGATGCCTTTCATGAGTTTGCCACCTCTTATTGGTGGAATGAGTATTTGCGATATCCCACATATGCATCCAATCTTTTTTTAAATATATTTAACAAATTGCTTTCAACAATATCTTCTGGTAATGCGTTCCATGTAGAAATCACTCTCTGAGTGAACCACTGATTTCTCTTATTAGTCTCGTTTTGTGTTCCTGACAGTTTTTCATTATGAGATCTTGTAGATGCTTTAGTAGGATTTAATTTTAGTCCGATGGTTTCTAATATTAAATTATTATTTATTGCATTATAAACCAATATAAGATCTCCTCTTAATTTCCTATGTTGCATAGAGAACAGACCTACATTTTTTAATCTGTTACCATAATCTTGACCCTTAACATCTTTGATTTTCTTGGTAGCTCTTCGCTGAACTCCTTCAATTAACTTGTTACCTCTAACTGAGGATGGACCGCATACTGATGAGCAGTACTCCAAATGTGGTCTAACCAAACTAGAAAACAGAGGTATAGTTACTTTTTTACTTCTACTTTTAATGTTTTTCAATATACAACCCAAAATCTGATTGCTTTTCTTTACTATATTAGTAATATGAGTATCAAATGAAAAATCCTTAGAAAAAGTCATTCCTAAATCTTTTTCATTGTCTGTAGTTTGAAGTATAGTATTATTGAAAGTATAACTAAAACATTTGTTACTTTTCCCCAGATGCATCACTTTGCATTTTTGTACATTGAATAATAATTTATTTTTTATGGACCATAAGTCTAAATAAGTAAGATTTTCTTGAAACTTCTGAGCAGATATTTGATCTATTACAATTCCGCCTAGTTTACAATCATCAGCGTACTTAACCATCCAACACTGATTATTTAGAGGTTGTAATGAGGAAATTAATACATTAAAAAGTACAGGACCAAGGGCAGATCCCTGGGGAACATCACTGGTAACACTCTCCCAGGAGGATAGATATCCTTTTAAAGACACTCATTGCTTCCTATCGGTCAACCATGCCTTAATCCATTTTACTATCAAATGATGTATATTTGCTCGTATTAATTCTTGAATCAAAATTCCATGTGCTACCGAGTCAAAAGCCTTAGAAAAGTCCAAGAAAACAATATCTACTGCTAGGCCGTTGTTGAGTGCTTCACTTACAGTCTCAAAAAAACTCAGGAGGTTAGATTGACATGATATCCCCTTTACAAACCCATGCTGTGTTAAATCAATCTGACCAATTCCTTCCAAATGATCTATAATTCTATTTTTTAATAACCTTTCCAATATTTTACAAAACATTGCAGTTAGACATATTGGCCTATAATTCTGAACTGAATTTCGGCTTCCTTTTTTATATAATGGAATAATTATTGCTTGATTCCAAAGGGGGATAATTGTTCCTGTTGTTATAGAGGTGTTAAACATATGTGTTAAAGGTCCCTTTAATTGATTGACAGTATTCTTGATGGAAATACATGGTGTGCCATCAGGCCCTGCTGAACTATCCGATTTAATGTTTGTAATGACATCTAGGACTTCTTGTTGTGTGATGGGTCTAAATACAGCAGTAGAATGATTACATGGAGAAGCCATGTTATCTTTTTTATTAAATACACTAACAAAATATTTATTTAATTCAGTTGCCATTTCTAATTCTTCCATTATGTCTCCCTCGGAAGTAATTTATTTATTTATTTATTTGCTTTTGTTAGCGGACCTATAACAGAATTGCTGTTTTTTAAGGAGCTTATATAATTATAGAAAGCTGTTTTATTATCCTTAGCAGATATGGCTAATTTTTCTTCATATTGCTTTTTTGTTTTCCTAATTAGACTTTTACTATGATTGACTTCCTTTTTCATAATGATAGAAAAAAATAATTACCTTAATACAGCAGAATATGAAGATACCATCAAGATCCAGAATGGGAAGCAGCAAGCTAGATGAAGAACAGGTAAAATTACACTGACAAAGAATTTCAGAGACCTGTTAAGAAAAAAAAAGTAGAAAACATTTAGTTTTATGTCCCTCATATGGTGGATCACTTTAATCAAGCAATAAGCAGAAGTCACTCCAGGCAGTGCTTCTTGGTGTGCTAATGGCACATCTCATGTGGGCTGAAGCACGAGGTATAGCCAAGTGCTTCAACCATCATAGAAGGACCATTACCCCACCATGTCACACAACCTAGACTGCCTTATTGATATACTTAAATGGGTCATTTTCAGAACATTATATGACTTTTATAATCATATGACTTTAAGCTTGACCATTGTGCTTTAATAAGGCCATATTTAAATCAACTGTTGGTAGTGCTATGCGCCCAATCACGAGGTTGCATTCTTTGTGACAATTTCATCATTTTTATTATTTGACAGTGTCATCTGCTTAAATTCAAGACTGCACATTTTATGAAGTACATGTAAATCAAAACAAATACTATCATGCCACTGACAGTTAAACTTATTTGACCAAAGTCAGAGTTCTGAAAGCGGATCTACGACCAGTTGTTGACAAAAATATTGTCGAACGACCAGACAGTGAAACCGTCATGTTGACCGTATTTGCAGTCGGCAGATGGTTTCCAAGTTGGAGACCTGTTTTCTTCGGGGGCTTTGTCCCACAACCCCCCCCCCCACTTTTTATAATCAAGTCCAAGTTGGAATTGATTTGGGGAGGGGGTGCAAATCCCCCGAATACAGTGCCTGGGCCCAGCGCCGTCTGTATAGCGATATTATATATTATATCATACAATCATCTGTCATGATTCTGATCACCTTCAATTAGTCAATATTACAGTATGATTTACAGCTTGATCACTATGCACAATGTATTAATCCAGAGTATACCCATTAAGTATAGCACCATTCTTAAACAGCAGCTGTGATAATTATTGAACTCAAAATGCACATAGAAATTGTGAAAAACATTTAACAAATATACTTTTAAGTCATTAGATAACATGCAATACTGAAATGTGTTCAGCATAAAATAACAAAGTATTAAAATTAAAAATTCAGAAAAAAATTAACATTCATAGCGCCAATTTAAGGTAAGATGTCATAATGCATTCTATTGTTTGTAAGTGGCACTACTACACACAGTAAACCAGAAAATGTTGTATAAATATATTTATACCACATTCGTTTGTTTACCATGTGTAGTAATAAAGCCCTACAAATAGGTGCATGCCTTTCGATGGCTTCCCTGAAATTGATGCTTTGAAAGTTTAGCACACAAAACATTTATATGATGCTTGCGGTAATCAATAATCACAATGCTGGAAAGAAACAAATACCTCTGTGCAGTACAATGTATGTACTAAATATACTTTGAAATAATTCAATGTCAAAAGTTAAACCATCTCAGCAAACATCACAAAGCAGTAACCTTACAAAATGGAACATTATGAAAAAAGAAACATTGCTGCTAGTGCTTACCTTATGGCACTACACTGTGCAGGAACAGAAGTACCATCACTAGATTCATTCCATAATCGTCATGCTGGAGGCGAATGTCAGAGAGACTCAAACCTGTCAAGATAATAAGGATAAAACATACTGTGAGTTTGTGATGCATCATCACAGACGTGCCACACTGTAAGGTGGCTTTCAGCAACAGCTAATAACACATTCAAATTAAAATAAAAATAGTGTACTTACACTAATGCATCATGTATGTCATTGTCATAACATCAGAAACCAGGGTCAAGTCGTATGCAGAGCATGTACTGGAGGCCACAGGAGCACAGGCAACAAGCATCACCACTGGCAGCACCATCAGGGCAGGTGTGAGGCCATTTCGGCTTAGTCAGTTTATTATTGCAGCTTCATCACACGTCTGTGATGTGAAAGCAGGCTGACAATCACAGGCCACATGTATCAGCAGTACCACCACAGCAGCCGTCAGGTCATTTTGGCTTGGTCACTTTATCGCAGCTTCATCACACGTTTGTGGTGCGAGAGCAGGCTGAGAATCACAGGTATTAGCAGTACCATCACAGCAGTCGTCAGGTCAGTTCAGCTTGGTCACTTAATTGCAGCTTCATCACACGTTTGTAGTGCAAGAGCAGGCTGAGAATCACAGGTATTAGCAGTACCATCACAGCAGTCATCAGGTCAGTTCAGCATGGTCACTTTATCGCAGCTTCATCACACGTCTGTGGTGTGAGAGCAGGCTGAGAATCACAGGTATTAGCAGTACCATCACAGCAGTCGTCAGGTCAGTTCAGCTTGGTCACTTTATCGCAGCTTCATCACACGTTTGTGGTGTGAGAGCAGGCTGAGAATCACAGGTATCAGCAGTACCATCACTGCAGTCATTAGGTCAGTTCGGCTTGGTCATTTTATTATCACAGCTTCACCATGCATGTTTGTGGTGTGAGAGCAGACTGAGAATCACAGGCCACAGGTGTCAGCAGTACCATCACTGCAGTCATCAGGTCATTTCAGCTTGGTCACTTTATCGCAGCTTCATCACACATGTTTGCGATGTGACAGCAAGCTAAGAATCACAGGACACAGATATCAGCAGTACCATCACTGCAGTCATCAGGTCAGTTCAGCTTGGTCACTTTATCGCAGCTTCATCACACATTTGTGATGTGACAGCAGGCAGAGAATCACAGGTATCAGCAGTACCATCACTGCAGTCATCAGGTCAGTTTGGCTTGGTCACTTTATTATTGCAGCTTTATCACACGTTTGTGGTGTGAGAGCAGGCTGAGAATCACAGGCCACAGGTATGGGCAGCAACATCAGTGCAGGTGTTAGGTCATCTCTGCTTGGTCACTTTATTATCGTAGCTTCATCGCACATGTTTGTGGGGTGAGAGCAGGCTGATTCATGTAAGTGTGTGGGGTAGTAAACTGTATTGCGTACAGTGTGTTGTAATGCCATGTGGTTTAGTACAGTACAAAAGTTATAGCACTCCTAATGTTTACCCTTGGTAAAACAGTCACTTCCCAAACCTGATGACATGCCCCTAGACGTGCACCAGCAGAGCCGTTTTGTTATCTCATAAAATGAAGACTGTGTGTGCGCGCCATTGCTTTATACAGGTGTGATTTTTATATATCTTTTAGTACTATTTAGAGTGGCAATATAAACAAATCAAAGCAATAACTGTAGTAACATTCTCTGTTACTTGAGTGGCCGCTTTCATTTTTCACAATCTCATCTCTACACAGTACTACTAAATGCTATATAAAAATCACACCCATACAAACTAATGGAGCACACACACAGTCTTCATTTTAAGACATCACAAAACAGGTCTGCAGGTGCACGTCTTGGGGGCATGTCGTCAGGTTGGAAAGTGACTCTGTTTTACCAAGGGTAAACATTGGGAGTGCTATAACTTTTGTACTGGACTGAACTGCATGGCATTATTAATACTCCAAAAGTAGCTTTTTTTTATGGTTGTATTGACTATGAATGACATGTACGCTATAACCCACGCCATGACAGATCATTGATGTATCGGGGCATTAATGCATACTCCGGGTGCACTGTGAGGCATGAGGGCTTGCCTGTTACTTCAACCAGCTGTGAACTACATTAATGCCCCGATGCACCCATGGGCCATATAGTGGGTTATCGTTATCTCACTTATAAAATGAGCTAGCTGACTGTAAAAAGCAAAAAATCAAAAGCTTTTTACAATCGGCATGCCAACTGCTGGTCTACTGGAGCATGAATGAATGAATGATCAGGTGACACTTTCTGCCCAATGGGAAGTCATAATTTGACCTTTAATTAATGCCCATTTTATAATAATGAAGTGTGCTAGGATGCTCACAATATACCACTAATGCCATGGTGCATCTCATAGTACTAGTCACCCTATGTCATCAGGTGATGTTCTAGAGGTATTTCAAAGTCTGTTTATATGCCAACATCACTAACAGGAATATATATTCAGAAAAAAAGGCAAAAGTTTACATTTAAGGGAAGCCGTTGGAATACCTTAGACATATGTAGGGTAGCAAATATTCAAGAATCTAACATTGGTAATGCATTTCTAGAATTCATCATCCACCATATTAAAGAACTGCTTTTTTAAATACAGATATCTCTGTCATGCTCCTTTCATTCACTATATTTTATTTAAACAGCAGGTGCATACTGTCATGGTCACACAGACTCAGCCCACACAAACATATATGATAGCTGACCCACTCCACTGTAGAGGGGTATTAATAATGCAAGGTTGTTCAGTCCAGTACAAAAGTTATAGGACTCCTAATGTTTACCCCAGGCAAAACAGGACCACTTCATTACCCTGTTGGCACCTCACAAGGCATGCTCCAGCAGCCCCGTTTTGTGATGTCAGAAAATGAAGGCTGTGTGTGTGCTCCATTGTCTTGTATGGGTGTGATTTTTATATTGTATTTATTACTATGTAGAGTTGCGACTGTGAAAAATCAAAGAGACCACTAGAGTAACAGGGAATGTTACACCAACGATTGCTTTGATTTGTTTATATTGTAACTCAAAATAGTACTAAAAGCTATATAAAAATCACAACCATGCAAATCAATGGAGCACACTCACAGACTTCATTTCACAACATCACAAAACGGGTCCATGGGTGCATGCCTGCGGGCATGTTGACAAGTTTAGGAAGTGACTCTTTTTTATCCATGGCAAACATTAGGAGTTCTGTAACTTTTATACTGTACTGAACCACATGGCATTATTAATACCTCAACACTGGAAAGGGTCACTCACCTATCATATACGTTTGCATTGCCTGGCACCATGACAGTGTGCAACTGCTCTTTAAATGAAATATAGGGAATGAAAACTTCAGGACAGAGACATTTGAATTTAAAAACGCAGTTCTTTAATACGGTGGCTGATGAATTCTAGAAATGTATTGCCAATTTTAGATGCTTGAATATTTACTACTCTACAGTAACTGAAAGGTATTCCAATGGATTCCCTTAAATTTAAACTTTTGCATTTTTTTCAGAACATATAGGAGGCAAATCTGCAGGTTGAGAGGGCAGCGAGGAAGCCCTCCCCAGAACCTGAGTGCGGACCCCCCAACTGGCAAACACAGTCATCGCAAAGCTTCGGGGCAAATCTGCAGGTCGAGAGGGCAGCGAGGAAGCCCTCCCCAGAACTGGAGTGTGGACCCCCCCCAACCGGCAAACAGTCATCGCAAAGCTTCAGGGCAAATCTGCAGGTCGAGAGGGCAGTGAGGAAGCCCTCCCCAGAACCAGAGTGCGGACCCCCCCAACCGGAAGAAACACAGTCATTGCAAAGCTTAAGGTAAATCTGCAGGTGAGAGGGCAGCGAAAGCCCTCCCAGAACCGGAGTGCGGACCCGCCTAACCGCAAACACAGTCACTCTAAAGCCTGGGCAAATCTGCAGGCCTGAGGGCAGCGAGGAAGCCCTCCCAGAACTGGAGGCGGACCCCCAACCGCAAACACAGTCATCGCAAAGCTTCGAGCAAATCTGCAGGTCGAGAGGGCAGCGAGGAAGCCCGCCACAGAACCGGAGTGCAGACCCCCCCCAACCGGCAAACACAGTCATCGCAAAGCTTCAGGGCAAATCTGCAGGTTGAGAGGGCAGCGAGGAAGCCCTCCCCAGAACCAAAGTGCGAACTCCCCCAACCGGCAAACACAGTCATCGCAAAGGTACGGCTCATCTGCTGCTACACAGCTGAACAAAGCGGAAAAAGGAGAAAAGGTGCCAAACTTTTAAATTTGCAGTCGGCAGACGTGTGGAGATAGTTTTTGTCTGCTTTAAAATCCTTAAAGTACTGTGTATTTTCACTCTACTACTGGGTGCCTTAATTTACATTAATTTCAACTGCAGCAAGCATTTAATTTATTGTCTGTCTTGCAGTGCTCCTGAACAGGGGACTTTAAAGCAGTCACTGCAAGTTCCTAATCACAAGCTGTGCAGAAAAGAAAAAGTTTAAACTGTATAATTCCAGCTGCATTAAGGCACCTCTGAGCCCCGATTTAAGAAAAGTTCAAACTGTATAATTACCAGCTTTATTAAGTCACCTCTGAGCCCCGATTTAAGAAAAAGTTCAAACTGTATAATTACCAGCTGCATTAAGGCAACTGTGAGCCCCGATTTAAGAAAAGTTTAAACTGTATATTTTCCAGCTGCAGTAAGGCACCTCTGAGCCCCGATTTCTTTTGTTAAAGTTATAGATAAATCTGTACCAAGCCCCTTCCTCCCTCTTACCTATTTAAACTCTGTCTTCCACCACAGCTTCAGGGCAAATCTGCAGGTCGAGAGGGCAGCAAGGAAGCCCTCCCCACAACCGGAGTGCAGACCCCCCCCCCAACCGGCAAACACAGTCATGGCAAAGCTTTGGGGCAAATCTGCAGGTCGAGAGGGCAGCGAGGAAGCCTCCCCAGAACCGGTACGGCCCCCAAACTGGCAAACACAGTCATCACAAAGCTTGGGGCAAATCTGCAGGTCGAGAGGGCAGTGAGAAGCCCTCCCAGAACGAGTGGGCCCCCAAACCGGCAAACACAGTCATCACAAAGCTTGGGGCAAATCTGCAGGTCGAGAGGGCAGCGAGGAAGCCCTCCCCAGAACCGGAGTCGGCCCCCAAACTGGCAAGCACAGTCATCGCAGCTCGTGCAAATCTGCAGGTCGAGAGGGCAGCGAGGAATCCCTCCCCAGAACCGGAGTGTGGACCCCCAAACCGGCAAACACAGTCATCATAAGCTTGGGGCAAATCTGCAGGTCCAAAGAGGCAGTGGGAAGCCCCTCCCAGAACAGGTGCGGACCCCCAACCGGCAAACAGTCAGCCAAAGCTTTGGGGCAAATCTGCAGGTCGAGAGGGCAGCGAGAAGCCTCCCCAGAACGAGAGTGCGGACCCCAACCAGCAAATACAGTCATCGCATAATCTGGGCAAATCTGCAGGTCGAGAGGGCAGCGAGAAGCCTCCCAGAACTGGAGTGCGGACCCCAACTGGCAAACACAGTCATCATAAGCTTCAGGGCAAATCTGCAGGTCGAGAGGGCAGCGAGGAAGCCCTCCCCAGAACAGGTGCAGACCCCCTCCAACTGGCAAACACAGTCATTGCAAAGCCAGGGCAATTCTGCAGGTCGGGGGAGGGCAGCGAGAAGCCCTCCCCAGAACAGATGCGGACCCCCCCCCAACCGGCAAACACAGTCATCACAAAGGTACGGCTCATCTGCTGCTACACAGTTGAACAAAGCAGAGCAAGGAGAATAGGCACCAAACTTTTAAATTTGCAGTCGGCAGACGTGTGGAGATAGTTTTTGTCTGCTTTAAAATCCTTATAGTACTGTGTATTTTTGCTCTACTACTGGGTGCCTTAATTTAAATTAATTTCATCTGCAGCAAGCATTTAATTTATTGTCTGTCTTGCAGTGCTCCTGAACAGGGGGCTTTAAAGCAGTCACTGCAAGTTCCTAATCACAAGCTGTGCAGAAAAGAAAAAGTTTAAACTGTATAATTCCAGCTGCATTAAGGCACCTCTGAGCCCCGATTTAAGAAAAGTTCAAACTGTATAATTACCAGCTTTATTAAGTCACCTCTGAGCCCCGATTTAAGGAAAAGTTCAAACTGTATAATTACCAGCTGCATTAAGGCACCTCTGAGCCCCGATTTCTTTTGTTAAAGAAAGTTGTAGTTAAGTCTGTACCAAGCCCCTCCCTCTTACCTATTTAAACTCTGTCTTCCACCACAGCTTTGGGGCAAATCTGCAGGTCGAGAGGGCAGCAAGGAAGCCCTCCCCAGAACTGGAGTGCGGACCCCCCCCAACCGGCAAACACAGTCATCGAAAAGCTATGGCTTGTCTGCTGCTACACAGCTGAACAAGCTGGAGCCCCGCTGACACTGCGTGTCAGCTCCCCACCACCCTTGGCAGTCACTCCCTTATACAGCTGAAATCACATGCCAGTCTTAATCAATCAGCCTACTTTCCCATTTGCAGGTTATACCAGGCAACCACCAGAGGCCACTACACCAAGGTTTTGCAATTAACACACCATTCAAAACCCTTGCTCTTTTAGCCTCTCCATTATGCCTCAACTTTACTTATTAATCTTCTTTACTGTCACCCCCTGGGTGTCCCTCCCACCATCAATTTACCCTACGCTCCCAGATCGCATCACATCTTGCGACAGGCTCCTAACAAATATTCCTACCTCCACTATCACAGCTGAATCGCACCACGTCCACTTCTACCATACTCTATCCACCGGCCCCGGGCTAATCCCAGCTACCTTCCAAATCAGTCTCCTAGTCCTTCTACCACAAACCTGGAGACCAAAAGCTGACATAGCTGTACCTCATACCACCTCCAGAAAGCTTCAGTGGATAGCTCATCACACCAAACTATTGGTCACCCTGCTACTTCTCCTTGCAGGTGATATCGAGCTTAACCCAGGACCAACACATCCCTACGCCCAAAACCCTTCTGTCCCACTCCAAATCCCCACGGGCCTTAAACTGCTACACATAAATATATGCAGTCTCTTGCGCAAAATAACCTCGCTACAAGCCCTCGCCGTGTCCCTCAGCCCAGACATACTAATTATCTCCGAAACCTGGCTAAAATCACATAACACCGATGTGGAATTTGCTATACCCGGCTACACACTTCTCCGCCATGACCGTGTGGGCAAAAAAGGATAGCTATGTACATTGCCTCCACCATCAAATTCACCACGATTGCCCTATCCCTACCGACTGACTCCATTAATGCCTTAATGGTAAAACTCTCCATCCCCCATTCAATCCCAATCTACATAGCAGGTACATACTGTGCTCCAGGCACCACCTCACCTTCCATACTGGACTACCTGGGCTACTTAAATTCCCTGTCAGCAGGTGGTGAGATCCACATACTAGGGGAATTTAACCGGAACTGGCTTGCTGAGTCCCTTTCCAAATTTCGTGACAAGGTAACAGCCCTAATCCTAACACAACTAATCACTGAACCTACTTGGGCAAACCACAAAACACAGAACCATACACTGCTAAATTGGTCCCTCACATCTCACCCGCACAGGGTTATAGCCTCAGGACTCCTTCCGGATGCCCTTAGTGACCACCACGGGATCTACTCCGTACGCAAAATTCACAAACCTAAAGCTCCCCTAGAACTTACCGTCGAGATCCTACAAATCCCGGACCTCCTCATTATTAAATGATTTGGGCAACTATGACTGGTCGGCATTAGTCGCTTTCACCTCGACAGCGAGGCACTGTGGTTCTTTAAGTCCAAGTTCATCGCCATCTGGGACCGCTACGCCCCCCTCATATGGACCTGAGTCCGAGGTGCTCATCTCCCATGGATCTCTCCCAATATCCTAGCCCACCTCCGAAGCTGAGACAAGGCCTGGAAAACCTTTAAGACTTCCAAATCTCAGGCCGACCTCCAGACCTACTGAGCACTCCGCAATTCTAGTACCAAAAGAATCTGCCAAGCAAAAGCCAACTATTTCTTATGCGCATTCAATTCCTCCTCCCATCTCCCATCTCGATTCTGGAAGGTGGTCAAGTCGCTTCTCTGCCCACCATCACAATCACCCACCCCTTCCCTGCAGATTGGGGGTCTCTCCATCACTGACCCCTCAGCAGTTGCCACCTTGTTTAACACTGTCTTCACTACCAGCCATGCTACTCCCAGGGCCACCCCTCACCCTGCTCAACATGCCCCCACTGTCACCCCATCTTGTGGCACTGCAGCTCATCCCTTCTCCTTCCTGCAAGTCACCCCTGATGAGGTATACAATGCTCTGGTTGCCCTTAACCCACAAAAGGGCAAATGTCCCACTGGGTTGGACTCCAAAATGCTCCACCTGTCGGCCCCTGCCATAGCTCAACCCCTTGCCTCCCTTTTTAACTTATCATTCATCCTAGCAGAAGTCCCCACTGAGTGGAAACATGCCACCGTAATCCCATTTCCCAAGTGTGGTGATGCCTCTAACCCAAGCAACTACCAGCCCATCTCCCTTCTACCGACCCTTGCCAAGATACAAGAACACCTGGTTCTCTCTCGCGTATCCACCTATCTGGACTCCTCTTCCTTTTTCTCCCCCTACCAGTCTTGCTTTAGAGAATCCCACTCCACTACCACCTCCCTTCTCAGGATTACCGACTCCATCCTCACAGGGATGGATGCTGGCCACATCACTGCTGCCATCTTTATTGACCTGGCAAAGGCTTTCGATACTGTGACTCACTCTCTTCTCCTGACCAAACTACCCAATGCTGGTCTATCTGACTGGGCCACATCTTGGTTCCACTCCTACCTCACTAGCAGATCCCAAGCTGTCCGTATCAGTTCGTCCATGTCAGATCCGCTCCCAATCACGTCAGGAGTGCCACAAGGACCTGTCCTAGGGCCACTCCTGTTCTCGGTCTTCCTGAATGACCTGCCATCCACCTGCGCACACTCCGCCATCCACATGTACACAGACGACATGGTACTATATGCATCCGGCCCCTCGTCCTCGGAAGTTGTGACCAAACTTCAGCAAGACTTCATCTCAGTCCAGCACTGGCTCTGTTCAAATAACCTCCTCCTACATCCCAACAAAACAGTCTCCTTAACCTTTGGCACAAGGCAGAAAATTTCTAGGCTCCCTTCACCATTAGTATTCCACACCCTGGAAGGGTCCCCTCTGGATTCCTGCACCACCTTCAGATACTCGGTGTCTGGCTTGACCAGCACCTCAACTTTTCCGCACATATTGACTCCTTACTCAAGAAGCTGCACCCTAGGCTTGGTGCACTTTACCGGAATCATGACAGCATCTCCCTTCCAGCCAGGAAGAACATTGTAAAAAAAAAAAATGATCCTCCCTGTCCCCGACTATGGGGATGTAGTCTATGGCGCCGGCCCAAAGACCACATTAGCCAGGCTGGACCCTCTCTTCCACTCTTTTTGCCGCTTCACCCTGAACAGCCCCTACTCCACACACCACTGTGCCCTATATCAAGCAATGAACCTCACCTCACTTGACAATCGCAGGCTAACCAACTGCGCAAAAATCCCGGCCAAGTATTGGTCGCAGCGTCTCCCTTCCTACCTCTCCAACATCTTAAACCCTAGCACACAAGCACACACACTCAGAAACTCAGACTCCAGGTCCCTAGCTGTCCCATACCGGTCTACCTCCACAGGGAAGTCAGGGTTCCGCTACCGCATTCCCATGCTGTGGAACTCCCTCCCAGCTAACATCCGTCACTTCACCTCCCTTTCTCACCTAAACTTCATGCTCCAAGATCATTTCGTCCCTACCTGTGCTTGTGTCTAGGCGTCTCCCAATTACTAGGCAAATCTCTGGGTATGTCTGCACTTAGCAAATTTGCAATTAATCAGTGCCTAACTATTGTTCTCTCGCCTTATACTGTCTCTCATATGGCTCAAAGTTAATTTTATTGTACACTTGCTGTATGTAACTGTGTTTATCAACTGACTCTCTCAATCCTTTATGAACGTGGTTTCAGAACCAAATGTTAGCGATCTTCCACAATGTATTCACTTGTCTATTCTGACTTCAACTGTCTACCTCATGCCGTACGTACTGTGGTTACCAATTGACTCTCTCAAGCTACTACTGACTTGTAATCAGATCCAAATGTTAGTGTTTCTCCCACTATGTATTCTCCTGTCTATACTGTTTTCAACTGTCTACCTATGTTCTCCCCTCCCCCAGGACGCATCTGTAATCGAGCAGTACTCTGCTCAGTATGCCTTCCTGGTAAAACACTTAAATAAATAAATAAATGTGGGCATATAAACAGACTTTTAAATACCTGTAGAACATCCCATGATGACATAGGGTTACCATATAAGTACTATGAAAAGCACCATGGTATTAGTAATATATGGTGAGAGTGCAAAAACACTTTATTATTGTCATGATCAATACAACCGTAAAAAAGCTACTCTGTGACAGTGTGCCTTTTTTCTGAGTTCTGCCATCAAGCCACCACTGTACAGGACATCGGTAAGGCAGACCCCATTGTGATTTGTTGTGAACAGTTTTCTAGACATTACCTATGCAACTACATTGATATGCTGAATGCAGTTATGAAAAGAGAGACAGAAGCAGAAATATACAGTGGCAGGATCACATTGACAGAAGACTCAGTTAATGGGATTGAATAACTCTACATACTGTATTATAGAGACATGGGGGGATATGATTGACTTTTTAAAGTACATAACAGGGTCAAAGGAGAAACAGAAAAATACAAATGTGAGGTATAATTCTACCAAAAAACAATGGACCATCGCATACACCTGGAAAGATGTAAATTGAGGGCATCTATGACTAAATATTTATTCACAGAGAGGGTGTAGGACAGCATTTTGTTTATGCTATTTATGCATATAGTGTGTAGCTGCAGGTGACAGCACCACATGCTGCTGGGTTTAATGTACTAATCATGCTGGAAATGAACCTCGGCATTGTCCTCATCTGATTGGTCATCAGCCCTACTACTGCTATCCTCATCCTCCATCGAAGCATCTGTGGCCTGTTTGCATCTCCTGGACCACCGTTACGCATAGATGAAATGACACTAATTTTGTACCCAGGCGGGTTGTGATCTCAGTTCATTTTAATAAATGTCAGCATTTCTACGTTTTTTGTAGATAAACGACTTCTCTTGTCTGTTATCATTGCCCCTGCAGTGCTAAAGACCCTTTCTGAACTAACACTTGCAACTGGACATGATAAATACTGGACAGCAATTTCAGCAAGTGATGTTCACACTGTCATCCTACGCTGCCAGTAAAACAACGCTTCCTCGTCAGGCAAAAGCTGTTCAGGGTCATTGACATATGACTGAACCATTAATGCAGCAGACATATGGCTAGCCAGAAGACAGGTTGAAAACTTTTTGGTTGGCACTCCTACTTGTGACAGAACTGACCATAAAGGATTCAAGGCTTTCACACAGTGACTTTGCTGCTGCTCTCCAAATACTACCCGATTTGAGGATATGGGCAAGGATGCTGACTTTGTGTTAGTAATACTGGGTGGTGAAGCTGCTCTGAACAAGTCAAATCTGGAGCATTTTTTTCTGCTGCTGCTGCTGGGTCACGGCCGTATTTTGATGTAACCAGTCTTCTTCAGCCTGCACAAGCCCAATAAGGACATCAATTTTCAGATCTGACTGTCCCTCGTCCAACAGAGCAACAATACCATGCTTATACCATAGGTCTAGTAAAGTGGACATACCACAAACATCAGACTGTAACATACTGGTCACATGACAGTCACTGTCCACACATTGAATCATACGCTCTGTGAGGTCCCTGCTCGTGCTGTCATCATCCCTGTCAAACTAGTCCCTTACATTTACTACAGACTGTCGTAGCACATGTATGAAGGGAACTGTCTGATGAGGCAGGCATTAGCAGCACCCACAGCTTGTGTGGCCTGCTCAAAGAGTTGCACGATTTTAATCACTGTGTCCATTAGGAGCCACTGGTCAATGCTCAGGGACATAGAAGACATGTCAACGTCTCGATGCAGCATAGTGTAATCAGTTAATGCTTTGAACTGTTCCAATAAACGTTCCCCGCATATATAAAGTGGAATTCCAATGTGTGGGCACCTCCTGCTTTAGCTGGTGCATTAGAATCCCATTTTTGGTCAGGAGGACTTTTAGCTGATTGCGTGCCTTGGTGGAATGACTGAAGTGTGAACACATGCGGCAGGCTGATGTAAGCATTGCATCAATTTCAGTTTCATGCTTCATGAAGTCTTGCACAATTAAATTAAGACAGTGAGCAAAACATGGCACATGAAAAAAATTCACCATCCTCTATTGCCTTAACAACATTATGACCATTGCCACTGCAAATGAAGTCTGCTTTCATTTGCTGTGACATGAACCAATGGTCAATTTGGGCTTGTAGTTCAGTTAAAATATTAATGGATTTGTGTCGAATAGTGTCCATGCACGTCATACTGAGTGTCGCCTGCTGCCACACATCACAACTGCGAAGTAGGTTGGCACAAGACGGAAACTTACAGGGTTTGGAGGAGAAATTACTGAAATTAGCCCAATGTGCAGTGACACACATAGGAGGATACAGCTTCTGGACCGCTGCTCCACATATCAGTGGTGAGGTGAACAGCATCTATGGCACAATGAGAAATTGCATGAAGTCATGGTACAATTTGGGAACTGCCTTGGTGTAAAAATATGTCCTTCATGGAATACTCGACTTCAGTACAGCATGACTCATGAGAAGTCGACAACCAAGATTTTCAACAAAAGAGCAAGGCAGCATGTCCACTGCCAGCATCTGGGCCAAGCATGCATTTAGTTCAAGGGCAACATGGTGGTTACGATGACATGTGCTGTTATGGAACAATGCATCCTTTATTTTAGGCTGCACCAGTGCTGGGGCTGCAGATTGTGAACATGTGGGGGCATTTAATTGAGACAAGGTATCACTAGTGGACAAATGTCCAGCAGTTGAAGTGATCAGACTACTACATTGCTTCTGCTTACTGACAGTGTTGCTGGTACTGTTGATACATTGAAACAATTGGTTAATGTTTGAGAAAACCCTGCTGCTGTCTCCCTCAAGCTCCATGTCATCACTCTCATCCTCCCCCCCCCGAACAAAAACAGGCCACCTCCATTCGAGTTTCACCTCCCTCTCATGTTTCTGCCACAGAATTAAATGTTTGGTATTCATATGGCTATGCTGTCCAGAAATATCAAGATGCGACCCCGCTTTTCCATGACATACTCTCACTTTCCAGATTTGACAAACTGCATAACAATCGTCTTTGGGATCCATTCCAAAAAAATACCTAACTAAGGAGCTACTGTTGCATGCTGGCTGCTTGCTTCTAACACTTGTTGTCACAGCTGGCACTACCACATGGTCACGGGACACAACGGGACCTGAACTGCTGCTGTGATGTCCATGTATGCCCGTACTTGTACCACACATTCCACTATTTCCTTCCTGTTGTTTCTGTTTTTTAAAAGACAACTGCTGCACCTTGCCTTTCCCCTTACTAACTGATTTGCCCTTATGCAGTTTCTCAGTCTCATCATGCCATGTGCTTCCCTCCTCCAACACCTCACTTTCTATCATCCTTTTTCTTTTATAGGTCACCTGCCTAGATGCATCCCTTTCTGGCTCCCAATCAGCATCCAGTACAGGACCATCCAAGTCTGAACAGACATCACTGCTGTCAATATCAATATTAGCATCTGCCTGCTCCCCCAGACCCTGCGCCACAACTGATCTGCCCCTCCCCTTGATCATCTACCTCCTCAGAGTGTGGCACCTGATCATCCTCCTCCACACCTAGCATCTGTGAATCTTGTTCAAAAATAACATCTGACTGTGAAACACTGTCAGAATCAACAGTTGATTGACTCGTGGGACATCATTAACATTGCTGCTACATCATTGGCTGTTTTTCTTGGTAAACGACCATGACTCCATGACTCAGTACTTTCACCTACACTCTCACTTAATACTGATGCCACTGCAGCTGGCTTAGTATTAATTTTAACTTGACCAGCAGACAGCATGTCAGCAACTGATTGCTGCAAGCCATGCAAATCACGGGCTGGTGCTCCACTATGAATGCCAGTGCCAGCATGTGCAGCTCCTCCTGTGCATCTCCCCCCATGGAACTGACCTTACCGACACAAACTGATGTATACTTATCCATATTTATTAATGCAGTAATATTTATGAATGTCAAAATCTGAACAAAATCAAATTTCAATTAAGGCAATATAAACACCAAGTTATGCAGCTCTCACAAAATTGTGGTCTCTATGGCACAACAGCACTAAACTGCAGATCTATAATACCACATCGAAAAAATAATAACACTTTTCTTTTTAAGTTATTAGACTGAGTCTCTTCCACTAACATCAAAGTAAATTCTCTCTCACTGTCTCTCAAAGGCCCTGTCCACACTACGCCTCTGTAACGTTACAGAGTGCCCAAACCGTTATCGCAACGGTGTGCGTTTACACCTGTAACGTTACAGGAGGAGTTTTCGTAACCATTGTTGAAACCACATTTGAGGTGGTTTCAATAATGGTTATGAAACTGGTCCCGCCCTGGTAACGTTACCGGCGCTAGTGTGGATGTGTGGTAACGGTTCCCTGCAGGGCACGAAGCGCAGCGCGAGCTGCAATGTGGGATCGGGTGCCGCGTAACGGTCGCTGGCTCCCCGATGTGTGGATCGCAGTGCCGTCCCGGTGAACGGACACCGCCATGGTGTGGGACGCACTGCACCGCCTCTGGCGGTAATGGTCTACATCCGTTACTGGGCCTGAGCGGTGTAGTGTGGACAGGGCCTTACTCACCGCTGCAGCTAGTGTGCTTCAGCACAGGCTAAGCCCTTCCCCCAATGCTTGAGAAGGAAAACACAGTACAACAGCCAAGTACCAAATGTAAGAAAAACACACAAGAACTACACACTAAACTCACATCAACAACCTACAACAACACCCAGGGTAATCCACTACAGTCCTGTAGTGAATTTAAACAGCAAAAAGTATTTTTTCCAAGTATTTTTCACCAAAGTTTCTGTTGTAACAACAGCAGCAGATCTTTCTCTCACACAGCCACACTAAAGGCTGCATGGAGCCCAGGGAGTCACATGGTAACATTGGCTGTGAAATCCAGCACCATGTGACCAGACCAGACTAAGCCCATGAAAATCATCTGGGGATTTATGTTCCGCATTTACAAACTTCTGCGGAATATTATTATGGGGAACGCTTGCGTTAAGGTCAATTTAAGAGATATAGTTTAAAATAACTTCCTTAACACAGATAACATCATTCATAGAAACATAGAAACATTGAATTTGACGGCAGATAAGGACTACTTGGCCCACCCAGTCTGCCCATTTCCCTACCTAATGGATAAGCTGCAGATCCTAGTTAACCAGCAGCCAACTTCTTTCTACCCACACCCCCTAGAATTGCCTTATGGCTGTCCCATGCATGCCTGAATTCAACCACTGCTTTTGACTCCACAACCTCCTCTGGAAGGCCGTTCCATGCATCCACAACCTCTCTGTGAAAAATACTCTTATATTACCTCTAAGCGCCCCTCTATCTTCAAATTGTGCCCCTTGTTCTTGTACACCTCTTTTTGAAAGATGCTACCCTCTTGGACTTTGTTGATTCCCTTGAGGTACTTGAAAGTTTCTATCATGTGCCCCTCTCCCTCCTTTCCTCGAGGCTATACATATTAAGCTCCTTTAGTCTCTCTTCATATGTCTTCCAGTGCAGACCCTGCACCATTTTAGTTGCCCTCCTCTGGACAGCTTCCAACTTGTCTATGTCTATGTCCCCCCCACCTTTTTTCCCTTCCGGTGTCTCCTGAACAGGTTGTATCCTGGGATAGCTACTTCCCAGCTATGGTTCTCATTGAACCATGTTTTACCTTTTCAACTTTATTATATTCCTTAAGAGATTTAGTACGTATTGTGTGATTTCTGTCTTCTATGGTACTCACATGAAATGTATACTTATGATAATGCCTGGAACACTAAAATTAGTCTATTATTTTTTCACTAACACAGATATATCACGTGTTATAGGCAGTGTCAGTGGCTCAAAAGGTAGCACACTCGCCTCTGAGGCCGGGAGATCAAAAAGGCTATGGGTTCTATCCCCACCCCAGGCACTTGGGTTAATATCCCAATACTGACACTGTAGTGCAGCATGAGGGGGGTGCTGCACTCCTGAGGTGCCCATTTTTCAGATGAGACATTAACCCGAGGTCCCATCTGCCTGTTCCAGTGGTAGTTCAAGTGGATGTTAAAGATCCCATGGCACGTCTTGAAAAGAGTAGGGGAATTTTTATTGAAAACTCAAAAGAACATAGAGACAAAACATTATTTCTTCATACACATCATAAAGGAAGAAAACAAAATTACAAATGCGTATTACTTCATACATGGAATTTGTAAACATTAAGAAAAACACGATAAGCTTACCTCCTCCCCCTCTTCACTAAAAGAGTAGGTGTACTATACAGAAAATCACAATGTAAAATCAAAGGGATATAAACAAAATAAACAGCACAATTGTTAAGCAATAGATAATTGCTAGTAACACAATACAACAGTCATTCATAAGTTTCATCCTGTATCCAACCAATGTAACAACTTCCAGCATATACTGTATAATGAAAGTGGTAAAAGAACCTTGTCTTTACTGTGAAAATCAAGAAGTGCTGCTTTAATAATCTGAAACAACTGTTCAGGAGAAATGTAAGACTGCTGCGTGGACCATTTACATCGTACTTGCCAAATAAAATATTTAATGTGACCAAAGATACCATGAATAGTCTGAACATCATACCGCATCCAACAGGAAGGTAATATGTCTAGTAACAATATATCAGACGTAATATTCACCAACTGAGAGTGACCCCAGTATGCATTCCATATTATCCAAAACCGTTGTATATAAGGGCAAGTAAAAAATAAATGCTCCATAGATTCAATTTTGTATAAACAAGTCTGAGATCAAGGACAGACTCATTCCTCAATCTTTTTATGTGATAAATTTCCTTTGACATTAAGTCCACCATGAACTCCTAACCATGTGACATCCCACATAGCAGATGGCATATGGGAGCTAATCAGTAGTTTTTTAATAAAAAGTAAGTCTGAAGAAGATATATTAACATAATGTAGAACCTGAAAAAAAATCTCATTTGAATAGACTGATAAAAGTCTTTCCGAGTAGTGGTTAGTTATCATGATTTTGGTTATTTGCCATAATTTAAGCTTGCCAAAACACTCAAAAAATTAAGACGGAAGTAGTTGAATATGTTTTTGGCTAGCAATCGGAGCATCGGAGCGCCAATCAAGCAACCAAGGAGAGAGAACATCAAGCACCCAAGGAGACCAGATACTGGGAACATGTACAAGTAGTGGTTTAAGATTAACAAGAACAAAAATAGAAAAAAAGAAAGAAACCAGATTAACCATCTGCAAACCTCCTTGAGATTTCCAAAGATACAAGATCCCCCGTTTAATGGGATTTAAATGACTACCCCCCATAGCACAAAAAAAAAAGGGCCAAAATCGTAGTTTCCAAGCATTTAGGAAGGGGATAAATAGCAGCCAAATGTAAGAAATACCCAAGTAAAAATGTTTTAATCATGAAAATCCATTTCAATTTAGACATTTTCCATTTATTAAAGTGTGTCACTCTATATTTTGCATCCTGTATTAATATGTTCCAATTATAAACGGCAATATCTGAGACACCAAAGTATGCCCCTAAAATACGTACCGCCTCATGTATTACCGGAATACCCATACTATCAATATATGGACAATCTCCAGTTCCTAGAAAAATGCACTTACTTTTATTGTGATAAATCCGTGCCCCACTACATTCCATGAAATCTATCACCTCATCAGTAGCAGTACTGGGCCGAAAATCTGCTAAAAAGACACAAAGATCATCAGCATATGCAAGTGTTTTTAAATCCGCCATGTCACTGTGAAATGAAAGACCTCTAATAGCACTATTATTATTAATTTTCCACAACAAAGGTTCCAGAGTTAGGATATACAAGAGAGGGCTGAGGGGACATCCTTGTTTTACTCCCAAAGTATGCGTACAAAATTTTCCCACCCAACCATTAACATATGGGGCAACTTCAGTAGCAGCATAATAATGTTGCAACCATACCACAAACAAAGAGGGGAATCCCAATTTCAATAAACACTGACAGAGATACAGGTGTGAGACCCTATCAAAAGCTTTTAATTGATCCAAGCTAAGTAGAAATCCCAATAGTTCACTAGATTAGCTCTACTCCATCACCTCCCGGAGTAAAATTAATGCATCTGAGATTTTTCTTTCAGGCACAGAACAAAATTGAAAAGGACAAACAACATAACTTAAAACTGCAGCCAATCTATTACTTAAAATTGTTGATAGAATTTTACTATCAGAGTTCAGTAAAGTTACTGGTCTCCAATTCCTGAGATCTTCCTTAATTCCAGACTTATGTAAAAAAACAACTAAACCCCGATAAAAATGAGTAGGAACTGAGCCAGTATCCAAAATATTGTTAAAGAGATGCAAAAGTTCCTGTTGCAGAGATCGATATATAATAGGATATAATTCATTCCTAAGGTCATCACAGCCCGGAGATTTTCCAGTTGGAAGCGCAGAAATCACAGAAGTGAGTTCTGATACTGTAACCGCGCCACAAAGAGTACCACTAAGAAAGTCAGGAAGACATGGAAGATTGCAGGATCCTAACCACTGTTCAATTTTAGCAGCCAAAATATTCGAATCTGCTCTAAAAAGTTGTTGTAAATAGTAGTCCAATTCCAAAAAGGATTTCTTTTTGGGTAACCACAAATTCTCCAGACCTATTTTCTAGTCTGGTCATCTCTTTCTTTCTTCTATGAGACGCACAATTTTCAAAAGGGTTACAAGAACCTTGTAGGCCAGAAACACCAAATCTTTGTTCCACTTCAAGAGATTTTCTCCTACCATATTGTGAGTTGACCAGCTTCTGTTTTAAAGCACTAATAACCTCTGGAGCAACAAAATCACCATCATTAAGTTTAGAATATACTTGAAGCAATTGCTGTCTCAAGCAATTGTATTCAGATAATTTTTCTTGCCCCAAAAGCCTCCCAACAGTTTGAAAGTAATCAGTAATATCCATTTTTGTATCCACCCACCATAATTGTGGAGAATCATATAAAAAATAAACTGAACTTCTAGCTGCCAGTAAGGAATTAAAACCTTCTCTAACTTCAGGTATGTCTAATAAGGAAAGATTAAGTTTCCAATAACCAGGTCCTTTAGAACATGCTGGAAAATCAGACAATGAAATCTGAAGCAATACATGATCCGAAGTAGCCATAGGTATTAACAAACAATTACAACATTGTAACTGTGGGGAAATAAACCAATAATCAATCTGTGATTTATGGGAATCAGAAAAATATGTGTATGTAGATTGAGCCCCAGTAACCTCCCACGCATCTTGCAGGCCAGTGAGAAGCAATACATCATTTAAATAGTGTGTATCACAGTACAGCTTTGTACCCTGTGCCCCTCTGTCTTTTAGGGATCTAGTAATATTAAAGTCACCCCCAAATCGCACATTTCATCTAGTAAATAAAAATGGTTGAATTTTTGTTAATAGAGCAATACCATCCATCTTTATTTGAGGTCCATAGATATTAATAAGCCGAAAATCAGAATTCTGGATGGTAACATCTAATAAAAGTGTCCTCCCAGGTTCAACCTCTACCACCTAAGTCACCACTATATCAGCTCGAAAGAAACAAATCCCCACTTCAGAGCATGCAACCTCCCCTCCATCTCCTGACCAATAACAATCTCCTCTCAACCAAGCTTGAGAGGCAACATCAAAATCTGTCAAAGAATAAAGCTTGGTATCTTGAAAAAAGATGATGTCAAGATCTGAAGAAGAAATCAAAAGTGGCAAAACGTTTTTTCTTAGATCTAATAGTATTTACATTAAAAGTAGCGATGTTCAAATTATATCCCAAAAGAAAAACACAACCTTTTATTTTTTCAGAGTACTTTTCCTAGTACCCAATCTACAACCTACTAGTTTTTTCTTTACTTTAGCAGTACCAAGAGGTTTAAGGCTTTGATCTAAGTGTGAAACAGGATCTTTTTGTGAGGAAATTCGAGAAGTAGTATCAGAATCCATATCATCCATGGCATCCTCCACAGGAAGGGAATCAAATTTGTTGGAGAGAGGCAAATCATTTAAATGATTTCCAGGGAGTTCAGAGTCCCCATGGAGCACAGCAGAGCTGCATAAGCCACTCCAGGGGCAATCATGCAATGGAGTGGAGGTAGAGCCATAGCACCCACAGTCAGCTGTTCCATAACTGAGAGAACTGCAACAACAGAGGAAGCAGGGTCAGGCACTGGAACAGCAGAAACAGTCGCCAGCTCTTCAGACGGAAGAGGATCTGGCAATCTAGGAACTACAGGAGTAGCTGTGTTATTGGAAGAAACAAGAGGTTTAGGCTGTCGAGGAGGTCTAGTGTCTGAAAAACCTGTACCAAATCTTGCAGTGTTGATATAAAAATCTTGCATGGCAAAATCTGCATAGTCAGTATTATGAGGGGCCAGAGGGCATTCAGCAAAGTTGTGACCAGTTTCTTCACAAAAATTGCAATTGGGCGCATTAGTACAATCTAACCCTGCATGGCCCAACTCCCCACAACGAAAACACTGAATTATGTCACTGGTAGAACTAATGTGACGTAAATACTCACATTTATGACATCTTCTAGGTTGACCTGAATAGAACACAAACCCTTCATCACGACCCCCAAAAAAAAACAATTTGGAAGATGCTGAAATTCATCATCTAATTGAAATAGTTTCACCTTAATGCGTCATCCCCCATTCCAAAACCCTTCAGAATCCAAAATAGGATTTGGAGCACCTTGCACATCACATCTTTTTTTCTAACCATTGTAAGATGTCAGTAATATTCACCCCTTCATTCCAAAACAAACAACACAGCAATAATACGGAAGGACTGTTTAGTAAGGGGAATTACTTGAAAAGGTACCCATAAAGGGTTAGTCTTTAAGGTAGAGTACTTTGTCCAAAAACGTTCAAGAAGTGTGGCAGTCTGAAAACTAACATCGAAAATATGTTCCCCTGGTGCATGGATGAGGGCATATACCTCAGTACGAGTAAAACCCAGGGACTGTTTTAACAGAACATGGCCTACAAAGAACCAATCAGGCAGTTCTTCCATACCCCCTAAATATCGTAATCGGACTGCATTACGTCATTTTATTTATTTATTTAAAATTGGTGACCAGGAAAGGCACACTGAGCCGAGGCTCGTTTCCAGGTGCGACCCGGGTACAAGTAGTACAAGGTGGGAGACAGAGAAATACAGCCAATATCAAATAACAGACGAATAATACAGTATAGTACATTACATGGAGTTTGGTTGAGAGGTTACACTTTTTGTTTGAACAGCAGAGTGGAAAAAACATTGATTCACTACTTTTCTAGACAATTTGTTACCTTAAATTCCAAGTGCATGTCTTTACATATTTACAGGAGTGGTTTTACTGAAAATGTGAGTTTGGGGAGGATACCGATTGGGGGGGTGCTTTAGCAGTAAGAGCTGGCGTGTGGATTTAATATTTTTTTTTCATTTAGCCATCTCTACAGGTTTGTGAAATAATTTTGCAAACTTTTTTTTCCTTTGAGCCCTCCCAGGAGAAGCAGCAGTATTAGTGTGAGTTAAATCATCCCCAAGATCACCCTCTGCAGTCTGGTGTTCAGGCCTAGAATCAGGAAGGAGGGGGGGAGTAAGAAAGGGTACCTGATGCAGCAGTCCGAGATACATTGCGAGTAACATCCTTCGAGAATGGCTCGGCAGTTCTGTATTCTAAATTCTTGGTCGGTAAAGAGGAATCCGTGGCAGCAGCTGGTAACGCATCCACAACTATCGGAATCTCCTCTACAACCACCCATGTCCCATTTGGACATTGTTTCCAGCCGGCCCGAATCAAGGCATCTTCCGCTGTCCTACCAACCTCTCGGGCTGTTTCTTAGAAGACTGAGGCTGTATCTGCGTATTCAGTCCCCCTAACACTTCCGTAACCATCTCTCCGCGGATTCTCTAACCTCCACCATAAAGACTTTCTGGGTAGAAGTTTCAGGTGAATGGACGAATTCCTGTAATCTTTTCCTCTTTTTTTCCTCGCGCAACAATTCAGAAGCCTGAGCATAGTCTTGGTGAGCAGTTTGTATTTTAGCTTGTAACTGCTGTTGCAATAAGGCATCTAAAGCCACATTGTCTGAATTTGCTTCCATGGCAGAAATATTAAGAGAAAAACTGGACGGCCGCTCCCTGCTTTCAGCGATCAACGCACCCGCCGGGGAGACCTCGTCGCAGACAACCGCATCCTTTCCAGGCTCCAACACGACTGAACCCTCGCACCTACCAGACAGTGCCCCCAACCCAAAGAGTAGGGGAATTTCCCTCGGTGCCATGGCCAAATTTCCCCCCATTCATTAAAAAATACCACCAACAGCTTAATCTGCTTCAAAGTCAGTTGGCATTCATCTGTATCCCCCTTCCCTGGGTCATGCCTGAAAACAGGCAGAATTTGTCTAGTGCACTTACCCGGTCAATAAAAAAAAAAATAAACTAAACTTATTTTACAAAAACGGTTGTGGAGAATGTTTCCACAGAAAATGAAGATAGAAACATAGAATCTGATGGCAGATAAGGACCTTTTGGCCCACCTAGTCTGCCCATTTCCCTACCTCATGGATAAGCTGCAGATCCTAGTTAACCAACAGCCTACTTCCTCCTACCCCCACTAGAATTGCCTTATGTCTGTCCCATGCATTCTTGGATTCCCCCGGTTTTGACTCTCCGACCTCCTCAAGGAAGGCTGTTCCATGCATCTACAACCCTCTCTGTGAAGAAATACTTCCTCACATTACCTCTGAGCCATCAGCCCGCTATCTTCAAATTGTGCCCCCTTGTTCTTGCACATCTCTTTTTCCAAAAGATGATACCCTCTTGGACTTTGTTGATTCCCTTGAGGTATTTGAAAGTTTCTATCATGTCCCCCCTCTCCCTCCTTTCCTCAAGGCTATACATCTTAAGCTCCGTTAGTATTTCTTCATATGTCTTCTGGTGCAGACCCTGCACCATTTTAGTTGCCCTCCTCTGGACAGCCTCCACTCTGTCTATGTCTTTGTGGAGGTGGGGTCTCCAGAACAGTACACAATACTCCAGATGTGGTCTTACCAACTGTCTGTATGGAGGGCCAACAACTTCCTGTTTTCTACTGGTAATGCCTCTCCCTATGCATCCCAGTATCCCCGCAGCCCTCCTTACTGCCTTCTCACATTGCTGGCCCACCTTTAGGTTGTCTGATATGACTACCCCAGGTCCCTTTCCATTTTTGTTGTCAGTATCCCCCCACTGTGTGCTCTTCCCTGAGTTTTGTTTCCCAGGTGCATTACTGCACTTCTTGCGTTGAATCTAAGCTGCCATACATCTGACCATTCCTCCAACCTTGCCAAGTCCCTTTACATCCTTTCCACCCCAACTTGCATATCAACCCTGTTGCAGATATTTGTGTCATCTGCAAAGGGACATACTTTTCCTACCAGTCCCTCTGCAATGTCACTTATAAATACATTAAAAAGGACCGGCCCCAGTACTGAACCCTGCAGTACCCCACTAGTAACCCCCCTTTCTTCACTGTGGACTCCATTTACTATTACCCTCTGTGTCCTGTTGTCCAGCCAGTGTTTTACACAGGTTACCACCCTGGGACTCACTCCCAGGCTGGCTAATTTGTTTATTAGTCTTTTGTGCGGGGCTGTGTCAAATGCCTTGCTTAAGTTTAGGTAGACCATGTCCACAGCCCCTCCCTGATCTACTACTTTGGTCACCCAGTCAAAGAAATCAATTAGATTTGTCTGACATGACCTTCCTGCTGTGAATCCATGCTGCCTTGGGTCCTCTGCCCCACTGACCACTAGGCACTCAACAGTTCTTTCCTTCAGAAGTGATTCCATCATTTTCTCTACCACTGAGGTCAAACTGACAGGTCTGTAGTTTCCTGCCTCTGTCTTGCTCCCACTTTTGTGAAGGGGAATCACATCTGCCCTCCTCCAATCCTCGGGTACCACACCATCCTCCCATGATTTATTAAAAAGGGTAATCAGTGGTGTTACTAGTTCTTCCCTTAATTCTTTTAGAATTCTGGGATGAATCCCATCAGACCCCATTGCTTTATCCACCTTCAATTTTAAGAGTTCTTTCAGAACCCTTTCTTCTGTGAAAAGACTAATATCAAACCCTCTATCCAGAGTGCTTCTATTGACTGAATTAGGTATCTCCCCTGCTCTTCCATTGTGAATACTGAGCAGAAGTATTCATTCAGTATCCCTGCTTTTTCACTGTCGCTCTCTGCCCAACCACCTTCCTCATTAGGTCCCTAATGTACCTATAAAAGGTTTATCCCCCTTCTTAACTGAGTTGGCTATCTTTTCCTTGGTTTGGGCCTTTGCTATTCTGACTGCCTTCCCCACTTCCTTCTGCTTTAACTGGTACCGTTCTCTGTCCTGCTCCTTCTGTGTTTCCTTATACTTCCTGAATGCTATCTTTTTCTCCCTAATCTTCCCCGCCACTTCTTTTGAGAACCACAGTGGTTTTTTGTTTCGTTTTGATTTATTTGCTTCACACAAAGGCTTGTTGCCTCTGTGATGGCGGTTATGATGTTTCCCCATTGTTGCTCCACCCCACCTTCTTGCCTGTTTGCTAGTGCTTTTCTGAGGCACTGTCCCATTTTGACAAAATCAGCCCTTCTGAAGTCCAGTACCTTCACTTTTGCATGGCCTGACTCTACAGCTAAGTTTATCGTGAACTACACCGTTTGGTGGTTGCTTGTTCCCAGATGGCTACCCACTTCAAGATCGGAGATCCTCTCTCCATCCCCATTTGAGAGTACCAGGTCTAAGATTGCTCCCTCCCGAGAGGGTTCCAAAACTAGCCGTCTGAGGCATGACCCTGTAGGGCCTTGAGAATGGCCCTGCTCTTGGATGTGGCTGCAGCAAAGGTAATCCAGTTAACATCTGGCATATTCAGGTCCCCCATCAGCAATATCTCCCCTTTCTCTGCCATCCTAAGGATGCCGTCTATCATTTCCTTGTCCATTTCCTCCCCTGAGACAGGGGTCTGTATACAACCCCTGTGCGGATTGTGTTGCCATTTCCAGTCTCCATGGTGACCCACAGTGCCTCCTCTCCTCCCTGTTTACCCTTTAGTTCTATTGCTTTGATCCCTTCCCTTACATAGAGAGCTACTCCTCCTCCTCTTCCCTCCCTGTCCCTCCTGTAGATTGTGTACCCTGGTATGTTGACATCCCAGTCATGGTCCTCTGTGTACCAAGTTTCTGTGACTGTCATGATATCCAGGCATCCCTCTTCCATCAAGGCCACCATTTTGGGGAGCTTTTTACCTAGACTACGGGCATTGGTACTCATTACCCTCCATTTTTTTTATGGCTTTATTTCTTTGTGCCCCATCCCTGTCCTTACTGCCTTTGTCTTTTTCTCCATTTACCCCTGCCCTTCTCTCTATCAACTGCTCTATCTTGGTGTTTACCTCACTAACTACCCTGATATCCATGGAATCCTACTACATGGAAATGTATGAATTTTGCAGCGAAATTCTGCAATTCTGCTTCCAGCAAAATTCCACAGAAACCTAGCGAAATTGCAGAAATCCCTTGGAATTTCATTCTGACGGAGTTTTTAAATTCCGCACAGCCCTACTAAGGATATTTCTGTTAATAAACAGGCTGCCAATTGTGTTAAAATGAAGGTGGAACTAGCCAGCAAGAAAACTATCAAACAGACTTCAAATTACATTTTTGATAAAGAATATTCAAAAATTATGGATTTTGTTGAAAAATGATGAGCAACCATCTCTGAAAAGCATACAAAAACTGTTGAGAAAGGATCACATTAACTTTCAATACAAAATATTACAAAACATAATATTAACACTCAGAAATAAGTTGCATGTGTGTGCGTGTTTTCTGTGCATGATTTGGAGGTATACATCAGTGTGCCTGAAGGGATGGGAGTCATCGATGTCTGTGTTGGGCACCACTCTCCTCTTTCAGTGCTGACCTCCCCTGCAGCAACCAAACATATCCAGCTTCTGTCTGTAGGGGCATGTTATGGCAGTAGCTTATCAGATATTATAGATAATGGACAAATTAAACACAAATTATAAAGGGTCATAAGTTAGCAATGGCCCCACACAGGGTGTGGGGTTATAGGCATTTAATCCATGCTTGGAGTGCGTTGTGAGGCACAAGACCGCAGTAGAAGAAAAAATTACTCACCTTAGTAATGTTGTTTCTTCTAATGGAGTCTTGCTGTATTCTGACATATGCAGTTAGGTCCTGCCTTTTAACTGCCCCAGATAACAAAGAGTTAAACTTTCCATGGCCAGCAAGGAATGTTCACCATGAGCTTGGTTGAAGCCCGTCTGCTGTTGTTTAAACTCCAACCGTCAGATCTTTACCAGCAATACTCACTAGAAGTTCAGTGTGGAAACTGTAAAACTCAAACTAGCCAACTGGCAACTACATCTATATATAAAAGGGTGTTTGGTTTCAAAAGGAAGACTCAAGTCAGCAAACCCAAAAACAAAACACATCCAAAACACAATAACTCACCTAAACTAAAGAGGGTGAAAAAAAAAAAAAGGACACCCCTAGGGTGTCAACACTGCTCCTGACCACCCACATCCCAAAAACTAGGTTCTGAGAGGGGAGGCAGGGGGAGGTCAGAATACAGCAAGACTCCATTAGAAGAAACAACATTACTAAGGTGAGTAATTTTTACTTCAAACAACATGAAGTCTTGCTGTACTCTGACATAAGCAGACTAGCAAGCAGTACCTCCATGGAGGAGGGACGGAACCTACTTTGGAAACAGGCTCTGAAGTACTGCTGTGCCAAACCGAGCATCACTCCTAGCCTGGATATCCAGAGAGTAATGCTTGGTGAATATATGGACTGTTTTCCAGGTGGCTACTTGACAACTTTCTAAGAGAGGAATATCCCTGGCAGCAGCCAGGGAAGCAGCTGTACCTCTAGTGGAATGAGCCCTCAGGCCTGAGGGTGGAGTTCTACCCAGTTTTTCATAGCAGAATTGTATACAAGAAACAATCCATCTGGCAATAGATCTCTTAGTGGCAGGTTTGCCCTTACCAACCTCTCCATACGTGAGGAACAACTGGAGGGATTCAAACCTGTGACCCTTGGTACGCTCTATGTAGTAGCTCAGGGCCCTTTTAACATCCAAGC
This sequence comes from Neoceratodus forsteri, assembly GCA_016271365.2. Taxonomy (NCBI): domain Eukaryota; kingdom Metazoa; phylum Chordata; order Ceratodontiformes; family Ceratodontidae; genus Neoceratodus; species Neoceratodus forsteri. The sequence continues at coordinate 1,198,493,502 of CM057450.1, read as the reverse complement.
TGTGTAGCCTCCTCTCTCCAGAGAAGGAATGGTCAGTGAAGAAAACAGGGAGAGATATAGACTGGTTGAGGTGGAAATCTGAAACCACTTTAGGCAAAAACTTTGTGTTAGTTCTTAGGACCACTTTATCTCTATGGAAAGAGATGAAATCAGGTTCCACTGACAGGGCTTGCAATTCACTGATACGCCTGGCAGATGTAATGGCCACCAAAAACACAGTTTTCCAAGTCAAGTATTTAAGCTCTGCAGAGGACAAAGGCTCAAAGGGGGGTTGCATAAGCCGAGCAATGCAAACATTAAGGTCCCAAGCAGGAGCAGGAGCCCTAAAGGGGGAATTGGTGTGAAGCAATCCCTTGAAAAACTTACAAAACACAGGATGAGATGATAGAGAGGATGGCCTGCCTACTGACAAGAAAGCAGAAACAGCTGCCAAATGTACTTTAAGGGTAGTTGGTCTGAGGGCTAGGCCATTAAGATGGACCACATAGTCCAGAACCGTAGGCAACTCAGCAGAGTCTGGAGAAATATGTTTCTTAGAACACGAAATGCTGAATCTTTTCCATTTGGAGTTGTAAGTCTTTCTGGTGGAAGGCTTTCGAGAAGCCTTAAGGATATCCAGAACCCCTTGGGAAAGATGCAGATCTGCAAACTCTAACTCTTCAAGAGCCATGCATTGAGATTGAGAGACTGAAAATTGGGGTACCAAATCCTCCCCTGAGAGAAGGTTAACATGTTGTAATTCCTAGGAAGAGACAGGGGACGATGGACTGCTAGGGACAGCAACAGGGGGTACCAGGGCTGTCTGGACCAGTCTGGAGCAATCAGAATCACTTTGCATGGTTGTGACCTTATCTTGACTAACACTTTGAACAGGAGAGGGAAGGGGGAAAAGCATACAGAAATTTCCCTTCCCAGTTCAGAATCAGAGCATCCAGGGGGACTAAGCCCAAGACTGGGGGTCTGCAACAAAAGAGAGGAAGTTGGTGATTGTCTGGGGTTTTAAAACGATCTATCTCTGGAGTGCCCCATCTCGAGAAAATGACTTTCAAAACTAGAGGATCTAGGGTCCATTCGTGATGGCCCTTGGAAATTCTGCTCGGAGCATCTGCTAGGACATTGTTCTTCCCTTGGAGGTGAACTGCTATCAGAGAGGTTTGAAGGGAATAGGCCAGGGACCACAACTTCATTGCTTCTGTGCACAAGGCCATAGACCGAGTGCCTCCCTGCTTATTGATGTACCACATGGTGGTGGTGTTGTCTGTTCTGACCTGGACCACCTTGTTCTGTACAGACTTGGAAAAAGCTTGCAGTGCCAGAAACACTGCTCTGAGTTCCAAGAGATTGATGTGAAGCAGAGATTCCTGAGGTGACCACAGTCCTTGGGTGGTAAGATCGCCCAAATGGGCTCCTGAGCCCAGCAGGGAAGCATCTGTAGTTAGTATCACTGAATGAGACTGAGTGACAAAAGGAACCCCTTGTCTCAAATTGTCCTGTTCCTGCCACCATTGCAAGGCCTGGATCAGGGTTCGAGTCACTGGGACTAGTTTGGTAAGGGAATCCTTTCTTTGGGACCAGAAGGCTCTTAAGTGGAACTTAATGTCCCTCATCTGGAATCTTGCTCCTTAGACCACTGCTGTGGAAGCTGCCATGTGGCCCAGAAGCTGAAGGAAATGCCTTGCTGGTCGAGACACCTGAAGGGTGAATGAAGAGGCCAGTTTCATGAGGGTCCTTGCCCTTTCCAGGGGAAGGAAGGCTCTTGCCTTTACTGTATCCAGTTCTGCCCCTATGAAGGTGAGGAGCTGTACTGGATCGAGAACTGACTTTGGAAGGTTGAGAAGGAATCCTAAGGAAGTGAGCATTTGCTGAGTCACTTGCAAATGTGACTTGACTTAGTCTGGAGACTGACCTACTATGAGCCATTCGTCCAAGTGTGGGAAGATGGAGATCTTTTTTCTCCTTAGGAAAGCAACCACTACTGCCAGGCACTTTGTGAAAACCCTTGGGGCTGATGTTAGGCCAAAGGGCATTGCTCTGAATTGATAGTGGCCTGAGGGTAACTCGACCTTGAGGTACTTTCTGTGGGAGCACCTGATGGGAATGTGAAAATAGGCATCCTTGAGGTCCAGGGAGGCTACCTTGTTCCCTGGTCTTAGAGAGGGAAGGATAATTCCCAGAGTCACCATTTTGAACTTTATCTTTAAAAGGTGTTTGTTCAGATATCTTAGGTCCAGGATGGGCTGCCATTCTCCTGTCTTTTTGGGGGTTAGGAAGTACCTGGAGTACAATTATTTGCCCTTGTGTAGAGTGGGAACCCTCTATAGCTCTGAGAGCTAGGAGAGAAGAAACCTCTGCCTCTAAGGCAATGGTCTCTGATAGATTCACAGGTGGAAAGGATCTGGTTCTCATCTTGGGAAATTTTTTGAAGCTGAGAACCAGCCCCTGGCTTACTACTTCCAGGACCCACTTGTCTGACGTTAGAGACTTCCAGTCCTGGACAAAGTAAGCCAGCCTGCCCCCTACTGGTATGGGAGAATCGGCATGGGCAGACCCATCAGGGTGCCTGCATGGCAGGGGCTTTAGGCTAAGGGGTGGATGCAGGCCTGCTCATCCCCCGTCTGCCTCTCCCTCTAAAGAACCCCCTCTGAGAGAAAGAAGAGGAGGCCTGAGCTTGGTAAAAAGGCCTTTGGAAAGGCCTGCCCCTGGACTGCTGCCTTTGAGGAGTTGCTTGCCTTTCTTTGGCCTGGGCACTCCTAAGTGGTCCTATACTCATCCATTTTCTTCATGTAATTCTCTGTCTGCTCCCCAAACAGAGAATTACCAATTACAGTGAAATCCATGGCCTTAGCCTGGGTATCCTGTGAGAGGCTCGTACATCTGAGCCAAGCCATCCTCCGAAGAGCCACAGATGTAGCCATGACTCTTGATGAAACATCACTGGAGTCCACAGCAGCATGAAATTGCACTTTAGATGCCTCAATCCCATCTGCAGCCACCTGCTCCTGCTCCTTGGCAAGCTGGTCAGGGGCCTGTTTAGCCAGAGCCAGCACAGTGTCCCACCTGGACTTTTGGTATCTAGCCGTGTAGGCCATATAGTTAGCCTGCCTGAGTCCCAAAGATGCTGCCATTTATTGTTTCTTTGCCATGGCATCAATCTTCCTGGAGTCCTTGTCTGGGGGGTGTGATGCCAAGGGGATATTTGCCTTATCACAGGCAGCAGCCTGCACTACCCCAACATGGCTGCATTGCTGGAAAAGGAATTCCGTGTCTGAGCCTGAGAGAGTGTACTTCTTGTCCATTCGTTTGTCCACAGGAGGTATGGAATTAGGAGACTTAAGAATTTTATGTGTCTGTTTCCCAAAGGATTTGTGGAGGGGAATAGACAGTCTCCTGGACTCTGGTATGTCCATCATCTCAACAAAATCAGGCTCCTCCTGATCCTCTACTGCTTCCTCCACAGGAAGCTGGAGGGTCTTAGCCACTTTTTTGTAAAACATATAGTGAGAAGGGGACTCAGAAAGCCTAGGAGGCGAAACACCTGAAGGTCTGTCCGGGGAGATGTCCGGGTCAATAGGCATATCCAGACTTTCATGATCACCATAATCATCCTAATACTCTCCTTCCTCCTCCGGTTCATAAAATTCTTCCAAAGTGTAATCCGGAACTGGGAGAATCGACCGAACCGAACCCCTGCCAGATGGTGCTGGTTCAGTCGGAACCAAAGTAAGCGAGTGCACTATCCTTATTGCCTTGGCTATCTCATCGGCGGTCGAAGTATGAATTTCTGGGGCCGAACCAGGCGATTTATCTTTTCTTTTCCTTTTCACGGAACCGACTCCTCAGAATCGGTTCTCCTTTTGCCAGTATCACCCTGGTCAGAGGGCACTCCTTCTGGTTCAGTCGGAACTGAACCGGGCTGGCCATCCGGGTCAGCGGACTTCTCGGCCTCCCTTTCCCTCAGTCTACCTAATCTCTTTTCCAGGGTAGATTTGGGAAAATTCTTACAAATTTGACAGTCTGAATTGAGGTGGTCAAACCCCAGACAATAAACACAGGTGGTGTGGGGAGCAGCCTTGGCAAAGACTTCCCCACACACACTGCAGTGTTGAAACCCAGTGGGCCCATTTTTTTCCTTGGGTTTCTCAGACATGGCCAATCCTATCCAAAACTTACCTTTTTCGGCAATCCACCCAGGCAGACTCCTATCGGTTCCTGACCGTGTCACGGGTCTTGGAAAAATAAAATCTGTTTTTTTAGAACCGATATGGACCGGTTACCACACTCTAAATAAATCACAAACTTTTTTTTACCTCAAACTGATCAGTTCACCTGAACCGATCCACAATTTACAAGTTCCACACAGAAACTACACAGAAAACCTATCTAGTACTCACGGTACTACAGACAGAGACTTGCACGGACTGAACGGTAACAGCAATTCGGTAGAAACCGACTGAAAAAACGACACTTCAACTGACTTTTCTGAACCGAGCAAAGGAGAAATCTCCAGAACGACTGTTCAGTGAGGCGGAGTAAAGAATCTGACGGTTGGAGTTTAAACAACAGCAGACAGGGGCTTCAATCAAGCTCGAGGCGAACATTCCATGCTGGCCATGGAAAGTTTAACTCTTTGTTATCCGGGGCAGTTGAAAGGCTGGACCTAACTGCATATGTCAGAATACAGCAAGACTTCATGTTGTTTCAATACCTGTATAACACTTTTCCTTACATAGTCATGAGATTCCTAGAGTATATGAGTAGACTGTTGTTTATTTATATTGTAATGACAAATACTTTAATACTTCTTTTTAGTGTTCACAACACAGGACAGCAAAGTAACATAACTCTTTTCCTACAGTAATCAATACAACATGTTAGAATATCTGTTTTACTTGCTTTTTACCATGTATGAGAATACATTGCTTCCATGAGTTGCAAGCACTGCATTATAGGTATGTAAATAGCCTTGCCAGTAGAGTTTCTGACTTCATAATACAAGGATTCAATTGGATTCTTTTTAACTAGCAGTTGGCAAAATACAAGGTAAGTAAAAAAAACATTGTAGACACATTACTGCTAATGAACACATGTAAATATGTATAGAATTGTTGAAAATCTTACCATTTCTACTCACAATATTGCAGTTATCAGCAACATTTTCTGTGTCACCACTATACTGCATCTGTGGGTAGGGATATGATTTTGGGGGGATAATCACATCACTTGCTTTGAGGGAAGAAGTGCAGGTCACCTAAGTGTGGATTAAAAAGGGAATTTAATCCATGGTCACCTGATGCTGTTTGACCAATTGGCTGCTCTCCTTCATGCAACCCATGTTATAAAGTGATCTAACTGGGAACTCCCTTATTTTATTCTCAGGCTGCAATGAGAAAGATGTCTGCCAAGTTGGGCAGGCTGTCTGTTTAGAGCTCTGTAATTCAGCTCTAAACTTTGAAATAACCAGTAGTAAAGGGGGGTTATATTGGAGAATCCAATATTGAAAGTACTACATATTCATTTTAGTACTTTTATTTTCAGCCTATTTAATTTTACTGTGCTTTTAGAGAGTAGTAAGGTGGTGTTAGGGGTTCAGTGTTAGTGACATTCTCTAGTAAGTCAGGACTGAAGATAGTAATTTTTTAGTTAGAATTCTCTCCTGTGTACAGTTTGCAGTGTAATTTTGCTTTTATCTTCACTTTGTATCAGTAACCCTGTGAAACAGCACTGCTGGTTGCATTGCACTGGAACTTGCAGTGCTAGGATCTAGGGAGATATGGAGCAGCCAGGGCTGAGGATGTTCCTCAGTATCCGGGTAGCAAACCCGGAGGGACTTTGGCACTGTGCAGTGGAGCGAGGCCAGGTCTGTGCAGGTGTGCATGGTTGAACGACCAGACTGGCTTGCGCCTGAAAGGAAAGATATGACTTGTGAGCAGCTGCTGTGAAGACAGACATGGCTTGTGATTGGTCTGGCCATGCTGTTGACTTGGTTTGACTGCAGTCATTTGGAACCCTTTACAGCTGTGACTGTTGTGCATGCCCAAACCTGTGGAGTCAGTCAGAGTGACGGGGTACTGTTTCATCCTCCCACATGGATTACTTTGCTTGGTCAGATCTCTAAAGAAGATTGAGGGGTAGAACTCTATCTGGATGATTGAGGAGAGCAGGCCTTAGATGGTGAGAGAACCTAAAGGTTCAAGACTTTGTTTTTCCTGTTGTTCCACTAACTATCTGTAAGGTAGCATTGAGAGAGCTACCTTGCGGTTTTTCTTCAATATTTGTGCATGGACTTACTCTCTGGTGAGATCAGAGGGTGAGATTAAATACATTGTAATAACCTAATTAGACTTTCTTTTCATGTTTTGCACCTGTAAACCTGTTTGCACCCTGTGGATTGTCCTCTAAATCCATTGATCTTGACTTGATTTGGTGGGAGTGGGATTTGTACGAGTGGCTAGGTTAGTGCTGAAAGCTGGAATGTGTGGGCAGAAATTTTAATTGTATTAGTGCTAGTGTGAATAGTGTAGGGGTGATTGCTTAGACTGTTAAGAGTCAGTATGTTGGTAAATAGAATGTTGTGTGGTGGGTTTGTTGTTTTGTTATGTGGGTGGGTTTTCTGTTAGCTAATAGTTACTGGCACCATGTGTTTAGGTTTCGGGGCCCCCAGATTTAGCCACTCCCTGTCCCAGTTGCTGGACCTTCACCTCTTCGATACTACCCCCGCCAGCAGCATATTACAGAGGCACTGCAGGGAGGTGGGCATCATAAGCAGGCAGGAAGGTGAATGGTGGAGGGCAGGGAATTTAAATGGGGAAGCACCAAACACACCTGCATTCAAACAAGAGAGACACAGAAAAACAGAATGAATCCTATATAGTCACTGCAACAAAATGTCTCCGGCAGCAGCAACATCCTTGTTGTCATTTCTTTTTGCAACACTTGTGAGCAGCAAGTGACCTCACATTCCTGGAAGAAGCAGTAGCCTACTGGTCTTGAGTAATCTCTGAGTCAGCAACATGCAGCACCTCACACACACAGAATGTGGTGCTGGTGAGCTGGGAAAAAGAAGAGAATGCAAGACTGTTGCCATGAGTACAGTAGGCAACTATGTCATCATGAGAAGCACATTTACATCATCAGTGCTGCATGCTCCAATTCTCTCACTCCTCTGTGCCTTTTCCTCCCTCTGCCCCTCTCTGTTGCTCTAATGATCATGACGGGATTACCTCTTACTCTCTCACATACATGGTGGTATGATGGTGCAATGCCAGTTTTGAAGACGGGTATGGGAGGGAAAAACTGGCACCTGACAGGCAGGGCCCACACCTTGGAGTGTCAGAGGATCCCCCCCCCAATCCTATGCCTGACACATAGTTACGAAACAGAAATTAAAATAGTGTTGGCAAAAAGAAAAATGATTTATGGTCTGGAACTTCTCAAGGTACTGTAACAAAAATAAAGTGAAATCAGGGACTTAAGAGGGCTGCTTAAACTACTGATGATATAGGAGAAGATCACCTAGATCAATCTTATTACAGTGTAATTTTATTTACACAGAGACGTAAAACCAGGGTGGACACTTAGGAGGGGGTTGAGAGAATGCGTAGGGACCTTCGGTAACTCGTGGAGTGGACAAGAGAATGGCAGTTGGGGCTCAATGCCAAAAAGTGCAAAATCATGCACCTACAGCACAGGAACTCTGGAGCTGAGTACAGGGAGTACTGACAGTCACTAAGCAGGATAGGGACCTTGGGGTTATCATATCTGATTACCTTGAAGTGGCAGGGCAGTGTGACAAAGAAGAGGGTAGGGCCAGTGAGATGCTGCGAGGCACAGGGAGAGGTATCGCCAGCAGGAGAAGGGAGATGGTGTTGTCACTGTAACGTTCGGTTGTGAGACCCCACCTGGAGTATTGTGCCCAGTTCTAGAGACCGCACCTCAGAAAGGACATAGATAGACAGGGTGGAGTACACTGAGAGAGCAACTAAAATGGTGCAGGGGTTGCATGAAAAGCCTTATGAGGAGAGACTGAGGGATCTCAACATGTATCATATCTCATATATTACCTCACCTACTCTGTTCATTATTCTGGTTGTATTCTAGGTTGCTTTATATTTGCTCCTATATATTTACCATTTATTGTATTTACTGCCTAGTCTACCACCCTCTAATTATACTAATACTTTTGCTAGCCACCCTCCTGTCCCATTCCCCTACTTATTTATTTATTGAACTGTATTGACTGGGTAGGCCCACTGATACTAGAAGTCTATTTTTCAGGGGTGACCTGTGTGTGTGCATGTGTGTGTGTGGGGGGGGGATATAGATGGTAACCAACTGAAACTGAACCAAATTAAGCTGTTGATGGTATTTGTTTAGAGAATGGGGGAAATTTGGCCAGGACACTGGGGAAAATTCCCCTACCTTTTTCAAGAAGTGCCATGGGATCTTTAACATCCATCTAAACAACCTCCAGAACAGTCAGACGGGACCTCGGTTTAATGTCTCATCTGAGAGACAGCACCTCAGGAGTGCAATATCCCCCTCAAGATGCACTACAGTATCAGTATTGCGATTTATCCCAAGTGCCTGGTGTGGGGCTAGAACCCACAGCCTTTTGATCTTCTGGCCTCAGAGGCGAGTGTGCAACCTGCTGAGCCACTGCCACTTGTATATCTCCTTGCTCCTTGGAGATGGGAAATGCTCCACACTATTCCAATACACATCCAGGGCTCTTCCACAATACTAGCTCACTCCTGAAGCCCTGCTCTGAACCTGCGACCTAGGGTCCCCAACTCTAGACCCAGTGCACCCCCCCCCAACAGGAGGTCCCCTTCCCCATCCTCCAAATAAAGCCATTTGTTTGTGAGACCCCTTCTGTACCTTAGTGGTGATGTGGAGGTTAATACAGGCCCCCCAACCCCTCAGGCAGTAGTATGCTGACTACCAAAAGGACTTAAGATATTTCACACCAATATTGGAAGCCTGCTCCCCAACATTTGCTCAGCAAAAATTTGGGTTGGTCAAAACAATCCTGGCATCCTTATTCTATCTGAAACCTGGCTCTACTCCAGAGTTAATCCCTCTATTATTTCTATGCCAGGTTACCCTATCCATAGACAGGATTATTCCAAATGTGGGGGTGTTCTCTTCTATACAGACAACCACCTACAAGTCTCCATCTCACAAGAGGTGTCCATCCCCAAGTCCCATGAGTTCTGATAGGACTACTTTCTTTCCCATGGTATATCCCCATTTTTATCACTAGTATCTATTACTTATCTGGTAAATCCCCTGATTTTGATACTGATATTCTACAAAACATTCTGGATTCCTCATCGGGGGGTGAGCATATGCTGGGGGACTTCAATGTTAATTGGTCCGACGAACATAAAGCCCCCCTATCTAACATTATTCAAACCATACTTAAAGCTCTAAACCTTTCCCAACTGATAACATCCCCAATGCATTTCAATACCAGTTCTCTGACCCACAGCACAATCGACTGGGTTCTTACTTCTCACTCTCACAGAATATATTGCCCTATGCACTACTGTGCAGAGTGGCTACGCATCGCGTATCTGTGGCACATAGCCACTCCGCACCCATTGCGCCCCCTGCGCTGGATTCACCAAACAGGATGCTTAATCCCTAGGCACCTGATCCCCTGGCTGCGTGGACAGCAATGCACCTGGGGTGGGAGGGGGCATGCCTGCACTATGTGCCATGCACTAAGGCATGCAGTGCAACACACAGAGGGGGCATAGGGATGTGAAGGATACGCCAGGGGGGACCCTGCCGTAATGGCCATACGCAGCCATGCCCATGCACCCACAGTGTCCCCTCCCCCGCACAACCAGTCCTGAGCACCCACCCTCCAACATATGGAGCCTCCCCCGGTCCATGCAGCTCGGAGCCCCCCTGCACATATATGCCCTGTCCCCGGTGCTGGAGGAGGTGTGCGTTGGGCATTGCTGCTGGCTGCCCATGGCCGCTGCACCACCTGCCAGGTCCAGGGTCAGGGGTGGTATGGTTGGAAAGCAAGGGGGGGTCAGTATCTGTGTGCAGGCAGGGTACCGCAGTCCTAGGGCTGGTGCCACACTGTGTGCCGGGGGCCTACTGCTGATGGCAGCTGCCGATGCACTATCCCATGCCGACCTGCAGTCCCAGGCAGGGCATTCCACTGGCTGCTTGCCTGGGACTGCAAATCCACCACCGTCCACCCCGCACAAACCTGCGCACCGGGGAGGGGGCAGGGCCGCAGATGGGTGACTGGCGGTCATGAATGCCACCAGTGAGCACCTGTCCGCAGCTCCGAGGGTGGGGTACATGTCTCCAATGTGTAATTCCTGCCCCTATGTGCATAGGGTCATTCCTAGCAGACACTCTCCCCAATATTTTCAGTGATCATTGCATGATTTATTGCATTAGGAAGATATATACTCCCAAAGCCCTGAGGATTATTCTGGCCAAATTTTTCAAGTCATTTCATCTGGAGAGTTTTGTGCAAGATCTTCACCATGCTGACTGATGCCGCCACCTCTCTTCACTCAACCTGAATGCAGCCTTAAATCATTTTAGTCATACTTTTAACTCAGTCAGCAACACTCATGCCCCCTTCAGATGTTCAACAGTTCATGACTCCCACCTTCCGTGGGCCACATCTGATCTCATCAGCCTCTTCCATCTAAGAGATGCTGCTTGGTCTAGGCACAAAACATCAGGGGTGCTATCTGATGCGCAAGCTTTCACTAGACTCCAAAACTAATGTACCAAAATCAACCGGCAGGCCAAGGCCACCAATTTCCAAAATAAACTGTTATTCAGTGGCTCAGACCCTTTTGAATTCTGAAAAGCGGTTCACTACCTTCTTAACAACTCTCCGATTGTTACGGGCTCGCAGAGCGATATTTGTCGCCCCTTGTCTGCTGATGCGCTAAACCAATTCTTCAGACAGTCCCAGGGCCCTTATATTTCCTTTGGCAGCCACTAGCCTGCCAATATCTCATTTAACTTCTGAGATTTTCAGTCTTTCCCCCATCCTTAAAATGAACTTCCTCAGAGAACTTTATTCCCTGAATGTTCTCTTTTCTGGGGGCTATGGTGGCCTGTTGCCCAGACTCCTAGCCATAGGAGCGCCAGACCTGGTCTCCCTCATCACCCACATTTTCAATCAGTCTTTGGCCATTAGTACCTTCCCTTCAAGCTGGAAACATGCCCTGGTTGTCCCACTTCATAAAGGAGGCACCACTGATGCCCCAACTAATTACTGTCCTGTATCTCTACTCCCCTCCCTCCACAAAATACTTGAGAGGTTGGTCAGTAAACAACTCTCTAATTACTTTGACAAATGAGGCTTCATCACTCCTTTCCAATCTGGTTTCTACCCTGTCCATTCCACCTCTAACTCCCTGCTCAGAATAAAAAATGTTTTAACATATATTTTATTGTTATTCAACAATACAGTAAGCTTTCTTCCAAAACAATATAGGATCATACACTATACATATCAAAGATTATATCTACAAACAGATATAAAAGTCAGCGATAAAACTTCCTGATAACAATACCAAGGGGCCAAAAGCCCTATCTAATCAGGAGAAATGTGCTTCCATGAACTGAGAGAGATAAAGAATGTGGTGGTTGATAACCTATTATCCTAAAATTATATCTTATCAGGCCAGCTCCAACCAAAGTTTAATCACGGATACCTCTCTATGGATATAGGGGCTTAAGGTGCCGAGCGGAAATGAGTGGACATCAACTGGGGTTGGCGGGGGAGGACCGAGCACAGATGAGATTGCAGATAGGCACCCCACTTTCTCTGATATCTGTCGCGCTGCCCTAATTGAGAGAAGGAGAGCCTCTCCATAATAGCCGCCTGTGCCAGAGCCGCTCTCCACAGTGAGACTACTCAGAATTACTGACTACATCCACTCAAACACTGATGCCAGCCAAGGGACCAATGCAATCTTCAGAAACTTGGCAAAGGCATTTGATAACAGTTAATCATATGCTGCTCTTAGCCAAACTAGCTTCCTCTGGTGTCTCTGCCTCCTCCTTATGCTGCTTCAATTCCTACCTCTCTGCTAGGACCCAATCAGTCAAATTAGGGTTTTTAATTTCCTCACAGCTCTCAGTCTCTTTAGGGGTCCCCCATGGGTCAGTCCTTGGCCACCTTCTTTTCTCAGTATTCACTAACGATCTCCCCAATTGCCTTAAAGCATATAAACCCCATATGTATGTGAATGATACCATCACTTTCTTCTGGTCACTCCCTCTCTGACATTGAGCTATCATTTCAGTCCAACTTTGTTTATGTGCAAAACTGATATCCAGACTAATCTGCCAGCTAAGAATTATAAGAAAACAGTGACTATGCTCTTTAGCACCACCCACTGGTAGCGATCAACCCCCTCCACACTGAAGCTTAGCTCATCTGGCATTCCCATTGATTACATAATCTCCTATAAATACCTCAGAGTGATCCTAGCTCAACAGCTAGACTACTCACTTCACATGAACTATGTAGTGGGAAAATGTTCTGCAAAACTAAGGGCTTTCTACGGGGTTAACAACTGTCACCCTTTTAATACCAGAAAAACCATGGTTGAGCACTCAATCTTCTCACTGCTCAACTATGGGGACATAGTTATCTTTTGAGCCCCCACTTCTGTTCTAGATAAGCTCACCACCCTTTTCAACTCACTCTGTAGATTTGTTTTTGTCTGTTTTCCACATATTCAGCATTGCATAATGAACAAGGACTTAGACCGGGCCTCCCTTCCTATGAGGTAATCCCTCCATGCTGCTCTGCTAGTAACTAAATACTGGTCCAGGAAACTACCAGGGTATCTACGCAGGGTATTAAATATCCGGTACTGCATTGTGCTTTGTGATGCAAACTGGCTGCTCATGTGATGAATTCATTCTTTTGCATCACAAAAAATGCTATCCATTGTCTGTGATCCTCCCCCTTCCATCTCAGCCCCACCACCCTCCCCACCCATGCCCCCTTAGACACACACAGACTCACCCACAAGTTAGTATTTCTACTGCAGGGTGCAGCCAACAATATGCCAACAGTCTCACTGCTGCGGGCCCAAATGCCAGCAATCACTCCCAGTAGTGCTTTGCGATATCATGTGTGGGAGGGAATTCTGGCATTTGGGCCATGGCGCCTTGGTGGGGAGACTGTCAACATAGTATCTGTGGCACACTGCACTAGAAATACTAACTGGTAGGTGAGTCTGTCTGTGTCTAAGGGGGCATGGGTGGGGAGGGTGGTGGGGCTACGTTGAGAGGGGGGAGCATAACACAGACAATGGATCTCAGAGCAAATCTGTCCAACTGTTGAGATGTGGGGGGGGGGTTGGCAGGCGACCTAGTTTCTGGCAATGGGAACACAGGTGGGAGGCTGAGATGGGTGGTGGTTTAGTCAGGTATTCTGGCAAAGGGGATGGGGTGAGGAGGGTGGTTAGGCACTGGGATGGGTACGGGGAGAGTTTTGGTGTTCTTTGAAAATGAGACATGGGGGGATTAAGATGAGTGGAGGAGGGTTTTGGTGGTTCTGGTAAAGGGGACATGGGTGGTGAGGATGGTGGTACTCAGATGGGTGTAGGGAGGGTTTTACTATACAGGGGATTGGAGGGGATTTGTTATTTAGCTGGCACCTCCTGGAAAGAAAAGTAAGTGTGAGAGACAGTGTGTGTGTGTGTGTGTGTGTCATACTGAAACAGATGAAGCAAAGACACATTTAATTTTAAAGAAATAATTTTATTCAGTTTAAAGTAGCAGTGCAATGAAATTGGGCAAAAAATTTGACCCCACACTTTTTTCACTATAAAAGATTCCAGGTATCTTCCAGTTTTATTTGGTGGTACAATTTTCTAATTCCACCACCATTTGAGTATTTTATAAATGTTTTGTTTTAGTTTTTTTCTTAAAAAAAAAAAAAAAAAAAAGATAGCCACCACATTTTACACAGAAATAATATTCTAAACCTTTACACTAAAGTTGCACATCTGTGGATAGTCTTTTGGTGGCTCAGTCATTCCTCCCCCCCTTGGAAATGTGGTGAATTCACCTTGAAAGACATGTATGACTGCTCCTGTTCGCAAATTGTTCTACCACAATTACTTTAACAGACTATACTCCATATACTGCAACTATGCTGAAAATTTGGTTTTCGCTGCAGCGACACCCTAAATTGGAACAGATCTTTTACTTTCTCTGAGAACTCTCGCTGGATCTAGACTTTCTCCCTACCCAGTTGGACCCTTCATTTGCCAGTTGGAGACAGCTACGGTTCCCCTACACTTTCCAATTTTTGGCCACAAATGGGGTGGTACCCTTTGAACAGTTACATCAATTCAGGATCATGGGGCGTGAACCCTACCATTACATACTCCCTTACAGGTTTGGACATGCTTACTCAATAAGACTAGGGACCAAGCTTCTCTACTGGAACACCTCTCACACTTACATAGAATGTTGCTGGATAGACTGGGGGGGGGGGCACACTGGGATCATCTCATTGGAAACTTCTGTTGAGGCCTTCAGGATGTATTTGGAACTTCCTCCCACATGACGTTAGATAGGTATAACCAGGACATAGGAACAATGATATTCTCAGACACCTGGTTTAAACACACTATACCCACAATAAAGAGCACCCCCTATCCAGATGGTGACAATTTGCATGGAAGTGTTGTTCCCGCTATTTTCGAACCCCAGCGGTCCTTGCTAAAGTTATGTCCCCAAGCCATGGTTGGTGTTGGCGCCATTGTGGACACCTCTCAGCCGACCATACACAAGTATTTTGTCCGTGCTCCCTAATAACCCCATTTTGGGGGAGATCACCCATCAATTCAACCAGTTGTCTATGCCCACTGACTTGATCTGTGATACAGTGGTGTTAATGTTAATCTTCCCTCACAGACTGCAGCTCCCTGCTTACTCCATAGCGTATGTATACATCCACGCAGCTAAAAAGGCCATTACTAAAACTTGGCTACAGCCAAGTGCCACCACAGCAGCAGCATGGCGGTCTATCTTACTTGATATCTGTGAACTGGAAAGAATATAAGCTTACCTCCAGGACCACATGTCCTAGTTTCGGAGACATTGACAAAGTTGGGTTAACTACATGTTGACTATGGATGAGCAATTTGTTCTTGAATGCCCGACAATGTTGCATACAAATTGTACTTCACTAATTTACACCATGATACAGTGTTAATTATGTTGTGGGAGAGATCCAGGATATGAGATGTATAATTTCCCACCTGAAATAGTTATATAATGCATTATGTTGTACACTGCCTGTCAGATTTTAACATTCCTGCCTAAATGAAGATGTAACCTCCTACATAATGCTTTGTTACCTGCTCTCAAAAAGACTAATTGTGCACAGTATAGGAGGTAGCTAGACAAATACAATTGAAAGGCATGCTAATATTTTTATTAACTATAGCTGAAACAAGCTTTTTGGAAAAAAAAATTTCATTGCATTGTTGCTTTAATTTTTTTTAATATATGCATATACATTTTTGGCATTTTTAATTTTGATAATCAGATTGAGGCAAGTGCTATGTATTTTCACCACTGATTACCACTTTCACATGCAACGCTGTTAATCAATTTTTGCAGCTTAATTAATACCCTGATCTCAGTGATATATTCACCCCCCACCTTCCAACTCCTAATACTCTTTAAGGACGTAGGATGGGAAAAGACTACAAATTCCTAGGTGCAGACTCACTGCAGGACAAGCCTTTGTCAAGTACAAACTTCCTCACATCAGATAGTCTTCCCTCACTACCACAACCAGTCTCCAGTTTGTAAAGGCTAAGCTTAAAGAGTACTACGAGGCCCCCTTAAGCAGTTCTTTTTTTTCAATTCTATTTATGCTCCAACTTACCGGAGCATTTCTCGGGCGGACTTGCTCAACCTTGCCTCCAATGCCCGCCTGAACCCCTCCCCCAACTGAGGAATCAGGTGCTGGGTCCCAGCTCTCCCGTTGGCCCTCACGGGAGGAGGCAGGGACCACGGAGAATCAAGTTGAGGTTGGGGCTGGCACTGGGCTTGGCCACTAAAGATCCACCATCGCCTCACCTGGCAGCTGGGGTATTTTCTTGTTCTCCTGTCCACCCCTGATGCAGGACGTGCAATGTCATCCTGTGTGTGACGTGCGTGCTTCCACCCACACCTGCAAGAAGGCCGCCTGATGCTGTCCCCTTCTCAATCCCCTGACTGCAGTGCGCCAAGTCTCCACTGGGCGTCACTCACGTCGCGGGACTTGGACCCCCCTCCCTCCCAGGAGAGGAGAGCAGTCCATCGGACGCTCAATCCTCTCCTCCCCGGCCAACCCCCATCTCCCCGGGCCGGCTCCTGAACCTGGGCCGCTGGCATGGCACAAGGTAAAGCTGATGCCTCAACCTTCAGCGCCACCGGGCCAGCTTATGAGATGGGCCTTCCTCAACAAGTGTATTATATGCAAACGTAAATAATTTCATTTGTACTTTCTAAGGGACTTGTGTTCCCCCTGTACTTGTGGTACCTGAAAGTGATCTCACTCTGCTTTTGTGGTATAAAGCTATGATATATCATTGCACCCTCCAGGGCCTCTGTAAACACTCTGTAATTGGTGACTTGTATATATACTATGTACACTGGTGACCTGGTAATTTTTGTATATGTGGCCCAGATATTCAGACTGCGCCAGGCAGTGGCGCAAGCCTTGGCGCAGTGCAACTGGGCTGTGCCAGGACCAGAACCAGGCGATATTCAACGGTGATGCGCCATACCATTGAATATGGCACAGTTGGCACACATACTGCGCATGGCACTGTGGCACTGTGCTAGCACAAGCCACAGGTAGGGAGCACAGGGATACGCCAGCCTAAGTGCAGTTGTGCTAGGCGCTTCACCCGCGATATTCAGCCGGGGGCATACAAATGAGGCCATAATGTATGCGAGGCACAAATGGGGCCATTTGCATGTCATTATGGCCCAATCTGCATGCCTTGAGCAGGGCAGCCTGGCAAATTGTGCCTGGCGCCCTGCACAGAATGACGTGTGCACAGTGGGGGTCCCAGGGCATCCCCCAACCCGCAGCTGCAACTGTGGTAAAGCGCCATGAAACAATGCCCTGGTAGTCCAGTGGTACCCACTTCCCCAAAAAATGTATGTCAGTCCTGCCCTGGTAGTCTAGCGTGCCCCCTCCTCCCGATCACAGGTACATGACTATTAATCCTTCACAGAAGTCTAGGGACCCCTCCCTCCCTGCTTCCGATCACTGCAGACACGGTAACATAAGTCCCTGGTGATCCAGTGGCACCACCACCCTCCCACCCACACAGGTTCCATACCAGCCCGCAACCACCCCACCCGTCATTGGCGGGCAGCTGCAACCACCCACCAAATGACAAGTACAGTATGGGCTTGCAGGACATACTGTACTAGACAGTCCCAAATCGCGAATGAAGTCAGTCACATATTTGGGACTGTCCCAGCTCAGTATGCCTTGCAAGCCCATACTGTACCTGTCATTCAGCGGGCGGCCGGGCGGTATGTGGGCGGGTTGCAGCTGCCCGCCGATGACGGGGGGGGGGGGAGCGAGGTGGGTATGGGAGCTGTGTGGGTGGTGCCACTGGATCACCAGGGAATTATTTCACCACGCTCTACTGCGATTGGGGAAAGATCGCAGGTACATGACTATTAATCCCTTCCCTGGTAGTCTAGGGGACCACCCCCCTCCCATTTCCCGATCGCTGCAGAGCACCGTACATAAGTCTCTGGTGATCCAGTGGCACCACCACCCTCCCACCCACAGGTCCCATGCCAGCCCCACCCCCAACCCGTCATCGGCAGTAGCTGCAACTCGCCCACTGAATGACAGGTACAGCATGGGTTTGCAGGGCATATCAGATGACAGTCCCAAATATGTGAATGAAGTCAGTCACATATTTGGGACTATCAGTACAGTATGCCCTACAAGCCCTCTGTACCTGTCATTCATGATACGCAGGCTCAGATACTGCGGGCGGGTTGCAGCCTCCCGCCGATGGTGGGGAGAGGTGGGCATGGGACCTGTGTGGATGGTGCCATTGGATCACCAAGGAATTATGTTACAGTGCTCTACTGTGATTGAGGAAATGGGAGGGAGGGGGTTCCCCTAGACTACCAGGGAAGGGATTAATAGTCATGTACCGGCGATCAAGGAATCGGAAGGGAGGGGGGTACCACTGGACCACCAGGGAATGTCATTCATACAATTATCGGGGAAACGGGAGGGAGGGGGTGCCACTAGACTACCAGGGAGATGCAGGTGCTTGTGGACGGTGTTCTGGGTGGGCGGGTAGCCACCCACGGCTGGCGGCTTCTGTGTTGCACCCTGCAATACAGCAGCCTACCTGTGGGTGGCCGGGAGTTGTGCCACTGATTCACAGGCTCAACTTTGAGCCCCCTATGCTGTGCAATGCAGGGTTGCGCCAGCATATGCGCTGCAAATCCCCTGCATCTGCGCTGCATACCATTACACTGCGCCCCGGCGCATCGGGAGCTGGGCTGCGCTGGCCAGCCCTTTCAATATCACGCCGGTGTGCAATGCGGGTCTGTGCCAGGTGCAACCCCTTTGAATATCCTGGTCACAGTATACTGACTCTGTACATCACTACTACTGGAACAGATTGTATTGTATTTCCTTGATTTTTCCTGCCCTCCCAACCCCTGGTCGCAACCTGAAAACGAGCCCATATGAACTCAGTTTGCTTACCTGATAAAATATGTTACAATGTATGCCCTGAAAGAGTGGAGAGCAAGAAGGGACATGATAACAACCTATACATACCTCACAGGTGTGAACAGGGTGCAGGAGGAGACTCGTTCAAATGAGAAAGAGCACCAAGACCAGAGGGCATGCGATGAAGCTCAAGCTGTCCTTGTCTTGCCATCTGCTTATTTTTTAAAAGTTTGAATATAAATAATGTGAAATATTTTGAAAATTTACCAAAGACATAAAATAATCTACATGTATGTATAATAATAATTATAAAAATATAAGAGGGTGAGGACTCAAATCCATGTCTGCGTTATTTAAAATAACAGTTGGAAAAATGAAATAAGAGCATGACTGAAAGTACCTGACATATACAGCACATAAGTTTACGGTATGGAATTTTGGGCTACATGTCAATTTGCTCTCATCAACTGCCCACTTGACAAGTCACTGCGGACAGTTAGCTGCGGAGACATTCACGGCCCTGCCAAATTCGTTCACCAGCAATTTGGTCCTGCCATAGATATTATTTCCAGGTGGGCACCATTTGCTCACCAGATGACCCAATACGACTGAGGGTTGTAAAAGTAGCACATGTGCTGGCATTGTTGTTTGAGTCCAGTTCAATGTCTCATAGCAGCAAATTGTCAAAGAATGAATCTGGAAGGGATGCAGTTGTTGCTACAGCTAATTGTCCGCAGCAACTTGTCAAGGAGGGAATTGACCGGACCAAACTGATGTGTCCCCAGAATTTTGTGATGCAGCTTGGTGTGATTTTATTTTCTTGGTAACAGTTTAACCTTATGGTGAAATTTATGGCAGAAATAGTGTACAATGTAGAAAGATACCAGAACAAGGGGCACGATATGAAATTGGGGGGATTAAGAGGTAATGTGAGGAAGTTTTTCTACACGGAGAGGGTTGTGAATGTTTGGAATGGTCTGCCACAAGAGGTGGTAAAAGCAAGCACAGTGGAGGGGTTTAAACATTCCTGGGACAAGCACAGGGAAACCTTGGGCAGGGAGGGAGTGATGAAAAGCCATTGACCACTTAGGGTGAGTGGATGCATATGTGTATAGGGCCTAGGGGCAGACCGGATGGGCCTAGCGGTCCTTATCTGCCGACTGTTTCTATGTTTTTAATAGTAATTTACCCCGTGCCACCCTGAGGAAGTATTTTTTTTCCTCCAAAATGTTGGCGGTGCATTAGGCCCAGAGTATACCTATGCAAATAAAATTATTTGTGAAAGCTACGAGACTACACTGCTTTCTTTGCGTCCCTCTTATGGGTTAGTGAGTGCCAGAAACTACTGGGACTGGAAATAAAATGATATTGTGATAAGAGTAATCTGGAGTCTGGCCCAGTGGCACTGGACTCCACACCTTGCACCACATCGGCGACCTGGGTTCGGGAATGAGCCTGGGCCATCGGGGGTCGGCAGGAGAAGGAGAAGATTGAGCATCCCGAGGACTGCTGTCTTCTTCTGGGGAGGGTTCCGGGGTTCCTTCGCTCAGTGGCGGCTCCTGGCAGAGGCTAGCGGCTTAGCCCAGCAGCAGGGATAAGTAGAAGGGATTGGTGATGGCAGGCAGTCTGTGGGAGGATCCCTGCGTTGATGCCACTGCATGCCACATCAAGGGGGAGGAACTTAAAGAGAAAAACCCCTGCCTCGGGGGCAGGCGAAGGTGGGATCGGTGGCCACGGTCCCATGCCCAATGCCGGGCTCTGCCACTACACGCTTCCATGTCTCTCACCTCCTCCCGGCCACCTGTCTGGATTATAGATAGAGCACCAGAAGGAGATGGCGGTTCTGCCCTGGGGGACTCAGAGCCGGGGGGAGTGGGCAGCTGATGAGGAAGGAGAGAGAATGACTGGCTGGGAGTGCAGATAAGTGGGGGCTTCAGGTGGGCAGCAGAACTGTGAGCCAAGAATCCTCACTGGAGAGAGGCTACCGAGGTAAGGTACAGAAATAAAGTTCGAAAAAAAAAAAAGATTAATCTGGGTGAGTGGTCACTCTATTCCTATGTCCTCAGCAGCAAAAAGAATGACACAGGCATAGTGGTTCGGATTTGGTTGCTGCTTATTATTATTATTATTAAAGGGCTTCCCCAAACTAGCCTCACTGAATACTTGATCACAGTCTTCAGAATTGCTGAGTGAAGCCAGGATGAAGGCAAAAAGCTGCATGCTTTTCTTTGCCCCTGTATGCCTCGAAGTTCTGGCTCTGACTTTGTTTGTTGGTACCCGGAAGCACAGTGAAAGGGCCAATAAAGTACTTGGTAGCACAAGACTGCCCACAGCAGTTTCTCAGACTGTCACTTGTTCCATGTAACACATAATTTCTAAGCATTAAACTGGAGGAAATAGACAGAAAAGAAAATAAATGTAAATAGTTTAGCTTGTCTTCTACCAAAGACAGCCCAAAGGCAGTGAGTGCACCAAAGGATAAATTCCTAAGCCCTCCCCGGGTTCAGCAAAGGACGCACCAGCAGTTTCTGCTGTGAAGACTGGCAGAGCATCCTCCTACAGTCTGGCACAAAATCTTGGGGCTAGCACTCAAACCAGATTTGAAAGGGAAGCAGAAGATTAATGAGCCACATGAGTAACTGGTGTCTGTAATTAAAGAACAGCCTGACTGTTACTGCACAAGTGGAAAACTTGGCCACTTACACCAAGAAGCTGGAGATATCATCCGCATAGATGGAATCCAAGAAAAACGTATTGAGGTGGAAGCAAAAATCAAAACAACAGCAGCACTATCACAGTTACTTATCAGAGGTAATAGAAAGCCTGCAAAGGATTACTGCAGGTGGGGGTTTGTCTGTGGCTACTGCCCCTTTTGACACCTGAGCTGCTAGGTAGGGAGTTAATCAGGTAGACGCCCAATAGGAGAGGGGCTAGGTAGGTGGGTATGGGGGGGAGGTTCCCAGGGGGCAGAGGGATTGTGGTCAGAGGAGAGGAGCAAGATGATAATTGAGAAGACAGCTGTGCAGACTGTCTCATGCCTCTCTCCTGCGGATGGAATTATTCTTTCCCCCTCCACTTCAGCCATCACTGAGTATCCAGCAGCAGTTCAGTTTAGTTTCAAATATTTCTGGTGAGATTTTGCTTCAAGTAGACAGGACGGGACGAGGGAGCCCCATAGTACATTCTTACAAATCATTTATTCAATTAGTGCTTGTTATGGTTGCCTGTTACAAGCTTTTCTGGCTAACTGCAGCTGTTGAGCAAGGCTCCCTACCCCACTTAGGTAGCTATGCAACTTCCTTTGTTCATAGCTCAAGCTCTCTTTGTCCTGCCATGTGCTTCCACAATGCCATAGGTTTGGAATCACATGATGTTATCTCAGTTTCGCTTGCAGTTTTCTGTATTTTTAGTTCATGGACATGTGACTGCTTGCTAGAAACATACAATCTGTAATTAAAATGATTTAACACTTTAGTTCTGTTCTGTCTTTAATTTTTTTGTACCTTATGATGGGGAAATTAATTCTGTGCCATTTTTAGTCTGATATTCTGTTCCTTTATTTAGATGGAAGGAATCGCAGTTTGGCCCTGACAAGGTGGCTGACTGACCCTGTCATTTCCCAATTCTTCTGGCATGCCCCCGGGCTCAGGCACATTATGACGTGAAGCAAGGGAGAGCATGAGGCAAGTCCCACTTAAGTCAGTGGGAGCAGATTTTTGATTACTGTTTATTAAATAATGATGGCCAGTTAGAGGTTAATGAAGGCTACCGCTCCTTGTTAGTAGAGTGATGGCCTTCATTAATCTGCAACTGGCCATCATTATGTAATACGAGCAGTGGCCTTCATTCATCTCCAACTGGCCTGATTATTTAATAAATAGTATCAAAATATGCCCCCACTGACTACAATGGGGCTGACCCCCACACTCTCCCTTGCTTCACGTCCTTACGTGCCTGAGTGTGGCAGCATGCCAGAGGAATCGGAAAGAGGACAGGATTGGCTGGCCACCTTGTCAGTGCCAAACTAGGAGCCCTTCCATCTAAATAAAAGAACAAAATCTAAAACAAAAAAAGGCACAGAATGAATTTCACCAGCATAAGGTACAAAATGCAAGACATGCCATAATCTCAGAAATTCACTTTAAAACAAACTGTGAGCATGCTTTTGGGTAAATGGCAAAACAATATACGATTTATAATTGGCAACATTTTATGAAAACATTTTGGGTAGAGGGACATCTGGGAATATAGGAAAAGTAACTGGCAACATTTTTTTGTATGTGTTGTGGTATTATGTTACTAAGCTTGGAATATATGATCTGTGACTGGAAAAATGTTGCTTTTTTCTTTGGGTAGAGGGTTACGCTTAAAACGTGGATCTGTACCTGGCAAAATGTTGCTTTGGTTTATTTCTTGCATGCTGCTGTGTAGCGGACAAAGCACTAAGATTTAAAAAGTGTGCACAAGACTGTTGGTATTTTTGGTGAATGTTTAAAACATTTCCAGTACTGGCTTGCATTTTGGGAAACTTACAAGCGAAACTACAGTGTTCTATGGGCATTTCCCTTTGTCTGGGGAGAGGCTGCTTAAATTACAGGCTAGTGTCTTGTAAATGTGGCTGCTAGGCCTCAAGCCCCCTACCCCACTTGGCTTGCCTGTTTGTTCTGGAGACATGCAAAAACACTGCATAGTCTTTGTTGAGTGGGGGGCACAAAAACTGAGGATTTTCACAAAATTCACATAATGTGTACTTGTAGCCAGCAAGTCTCTTTGGGGAGCAACAACATACACCTGTAAGCTGGGAGTGCCAGTCAGCCAATATTGCTATGAAAAAAAAGGTTCACAAAACAATTTCTCATTAACTGGCAAGGTTCCTCTAGGACTTTAGGACTACAGCCCTTTGTACACTGTCTGTTTAAAGTTATGCCAAGCTGTTGTACACTAACAGAATTTTACCAAATTCTGGGCTTGCAGGCAGACACTAGCAATGTTGGAAATGCAATTTAAACCAACAGATCATCATTAAACAGCCTTGCTACAGCCTATATGTGTGGGTGATGTATGGAAACTTGTTACTATTAATATTGAAGTGCAGAAAAAGTCAGGCTATTACAAATAAACTGCATAGGGGTAATTCATTTTGTTTCTTAAAGGAAACATTAAAATATACTTTGGCTGTTGAAGTTATTGTATTATTCCTAATTGATCTGTTGCGTGGTTTTCGCCATCTCAAACTTCACTACTTCATCACTTGAAGAACAGGATGCTTTTCAGCATAATGAGCTGAGATGGTATGGTACCCTTTTAAATATAAACAAACTGAATATGGCCCCAATGTTGTGTTATCTTGAACTGAGGGCCCCCCTTTTGATGCCACACCCATCTACTATAATGTTTTGCTTTACTTAGTTGACTTGTAATGGTACAGAAGCAATTTATCTGTTTGTACGGGGTTTAAATCTCCTCTAAGATTATAATTATCATGTAAGCCTAAGCAGGGTCAACGCATGTAAAATGATATGTATGAAAAGACTGGTACCTACGTATAGTTACACTGCAAGTTAACATAAAAAAAAAATAGAATAATGAAAGGGGGAACATTAGAGACAGCTGGGTTGCCATAGCAAGGCCCTTCCCCTGTGAGCCCGGATGTAAAAAAAAAAAGAACAAGTCTAACCCAATTTTTCTCACAGTACAACCCTGTGGTGCAGTAGCATGTGAAGTCGGACACCACAGATTTTTTTTTATGTTTTCTGTACTTTCTGTTTTCATAGCTTAAGATGGTCCATGATGCCCAGAAAGGGAATGATGACGGATGTGGAGTTTGAACGGCAGCTGGTGGCCTTTGTCCACGTAAAAGGGAAAACATGGTGGGTTTGCTTCCAGAACCCAGAAGACTCGAGTCCATCTGGAGATCGAGCTCAACCAGTTCTGCAACTGCAGTCTGAGACACCTAAGGAGCCAGCACTGGTGAATCAACCACCGGCGGCCTCAGCGAAGGTAAGGGGGGAGGGGACATGTAAATCCCAGCAGGTGCCTGCTGCACCAGTGAATCCTCTGCCAGGTAGGCCACATTTTGAGACTTGAGTGCTGAGGGACTGAGGGAACTCCTGAAGTATACTTTTGAGGGTCCTGCTCAGAAGAGTGACCTAGTTCCAAAACCCCACAAAGGGCAAAGGAAGGGGCTCCTGTTTCCACATGGCCAAGGGATAATGGTGTCCCAGTGCCTGTGGGACCCCAGACTTTGAAGGGGGTTCCTACTCCTCCTCCAGCTCTCCCGACAAGGCTAACCCAACCAGTGGACCCATCTTAGCCAATGTACCAGTGATTACGACCCCAGTGCATCCTATGCAGCCTGTAGGTCCATCTCCAGTGCTCCTGGCCCTCCCCCAGCCTATGGTGCACCTAGCGGGCCCATCACTGCTTGAGCAGAAGCTCAATAAGATGATGGCATTCATCGCAGCTCAGGTGTGCAGGCAGTCAGAACCCAGGCTGATGGGGACTGTGCCAGGGTTGGTTCTGGGGGTTGGGAAGTCACATCTCCAACTCAGCTGCCCCTGTGAAGCTAGCCAGGGTCCGTCAGTGGGTTTGCACCTCTCCAACAAGGTGAGGCAGCAGACAGGCAAAGGGGAGTTTGTGAATGTATTCACGTTGCTTGACAGACCCAAAGAGCCTGAGGAAGAGAAAGAAAAAAAAAAGACGAGGACAAAGGCGTGGAGGTTAAGAAGAAGGTCACAATCTGCTGAACCTGGGAGAACTGGTTGACTAGGTTCGCAATTTTTCAGGTATATTGACCCAGGTTAATCAAGTTCAGGGAGTTGACCCTATAGACTTATTACAGCAGGATGATGGCCATGCATGCCAGCAAACCGCAGGGTGGCTGGCTTTAGTACAATGAAAAATGTTGTAGGACAAAGCAAAATGACCCAGCCAGGATCAAGGACATGCTGGACATCCCATTGTTGTGAGCCACTGATCTTGGCAGTTGAGTTCAGCACTCTTACAGTGGCTTTCCAGTCATTCAACTGCAGTCACCAAGAAAAAGGGGCCAGGGCTGTACCGGGAAGGGGTGAGGTGGGGGGGGAGCTGTAATAATGTCAATCAGGAGACGTATAAGGTAGAGTCTTGTAGGTACAGGCATGAATTTATGGCATGTGGCCACCTGTACCGATTCACCCAATGCAAATGGGGTACCATCATACTGCAGCCCTTTCAGAAGTGGCACAGTAGGCCTCCCAATGCCAATAAGGGTGGATCGTGTTGAGTCATGGATGACCCATTACCTAGACAGGGTGGCCACTCATGCCCCGACAGATGGCTCCAGGGAAGGTTTTAGAATACTGTATGATGGCTCCCATAAGTCATATGAGGAGGAAAATCGGAGATCTCCCATGGAACTGGAGGTCATGCTGGAAAAAGCTGGCGAAAGAGGTGGCAGCAGGTATGATTAGAGCGCCATTCACTGACTGCCCTGGCCCCAACTCAGGGTATTACCCACTGGCCTGGTCCCTAAGACAGTGCTGGGTGAGTTCAGGATGATTGATTATTTGCCCTACTTGGGAGGGGGACTTGGTCAGTCACCATATTTATCTGTCCTACACAGCAGTGTCTTATGCGCTGTTCAATAGGGCAGTAGAGATCCATGTTCTGGCTTTTGCTGGTACACCCAGAGGACAGGGACTTACTAGGTATGAAGTTTGAGGGCTAGTACTATGTTGATAACTGCAAGCCGATGGGGTGTGCCACGACGAGTACTGTGTTTGAGCAGTTTAGCACATTCCTGCACTGGGCAACCATGCATAGGGTGGGCAGAACCGAGGTAATGCACTTCCTGGATGATTTCTTGTTTGTGGGCAGGCCAGGAACCACAGACTGTGGGAACTTAATGGGTTCCTTCCAGGTGGTGTGCACAGACCTGGGGGTCACCTTGGTGTAGGATAAAATGGAGAGAGGCTGTACACTATGTCATCATTCCGGGGTACTGAGATTGACACTGTGGCTAATGAGTTTCACCTTCTGAAGGATAAGGTGGTGATGCTGAGGGAGTTGTTGGCCAGAGGGGCAAAGGTGCACAAGATTACCTTTAGTGAGCTGCAGCACCTGCTAGCCCAACTTAACTTTGCCTGCAAATTCCCATGGACAGGACTTTCCTGCACTACGTGGTGAAGGTAGGCATGGGATGTCACAAGCTTCACCATTGGATCTGGGTGTCAGACAGCTTGAGAGAAAACCTTGGGGTGTGGCTGGTTTTCAATACGTGTTTTGATGGAGTGTTAATCTGGCAGGATGCAACCACCAGTCAGGAAGTCAAGCTGTTCATGGATGCATCCAGAGCTTTGGATTTGGGGCTTACTATCAAGGCGAATGGTGCGCAGAACAGTGGTCCCCTTACTAAGGGGAAATGGCTTGAGCAAGCACATTACACCATTGGAGTTTGCTCCCATTCTGGTTGCCTTGATACTATGGGGAAGAGTTTTGGGATAAAAAAAAAGTAACCTTCAGGATGGACAAATGGGGTGGTCCACACTATTAATGGGCAGCTAGGGGCCAAGGGAACATGGGTTTTTGTGTTCAAATGTTTGATGTTTAATATCCAATATGAAGCTGTGCATGTGCCAGGTGTTGCTGATGCTCTTTCTCGTTTGCAGTAGCAGAGGTTCCAGAACATGGCTCCATAAGCAGAGGTGCATACCACAAATGTTTCAGACTGTCTCTGGGAGCTGGCGATACAAAAGCCTGGAAGTTGCTCAGAAATTCTTTAGTACCCTGCATGAGGGCAGTGTACCAGAGAGGGGTTAAGAACTTTCTGAATGTGTGGCAGGCCCAGGGGTGGCAGAATGCATGGTCCATCCCAGCTGACCAGCTATGCCTCTATGTAGTGCAAATGAAATGGGAAGGTTTGATGCCTGTAGCAGTGAATCAACATCTGGCAGACATTTAATGGTTCTCAAAGGTCACTGGTCTGGAAGACAACATAGGGGAATTTTGCCTCTGCAAAATGTTGGAGGAATGGGCTCGTGGGACTCCAAAAATAACCAGAGATGCCAGCTGATTAGTCCGGCCCTACTGGAACAGGTATGGGGTGAACTACCAAAGGTGTGCTCGTTCCCATTGATGTTCTTGGTGGCTTTTTGTGGGCCCTTTTGGATGTCCGAATTGGTCTAGCCAAGTAAGGTACTGGGGACTGCAGTGGCCTTAGGGAAATGAGGAGGCGACAGTGACCCAAGAAGGGGTGTTCATCAAGCTTTGAAGCAGCAAGACAGACAGGATGGCTGGGGGATGCTAGCACATCCTGAGGCCTCCCCCAGAGGTTCAGTGGAACGTCCGTGTCTGGGTCCGGGAATATGTAGCCCAAAGGGCCGGCTGAGGGTGTATGTTCCTTTAGGGTTGATGGGCTGACAGATCAGCAGTCAGGTACTCTATCAATGGAGGTCGCAGGCTTGTGACTGATATGAGCACCCAGAGTTACTTTAACCTCTTGTTTTTGTTTCCATTAGATGGTGTTTCCCAAGAAAGGCAAGTGTGGTTATGTGGGCCTTCCTTAATTCATTGGCAGCTATTAGATCGAGGCAGTTCTCTGGGTGTGAGAACTGTTTTCTGGACCCTGGGCAGCTGCAGGCATGCTTGCTGGAACGTCAAGAGATGGGATGGGGTGACTTGCTCCCATGGGTCATGGCTGAAGTTCGACGATAAAGTCCTCCCAGCATTCTGGTGGTACATCTAAGAAGAAATTATCTGGGACTGGTGAAGTCACTGGACCTGCTGTGCCAGATAAAGGAGGACTTGGCATTGACTCAGGAAGCCTGGCCAGGGGTGCATATAGTTTGGTCACATATCATCCAATGGAGGCAATGGCGACATGCAAGGGGACTCATTTGCAATCAAGAAAGCCCGCAGGTTGACCAACATAGCCATGCAGAGTTTTATGGATTCTATTGGGGGTTTTCTACTAAGGCATGACAAGATAGTCAGTCATTAAGGTACCCCAGTTTAATGTCCAAGAAGGTGTGCACGTGTCAGACATAAGCTGAGATAGATTTTTAGCTGACCTATAAGGTGCTGTGAAGAAATCGTTAGTGTGAAGTGTTTGGGGAATGAGCACTGTGAGCAGTGCTCATAGTCTTGTAAGGTCTGCACAAAAGGGAGTAAAGGGGAATCAAGCATCTTCTGCAAACTGTTCACCCCAGTCTGGCAAGAGCCAAGAGCCCGGATGGCTAAAATAACCCTGCTGGGGGCAGTTGGAGGGACAGCCTCCTTGGGCATGGCCCCGCAAATGTAGCACCATCATTGTACAAATATTTGGGACTATGGATCAATGAGGAGTTCCAGTGGGATGTTCACATAGAACAGATTATTATGAACTTACTTAGAAAATAAGGTGCATTACATTGTGTGAAAAGTGACTTACCTATCGAAGTTAGATGCAGGATTGTTGAGGTCTCCATATTGCCTACTATTTTTTATGGGAATACTATTAATGGAGGTGCTACAGGGACAGTTTTGCACAAGTTAGGCACGTTGTACAATAAATTTTCAAGATTCGTGTTAAACATACAGTGGGGAAAACACTGTTTACTCTATAGAGAACTAGGTGGGACTGGGTTGGAAGATCACAGGAAACTACATAATATAGAAATGATGTACAAATCTTACAAAAAAAAGTTACCCAATTACACTGTAGAAAAACTGGAACTCAAGAATGGAAGATCGAACTTAAGAACTTCAGAGGGGACTGAATATTGTAACTATTGAAGAAGGACCAGTATAGGAAGGGCAGCATTTAATCATAGAGGGCCAGTTGCCTGGAACTGCTTATCAATCCAACTTAGAAGCAGCACAAGTCCATTATATTTTAGTAATACAAAGAATTGGTTGACACAAAAAAGTTTTAAATCTCGGAGCTGTTGCCCTGATTTTGAGATAGGGTAATTCATTTTCTTACTTTTTAATGTGGAAGAGCAGTCCCAGTGTTAATGTATATAATAACATATGTAATAATGAATGTAATACATATGCTGTGAATCGTATACGATTGGAAGTTATTGTATTCTACTTCTTTTATTATGTGTGCATGTATTATAAGTATCTGCAACACAGGAAATGTTATTGCCTATGGTACCCACTGTAAATGAGCCTTGATACTGTTGATAATGTTCATGTTTCTTGCCTTGATTAACATGAATAACATTTTTTACTTACTTATTTACTATCTATCAGGCGAGGAGCACAAGGCACATGGCCCAGAAGCCACCAATTACACCTTGGAGGCCGGAGTCCCTCCATAGGCCGTACCCATTTGTTGAGTCTCCTTGGGGTAAGAAGATGACTGACATATTAAAAAGTTTTATTAAAAGCCTTGCTATGACCCCCTAGCTTGCATGTCATGCTGGTAACAATTTAACTTAGGATACAATTTGGTTTCAATAAACACATGGCTGTGGCCATTTTCTCCAAAGCACTGTGTATGTCTGAGTCTGCTTGGGTGACGGGTGGGGAAATGTGGCCTGCTGAAACAACAAACAGCATGTAAAGGATTGCTACAGGCGAGGGTTTATCTGTGGTCACTGCTCCTCCTCACATCTGAGCTGTCAGGTAGGGAGTTAAGCAAGTAGACACCCATTAGGGGAGTTGCTAGGTAGGCAGGTAGGGGGCTCCCAGAGGGTGGAGGGATTGTCGTCAGAGGGGAGGAAGAAGAGGATGTTTAAGTGAGAGTACAGTCATACAGATCCCTCTTGCTTCTTTTGTCCGGCCACAATTTCACACCTCATAAAAGCAGGGTAAGATAACAGCAGGGGGAGGACTGTCTTAGGGGTTCAGATGGACTTTTCCCAGTTTTGCCCATGAGGCTTTTGCATTTTTCACCTTCTCCTGTAAGGGAAAAAAGTTTTGTAGTGTAGGCTTTAGTGTTAGGATGTCAGTCATGGAATACATGACAGCACAGTAGTCTCACAAGGTCTGCACAAAAGGGGTAACAGAGAATCACGCGTCTTTTGCAGAAGTTTCACCCTGAGGCTGGCAACAGGTGAGATCCAAGACAGCTGGATCACCCCCTGAAAGGGTGGTCAGAGGGACAGCCTCTTGAAGCACGGCCCACAGGTGTTGTGCCATCTGACTGGGGAGTAGCACAAGGGTACACAGCCCAGAAGCCACCCCTTATGCCTTGGAGGCAGGAGTCCCTCCACAGGCTGTACCCATTTGTCGGATCCTCTTGGGGTAAGAGGATGGTTGAGATATTTAAATGGCAAGACAATGCAATTTTATTTATATGCTGCCCAACCCTAGGGGCTCTGGGTGCCTTACAACGTACACTGTAGGTTAAAATAAATTCCGAAAAGTGTAAAAACCAAAAACTTAAAATGGCAGAAAAGAAAGATTACACCACAACAGCAGACCCAAAACTCAATGTAAACAAACAGCTTTTCAGAAGAGACTTAAATATGGCCAGTGAAGGAGCAACCATCACCTTTAGGGGAAGGGCATTCCAGAGAATCGGGACAGCCACTCCAAATGCCCTGTCTCCCAAGGATTTTAGGTGTGCTCTCTGAATAGACAAGAGATCTGCCTCCACTGACTGGAGAGAGCAGCCAGAGGCGCACAATATCAGGTCTTTCAGGTAGCCTGGACCCAGACTGTGCAGGGCCCTGTAAGTTAACAAGCGCACCACGAAGCTGATGCACCACTGCACTGACAACCAGTGCAGAGCATGGAGAACTGGCATGATGTGCTCGAACCCTGAGGTCCCAACAACCAGCCAGGCTACTGCATTCTGGACTAGCAGCAAGTGATGCAACAACTCTGCGGATAGCCCAAGGTGCAGAGTGTTAAAATATTCCAAGCTTGATGTGACAAAGGTGTGAACAAATGTTGCTAGGTCGGTTGGCTCAAGAAAGGGCTTGATCTGAGAGGTATTTTGGAGGTGGTACAAGCCACTGTGGACCACAGCTGACACCTGATATTCATAGTGTCAGCAAGGAGTCCACAATGACTCCCAGATTCCTCACCCCATCTGTAGCTCCCAGTGTCATGCCATCCAAAGAAAGCAGGACAGTGCTACTACTCACTACTGCTGATCTGAACTGACCCTGCTCCACCAATAACACCTCCATCTTTGATGAGTTTAATCTAGGCCAGTTGACTGCCATGCAGTTCTGGATTTCCCTAAGGCACTCAATACCAAAATGACTGCACCATCACTGGGGCACAGGACACATACAGCTGGGTATCATCGACATAGTAATGAAAACCAGGGGTCATGATAACAGCTTGCTCTGTTCTCTGAGCACATTTTGCTTTTGTAGGAGCACGTTTAAAATCCTGATTTTCAGACTGTGTGTGCTCTTGTTGTACAGTAGGAGCACGGAGATGGGAAAAGGCCATTAACATTGTACTGACCGTGTGGAGACTTTTTATTTTAAACTGAAGCTGTGGGGTCGTATGCAAAAAAAAAAGTCGTTATTTGAAAGCGTGAGTTTGTCAAAACTACCAGCTGTGTTGTCCAATAATCTACGTACTGTGGGGGTGGGCAATCACTTGTTGTCTAGGGAACATTGAGTGATTGGTTGTCCAGCTTTAGGTTGCAGAGGAGGTGCGAGTCAACTGCAGAGCAGACACGAGGGAGTTGGACTGAGAAGAGGCCGAAGCAAGTCCGAGTTGAACATCAAGTGGCAGAGATGAAATTTCTTTTTTTTTTTTTCTCTCCTTGGGAGGAGTGAGGCCGACTTGTCTAAGAAGCAAAGAGTGAGAGCCAATACACTCTCTTCAAGATGAGTTTTTTTTTTTTTTTTTGCCATGATGCCCACAGCACTTGGTTTGTTTGTTGTCTGCAGAGCGAGCCACCCTGACAGCCTCAGATAAACTGTGCAAGTTGGTGTGTGTCCCGTCCCTTTGGTGGTTACCTACCGTTCCCTTGAGTTTTCTGCACAGCAATTTACTGTCGCTAACTTGTGAGTGAGAGAGATGGAGACTGCTGACGGCAGGTACTGTCTTAGTAGTGACTGAAGCTAGTTCATGCTGATTCTGGCAGTCTGTTAAGTGTTCCCACTCAGGAGGCCACAATACCATTTTGAAGGTTTAGGTATTGCGATTTATATGGAGTTGTATTTAAAGTGGCAAAATCATCAAAATGCCATAAGCCTTCAAGACCAGTACCGTGAAGGATTAGGACCACAGCAATTTAATATGGAGTTTCCAGCCCAGTCATTTCCCACCTCGTAAGTTCAGTGAAAACGTTAGCTGTCTGCTGTTCTCAGTCGAGTTACTAGGGAGGACAAAAAGATAGGAGATTACTGATACCTGACAGCACAGCAGAGTGAGCAGTTCCTAAGCCGATCAAGTGCTTTACTGGTATATGGAGTTAAATAGAAATTCTGGTGGCGTTATAAACAAAGGTTCCCTCTCGAGTCTTGCCACCCTGCTTGCGTTGCATGCTGAGGAGAGAGGTCCTGCTGTAGCAGCTGCCTGCGTGCTCTCCACCATGTGGTGTGGGAAAAGTGACTGGTGTGTGTAGTTTAGTTTTGCTGTTTGGAGGGTTAGACCAGTGGAGAAAAAGAAATGATCATGTAAGCTTTGTAATTTAAGTAAGTTGTTTGCCCCATCTTGTGAATCATGTAGCGAGTTGGTCCTGACCCTCATGCCATGGTGGCTGGTCAGTTAATGTGTAGCTGTGCTCTCTGTTTTCCTTGTTCCCTCACCATGCTTTTCAGATGATGCAGCAACAGTTCCTAATCAAATTGCTCAAAAAGATAATGTTAGATGTCATGTTCCTGCAACTCCAGCATTTTTTTTTAAATTAGGCACGCTTCCTACTGTTGTTCAGTGCTGCGGTGGGTGGGGGGGGTGCTGGATCGGAGGGAATGGGATGCTTGGTTGAGGTTGAGGATCCATCCAATCAGGCCAGGACCTGGGGCAGCATGGTGAACATGACAGTCATGGCCACTGACTCTTGAACCTGCAGCAGCCATGGTGGGAAAGGGGGGGAGACAGGATTTCATTATGGAGTTTAAGGTTGCAGTTGTTGTATATCTAGAATATAGATCATGGTTGGACTCTGAGAGTGAACTCGGCAAATGCCTTGTTGTGTGTGCACAGTGCCTGGTCTGCATGGTTCTGATTGGTATGCCATTTGTGGCTCTGTGCAAGACAACCCATAAAGAAGTATAGATTGAAATTAAGAATGCTGTTTGAGTTTGTCCCTAGCCATTATAGCGAGATCAGAGATCTGGAAGAGTGAATGTTGTCTATAGTTAGTACCGAGTCAGTGCCGACTGCACATTCGTGACAGTCAGAAAGAACACATTGGTTTGTGAGGAATGTGAACACCATTCCACTCAGTTATGACATGGGTACTGTACTATTATGTTGTTTTTTTTTGTTTTTTAATTAGGCATGCTACCTACTGCTATTCAGTGCTGTGGTGGTGGGGGTGGAGCTCTGGGGAGAGAAGGCTGAAAGGAATGGGATGCTTGGTTGAGGAACCATCTGCTCAGCCAAGGTTTGGGGCAGCTTGGTGAACATGGCGATTATGGTCACTGACTCTTAAGCCCACAGCAGCTGTGGGAGATCAGTATGTAGGAGCATGGATCCGATCGTCAGGAGCACAGATTTTGGGTCTTGATTTTGCCAAAGTGTGCTCCTCAATTTCAAAGGAGCACACTGTGCCAAAACCTTAACGCCATCCCTGATGAAAACCCAAGCCATAGCACCTAATGATCTCTTCCAATGGCAACATATACACGGCAAACAACATGACAGCCAAAATCAACCTCTGAGGCACTCCACAGCAGAGTGCAGCACTGCTAAAGATGAAAAAGCCAAGTGCAACCTGCTGCACCCTGCTGGAACAATAGGACTCAAACTAATGAAGCACCATTCGTGCATGTACTACACAGTACCTCAGATGAGCCAATAGAACCCCATGATCCACTGTATCGAAAGCCAAAGAAAGGTCAAGCAGGACAAGGAGAGAATGATGCCTACCATTCCTTGCTAGAAGGAGATCATGGTGTACCCTGACTAGAGCCATCTCTGTACTATGACAAGGCTGGAAAACGGACTGGAAAGGCTCATGGATGTCATATTTCTCCGGGTGTTGTTCAAACTGTATTGCCACGGCCTTCTTGATCAACTTTTCTAGAAAGGGAAGGTTCGAAACAGGTCTGTAATTTAACAGAATGTCAAGGTCCACTGATGGCTTTTTCAGAAGGGGCTTCACCACAGTGCTTTTCAGTGTGGATGGGAAAATCCCCTTGCTAAGCGAACACCCAACAATTTCCACAAAAATCAGACTGAGTTAATTCCAGCACTCTACAAGATTTGGGATTGGAGCAGGGTCCAACATACAGCAGGTATGACACACTCTGGAAACCACCCAGAGGATATCACCCACCAACACCGGCTCAAACCTGAACCACAAGGATGGATAGCCTCTGTTCATCAAAGACTGGACACTGTCAGTTGACAAGAGACCACTTGAGGATATCCCAGCCTGAACGGAGAACACCTTGTCCAGAAAGAATAAGTAAAACTGCTCACATTTATCTGTGGAATAGGCTCTGCAGGACTGCAGACTGGCTGGATATAATAGTCTGTCCACAGTACTGAAAAGCTGAGCTGGCCAGTTCTTTCCAACAGCAATCACCTATGACAGGAGTACTAACTTGATTGATTGCCCGCTGGTTGTATTCATCATAATGAGCTCTCAGAGCCAATTTATTCTCCTCCAAATGGGACCTCTGCCAACAATGCTCCAACCTCTGCCCCCTTAATCTTTAACGTCCTCAGATCACCATCAAATCATGGTGACCTATGGCAGGAAATTAAGGAGTGGGACACACAGTGGTGCTAGGGACACGACAGCAACTATAAGAGTCATATTACTACCCTCCATGGCTGCCTCAACTCCCATCACATAAGCCATATCCATGCCAAGATGTCCAGTACTGCCAGGAGACTCTATGGTTCCAGATTTCTTAAAGAGCAGTAACTGACCGTCTCTACCAAGGAGGATAAACAGGGAGCCCCGCAAAGAAACCTCAAGGGATGATGATCCAACCAAATTACCTGGTCAACCTTGAATCACTAAGGTGGATGGTATATGAGCACGATTTTGCAACTTGTACCCCACACCTTTCACCATGCATTCAAATGACCTGGGCCTAGATATTCAAAAATTGCCTGGTGGACAAAGTGATTATGCCCTGAATGCCTGGGGTTTGCACTCATACACAGTATTGAAAAAGGGCTTTTGCGTGTGTTAATAGGGTTAGTGCACGCAAACAAAAATATGTACATGGTGGGCAAAGGGAGGAGCACGCTGCACAAAGGGGTTTGTGCAGGCCACTTTGTGCAGTGCAAATACCACCAATCAAAAGCCCAACTTATGCCAGGCAACCCTAGCAGCAAGTGGAGCACTTGCAGCCAACAACCAAGTTGGTGGTTGGGGGACCATACCTGCCCCTGGTGTTGACATGAAAATATGTCCCTGGTGTCTAGTGGTTCCCCACCCTCCGATCACCATCCCGTATGTTATAACACATTACCATGGTGTCCATTCATCCCCCCCACCATCTGATCACCGTCCTGTATGTTATAATACATTACTCTGGTGTCCAGCGGTCCCCCACCCTCTGATCACCTTCCCGTATGTTATAACACATTACATTGGTGTTCATTGGCCCACCCTCTGATCACCTGTCCCTTTACGTGAACATACTTCCCTGGTGCCTGGTGGTCCCCCCTCCAATTACCAGCCCCGGTGTAACTGAAATCATCCCTGGCGCCTAGTGGTCCCCCACCCTCCGATTGCCAGCCCCGGTGTAAATGAAATCATCCCTGGTGTCTAGGGATCCCCTTGCCCTCCAATCGGTGGCCCTGGTATCATAAAATACCTCCCTGCTGCCTAGTGGCACTCACCTCCCACCAATCGCTGTCCCTGTAACAACATATCCTTTCCCCGGTGTCTAGTGGCCCCCCGCACTGCAGAGACTGGCTAACCCACCCTGCCAATCCCCCCCTTACCTGAGGCACCAGTGCCACAGGAGATCACATGGTGACCAGCACAGCCCTCCTCTCACCTCCTCAGTCAGCCGCTTTATGGAAAGACAGGGAGCATGCATCCAGTGTTCAGTATAGGCCACACATTCTCTGTATTGTACAGGCAGCGTAGCCTGTGTACTGTACAGGGAGAACGCTCTCTATACAGTACCCAGACTGCATGCTCCCTGTACAGTACACAGTCCACACTCCCTGTACAATATAAAGGATGCGCACCCTGAACTGTACATTGGACGTATGCTCCTTCTCTTTCCATGCAGCAGTTGGCCGAAGCGGTGAGAGGAGGGCTGTACTGGTCGCCATATGGTCTTCCAAGGCACTGGTGCTTCAGGTATGGGGGGGGGGGTTGGTACGTGAGTTGGCTAGTACCCGCCGTGTAGGGGGCTACTAGATGCCAGGGAAAGGGTATGTTGCTACAGGGACAGAGATCAGTGGGTGGGTGGGGTGCCACTAGATGCCAGGAATGTACTTTATGATACCGGGGCTGGCAATTGGAGGGCAGGGGTGACCACTAGGCACTAGGGATGATCTAAATTACACTGGGGCCGGTGGTCAGATGGTAGGGGGGACCACTAGGCACCAGGGACAATTTAAAGTACACACAGGATGGTGACTGGAGGGCGGGGGACCACTAGGCACCAAAGATGTATGTTCACTAACGGGACTGGTACTCAAGGAGTGAACCACTGGAAACCAGGGAAATGTGTGATAACATACAGGATGACAATCGGAGGGTGGGGGGGGACCACTGGACACCAAGGAAATATATTATACTTTATGGGACAGCGATTGGAAGGCCCACTGGACACCAGAGATTACTTGGCGTTGCAGGACTGGGCAATCATGGTGGGGCAGAGTCAGTCTTAGTGGCGCAAACCTGCCCCCGCTTCCCTTCCAAATGAGCCCACAATTGGCATGCAAATTGCTCTTTAGCACCTTGCATGCTCAGTGGGCTCATCTGCAGGGTCATCTACAAAATCCCGACAGTCAGTCTCCCAAACTCCATGAGCCCGAGTTCGGAGAGACTGACTGTTGGAAGACTGACAGGGTCTTAGTGCAATGCGGGGGGGCAAGCCCCACACCCTTAATTCAAATAACTAACCTGAGGAGCGGAATCTGAGAGTTAAAATGTTACAGGGCCAACAACAGGAAAAATGAGAAATTTTCCTACCGGAAACAGAATCCAGGTCAAGAGGACCATGCTGGCCGAGCTGCTAGTGGCCTAGCCCTCTCACGCCATGGGAGCAGCTCGGCCAGCTTCTGCATTTCTCTGACTTGTGGTGTCTGACAAGCGGTAGATAGCAGTTCATCACATCCACTACGCCTCTTATCGGCACCAGCTTCCTTCTCTCTGGCGGGGGTGTCGGGGCTGCTGAACTCGGGATCCTGAATATCGAGTTCAGTGTCAGCATTATGTAGTGATACCTATTTGCATGGGGCTATCAGAATATCGCTCCAGGGGCTACCAGCACTGTCCTGTCTGGTGGTGCTATTCTGTGCATTGGCGGGGTCCATGTTGGGGCAGTGCTACTCAGCTTAGTGCTGCCCCAACATGCCCCTATATTCAGTCAGATTGCGCCAGTGTGCTATCTGACTGAATATAAGATCCTCAGGGTCATGGGCAAGCACAGTGCAAAATCTGCTCTCCGCTTTGCCCATTTCTGAATATCAGGCCCTTGGTTTCTCCCAGGGGGTATGCAGTCAGTCCCAAGATGGCTACCTTGCCCCCACATTCCTTCCTAGGACAACGCACCACAGAATAACCTGGTGGAATGGATGCCTCCAGCACAGGGCCCAAATCAACCTCCAACCAGGTCTCTGTAATACATAACAGATCTAACAAAAAATCCACAAT
This sequence comes from Neoceratodus forsteri, assembly GCA_016271365.2. Taxonomy (NCBI): domain Eukaryota; kingdom Metazoa; phylum Chordata; order Ceratodontiformes; family Ceratodontidae; genus Neoceratodus; species Neoceratodus forsteri. Next base: position 1,198,454,857 of record CM057450.1, on the reverse strand, counting down.
GAAAGCCTCCATCACAGCCATCTTATTCCTTAGAGAGCTGGGCCATAAATTCAAAACCTAGCCCAAGTGCCAACGAGTGTTTGCCCATGACAACTGGTCTGTGCACTTGATTTGTGGGTGGGATCTATATTCAGACCCCACCACAGTGCGGGCAAAACCAATCAGTGCCAGAGTGCTAACTTACCACTATGTCCATGCAAATGAGGAGATACACCCTTGCATACGGGTGCAGCAGGAAAGTCAGAGGTTTGCACAAGTGGTAAATGCCATCCAAACGAGTGCAAGTTACCAGCTTTGCAAACCCTGACTTAATAGGGTGCAAGGCCCTGGTGGCAGGCAGCAGTACTGCAGCCACCCTCCCACCCCTGCCCTCTGATCCCCATCCCCGTATGAAGCAATAATGTCCCTGTTGTATAGTGGCAGCCCTCCACCCTCCGCTCACCCGTCCCAGTACCTGCAGTATGATCCCTGGTGTCTAGTAGCACCTGCCAGCCTCTGATCACCCGCCAATATATTATTAATGATGTCATTGGTGTGCGGTTGCACCCACTGCCCTCTGATCGGCCACCACCGAAGTATTAAAGTTATCATTGGTATCTACTGACACCCCCACCCTCTAGTCACCCGCTGCCGTATTAGGAAAGAATTCCCTGGTGTTCAGTGGCACCCCCTACCTGGAATTGTCCGCTGCCATATTAGGAAAAATATCCCTGGTGACTAGTGTTACCCTTCCGCCTCACCAATGATCCATTCCAGTGTTCCCTCCAAGCAGGCCCAAGTGGCTAGTGGTCCCACCACACTGCAGGAACTGTGCCCATGACCCAGCCAACCCCGCCCCCCCATACCTCTCAGAAAGGGGCCTTATGACAATCCCAATATGACGACCAGCATAGCCCTCCTCTTACTTCCTTGGCTGGTCACTGTATGGGATGACAGGGAGCACACATACAGTATACATGCACTCTCTGTCATCCCATATGGTGGTTGGCCAAGGAGGTGTGAGAAGGGCCATGCCAGATGTCTTATTGGGATCACCGCATGGCCCCTTCCTAAGAGGTACGGTGGGGGGGTTGGCTAGGTAGTGGGCAAGGTTCCAGTGGTGCAGTGGAGTGCAACTAGCCACTGGTGCCTGCTCAAAGGGACCAGTGGAATGGATCATTGGCAGGTGGGAGGTACTATTAGCCACCAGGGACATCTTTCCTAATACAGTGGTGGATGATCAGAGGGTGGGGTGCCACTGGACACCAGGGAATTCTTTCCTAATAGGCGGCAGGCGAACAGAAGGTGGGGGGTGCACAGGACAAAAACGCAAAAAGGGACCACTCCAAGCACCAATGCTCTTGATACTCAAGTGCAAACAAAACAACAAACTGGGCTCTGCATTTGGCCTTTTAAAAGAAAACAGTCTTACTCTGACTGAATTTCATACATAAATACTTTCATAAAGATAACAACTTACAGCGCAGCACAGCAGGGGTAAGTAACCCAACATTTCAAGCCCTTAGCTGGCTCTTAATCATAGTTAGCCACAGGACAGCAGGGATAACTTTAATACTATGGCGGTGGGTGACCGGAGGGTGGGGGGTGCCACTGTACATCAGGGATGTTGTTACTACAGTGGCAGGTAATCAGAAGGGTGTGTGGGGGTGCCACTAGACACGGGGGACCATACTACAGGTACCAGGATGGGTGAACGGGGAGGGGTGCTAGTAGACACCAGGGTACACCACATGATGACGAGGAATGGGATCGGGGCATGGAGGGGCCACTGGACACTGGGGAATCATAAATATTATGGGGATGGGCACTCAGGGAGGGTGGTCACCACCATGCCTGATGTGGCAGCTGGACACAGGAGGGATGCAAACCTGTTGCCGCGTTCCATGCAAATGAGGCCATAATGGACATGCATTTGGCCCCTTAGCACCTTGTTGCCCAATGGGCTCATTTCCATGTTATGGATTGAATATCACACTGTGGCTCCCAGTGTTATTAGGTTTCGTCTGGGGGTGCAGTTCCCTATGGGCTACATACAGCCCAGAGCCATGTTGGGGCAGTGCTACTTGACTTAGCACTGCACCGACATGGCCCTATAGTCAGTCTGATAGTGGTAGTGTGCCATCTGACTAAATACAGCAACCTCAGGGTCAGGTGCAATGACAAGCACACAGCACAGACCTTTTGCTCTGCTTTTGCCTATATTTCAGTATCTGGACCTTGGTGTTACAAAGAACTGGCCTCCTGGACACCACACTCCTGTTCCTCCTGCCTGCCTACTCGAGAAGCAGGTCTACATTGTGAGCAGTGCCCCCGGAGGACCCCCAACCCCCTGTAGTGCTCAATCACTGCCACAGCCAGGGTGTAATGGAGCCCTCCAAATGAATGCCACTCTCATAGCTGCTACGTGGAACAGACATGGTAGGACCTAGCACACAATGAATCCTCCTTCCCAAAAATAAATCAAATATAAATAAATATCCAACCACTGCTAAAGTTAAACCTCGCCACACCCTATGACACTACTGAAATAATGACAGAAACCAGCTCAGGCACACCACCGTGTACACCATTTACTTGTACAAGAGACATTAACTAGAGCTAAACAATCACACACCTCATCAACTCCAAAGATTAAAATGAAAAATTATACAAGAAACATTAACTAGACTTAAACAGTCACACACCCCACCAACTCCAAAGATTAAAATCAGATAGCAAGCAAGCTCTAAATGACTACAGATTATTAGTACATTCAAATAATTAATTTACACATGTCCCAGCAGGATGTACGATCTGAAAAAGTCCAGAAATTCCATCAAGAAGTTTAAGTAAAATACACAAATGCAATGTTCAAAGTCCTGCAACAAGGTAAGAGCCATTTCACCCGCTCTCATCTACTCATGGCAACTGAGTAATCCAAGGAGGCCGAGTCCAGAACTCTAAACAGCTGCCCCACCCCCAAGTCTCACCGAGAGCTAGGGAGAAATGGAGAAGTTCTGTAAAAATGTAGCTCCTAGAAGGCTCACCTCTCACAATCAGCCACCAGTGTATGAAAAAAACAGTTGTGGGAAAATGGGCAGGGATGTCCAATAGGGGCCAAGCCAGACACAGCACAGTGGCTGATAGGGACCCAAACACAAGTCAGCCACCCCGTGACCACAATTCACTGACCCTGCAGAGCCACGAACTGGAACACCGCCTGGTCCAACCTCACTCCCCCAGGCAAAACTTGACCTAAATAGTCCAGCCTGCCAGTAACAGCAAGTCTGCTCCATGGATAATGTTTACAACATTCTCCAGTCACAAACACTGGGGAACCAGAAATGACCACAGCAGGACCTCAATATGTACACCCTGAACGGGGAGGGGTGGGGGGACATGATAGGGATCTCTAAATACCTCATGGGGGGTAAATAAGGTGCAGGAGGGGAGTACTTTTCAGATAACAAGGTGCTCAAGAACAAAGGAACATGCTATGAAGCTGGAGGGGGTAGATTCAGGAGAGATGTGAGGAACTACTTCTTCACAGAAAGAATGGTGGATTCCTAGACCAGCCTTCCAGTGGAGACCGTGGGGGCGAAAACAGTGGTGGGTTTCAAGACTGCATAGGCTAAGCACAAGGGAATCATAGTGGAAAGGAAGGGGGGGGACACAGCTATAGATTGGGCATGATCTGCGGTCTGTTGTAAAAGTGAAGGTAGAGAAATGGGCAGCAGACTGGATGGGCCAAGTGGTCCTTATCTGCTGTTAAATTCTATTTGTATGTTTCTACAGCACCACAGTACCACACGCTGACCCCTTTTATTATTTAGGGCCTTTCCCAGGATCACACTCCCACTGCAGCCCCAGGGTAAAAAAAACAAACAGTGTATCATGAGTTTCACGATTCAGGGATTTAAAAGGTAATTCTGCCAGCACTCCAGCACCCACCGGCCAACTCTGACTGCAGTTTCTTGGTGACCGAAAAGGCTAACAAGTCAGGTCACCCAACAAATGCCGATGATCTTCACAGCTGAAACACCCACCTCTATGAGGCAAGGAGAGCAACACAGCCAAAACACCCACCTGGATGGCAGGGAAGCAACGCTCCAGCAAACAGTCATGCCACTCTTCAGAAAACCACAGGCTGCAGCAGCAGAAAGACATAGCAGAAATCAGTTCCAATCCGGTCCTGGAAGAAGTTTGCAATTCAGTCCAGCTTTACTTTCTTAAATGTAGATGTGGAGCTTCTAAATACAAATGCAGCTCCACTATAAAATAAAAAAATGCAAATGCGGGTCACTATTTCCAAGGTAAAATGGGTACTGAAAGCAAGCCCGCTAGACTCAGTGTCAGAATGTGCCAACATTGCACCCATGCTGGGTTCCTAGCTAAAAACAATAAAACTTCCTAAAAACTGCCTACCTCAGTAAAATGCCCCCAACTAACTACAAACAAAACCTGCTAACTGCTACTAAGCTGACTAGCTAAAGCAGTGCAACAAAGCACCCCTTCTACTGGAACTGTAACAGATTTTCACTGAGCTCACTCAGAGCTCTGTGGACAGACCACCCAGGACAGCAGCCATCATCATCAAGGAGACATCCCAAAAAGTGATTATCCAAAGCTTTGCTACAACTTCCTTGCTGCGCACATCATGCTGCTAATGTAACTTGGGTTACAATACTGGTTTCCATAAACACATGACTGTGGCCATTTTTCTCCAAAACACTGTGTACTGTAAGTCTCAGACTGTTTGGGTGAAGGCAAGGGAGGGGAAATGTGTTTGGTAAAACAATCAGGCATTCAGTGCTCTCAGACTGATTTGACATTTTCCCTGTAACTCCATGACAATTTTCCTGCAGATTACATTATTTCCAATGAAAGCTGAATTTCTGTGTTTTCCTGTATAACCAGTGTAAAGTCTGTGAGTCCAGTTTCCCTGTAGATGGCTCCATTTGCCTGTAAAATACAGAAATCTCTGTAGATCTCAGAGCCCTGGGCAATGCATTTAGTACACACAGAGATATGGTGGCATACTAAAAACAGAGCTTGCAAGAAAAGCAGCCCAGAATTTATGGTTCATCAGTTTGCCTGACCTAGAAACGGAAACTAAAAACTATGGAGCTGATGATGCAAGTATTGAATAGGCGCCCAAAAAACTGCAGCCTCTTCCCTTTGTCCAGGGGCCCCTCCCCCATGGAACCAGCCCAAGGGGTGGTCAGCAGCCTCTGGACATAGAGCTGCAATAGGTCAAGCAAACCTCAGAGGGGTCTGAGGGAGGAGAGAATACAGTATAACACACTGGCTGCCCAAGCTTCAGCCTTCGTGTTCCTCCTCCCTTGGATCACCCACCCTCCCAGCCCCTGGCAATTCAGGAGGTGAGGTAGGCTCAGTAGGGCCCCCATTTCTGACCATCTAGGGGTGACCGCATTAGGGGTTGGAGAGTGACTTTTCCTGGTTTTCCCCTACTGGGGTTTTTCCTGGGTTTTTTGCCTTTCCCAAAAAGGGATGTTAAGAGAAGTAGGTATCAAGTACCAAACAACAAAAATGCAGGTCAAAATACTGGTAATATAACAAATTTACATGTGTACAATTAGAGAAGTAGAAAGTTGTGAAATTGTAGTAAGGAATGGTATTCTGTATGTCGCAGCCGGGTAGTGGCGCAGGAGGAGCGCATGAGGGAAGTAGCAGGAAATAGGGATGATGCCAGTTCTCCGAAGGTATCGGGGCCCCTGGATGGCATAAGGTTGGTGGATCACAAGACCTATACCCGCACGGGGGGTCTAGGTCCAGCCTCAGCAGCAGAGACTGCAAGGTCGGCGACGCCAGACAGGGGGTGGCCGCCAGAACCTTGGCCATATGACCTGTCTCACTACTGCTCATGGACCCCTTGGCCCACACCAACAGGGCTCCTTGAAATGGGGTGGTGCAGGGGGCCCGGGGTATCCGCTTCCTCCCTGCAGCGCCCGCTGCACAATATTAATAGGTCAGGTATTAATCTAGAGTATAAATCTGAAGTAATTGATGATCCAATAAAGATTAATACCTAAGAAATTGTAAATAAATAAAACATGTCTGCAGCCATTTTCCCCCAAGATCTATGTTGTGTCTTCCTTGACCATGGAAGGGGAGGAGCTATGGGGGCCTACCGGATAATACAAGAAGTCATTAAATTCCAAACAGAAAAATATTCCACTGATTGTGAGGGCCTAAAGGTTCCTGGACAGGGTGTCAGGAGCCTGTTGAGGAGCTTAGGAGGCAGTGACCCAAAGGGGCCACTGCCAGGAATGGCATGGACTCTTCAAATTATGCAGCATGGATGGACCCAGGACACTTGGGCCAGGTACTGTACTTATTTTGCTATCTTATGAGACAGAGAGTTTATTCTTCTATTAAAAAAAGGACCATAAACCTCTGTGGCTAAAAAGTTTATATCTACTCAGATGTCTGCCCAGTGACCCAGGCTAAACAGAGGAGGTTCCTGACTCACAGACTGAAGCCCTGGGATATGGGTGCCCAGCTTGGCGTACTATAGTATATTCCTGTAACTGCAGATTGATATGTGATTAGAAAATCTGTATTTTTGTAATGTGGATCAACTTTCTGACTTTATCAAGCACAACAAGTTCTAAGAGTCACAGAGTCGGGCTCTGGTATTTCTGACTCAGAGATGTTAGATATCTTTGCTCAAGCTATGGACACAGGACTTGTGCAAATAACTCAAAAGGGTTACTTGGAAATACCGATGTGCTCTAAGACAGACTGTCTGAAACCACAGGAGACTATTTTTGAAGTGGGTATTTGTATTATAAACTTCTGATGCACTTTAAATATCCCCTTGAAATCTTTCATTGATCGAAGTAATAAGTTGAGAGTTTTTTCCTGTCGTTTTTGCATATTGCACCTGTTGTTAGCCTGGGGCCTCACTGAAATGGAGACATTCTGTCTCAGCTGGCAACATCCAAGATCCCTGTACAGATTGAATGAATAAATAATATGAAAAAAAAAATTATAAAGTGTGCAAGCAATACACCAGGAATTACTGGGGTTCAAGATTTTCTTTATTCTCTTAAGGGATGTGGCTTTTTCTTTCTTAGGAATAAAAATGTATTTGTAGCTCTTGGAATCCTTCTCTTGACTTTCAGTTATTTCTCCTCCCCCAAGAATTACTTACAGCTCTATATAACATCATTATATTTCTGATGCATTTCAGATATCAGGGGGTTAGCTGGGTGGGGGGAGGCTGTGTCCCAGGGACTGCTCACCTTATCTGGAGAGGGAGGGCACTTGGTCCTTGACGTCTGCTGACCCCTAGCATTGGCAGGGAGGCATGGCAGCTGGGACCATAGCGGGACGTCCAGTGGGTTGGGGACTGGTGGACCTCTTCATGTCGGGGGCAGAAGCGTACCTGGTTGTGTGTTGAGGTCATTGCACAACCGGACCTAACTTGGCTGGCGTGGTGGTGTGCTTCGGGTAAAAATCCCTCAGCAAGAGCTCTGTGACATTGGATCCCAGTAAGTACTGGGACCTAGCTGATACAGCTCCCCCACCCCCGGCAGTGAACGTAGTTACTGAAAACAGCATTCATGATTAAAAAAATATATATTTCTTTAAGCTTAATCACTATGTCAGTGTGCCATGCATATGTAGATCTTCTTTTGAAGAAAGCTAGTGTAACCCCCCTACAAATGGGGGTTCCTAAAATGTCTTCCTGGGCTTGCCTAATGCTCACTGCCAGGCTGGTGTTCTGTGTCTAACAATCTGAAAGTGCTTGCATGCGAGTGCCCTGTTAGCCTCAGTGTCTGTCTCTTTAAGAGGCATCTATTTCATAGGTTAGAATTAATCTGGGTGAGGGCCGAGTGGTTTCAGGCTCGAGACCCACCCGGGCTGCGGTAGTCCAATGGCTCCCCAACCCCGATCTCCCAAACATGAATTTTTACAGGACAATGTGTATCTTCAACCGATTCAACAGACTTGTTTTCTCTAAATAATCAGAATTAACACTAATGCCCAGATATTTAAAAGGGTTGCGCCATGCGCAATAGGGTTGCTCCAGCACAAGTCCGAAAATGCGCCATTCTACGATATTCAGCGGGAGGCAGATGCGCCCCCCAAATCACACTGCGCAAGAGCGCAATGATAATGAATGCATGAGCACCTGAAGGGGGAGGAACCATACATAAATGGCGCAGTGCGATATTCAACAAAATGCGCCATGCGCAATAGGGGAGCAAGAGGAAGTTGCACGATAGCGAAAATGAGCCAAAATAAAAAGGAACAAGGGAGAGGCGCAAGAACGCTACAGGGAAGGCACATGTTGCTGTACTACACAGGCAACAGACACACAGGGCAGGACAGAGAAAGGGCACCCTGAACCCACAGGCACAGGGAAGGTGTGGGGAGCCACAGCCACAGTGCAGAAGGGGGAAGTGCCACACAGCACTCAGGCCACCAGAGGAAGGTGTTCCCGGTGCAGGGGAAGTAGCAGCCAGGACAGCGGGGGGGAACACAGAAACAGCTGCCGGAGAGCATAAGCCAGGGACATGGCCAGTGCCACCATCCAGATGGAGGCAGTAATGAGGGGTGAGGAGGCAGGCAGCCCGGGGCGCCATGGAAGGGCCGTCGGCGGCATGCCCCCAACAGGCAGTACCGAGCCCGCACCTGCTTCAAGCTGTACACAGATACTGAGATCGTGGGCCAGTACCGCCTGAACCGGGCAATTCTGAGGCGGCTCTGTGAGCTGTGAAGTGATGTGATGCAGGCACCCAAACGACGGAGACATACTCAGTGAAGACAAAAGTGACAGCTTGCATGTGCCTGCTCGCCACGGGTACCTTCCAGAGACCAACAGAGGACACCACAGGCATAACCCAGTCAGCCGCGTCATGCCACCTCACCAAATTCCTCAGCGCACTGCTGCCACATGCTGTGGAGTACATCCATTTCCCCAGCACACCGGCGGAGCACACAGTAAACATACAGGCGTTCCACAGGGTAGCACGTATGCCTGACGTACTACGGGCAACAGACTGCACCCATGTGGCCATCCACACACCAGCATATATCAATCGGAAGGGCTATGCAAGCATCAACTGCCAGGTGGTGTGCGATGCTAGGGGGCGCATAATCAATGTCTGTGCCACGCACCCTGGGGGAGCACATGATGCCTTCATCTGGCACCAGTCAGCACTGTGCCACAGATTCGAGAGTGGGGACATTCTCACTGGCCACTTAGTGGGTGAGTATGCAAACCACGCAGAAAAACATAGAGCTTGGGAGGGGCATAGTCAGAGATGACATGGGTATTGGCCTAGATGGCCCAAGGCAGGGCGACGCTGATCACCAAACTAACCCCCACCCTCTACACACAGGTGACAGTGGATACCCACTCCGTCCCTGGCTGCTCACACCATACCAGCGGCCTGCGACCCCATCACAGCAACGCTACAATGAGGCACATGCCACCACATGCAATATCATCGAGCGAGTGTTCGGGATGCTGAAGGCACGTTTCCGTTGCATGGACACATCTGGCGGTGCCCTACAGTACAGCCCCTCAAAGGCCTGTGGGCTATTCCTGGCCTGTTGCATCCTGCATAACATGGCCAACGACTGTGGGATAGCCGTAAAGATCGAAGAGGTAGACAGCGATGGGGACGATGAGGACGCTGGTGAAGATGGTGATGGGCAGCCCCCCCCCCCTTGGTTGACGGGACCCCTGACTGATCCGGCTGGCACAGCTGCACCAGGACACCATCACAGCGGAGCACTTCAGCCAACCCAGGTAAGTCATGGGGCCATGTGTAACCACCAGTGGCAAAGGCACAACCCACAAACACGCATGGACAAACACCAGGGGTGCATGCTGTTAAGGGAAGTGGCCGAGCATGGAACCACACGCACCGCCAGGGATGGGCAAAGTCTAACATGGCACGCGGTCATACACACACACACACACACACCCCCACAAGACATGCACAAAGGGTAGGAGGCACACCAACCCAGACCACCACCCCTAGCCACACACACATCCACAGACCACCACGCCCACTGCCTGTCATTGTGCATGTGTCAGACGCTGGGCACCATTGCACAGTGGCGGACAGCGCAACGTAGGCATCATCATGCACATGTCACAGCGGACAGCAGCCGGGAGGGTGTGCAGATGGAACGTGGGTGTGCA